>OENG01000024.1:1516170-2116170 GCA_900239735.1 Blumeria hordei DH14 | reverse complement strand
TGTCGGGCCTGACAACGGTGGAAAGAATTGAGTCGTATGACTACCTTTGCGCGTGAAAGTAATCGCGCGGGGCCGGATGTCTGTTCCTTCGAATGGTATATGGCTTTTGTAGCCAGGGTGACATTTTGTTATAAAACCCCCCTCTTTCTTTCTTGTCCATGGTTCCTGTACCATGACTACATGTGCACTGGCATCCCACGCCTGCTGCAATGCTATACCCGTATTTTCCCCACCCCTTCCGACATTCACTTGGTGAAAGTGGACGATGTTGTACTTGTCTTTTGGTGCTTTTGTTGAGGGGTTTCCTAACATTAACACGACATTATTGAGTTCTGGGCAATGACGGTTTCAACCGCTTTGCTCTTCCTTTCCTAGTACGCTAGAGCAGCGTGATAATCACGATGTCCGCGTTCTCTTATGATATGTAATTCTGCGGGGGTGCAGGGCAGAATTATCCCATTTTGTCGTCTTGGGCTAGCCATACAGCTACCCTCATTTGAGTGGTGAGGTCCTGCGCAATTCGAGGACTTTAGCACCTTGGCCTGGCACTCCAATGTCTCGTGGGTTCCTCCGCATCGTCCACATCGCTGGCTCCTGGTACAGGAACGCGTTGTGTGAAATCCCCAGCAGCGTTGGCATTGCTTGATTGGTCTTAGGCGCGAGAAGGGAATGGCTGGCCCGCTCTTGTCAAATAGCCGAAATATTGTGTTTTCTGGTTTTTGTTGGAAATGAACAATCCAGCTTGTTGAATATTGCCCCAGCTTTGTTTCTGTGGGCCTTACCTGTATTGGTGTGGCGCCGCATACTGCTTGGCACTCGTTCTTCACCATTTTGTTGGTGACTGGGATGCTGCCTTCAAGCGTCCTGATGTACAATGGTACATGCAGGATTATCAAAGACGTCTATTTGGACGCTGCCTCGATCACAGTATTGTCTTCCTGTAGGAGAGGTGCAATTCCCATGACTGTATCTCTCAATGCATCTGATGCGCATTCGAGAGCGATCCCCGACCTGACTGGGTACATGGACGTGATAGCAGAAGTTGCTTTCCCAGCTTTTTCGGTGATAATTTTCTTGATTGTGACTGGCGATAACTTGTGCCAGTGGTGATCTTTCCTCAGTCGTAAGAACAAGCGCTTTTCCTCCTTTGGGATTGTCTGAGGGGTTCGGGTTGCTTGCTGGAGCAGGCCTTTGTGGAACTTGCACGCTAGGCGGCGTCGGTAGTTTGGCCGCTTTGCGGGCTACTGTCACCCAGGGCGAGCTGGTGTCTTGGGGCTTTGAGGGAAGGGCGTGGCTATGATCCTCAACAGCAGTGATATTCCTAGGGGCGACTGGTTTGGGAGTGCTTGCCATAGTGGGAGGTTTCTTACTTAGTAGGCTGGCTGCTTCTGCCTGATTTACTGCAAAGGCAGTTATTACAGGCGTGATCTTTGCCATCAGCGTCGCGACGACTGCTGCTGCTTGTTTCTCTCCTTTGCTCTTAGCCCAGGAGTCGATAAGTTCTAGAAATTCCTGGGCTATACCCAGTCTTTCTTTCCGTTGTTGTTCTGCTTTTTGCATTGCATTCACAATGCCAAGCAGGCTTGGGTGAAGTTGTCCTCCAGGAATGGAGGGCGTTGACAATGACGATGCAACAGCAGGGGCCATTGCAATGGTTGGTAGCTTTTGTACGAATGGTTGTTGGTGATGTGATGTGATATGAAAAAATGGTGATGTGTTAATGTGCTAGTTTAGTTTAAATTTAACGTCGTGCCTGTCTACAGCTCGTAACCGTAGTCACGTGCTGGTCGGCCCAGTCCCTGCAGAACTACCCGACGCTCTAATGCGCATTACAACACCTAGAAATTACAAAAGAGTCCGACCAGCTGTCTGCCACTCTGCTTTCCAATTTGAATGTAGCAAATTTCCCTCTACCAGGAGCTTCACTTTTTTTTTTTTTACAAGTAGTTTTAAGATGACCTATCTGTTATTTATTTATTTATATAAAATACTTAACGTCGTGCCCGCGCACAGCATGTGAGCTCCTCACGTGCCGGTTAGCTCAGTCTAAATGAAACTACCCGACGTGTTGGCGCCTACACAAACCCAACATAGCAAATGAAAGCCAGGATCTTATCATCCTGCGCTTGAAGATTAAATTATACATGGTTACCGGTCACCCTTCAACTCTCATGTATTCAGATTGTATTGAATGAAGAATAGATTAAATAAACAATATGGAAGGGGGAACTTGGTTAAATCACATGATTCCCTTTCGGTCAGACTTGTTGTGCTTTTCCAAAGAAATTTGTGACCCGCACCCAGGGACCTATCTGTTAGTATAAGACATTAACTAGTCATATGATTTAAATCACATGACCCAATTAGCATGTGGATTCAGAAGATTCGGATCATAGTACCCCCATGTAAGGTTCGGAATAACTATTGCACACACACCACCTCTGTAGAGTAGAAGCTTTTAGATACACAGAATACATACCATACAGATCCTGATGCAAAAAAATAAAAAAACCATACAGATCACAACAGACCTTTACATACAGATATATATGTACATTAGGGGCCTAGTTATATTGGTATTCAAGACGCACAAGCATATAAGGGTTGACCCCTAGCTGTACTTCATGGTATGAGATTAGATGTAGAGAAATCATCGACAAATCAAATATATCACAGCTTTACTTACTCCAGTAGAAACGTGATATCACTCTGTAACCCCAAAACTGATCAGTGGTTAACTTTACAGTTGGACCACAGAGAAGCAAGGTAAACAACAGAAGAGACAATTCCTTTGGAAGTTAGTTAACTAATCGAGAATCCTTACGAATTGTGCTAGCAGTATCCTTAGAGAAAAAGCGGAATCCCACGCCCGCAGTAATCTAAGAGATTCCAAAGACTTCTGACAAATCAGCTAAGTTCTAAAAAATGTGTTTTGATTCACTTGTCGCGTCCATCACGCACGACAAAAACGCGTACCGAGAAAACAACCATGGCTCATACAAAGTCGCAATTATGGCCAAATGCATTGTTTAAGTTTGGAATTTATTCTATGACACTCGGTCGCTAGAAATAGTTTTAGTCAATCAACGAAGTCGACGACTAATCAAGATGTCTCTTCAACTTCCTCCTAAACTTCAAAAGTAAAATAAGTACATCGATATGAGCAAGTGGGATGATGACGAGATAGATCCATATATTGAGGATGCAAACGTGAAGACCCTACAAACATATATAGCTCAAAGGCTAGCCTAATACGCTGAAATCGATTACACAGCTGGGCGGCTATGGGAGCTTTATAAAGAGGACTTTAAAAAGTGAACTTTGGGGATGATGAATAAATGTAAAGTGGATATACTCTATCTCCTGAGAGATTCGTTGACTAAAAATGGTGTATACGTGCCAAGAGATAACAGAAGGCTAGCCATCAGGTTACTTGAGGTTATTAACGAAGGAGAAGAGCATGAATGGACAAAAGAAGAGATAGAAATACAGAACAAGAGAGGAAGAGGTTTCTCTTCCGCATATGTTCCAACAAGTACAAGATCCTGCTCATTCTCAAAAGTCGGACAACCCCAAGGTATGAAAAAAGAAACCGATATTCCTGGGAGACAAGTATATAAGCCACTAGGCTCAGATCAAGTACTCCAAACTCCTCAAAATCAGTCTCGACAGACTTCTGTGTATAAAGTTCCAATACCAATGATAAGCTCTCGGAATCCAGGAGCTATCCACGATGCTTCGGGAGCACTACCAGAAACATTTAATCTTCCAGCCCTCCCCGATGGATTCTAGAGACAGCTCACAGATCTTGGAAAGCAATATACTGGTAACAATAATAAGTTCGGTGGCCAATTATATGATATTCTCGCGACCACGCTTCTGATTTTCTATGATTATTGTAGCAAAGTGGGTGTCAAAGATGATCAGTACCACTACGCTTATTCATCAATGTTAAAGGATAAAGCTCGTGATTTCTATTACAAACATCTTGCTTATAAAGGTTATAATTTTGACAAAATGGTTCAACTTACAGGAGCGTCCTTTGAAACAGAATCGAACAAGCAAGAATATCTCAATCTATGGAGAACAACAACCCTTCGAAGGGTTAAAGAAACTCACCTTGAAAAGAGAACCTCGGAGTGTTTTCAGATAATGATCAATCAGGTTGAGAAAGTTCAGAGTGGATTGTGGGGATCTTATCAAATAGATCAGAGTATTAGAGATCAAGTACTTAACGGCCGTGAAGGAATCAAAGAATGCGAACTGGCTCTAACTAATCCCAGTAAAACGTTTGAGGGTCTTGTTGCTCAAATAAGAAATGCAATTCGCACCCAAAAACAGCAATCTAGGGTTGAAAATCAATGCACCACAGACTATGCTGACTAATCTGTGGACACTAACCTTGAATTCGATCAAAATTATACCGAAAGAGAGTATGGGAGCGGGGGTCGAATTCAGAGAAATGGCCGAGGAAACAGTTCTAATTTTTGAGGCAACCCTAGTGGGAACTTTCGTGATATAGACTATCAACTCCGGTCTCAAAATACTAGAAGAGGAACTGGCTGTGATATGCGATCAACAAAACAATATAGGAAATGAATGGTGGCCAATTACTGTCTATTTTCTACATTTATCTCGGAACTGTCCACCGAGGGGAGGCTACTTAAGGTGTCCCAACTCCTAATGCGCTAACCACGTTATCTGCTCTACTAAACCATATCCTTGATATTCCAAGTAGGCTCGTCATAGCGAATCTGGGTTGTGTTGTTCCATTATTCCATATGAGACTTGCTACAACAATATCCTGTTTACATATTTGTTGCAACCCTGTATTTGTATGGCTGAGTTGGATATCCCTCCAGATAGATAGGCTAATGACGTAATTATGAGTAGTGTCCGTGCGACAGTCACTAGGAGATAGGCGCAGCCTATAACACTGGCTTCCATAAGAAGAAGTGCTACATGTGCAATAAGACTGATTGCTGGTCCACAGCCCACCCCCTCAGCGAGCGAAGGGAAGCGTATTCAAAGTTCCAAAGTCAGGCTTACTTCAAGGGCCAACCGGTTTCTCCAGCCTATTATCACGCGTTTTTGGCCGATTGGGAAGGTAATGAGACTATTGTAAGCAATCAAGCGATCGAAGTGGACCATTTTTTGAACAAGTGGGAAAAAGAGGGAAATATTGAACCTCTGCAAGGTGTGGACAGTCACTTCGAGCAGTTTATTACCGAATTTGGGCCTATTGACCCACATGAAACAATCCAGTATTTGAATGACCAATCTGTAATGCATGCTGTATCGAAAAAGGATATCTTAAGAACTCAGAAGTGTTGAAATTGGTGCTATATGGTAATGAAGGGTATCATTAACATGGAACGTAGAAAGGTATAAGTTCTCTAGCCAGGTTCATGATGACTCATACATTGACCAGCCTCCCAATTATCCACAATAAGCTAGTAATCGTGTCCCTCGCTTAGTTGTAATAATTAGTTTAAGTAGCACTCTGATACTAAGTGGGTTTAATTAACAACTCTCCACTATAGTTTTCAGACTCTTCAATCTCCCAACTCGCTTCACTAGGTGATATTAAACAGAAGCCTAACAGCTTAAGCTTCTCTACACAACTTCCATTATAACAGGTTATGACCCGGTGCCCAAAGAAAAGCATTAATATCCTAGAATTTCCCTTTTCTTTATTATCCAATCAATCATCTAACAGTTCAACAGAAAAATGGCAAACTTACCTTCGAACCCAATTTCCTCCACATCTGATAAAGATAACGAAAGATTCTTTGCAAAGCGACTAAATTGCACGCTTCGAAATATGTCGTTCTCTAATGTCACCCAACTCGTCGGACACGATAACTACGAGTCATGGGCAATCACGATGGAGGCAATCTGGAGAGGTCAGAAGCTCTTTGAACTCGTTGTGAATGGAAAGAAACCAAAGGAAGATGCTTGCCTTGAAGAGCAGGAAGCATACAGCGAATTGTCTACAATTGCTGTTAATATATATATCTTGGTGGTGTCTCCAAGTATACTGAGAAAAATTCTCAAACTACAAGACCCCCATCTGATGTGGAACCACTTGAGTGCCGAATTTCATCGGACCAATAAGTTCACATTGGTTCATCAACTTGGATCTTTGATGTGCTCTCGAGCACATACGATCCCAGTGGTACGATGACTTCTTTCATTGACATTTATGAGAACGAATACTTTCGGACTACATCTTTAGCCCGAGAATCTTCTAGTCTCAGTCGTCAAAAGATTGCTGATTTTTTGGATGATGATGAGATAAAGAGGGATATGATACTGGCATGTCTGAGTCGACATCACAAGAATATCGTTGACAATTTGGTGACAAAGGATAATTTATCCTACACTGAAGTTAAGCAGCGTCTTCTAGATCTTGATCATGAATTTCCAATTCAATCCTCTTCTCACTCAGCCCATGTCACGCATCACAGGAGGCCGAAAAATGACACTTCCAAAGCATCAAGACCCTATAAAGTCATTAAATCTAAACATCCTAAAGATTCTAAACCGAAAGAATGTTCCTTCTGTAGGAGACACTTTCCGTTGGAGTATAGAGGACATGTTTGGAACGCTTGTGTCAGGCTCCGAGAAAGAAACTCATCCATAGATAAGGGCTCCAAGGATATCCAAGAACGAGCAAATGCTGCTGTCAGTGGACCTCAAGGGGTAAGTCATCATCCTTTCTATTTTGATACCTGTGCAACAGCTCATATGTGTCCTTATCCAGAACGATTCGAACGACTTTCAGTTTGCGCGGGTCATGTAATGTCAAGCTCAAATGAAAAGATATCGATTGAAGGAAAAGGAACAGTGCTATTAAATTGTATACTATCAAATGGAAATATTTCTACTTTTAAAATTGATGATGTACTATACGTGCCCAAATTATCCCTACCACTGTTTTCTTGGAAAAAGGCTAGATCCAAAGGATACATGCTCCAAGATAATGGTACTACGATGAAGATATATAAAAATAATAAAATATGGTTGGAAGCTTACTACGATGGCCCGTTACCCGTGATCAAGGAAATGGCCAATAGTTATGAAACTGCATGCTCTACCTTTGAATTTTGGCATGAGGCTCTCTGTCATTCAGCACCTTCAATGATGTCTAAGACAGATAAGCTCATCCAAAACTCTGGTATTATACCAAGTCCACCAGAAAACTTTTACTGTGATGCTTGCATGTCTTCGAAGTCGGTACACCATAAACCACCCCCATCTATTTTCCGAGCAAAACATAAAGGTGAATATATTCATTCAGATCTTGCAGGTCCATTCCCTGTTCCATCTTATGGCAACGCGCTTTATTACATAAGTTTCATAGACGATGCAACTCGATGCACTACTATCCGATCCCTAAGATATAAATCTGATGCAGCACAAGCTATCATAGATTTTATTACGGCCTTGGAAACTCAGTACGATTGCAAAATCAAGTTTCTTAGGACAGATAATGGCGGCGAATATGTCAATGAATCACTATCCAAATATCTCGCTCAGAAGGGGATAAGTCACCACTTGACTCCTCCCTATTCTCCGGAATCAAATGGTGTAGCCGAAAGACTCAACAGATCAATTGCTGAAGGAGTTCGTGCAATGTTGATCACAGTCAAAGATAAACGGTTGTGGGCTGAAGCAGCGCAAACATTTGTTTACACTAAAAATCGTACTACACATGGCTCTGTAAATGGACAGACCCCATATGAAGCTTTCCATGAGAGAAAACCATCCATTCTACACCTTCAACCCTTTGGAAGAGAATGCTACGTGCATGTCCCCATGGCGAAGCGACCATCTGGAAGCAAGCTTCTACCAAGGGCAGAGAAAGGTTTGTTCGTTGGATACACCGAAGTTGATCACCACTATCGAATATTTGTGTCTCAAAGGAAACAGATAGTTATATCAGGCGACGTGGAATTCCTACCTTACCATGTTGATAATTCCGTCTCTGAGAAAACTTTTGATTCCTATCCACATACCATTAATCAACCAGACTTATCAACATCATCCTTGATGTTGACCAGTTTGTCAAATCCTCCAAATGTTGGACAAGAACAAGATATTCGAAATATTCATCAAAATCAAGATCCATGTCTGGCTGTTCAGTCCAATTTAAGAGAGCCGTCATTGCAAGAACCGTCGTCGATTCCAACTACTGTTCAGATCGAGCCCCAACCAACAGCAGCTTTGTCAAATCCGCCCGACCCATCAAATGAAGATTCAAGAACATCCGTCAACTCCAGACCAAAGCGCACGATACGTCCTCGGACACATGAAGACACGATAACGGGGAATGGTGGAAAGCTTCTCGTGATCTTCCTCAACCCGCATCGCAGATTTCAACTTGTGGCAATGGAAATGAGTTAGCCTTGTTAAATATTCATGATGAATCTGAGCCCAGCTCCTACAGTGTTGCCAAGTCATCACCTAACTGGGCTTACTGGGAAAAGGCATTTGATGAGGAGATAGCATCCCTTAAAGATAACGACGTTTGGGATGTTGTTCCTCGGCCTACAGGACGAAAAGTTGTCAATGGTAAATGGGTGTGCAAAATAAAAAGAGACGCACATGGGGAAGTTGAACGATACAAAGCACGTTACGTGGCCAAGGGATTCTCACAGATCCAAGGGCTTGACTATGACGAAACCTTTGCTCCAGTTGTACGACTTGATTCATTACGGTTAATCTTGGCGATTGCAGCATCTAAGAAATGGAAAACGAGACAGCTCGACATTAAAACTGCATTTCTTTATGGAGTCTTGAATGAGGATATTTACATGGAACTTCCTGAAGGGTACAGGCAAGGAGATCATGTTGCTAAACTTAAAAGGTGTATATACGGACTCAAGCAATCACCTCGGGAATGGTTCTTCAGGTTGGCTGAATATATCATTCCTTATGGTCTTGCTCCTTCCCTATTTGATCCCTGTGTATTCATCCACAACACAGGTAAAATGATCATTGCAGTTTACGTGGACGACATAGTACTGATTGGAGAACAAGATGAGGTCATCGAAGATTTAGTGAACCACTTCAAGACCGAATTTAAGGTCAAGGATATGGGAACTCTTCACTGGCTACTTGGAATTCAGATCGAGTACTCAAATGTAGGTATCACTCTATCGCAGTCTGCATACATAAATAGAGTCCTGGATAGATTTTCGATGCAAGATTGTAATACGGTCTCCACGCCTATAGAGTGTAACCAACCGCTAAAGGCTGCGCAAAATGGAGAGCCTAGGGCCAATACTACTCTGTATCAGCAAATAATCGGATCTATAATGTATATCATATCTGCCACTAGACCTGATCTTGCATATGCAATCTCTCACCTCTCTCAATTTAACTCAGATCCATCTGTCACTCATCTAGGTGCTGCCAAGCGAGTTCTACGATATATCAAGGGGACAAAAGATGTCGGTTTGTTATACAAATTTGAATCTCCCCTGGTTCTCAATGGATACTGTGACGCATCATACGGAAATTGTCTCGATACACGCAGAAGTTTCTCTGGTTATTTATTCCAACTTGGTCAATCCACAATCTGCTGGAAGTCTCGCAAACAACGTACTGTTGCTCACTCCACTTGTGAAGCTGAGTATATGGCACTGTCGTACGCAACTAAGCAATTCCTCTGGATTGTACGAGGACTTCACCAAATATTGGATAGAAATATACCTGCTTCTCTGTCAACTGATAATAATTCCGCGATTGATCTAGCACATAATCCAAAGCTCAATGATGCAACAAAGCATATTGACATCGCTTATCATTTCACTAGAGAGCGAGTTGAAGATGGAACGCTCACCTTACTACATATTCCGTCAGCTGATAATCTTGCGGACATCTGTACAAAAGGTCTACCAAAACCAAGACTGATGCACTTGTGCACCAATATCTTTGGTACAAAGTGAGAAGGGGTGTTGAAATTGGTGCTATATGGTAATGAAGGGTATCATTAACATGGAACGTAGAAAGGTATAAGTTCTCTAGCCAGGTTCATGATGACTCATACATTGACCAGCCTCCCAATTATCCACAATAAGCTAGTAATCGTGTCCCTCGCTTAGTTGTAATAATTAGTTTAAGTAGCACTCTGATACTAAGTGGGTTTAATTAACAACTCTCCACTATAGTTTTCAGACTCTTCAATCTCCCAACTCGCTTCACTAGGTGATATTAAACAGAAGCCTAACAGCTTAAGCTTCTCTACACAACTTCCATTATAACAAGAAGCAGATGAACTTGTCTACAGAACAAGAAAATGTTTCATGGCCAATCCAATCTAGTTCAGCAGGGGAAACAGAAAGCTCGATCACATCTGGGTATTCAGATACAGAATTTCACGGTATAATATCTAACACTGGAGCGGCAGGAGTATCAAATGCAGGTTGGCCCCAAGTAATAGCGCTCCAAAATCTAGATTCAAGTGTTAAAATTGATTGTTCAAAGGCAGGGGAACATCGAATTCGCTTCGGTAAAGGTGATGCTCTCTCACTAGGCATAATCAAGGTAAAGACCCCGGTAGGTATTATTACCTTTCATATAGTACCATTAAACGCACCGTTCCTTCTCTGTTTGCAAGATATGAAACGAATGGGAGTGTATCTCGACAACTTGAAGAATGTCTTGATCCAAGGTCAGAAGATCGTTCCAATAATTTTGAAATTCGGACATCCATGGATGCTTCTACACCCTGAAAAGAGTATTGCATACTGCCATCTCACAGAAGTAGAATTACGTGCTTTACATCATCGTTTTGGCCACCCGTCCTTGAGAAGACTAGTGGACCTTCTTCATCGAGCTGGACACATCGTAGAGAATAAGACAGTGGAAAAACTTACTCGGTTCTGTCGCCAGTGTCAGCTCTACGGAAAAGCTCCTGGGGGATTCAATTTCCGACTACCTGAAGAATATGACTTCAATCACACTATTTCAATTGATATTTATAATCTTGAAGGCGACAATACTCTTCATGTAATTGATATGGTTACAAGTTATCAAGCAGGTCGATTCCTCCATGATATGTCAACAGCTACAGTGTGGAATGCTCTCGGAGCCTGTTGGATGGACTTGTACCAAGGATCACCTGATTTTCTTACCCATGACACAGGGACAAATTTATCTTCAAAGGAATCCCAGCAAAATGCTAAGTCGATGGGAATTCATGTTCATGAAGTCCCTGTAGAGGCCCACCATAGTATTGGTAAAGTAGAGAGGTACTATGCACCCTTACAACGAGCTTATCGGATTATCTGCACAGAACTACTGGATCAGGGAGTATCTAAAGAGGTTAAACTCCAAATGGTAATCAAAACAATCAATGATTCAGTAGGACCTAGAGGACTGGTTCCTACATTACTAGTTTACGGCGCATATCCTCGGATGACGACAGATTCTGCTCCATCTCCCTCTGTCACTGTTAGAGCTAAAACAATTGAAAAGGCCATGGGGGAAATCCAAAGAATTCGTGCAGAAAGTAATGTAAAAGACGTGCTGGCCACTCGGAATGGGCCCAATATACTGCCAGTCTTAAATCTCGAACTTCAATCAGAAGTTCTTGTATGGAGAGAAAATAAAGGCTGGAAGGGGCCCTACAAGTTGTTAGCAATTGACGTTGATCACCAGGAATGTAAAATTGAAATGCCCTATGGACCTACAAAGTTTAGACCAGCTGCAGTAAAACTATACGGCTGTCAGAGCAGCATGTAGACAGCAGGGCGGAGACATGGGTCATAGAGGTGGTATGCAGGCTAAAGGGCGCCATCCTGCATTATGCATGAGACAGTTGCATAACCACTCGGCCAAAAGGCCAGACCAGAATCATAGAACACTTGCCATTGGTTATCTCCACATATATAGATTATACAGAAGGCAATCCTGACAACTACAAAGAAGAGGCCAATTATCCAATTGAAACACCTGGGACTGACAATTATTCCGAGCCGGATTCGGAAAATAGTCTTCCTGACAATGATTACATACCACCTGACTCACCTAAAAAACCCATAGAATCAACACAAAGAAGTAGAGGAAGGCCGAAAGGGTCGAAAAACTGTCCGAAACATAATTTGGAAACAATGTTCAATGGACTCAGTGAAATGGATACCACTGACAAAATCAATTCCACCAATAGCAAAAACAATGCTCAGTTACCAGAAAATTGTTTTCTCTCAGCTAAGGAAGAAGCAGACCATGAACTTTCTCGCAGGCTTAGGAAAGAAGGAGTCATCAACACTCCTAGAGAGCCATTCGAAGCTGTAGACCGCACTGAATTTGAAAGTCTTCTCAAAAATGAAGTCATTAAAATTTTTAAGTATGATATTGCTGAGCACGGCAAAGTAAGACTATTCAATTCTCGGATCGTACGTGAAATTAAGGGTGAAGGTACTAGTACCCTTTATGAAAAAACAAGAATGGTGATAGCTGCCTTTGGTGACAATGGAAAGCGGGAAATATTAATGCAATTACCTACACTTCAGCGAGCAAGTCAGCGCCTTCTTGTAGCAATTAAACCTTCTCTTCTTGCGTTAAAAGATTAGAAAGTTGGTGTATGGCTTCGTGATGTTAGCCAGGCTTTTACCCAGTCAACTAGCGTATTGAATAGGAAGAAGACAAGTAGGCTACCAAGTGAGAGGCAAGGAGGAACCCCATGGCAATGACAATACTAACACTGCTGGCTTCAAACTCCAAAAATCTCTACGAATGCTTAGCTACTAGCTGGAGGAGGTTTTTTCTCTTGTAGTGTGCCGCACTTCCAGAATCAATGCCCAGTGTAGTTAAAAACGTTGTCAGGGAAAGCTTGGTTGGTTACCCAAGTGCCTAGGAAGGAGAACGCAAAAGTAGCAAGGGTCTTGGATAGTGATATTGAATCTGATGCTTCACTTTGCTTTATGGCCTAAACTTGTGATGTGAAGCGTGTGATCCGGTGGCTTGATACGTTTGCCACCACCCACATTGCAAATTGTAAAGATGTATTTGTAGAAGAGATATTAAGCCCGTCGAATACCTGCGTTGCCGCCGCAAATGGAGGAACCATTTATTCTAAAGGATCAGGAACAGTCAGGATTCATTGGCAGAACAAGGGAGGAAAGGAAAAAATGACAACGGTCAAAAACGTTGAATACATACCACAATGCACAAACAATCTGATTTCCGTTGGAAAACTCGAAGATGTAGGTGTTTCCTTAACGGTAGACTCACCTAATAGGAGTATCAGCCTGACAAAGAAGAACAAAGTGGCGTTAGAAGGAAAACGAAAAGGCAGAATGGGGAGGGTACGCCCATTACCCAAAGATATATCGAATAAGGTATTCAAAGCATCATTGTCAATGGCAAATTTGAAAAAGAAAAAAGTCACGTTTGCACCTATTTTGGAGGCTTCTTTGGATGTAGCCAATTCGAAAATCAAGGCAAGCAGAGCTCAAGTAGAGTCACTGCATGCCCGTTTAGACCACTCAGGAAAGCAACAAGAGGCAGGGTTAAGAAAAATCATGAAAGATTTACCTGACCATTCTTTTTGTCCACCCTTCTGCAATGCTTGCACACAGTGAAAAATTGTTGCGATTTCCGAGTAAGACAAGCAGAAAGTAAAGCTCAAAGAATATTGTTTCCATTAAAGTTCTAAGTTACATGTAAAACGAGAATTTATGTGCGCATATCCTAGAAGAAAAGTGGGTATGCAAACAACAATTATTACAGTGAGAAATTTTCAGCACAGCTGACCACACAACCATTATGCAGTGCAGTGGGATAGAATTGAGCCCCGCACCATTAACGCCATCCCATTAGCCGCAAAGTATGTGTGAAAATTTCTCTCGCTGCATTTGAACCCGGTATCATAATACCCCGCACATACAAGTGCATGAGAGAAAAGATTATCAGCGAAAAGAAACTAAAATGTATCATGCAGGATAGTTGTTCATATTTACAAGGAATGCCGATTATCGTAAGAAATGGGGCAAATTCCAACAAAAATGAAAAGTGACCTGTCAAGAGAGAAAACAAGATCAGTATCAGCATCACTTGAAAGGGTCCATATGGATCTATGGGGGCCGATCAGTCAGCATTTAATACAAGGGAATTGATATATACTATCAATCACAGATCAACATACTGGTATGATCTGGGTATATTTCTGACAAATAAATCGCAAGCTAAGGGCAAAGTTCGTGAATGGATTGATACATTAGAATCTCAAAGACGCCGTTGGGGTATTAGTGAAAAAGTGAAAGCAATTTGTTTTGATCGTGGAAGAGAATTCTTGAATACGAAGTTGATGAAGTGGTGTGATGGCCATGTTGTTGCAATAGAGCCAAAATTTGGATATCACCCAAAAGGTGATGGTTTTGCAGAGCGCAGTACGCGCACAATAATGGAAAAGGCGAATACAATGAGATTTGGGATGAAAATGGAGCCAGCATTTTGGCAACTTGCCGCCAAACACTCAGTTTATGTTCACAACCGTCAGCAGGTTAAGGATATGGAGCTTTCACCTTGGGAACAATGGAGTGGGAAGAAGTCAAGCGCGTTGCAATGGAAGGTATTTGGGTGCCCAGCATGGGTATATATACCAAAAGAAAAGAGAAAGAAACCGGATCCAATGGCTTGGGAAGGTGTTTTTGTTGGTTTGAAGGAAGATTCAGAAAAGATCTTTCTAATTTGGAGTTCAAAGGAAAAGAGAGTAACTGAAGCACGTTTTGTGAAGTTTGATCAGATGATCAATGTCGTAACCAATTGCAATCTGATTCCCTGGGAGCAGATAGTGTTAAACGGCAGGGTGATCTTCAATAGTACTCTATGTAAATAGTCGTATATATATATGATGATGTTGATTGCTATCTGTCTCTAACAGTCTATTATTCTAGCTAAATTCTATGGAACCCCATTTAGTTCATAGCGTATGAGACTAAGCCGAATGTAGCTAGTCTACTGGTCTACCATGACATCATACCCTTCAACACACCCCTTAGGATGTACTGTGGACCTGTGATACCTACTTGAACTTATTTTTCAAGACTATGGAGATCAATATCCTGCATTCTCAGTTGCTCAACAAAATGTTGGTGCTTAACCGTGGGAAGCGGCTTAGTGAGCCCGTCAGCTACCATGTCCTCGGTGGGTACAAACCAGAGGTCAATAAAGCCATTTTGAACTTGTTCTCTTATATAGTGGTGTTTTATAGCAATATGCTTCGTACGTTGATGGAATTCGGGATTTTCTGCCAAGGCTAAACTACTTTGGTTGTCACCAAATAGCTTGACTGACTTCGATCTGTTACCCAATTCTTCTAGGAATTGACGGATCCACGACGCCTCCATAGCCGCTTTGGTTAACCCATAATATTCAGCTTCCGTACTTGAGAGAGCTACAGTCGTCTGTCTCTTTGATTGCACCGAAACAGCTCCTCCTCCGAGGAAAAAGACAAAACCAGAGGTACTTCTTCGCATAGATATATCACCAGCACAGTCTGAATCTGAATATCCATGAAGAGCGGTATATCTCTTTCCTCCTAGAACTATTGATCGATTGATTGTGCCAGCTAGGTAGCGAAAAACACGATCACATGCCTTCATGTGTTGAGGTGAGGGATTGGTTAGAAATCGAGACAGAACTCCGGTTGCGAAAGCAATATCTGGACGTGTCTGGATAGCTAAAAAATTCAAAGATCGTACTTTCGATTGATAATCCTTAACGACTTGAGGATCTGCTTTTCCTTCAAAAGGTACCATATCTTCCAAAGCGCTCACCTCCATTGGAGTGGCCTTGGTAGTACACTTTTCAAATCCGAATTTTTTAAGAATCTTCTTCACGTATGCATCTTGACAGAGGGTAATAGATCTTTCCTCCCTATTTCGCACAATTCTAACTCCTAGAAAGTACGAAAGTGAACCTATATTGTCCATTTTAAATAATTTCATTAGCTGAGCCTTTAGCTTCGTAAGTTCAGCTGTTTTTCCTATTATCAAGAAATCGTCAACGTAGATGACAATTATGACTCGTGTATTGTTATTGTAATAGACACAGTTATCTGTTGCCAGCGGATAAAAACCAACTTTAGCAAGAGCTACGCAGAGCGTTGACTGCCAGAGACGTGGGGCTTGCTTGAGGCCGTAGATTGCTTTTTTCAATTTGCAAGCCCATTCTTGTTTTTGACCTGGCTTATTATAGATTTTACCAATTGAAATAGTTCCGGATATTGGAAGAGTTAAATACTAGCCTTGAGGTTGATTTAGAGATATGATGAATCTGTTTAATGTACGAAGAAGTTTACTGATATTTAATGGATAGTTAATTGTAAAGAAATTGCTATAATTCTATCTGTGTAGCGAGAAGTCCCTCTATATACATGAAAGCGGGGTTTTCCGCACACTAGTGTAAACTCCAACATACTTCCTTATCTAACCTAAATGGGAAAGATGTTGGAGATCCTGAAGCCAATGTATGCTGTAAGGCATCTATTGGCTAATTATTATTCATGCCAGTGAGTGATGATATAGGTTAATCATATCTCATGGCGTCAGTGCATATTATTCTAATATAAACTATTTGTCTACTGCAGTCATGTTGCTGCCTTAATTACAACATTACCATCAACACAATATCCTGGAGGTGCTTCAATATAGACGTCTTCATCAATCTTGCCATTTAGAAATGCCGTAATAGCGTCCATTTGATCAACGTCAAGATCATTCATTGCAGCAATAGCGAGGACAATTTTCCAAGCAGTGGATTTACAAACGCCAGCAAATGTTTGATCATAGTCCCGACCATACATCTGTTCAAATCCTCGCGCAACGTAGCGAACCTTCCAACGAGACACGTTTCCCTCTTTATCTCGTTTTCTCTTGAAGACAAGTTTTCCACGTAAGATCTTAACATTTGGGGACAAGTCCTTAATACGTATGAGATCAAATACAACATTTTCGTGGAGTGAATTGTACTCGGAGGAAATCCCAGCAGACCAAAGATCCGCTTCAACTCCGCTAAGAACCTCATCAAGAGTTTTAGGATCATCGCTGATACTAGTATGTGCAGCCGCATATACGTTTAGCGCAGTGAGAATTTTATGCACATAGGTATCAACAACAATCATGGCCGTAGTACATGACGCTTCTGACACTGCCTTTTCATTTTCAATATCTTGACGAGCCTTATTAGATGCACGAGTTGGTCTTCTTTTCTCGACGGGTAGAGGCTCAGCTTTCTTTTTAACTCGAACAGGCTTAGAAGGTGTAGTAATCTGCGGTTCTACATTCCTTTTCTTATCTGATTCTTCAACGTCGCTTTTACTAGCTGGAATAGTTGGAATCCTTACAACAAACTCATCTTCAAGTTCCTGGTCAAACAAATCGTCCAAATCGTTTCGCGGAACATCGGCAAATTCAGGGGAGCCGATGGAGATTCCTGTGACGTCTGTTATTACCTCATCGGGGTGCTCAGGGTTCATGGAATCGGCAACTATTTTCTTTCTGTTGTCAATTTTTATAAGTTTATACCCAGGAATACAATGAACAGAGTCGTTAGAAACGTCCGAGACTAAACCATGCTCATCAAATCGCACACTTGAGGTACGCACGATCTTTTCTTTAGAGCGAGATGCGACGTAAACCCTGTATATGTGATTCCCTTCAAATCCCACAAGAATGCCAACTTCTGCACGAGGTGTAAGTTTTTCGCTAACAACTCTTTTCTCCTTAGGAATATGCACATATGACTTACTACCCAAGGCTCGAAAATGCTTGACTGATGGTTTATGATCTTCTCCAGGTCGCATATCATCAAGAAATGCTTCATGTGGGGTCTTATTTTTTACTGAGTAGGTTGCAGTTCTGTTGAGAATATGTATAACCCCGTGGATAATTTCTGGCCATAGATATTTCGGAATCTTAAAGTCCTCGATTAATGGCCGGGCTTTTTCTAAGACGGTGCGAATCGAACGCTCTGAAACTCCATCTTGATCAGCTGCGTATGGGGTGGTGATTTCGAGAATAGAGCCCAAATTGTCCATTTTTTTCTTTAACTCAGTTACACCATATTCCTTTCCCCCATCTAGACGCCAAACCTTGACTATTCTACCCCATTGTATTTGAAATCTTTTTATGATGCAGTCAATCGCAAGTTTGGCTCCTCCTTTGTCTTTGTGGGAAAAAAACCATCGCTCCCTTGTGGCGTCATCTGTAAACAAAGTTCCATAGTTATGACCATTAAACCCTTGTGGTTTAATTTGAACTACATCAACGTGCACACGCTCAAGTGCTTTGATAGCACGGCTTTCCACATATTTCCTGCTGGTTCTGTGAGATTTGCTAAGCTCACAAGACTCACAGACTCGAGGAGATAGTTCTCCCTTTACCTCATGAATTGGAAGATCGTTTACAATTTTTTGAGTTTTTTGCAAATTTTGAAGAGAAATATGAGCGAAGCGCTTATGCCATATATTGACAGTTTCATTTCTTGCGGACAAGACCGGCATAAGTATAGCAGGTTTCTTTAGACCCTCTGTAACCCAGACCATCATCTTTTTATCAAGTTTAAAAAATTCAAAACCATCATTTTTATAAATTTCGCCATTTTTTCCAATATAACCACCGTGCATTAAATGTTTTTGCCCGGAGAGAAGTCGCATAGGCAGGCTGGGAAAGTGAAGCACATTAAGAAGCTCAATTTTGTTGACAACGTTATTTGAGGTTATTGCACTGAATATACATTTACCAATGCCGATAGGCTTTATAATGCCATTGGCGGTCATCAAAGGATGCATCATCATATCGTGCTTATTAAACTTCCTATATTCAACGAAATCATCGCGCACAGGAGTGCAATGCACTGACGCGCCAGTATCATACAACCATCCGTTGAATTCGAGACTGGCATGCATTGCAGTATTTGTATCGACGGTAACAACCTGAGCCGCTGAAGCTTCACCAAAACTAAAGGTAGCACCTTTCTGGCTGGAAACAGAGTGACCTTTATGACTTCTTTCGCCCCATTTCACAAAATTCTTGCCATTTTTATCTTCCCATTCTTTCTTTTTATTGACATTTTTTGGGTTGAGCAGACAGTCGGCTTCGGTATGCTTTACTTTATTCATAGACTTAAAAGGACACTCACAGTGTTTGCATTTACCGTCTTTGCTGTCTTTATTCCCGCCAAATTTACCTTTGTTCTTTTTTTGATTTCTATTTTCTGCACCTTGATTGTTGCCAAAGAAAACTGTTCCAGGAGAGCTCACACTTTCAATGCGGCAAGCCTCATCTGTGATATCCTGAATTAAATCGTCTAGCGAACATATATTACTATCCTTTGCATTACGAGCGGCCGAACAAAAAAGAGTCCGACCAGCTGTCCGCCACAGCTGTCCGCCACGTCCGCCAGGAAACCTCTAAATACGACACTCCATTTACTACTGATTACCGTTCTCCAATTTACTTTGCCATGCCGCCCCAGTCCTCCGCAGAGGCTGGCTCGTGGCCCCCCCTCCCACCCGCAAACTCGACGCGTCCCGACGTCGAAATGGTCCTCACAGGGCCACCCAACCACCACCACAACACACAAACAAACGCAGAACCGATCTGCGAGGCGAGCTGCCAACACTCGCCCCCAAACCCCCCCGAGTCAATGGGTGCTTCCTTGACTAACTTCCTCGCAGATGAAGCGAGGGCGTTTAACATACGCTTTGCAGAGGCTGAGCGTATCGTCAGTGGGTACATTAACCTACTGGCGGCCACAACCGACAAACAGCTCCGACAAGCTGTCGAAAAGAACGGAGAGGCTTTACAAGCCATTATCACAAACATCCTGCGCGGAAACCCCCAGCCCCAATCCAGTGGGCCATCAGAGGCTGCCAGTAGCAGCAAGACGACAACCCTCCCCACGTCGGCTACTAGGCCGGGAGGAAAGAATAGCGCGAGCACTTCACGACCAGTGCAAATACTCACGAGAGAAAGCAGTCAGGCGAAAGGTAAAGAGCCGGCTTCGACAAAGCCTACTAGGCCAATCGACATCGATTCTATACAAACCCCCATCGCTACTGAGGGGTCTTGGACTCAGGTAGTGAGGAAAAAGACTAAGCCTGTACAACCAGCGGTATCAACATCGACAACAGTCAATGGGTCCCAGTCAAAAGCAACTGGGCCTACACAAGCGCCCAAGCCAAGTACCCCCGCTTCCAAGCCGGCCCGCCCTGACGAACGTGTGTTCCTGCGGGTCAAGCCCGACCACCCGTGGAGACAAATGTCTCCTCACTACATAAAAATAAGCCTCGCAAGTAAGCTTCGTTTGGCTAACTCTGCAATCAAGCAGGTCACTGTCGTCAACTCAGGGTTCGCGATACAAGCCGAAGGAGATGCAGCAAGAAACGCGCTCCTCTCGGGGGCTGTGCTTTTGGAGAGCACGGAAATGAAACTGGAAGCCGCCTCAAACTGGATCTCGGTGTTAGCTCCGAATGTACCAGATAGGCTCTATACCTTAGAAGGACCAACACCAGTCACACCGGAGATGGTGATAGAAGAAGCGACCTTAAAAACGGGCATCAGACCGACATCGGCTCGTGCGTTCGCGACAAGCATGGCTAGGCCCTCAACCGACTGGGTGCTGCACTTTGCAACTGGAAAACCGAAGCTTGGAGAAAGACTGTTCGAAGAAAGCGGACGTCTCCACGAACTCCAGCGCAAGCTCAAAATTGTGCAATGCAACCGATGCTGGGGACACCACCCAACAAAGATTTGTTCGCGAGCAGAGCGCTGCTCTCGCTGTGGCTCAATTGAGCACAAGGCTGCCGAATGCAACCAGCTCGTCCCAAGGTGCATCAATTGCCATGGGCCACATGCAGCCATCGAACCCCACTGTATGGCCAGACCAACCCGGGTTGACGGCAAAACGGTGCAGCGTACTATAGACCAGCTATCGGTTATACGCGAGCAAGGTCAAAAGGAACGGAACGCTTCAATCCGTGAGATGGAAGCAAAGCAGAAAGCCACCGAGGCTACTGCCGACAACGAAGCCACTAACGTAACTCAATGCCCGTAAGGGACCACAACCTTACCGAGCTCCACACAACGGCAACAACAATCTCGTTCCTCTGTGCTAATTTGGGCAGAGGAGACCCCGCTACGGATATCATCCTGCAATCCGCTTGGGATTCAGGAACCGATGTCCTACTTATCCAGGAACCCTGGACTCAACACAAGGACGGCCTCTGGCTCACCAAGTCGCATCCCGGATTCGACAGGCATTTGCCTCCCCGTGTCGCTACTAACTCTTCAAGGCCACGCTCCCTCATCTATACGCGAAAAGGGATTAAGTGCCAACAGCAAGAAATCTGCGTGACATCACCAGATCTCACTGCAGTAAAGGTAGAAGGAGTCACATTTGTCTCCGTATACCGCGCTCCTGGAGCAGATCTTTTGCCGCTACTATCATGGTCTCCGTCTGGGCCTACAGTAATTGGCGGAGATTTCAATGCCGTTCACACCGACTGGCAGCCAATGGCTACTAGGCTACACGGTGACGGACAGGTGCTCACCGAGTGGATGTTCGAGCACGGTATGGACCTATCTTCCACACCGGGCGTCCCGACACACGATCTCGGAAACACACTCGACCTGGTGTGGTCCAACACTGGTGCCCTTGCAGATGTCTCGATAGAGCTCGACTCGACATCAGACCACAGAACTCTCGCAGGAGACGTCCCCCGTCCGAATTCGAAAGCCAGAGCTGTTATAAAAACTGGACAACCGGTACGAGTGACAGACGATGCCCTCGAAGACTTTGCAAAGATGCTAGGTCGTTGGGCTCAAGGAATAGAGCTGCAGCCGATGGTCTCAGTAGACGCGGTGGACAACCTCGCCAACAAGCTGGTCCAAATTATTAGCGACGCTATTAGAGCTACCGGAAGACGCGGGAGCGCGAAGAAGGGTAGGACAGCACCTTGGTGGACGCTAGAGTGCGCACAGGCCAAACGCGAGTACAGGATTTTTAGGGACGAAGAGAGCAGAAAGGATTTCCGTCGCAAAGTCAGAAGTGCGAAGCGTCAATACTGGCGACGTAAGTTCTCCGAAGCCACAACCGATGTCGACATGTATCGTATGGCACGCTGGGCAAAGCCGCAACCTACATCTACTGCTCCACCACTCCAAACTCCGGATGGCTTCGTCTCGGACCCAGGAAAGCGAGCACTTCTGTTGCGTGACCTACTTCTTGGCAGGTTCACCAGCCAAAACGACGTCGACGCTGAGGACTTCGAGCCAGGACACGGAAACCTCCCATGGATATCGAGCGTTACGGACGAAGAAGCCAAGTGGGTTACAACAGCCTGTCAAAATAAAGCCCCCGGAGCAGATGCAATTTCTGTTCGTCTTCTTAGGACAGCCTGGTCATCAATTGGTCACGCAGTGAGAGTACTCTTTGAGGGCTCACTTCGATTGAACCACTTCCCAAAGGCATTCAAGCTAGCGGAAGTAATCCTTCTCCCTAAACCTGGCCGTAATCTTAGTACAGCTAAAGGATGGAGGCCAATCGCACTACTCTCCTCTCTCGGCAAAGGTCTTGAGAGACTAGTCGCAAGGCGAATGGCTTACACCGCCCTCACTCACAAGGCAGTTCCGCAGCAACTCTTTGGAGCACTCTCTGGCAGGTCTGCTAACGACCTCGTCTCTTGCGTTATCCATGATGTGGAACATGCAATGAAACGGCAGAAGAAAGCAGTCCTTGTCACTCTAGACGTTCAGGGTGCATTCGATGCTGTACTCCACGGACGGCTGCTTCAGAGGATGAACAAGATGGGGTGGCCGAAACCAGCTATCAGCTGGATAAGGTCCTTTTTACAAGAACGATCCGCTCGCGTACGACACGAAGACGGAGTAACAGACCCGGTATTCCTAGAATGCGGGCTGCCACAGGGATCGCCTCTTTCCCCAATTCTTTTCCTGTTCTACATGGCCGAAGTCGTGGGAGGCAGTAGCTGGAGATTTGGCTATGCAGATGATGTTGCTATTCTCGGCATAGGTTCGACTCCAACTGAAGCCGCAGTAGCTGTCCAGAGAGAAGTCGACGCAGTCCTAGGGTGGGCCGCTAATAATGCCGTCTCTTTCGACCCAGACAAGGCCGAAGTAGTCTACTTCGTCGGCCCTAGATCCAGGGGACACGATCTTCCGGCTATAAGGGTAGGAACTCGCGATGTACAAGCATCCGACGACATCCGATGGCTTGGAGTACACCTTGATCGCGGTCTGACCTTCGAAAGTCACGTCGCAAAGTGGACCAGCAAAGCAATGCGGCTGGTGCAGCACTTCCGACGGCTGACACTGTGCACCCAGGGACCAAGGCCCGACTTACTAACCACAGTCATCCGCACAGTAGTTCTGCCAATTGCGATGCACGCAGCGGAGGTCTGGTGCCCGGGGCCAACCAGGGAAACTTATCGAGGTGTCACGCGTAATTCCTACAAGAGACAGAGCAAAGTCATCGACCAAACTTCTGCCTTCGGAATCCGTGTGGCTCTACCAACCTGGCGTACGATGCCAATAACAGCCCTGAGAAGAGAGACTGGTATTCCACCAGCACACATTCTGCTCGAGGAACGCAGGCTCAAGATCGCCGCGCGAATCCGGAGACTAGACGAGTACCATCCGCTCCGACTTCGGGCCACAGAAAGCACAGACAACGCTCGTCACCGACTCGGCCTAAAGACATGCAACAAAACCAGACTTGGTTTCGACAGAGTGCATGATTCAAGGGTCCAGAGGATGTACCGTCTTCTGCCAGAGGCCGAACTACCTCCGCCGCTCCGACCTCCGACCCCCCCTCAGCCAATTCCCCGCTGGACAAGCAAGAAAGAGGCTGCCAAGTTCATAAGAGAGTGGCTACCTACACTCCCACCCGACTGTCTCTGCGTGTACAGTGATGGTTCTGGGGCGTCCACCGACAAAGTGTCATGGGCCTTTGTGACTTTTATCAGTGGCACAGGCAGGGTAATTGAGCAAAGCGGCTCAGGAAAAATAACCAATGCAGAGGTCTACGACGCGGAGGTTCATGGAGCTTTGGCTGCTCTCGAAGCAATCACTGCCAGCAAGCGAGATCGAGGACGCAGCGCCATCTACTTCCTACTCGACAATTCGGCTGCAGTCCAGGCCTTACTAACAGGAACAACGGGCTCATCATCCTGGCGTATCCAAAAGTTCGTGAAACTGGCCGCGGGATCAGCCGCGCCTGTCAAAATAGGATGGATTCCGGGCCACGAAGGGCTGGCAGGAAATGAAATCGCCGATGAACTCGCTCGAAGAGAGCTTAACTCGTCGGACAATTCCAGGACGACACATGGGGTGATGACCCTCGCCACATCTGGACGGAAAGCTCGCGAACTGGCAAGGCAGATGGTTACAGACTGGTGGCACTCCAATCGCCCCAGGCATTACGCTGACCTCGAACTCGAGATGCGGCGCAAGAAACCGCCAGAGCTATCTCTGCCGAGAGCGGTTTACGCCCGCTTAATAGCCGCTCGAACTGGACATGGAGACTTTGCGGCTTATCACCGCCGCTTCAACAAACACTGACGCTACACTTAACTGCGAGTGTGGGAGGGAAAAATCAATTGGTCACCTTGTCCAATGTCGGAAAGCACTGGCAATTTGGCGGCTGAAAAGCGGAAAGCGTAGGGCGCCGGCTCTGGAATTAATGCTCGGATCAAGGGGATGGCAGCTGTTCAGGGACTACGTCCAGGAGAGTGGGATTTACGCGGAGGCTAGTCGGGGGATGGCAGGGATACCTGTGACTCGGAGGTGATAGATCAATGGCCTAGGTGGATCGGCATGGACAGAGAGATTGGATTCGAGGCTCAGGCGCGTGGTGGCTGAGGCGGAACGATGGAAGGGAGATTGTTTAAGTTTTTCTTTTGTAATGCGGGATTTCGCGTGAAAGTTTTTTGTTTTGTTTTCAATTCTGGGCTGCTGAATTCGTCATGGTTCAACACATAGATGCATTTTGGCATGGTTCCGGTCATTTAGGTGGGACGAGGCATTTGTACTGCACGGTAGTTAACCTGATCCGGCCCGACCCCACTCGTGCTCAAGCTCCAGTAGGAGTGCGACGGTAGTTACTTCACCTAGCACGTTTATGAACAAACAAACAAACAAACAAACGAGCGGCCGAACGTTGACAATCAGCCCAAACTGGATTTGAATCTGTCAACAAACCAATGAAATGCATATGGTAGTGCAGATCAGTCAGGGGTACATTTAATTCTTTCATTTGAGCGATAAGCGACTTAAATTTGATGATAAGTTGAATCAAGTTTTCAAAGTCAGAGATCTTGAGACTAATAAACTCTTGATAAGCATTGTAGCCCAGCACATATCCTCTACCTCTGAAATGATTATTAAGAGTTCGAATCATTTCATTTGCTGTCGAACATTCTTGAAGTAAGCCTCGAGGGCCATTCTCTTCACAGGAGAACATTATTATTGATTGAGCTTAGCATTTTTCACTTTCCAAATTTTCCTTGCATCAATATTTTCTTCTAATGGGACTTTATAGTCCTCTCTGAGGATATCCTCTGCATCGAGACTTTCAGCAATATTGGTGATGGCATTAAGCCATTGCTTAAAATTTTCCTCTCCTTTTAGGTGAGCATTCCTAGGAATAGTGACTTAAGAGCTTGATTGATCCATGATGAGATATGGAACTATAGTTGATTGTATAGATGATTGTCGCGAGTATTTATGATGATTATTATCTTCTGCTTTAATCGGATGATTTGCAGAAAAATCTTTCTTATCAGATTCCGTAGTAGCGGGATGACTACGTGGAGGATTCAAGGTGCCGATGGCAGATTCACTGCTGGCCTATGAATTATAGCAAGAGTCAAATAACTACTGAAAATCTGCTACGCAGACACGGGCCATAACCTGTTAAACGGCAGGGTGATCTTCAATAGTACTCTATGTAAATAGTCGTATATATATATGATGATGTTGATTGCCATCTGTCTCTAACAGTCTATTATTCTAGCTAAATTCTATGGAACCCCATTTAGTTCATAGCGTATGAGACTAAGCCGAATGTAGCTAGTCTACTGGTCTACCATGACATCATACCCTTCAACAGATAGTTATGTTGGAAATGGAGGATAGCGAGACTAATGATGATGAAGATGAGCCTGGGGATGATTTGGATGAAGATTGCAAAATTGATGATGTAATGGGTGATGTTGGCACAATTGAGAATGAGGTTGGGGGCTTGCTTAAAGATCAAAAATTTACAGCCAATGAGAGCGATGATTCGACATTAAGCGAGCTCACAGACCTCATTAGTACGACGATAATTTCAGACGAGGAAGGAAATATAAGTTTGCCTCAAACCTCAATACGTCAACCAACGCAACAACAGACAGCCGCAGAAAAAAGGGAGATTAATGCACAATTGAAACGGCTACGACAAGATGAAATCGCTAAAGAATCCGCGGCGCGCAGGCAGCAAACGAGAGGTGATGGTAGAAGACGACGTGATCAGGTCAACATGATGAAAAACGAGCCAGGTATTCACAAGGAAGTGATCTACAAAGAACTTACATTTAAGCAGGTGATTGAGCTTCCAGACAGTAAAGAATGGCTTAAGGCTTTCAAAATTGAGATGCATAACGTTGTTTGAGACAAGACACTTTCCAAGCCAATTTATGCAGTACCAGAGGGGGTTGAAGCAGAATCATCAAAGTTGGTATTTGATGCTAAAACCAACGAAGATGGGAAGGTGTCAGAGAGAAAATTCAGTTATATTATGTTATGGAATACTAGACAAGATTTCTCTGTATACAAGTGCCAAGACGCTAGCCTTTCGCTAGAGGCTTTCATGTCCATTCTTAACAGAAGGTAATTAAATATAAAGCTTGTTGGAAAACCGGTATGGGTTCGATGAGTAAGGCGGCTCAAAGAATATGGGCGCGATTTATGAATAGAATAATAATGATATGAATCGGGAGAATATGTGATAAACTGTGGAGAAATAAAAAGATGGTTTGAATAAATTGAATTGATTAGATTATCTGTCTTAGTGATTCCTAGACAGCTTATANCGCTCCCGCATCTATACGCGAAAAGGGATTAAGTGCCAACAGCAAGAAATCTGCGTGACATCACCAGATCTCACTGCAGTAAAGGTAGAAGGAGTCACATTTGTCTCCGTATACCGCGCTCCTGGAGCAGATCTTTTGCCGCTACTATCATGGTCTCCGTCTGGGCCTACAGTAATTGGCGGAGATTTCAATGCCGTTCACACCGACTGGCAGCCAATGGCTACTAGGCTACACGGTGACGGACAGGTGCTCACCGAGTGGATGTTCGAGCACGGTATGGACCTATCTTCCACACCGGGCGTCCCGACACACGATCTCGGAACACACTCGACCTGGTGTGGTCCAACACTGGTGCCCTTGCAGATGTCTCGATAGAGCTCGACTCGACATCAGACCACAGAACTCTCGCAGGAGACGTCCCCGTCCGAATTCGAAAGCCAGAGCTGTTATAAAACTGGACAACCGGTACGAGTGACAGACGATGCCCTCGAAGACTTGCAAAGATGCTAGGTCGTTGGGCTCAAGAATAGAGCTGCAGCCGATGGTCTCAGTGGACGCGGTGGACAACCTCGCCAACAAGCTGGTCCAAATTATTAGCGACGCTATTAGAGCTACCGAAGACGCGGGAGCGCGAAGAAGGGTAGGACAGCACCTTGGTGGACGCTAGAGTGCGCACAGGCCAAACGCGAGTACAGGATTTTTAGGGACGAAGAGAGCAGAAAGGATTTCCGTCGCAAAGTCAGAAGTGCGAAGCGTCAATACTGGCGACGTAAGTTCTCGAAGCCACAACCGATGTCGACATGTATCGTATGGCACGCTGGGCAAAGCCGCAACCTACATCTACTGCTCCACCACTCCAAACTCCGGATGGCTTCGTCTCGGACCCAGGAAAGCGAGCACTTCTGTTGCGTGACCTACTTCTTGGCAGGTTCACCAGCCAAAACGACGTCGACGCTGAGGACTTCGAGCCAGGACACGGAAACCTCCCATGGACATCGAGCGTTACGGACGAAGAAGCCAAGTGGGTTACAACAGCCTGTCAAAATGAAGCCCCCGGAGCAGATGCAATTTCTGTTCGTCTTCTTAGGACAGCCTGGTCATCAATTGGTCACGCAGTGAGAGTACTCTTTGAGGGCTCACTTCGATTGAACCACTTCCCAAAGGCATTCAAGCTAGCGGAAGTAATCCTTCTCCCTAAACCTGGCCGTAATCTTAGTACAGCTAAAGGATGGAGGCCAATTGCACTACTCTCCTCTCTCGGCAAAGGTCTGAGAGACTAGTCGCAAGGCGAATGGCTTACACCGCCCTCACTCACAAGGCAGTTCCGCAGCAACTCTTTGGAGCACTCTCTGGCAGGTCTGCTAACGACCTCGTCTCTTGCGTTATCCATGATGTGGAACATGCAATGAAACAGCAGAAGAAAGCAGTCCTTGTCACTCTAGACGTTCAGGGTGCATTCGATGCTGTACTCCACGGACGGCTGCTTCAGAGGATGAACAAGATGGGGTGGCCGAAACCAGCTATCAGCTGGATAAGGTCCTTTTTACAAGAACAATCCGCTCGCGTACGACACGAAGACGGAGTAACAGACCCGGTATTCCTAGAATGCGGGCTGCCACAGGGATCGCCTCTTTCCCCAATTCTTTTCCTGTTCTACATGGCCGAAGTCGTGGGAGGCAGTAGCTGGAGATTTGGCTATGCAGATGATGTTGCTATTCTCGGCATAGGTTCGACTCCAACTGAAGCCGCAGTAGCTGTCCAGAGAGAAGTCGACGCAGTCCTAGGGTGGGCCGCTAATAATGCCGTCTCTTTCGACCCAGACAAGGCCGAAGTAGTCTACTTCGTCGGCCCTAGATCCAGGGGACACGATCTTCCGGCTATAAGGGTAGGAACTCGCGATGTACAAGCATCCGACGACATCCGATGGCTTGGAGTACACCTTGATTGCGGTCTGACCTTCGAAAGTCTCGTCGCAAAGTGGACCAGCAAAGCAATGCGGCTGGTGCAGCACTTCGACGGCTGACACTGTGCACCCAGGGACCAAGGCCCGACTTACTAACCACAGTCAACGCACAGTAGTTCTGCCAATTGCGATGCACGCAGCGGAGGTCTGGTGCCCGGGGCCAACCAGGGAAACTTATCGAGGTGTCACGCGTAATTCCTACAAGAGACAGAGCAAAGTCATCGACCAAACTTCTGCCTTCGGAATCCGTGTGGCTCTACCAACCTGGCGTACGATGCCAATAACAGCCCTGAGAAGAGAGACTGGTATTCCACCAGCACAAATTCTGCTCGAGGAACGCAGGCTCAAGATCGCCGCGCGAATCCGGAGACTAGACGAGTACCATCCGCTCCGACTTCGGGCCACAGAAAGCACAGACAACGCTCGTCACCGACTCGGCCTAAAGACATGCAACAAAACCAGACTTGGTTTCGACAGAGTGCATGATTCAAGGGTCCAGAGGATGTACCGTCTTCTGCCAGAGGCCGAACTACCTCCGCCGCTCCGACCTCCGACCCCCCTCAGCCAATTCCCCGCTGGACAAGCAAGAAAGAGGCTGCCAAGTTCATAAGAGAGTGGCTACCTACACTCCCACCCGACTGTCTCTGCGTGTACAGTGATGGTTCTGGGGCGTCCACCGACAAAGTGTCATGGGCCTTTGTGACTTTTATCAGTGGCACAGGCAGGGTAATTGAGCAAAGCGGCTCAGGAAAAATAACCAATGCAGAGGTCTACGACGCGGAGGTTCATGGAGCTTTGGCTGCTCTCGAAGCAATCACTGCCAGCAAGCGAGATCGAGGACGCAGCGCCATCTACTTCCTACTCGACAATTCGGCTGCAGTCCAGGCCTTACTAACAGGAACAACGGGCTCATCATCCTGGCGTATCCAAAAGTTCGTGAAACTGGCCGCGGGATTAGCCGCGCCTGTCAAAATAGGATGGATTCCGGGCCACGAAGGGCTGGCAGGAAATGAAATCGCCGATGAACTCGCTCGAAGAGAGCTTAACTCGTCGGACAATTCCGGGACGACACATGGGGTGATGACCCTAGCCACATCTGGACGGAAAGCTCGCGAACTGGCAAGGCAGATGGTTACAGACTGGTGGCACTCCAATCGCCCCAGGCATTACGCTGACCTCGAACTCGAGATGCGGCGCAAGAAACCGCCAGAGCTATCTCTGCCGAGAGCGGTTTACGCCCGCTTAATAGCCGCTCGAACTGGACATGGAGACTTTGCGGCTTATCACCGCCGCTTCAACAACACTGACGCTACACTTAACTGCGAGTGTGGGAGGGAAAAATCAATTGGTCACCTTGTCCAATGTCGGAAAGCACTGGCAATTTGGCGGCTGAAAAGCGGAAAGCGTAGGGCGCCGGCTCTGGAATTAATGCTCGGATCAAGGGGATGGCAGCTGTTCAGGGACTACGTCCAGGAGAGTGGGATTTACGCGGAGGCTAGTCGGGGATGGCAGGGATACCTGTGACTCGGAGGTGATAGATCAATGGCCTAGGTGGATCGGCATGGACAGAGAGATTGGATTCGAGGCTCAGGCGCGTGGTGGCTGAGGCGGAACGATGGAAGGGAGATTGTTTAAGTTTTTCTTTTGTAATGCGGGATTTCGCGTGAAAGTTTTTGTTTTGTTTTCAATTCTGGGCTGCTGAATTCGTCATGGTTCAACACATAGATGCATTTTGGCATGGTTCCGGTCATTTAGGTGGGACGAGGCATTTGTACTGCACGGTAGTTAACCTGATCCGGCCCGACCCCACTCGTGCTCAAGCTCCAGTAGGAGTGCGACGGTAGTTACTTCACCTAGCACGTTTATGAACAAACAAACAAACAAACAAACGAGCGGCCGAACGTTGACAATCAGCCCAAACTGGATTTGAATCTGTCAACAAACCAATGAAATGCATATGGTAGTGCAGATCAGTCAGGGGTACATTTAATTCTTTCATTTGAGCGATAAGCGACTTAAATTTGATGATAAGTTGAATCAAGTTTTCAAAGTCAGAGATCTTGAGACTAATAAACTCTTGATAAGCATTGTAGCCCAGCACATATCCTCTACCTCTGAAATGATTATTAAGAGTTCGAATCATTTCATTTGCTGTCGAACATTCTTGAAGTAAGCCTCGAGGGCCATTCTCTTCACAGGAGAACATTATTATTGATTTGAGCTTAGCATTTTTCACTTTCCAAATTTTCCTTGCATCAATATTTTCTTCTAATGGACTTTATAGTCCTCTCTGAGGATATCCTCTGCATCGAGACTTTCAGCAATATTGGTGATGGCATTAAGCCATTGCTTAAAATTTTCCTCTCCTTTTAGGTGAGCATTCCTAGGAATAGTGACTTAAGAGCTTGATTGATCCATGATGAGATATGGAACTATAGTTGATTGTATAGATGATTGTCGCGAGTATTTATGATGATTATTATCTTCTGCTTTAATCGGATGATTGCAGAAAAATCTTTCTTATCAGATTCCGTAGTAGCGGGATGACTACGTGGAGGATTCAAGGTGCCGATGGCAGATTCACTGCTGGCCTATGAATTATAGCAAGAGTCAAATAACTACTGAAAATCTGCTACGCAGACACGGGCCATAACCTGTTAAACGGCAGGGGATCTTCAATAGTACTCTATGTAAATAGTCGTATATATATATGATGATGTTGATTGCCATCTGTCTCTAACAGTCTATTATTCTAGCTAAATTCTATGGAACCCCATTTAGTTCATAGCGTATGAGACTAAGCCGAATGTAGCTAGTCTACTGGTCTACCATGACATCATACCCTTCAACAGATAGTTATGTTGGAAATGGAGGATAGCGAGACTAATGATGATGAAGATGAGCCTGGGGATGATTTGGATGAAGATTGCAAAATTGATGATGTAATGGGTGATGTTGGCACAATTGAGAATGAGGTTGGGGGCTTGCTTAAAGATCAAAAATTTACAGCCAATGAGAGCGATGATTCGACATTAAGCGAGCTCACAGACCTCATTAGTACGACGATAATTTCAGACGAGGAAGGAAATATAAGTTTGCCTCAAACCTCAATACGTCAACCAACGCAACAACAGACAGCCGCAGAAAAAAGGGAGATTAATGCACAATTGAAACGGCTACGACAAGATGAAATCGCTAAAGAATCCGCGGCGCGCAGGCAGCAAACGAGAGGTGATGGTAGAAGACGACGTGATCAGGTCAACATGATGAAAAACGAGCCAGGTATTCACAAGGAAGTGATCTACAAAGAACTTACATTTAAGCAGGTGATTGAGCTTCCAGACAGTAAAGAATGGCTTAAGGCTTTCAAAATTGAGATGCATAACGTTGTTTGAGACAAGACACTTTCCAAGCCAATTTATGCAGTACCAGAGGGGGTTGAAGCAGAATCATCAAAGTTGGTATTTGATGCTAAAACCAACGAAGATGGGAAGGTGTCAGAGAGAAAATTCAGTTATATTATGTTATGGAATACTAGACAAGATTTCTCTGTATACAAGTGCCAAGACGCTAGCCTTTCGCTAGAGGCTTTCATGTCCATTCTTAACAGAAGGTAATTAAATATAAAGCTTGTTGGAAAACCGGTATGGGTTCGATGAGTAAGGCGGCTCAAAGAATATGGGCGCGATTTTATGAATAGAATAATAATGATATGAATCGGGAGAATATGTGATAAACTGTGGAGAAATAAAAAGATGGTTTGAATAAATTGAATTGATTAGATTATCTGTCTTAGTGATTCCTAGACAGCTTATATACATGTAATCTTGATAGACCAAATCTAGACTAGATACCATCCATCACTCGTTCCATACTCTAACAATGACAATGAAACGCACGACAGTATACAACATGAGTATGGGGTCAGGGTCGGTGGATGAAAGCCTACACGTGTATCAGACCATACCATGCACTAGTCGAGTCTCAAGCATCAAACATGCTCAGTAAGGGAGATATCAATCATCTAGGTTGTGAGTCATGTGTGAGAATCTTAGTTGTTCCAATCATGGGAAACTTCAGACACATAGAGTCTGAATTTCCAACAAAGCTTGATTGGTAGCAAGAGGGTTTTTGCAGATCCACAGCATTGATTATGAAGATACTTTTTTCGCCGGCAATTAGTATGGAAGGGTTATAAATAATTGTGGCAATTGCAGCAAAACTTGGTTGGAGAATCCATCAAATGGACGTTGTTGCAGCATTTCTAGCAGCAGAATTGACCAAAGATATCTTCCTTGAGGTTCCAAAAGAGGCACGACATTACTTCGGAAAATTTGTGAAAGTACTAAAGAGTCTTTATGGTTTGAAGCAGGCAGCGCGATTATGGTACTTAATATTGTCAGGATTTCTCGAAGTCATAGGATTCACAGCATCCACAACTGATCCAACAGTATTGATCCAAAAGGCCACTGGCATGGTGGTAGGAGTTCATGTCGACGATATGCTTATAACAGGTGCCAATGAGAAAGCCATCGAGACTGTAAAAGCTCAATTGAAAAGCCGATTCGAAATGAAGGACCTTGGGGATGCGGAGATTGTGCTAGGAATTCGCATAAAACGTCAACAAAATGGTGCAATTTCTATTGATCAAGAAAATTATGCAAGAGGAATTGTACAAGAATATCTTTACGAGGACTCGCTACTTTATGCTACGCCAATGGAGAAGGGAGCTGTCAATGATTTAAAGAAAAATCCAGGACGCGAATTGAACGAGGGGAGAAGAAGAAGTACGTGCAACTCTTGGGCAAACTTATGTGGCTTAACAATACACGCTTTGATATTGTTTTTGCTGTCACTACAATGGCATCATTTGTGAGGGAAGCAGGCTGGAACCATTAGAAGGCCCTTCTACAAATTGTCGGATACATTTCTGGAACAGTCACGTTTGGTACAACATATGGGAATAAGGATCATAGGGGAGATCCCCAAAATGACTACTACACTTTGAACCATGGTGTTGAAGTATATTCTGGGTTAGCACAGTTGAATGACGAGATGGGCTATGTCGACGCAGATTATGCCAATGACCAACGTGATAGAAAAAGTATACTTGGTGTATTTTAATGCTAAATAGGGTATAGTCCACTGCTCCAGTAGAAAAATATTTTCTGTAGCTAGATCAACAACTGAGGCTGAGTATATTGGAGGTAGTGAGGCAGCCAAGAAGGTGATCTGTTTAAGAAGGCTGATCGCAGAAATTGAAGTCTGTCGGTATATCACGGTAATAAATGTGCTAGCACAATAGGTTCTGAATTTCAGAGGGGTCATTGTTCTTGATTCTTTTCTCTCTATCTCTAAGCTATCTAGTGAGAGTTACCCTATGTATTTGCCAAGGCACTAATGCGATCAACATCTGTGCACGATGGCCTACGCTTCAGAACGATCAGAGGGATCTAAACATTACTGCTACTTAGTAGGTGATATGATTGTCTCTAAATAACCATATTTTCCAACAAAGTCAAAGACTGTGCCGGTAGAGCCGCGCTGATGTTGTTAGGTGACAACAAATCAGCAATTCAACTAGCATCAGTAGTATCAAACACATCGAAAATTAAGCACATTGATATTGCGTACGATCACATCCTCGACAAAGTAAAGCAAGTACGATTTTAATACTGTTGGTATCATAGGTAACATTTGGATCCAATCAAAGGGAGTCTGATTTCAGTATATGTGAATGATGTCTATTTGTCCTATCTAAGGAGATGACAATGCTGTATCTATATGATTACATAATTAACACTAGAATTACACGTGACTATGTCAGTTCTACAGATATACTCCAAACACTGGCAGTTTTTCTCTTTTGAGAATAATTTCATATTTGTTGCCAAATCATAAATTTTCATGGATAAGCAGTAGGGAATAATTAATTTGTTTACTTCCGACGCAGTCTATATGACAGTAGGCTAGTAGGGTAGTGCTTGATCTTAGTAAGCTAGTGAGTAGGTGTGGATGCAAGGGTCTAGAAAGGTAAAGGTGGTCTGGTGGTAAACAAGGATTGCCACATTGCCTCCTATGCCGAAGCGCTAGTGGTAATGTCCTGTATATAGTCTGGTAGGCGTGGGTGAGTTTTCTCTTTGCGCAACATCTTCTCACATTCTGTACACATATTGTACCACCTCACATCTCTCTTCCTTACAGAAGACCATTTCACTGCTATCCTATAATCATATTCAATATCCCTTCGTCCACTACAGAACTTTAGTAGTAAGCTCCCTGAGATAAATTGAAGATCAAATTTAAGGAAATAAATTTATCAAAAAGAAAGTTTTGTGATAGGCCAACATCTTCATGCAGATATTAAAGTTTCTCAGGAGTATAGCTAAATACTCTAAACTCCACACATCCAACACCGGAGACAGAAAGAGAGTCGCCAGAAGCAGTAGAAATGGACTTGTTCGATGGTATGAGAGACTTGAACAAGGATCTATCATGAAAAATATGGTTGGTAGCGCCTGTATCAAAAACGACATCATTGTTTTTCATGTCATCTTTCGACACGAGGGCATACTCCTTTACCATCCAAATTCCCGACTGGTTACTTTTAGAAGCGCTAGAGGATAATTCTAGTTCGGAGCCCGTATGGCGTCGCTGTTGTAACTTCTTCTGCAAACTTCGAGTTCTCGCTGCTTTTTCGGGATTTTTAGCTGCCCATTTGGATCCATCCGGAGTATTTAACCACTTAAAGCACGTCTCACGGATGTGTCCCGAACGCTTGCAGTAGGCGCACTGCTTCTTTTCACTTGTGTCAGGACTTTTGGTGGATCCATTTTCCTCTTCATTCTTCAGAAGTGCGACAACGGATGTCGGGTGTAGTTCCCGATAGACTGATTGCCAGCACGAATTGATGTGACAGCTGCCGTGTGAACGAAACTTCTGGAGATCTTACGGAATCGACACAGACATATAAAACCCACCGCAACATGTAGAAAAATGTGATAAAAGCCTCTTCTTCATACTTGAATCAGTAGGCCTAGAATTCGCGGAGAGAAGACTTATTTTATTCCTAATTTCAGAGAGCTTCTGAACAAATTTATCAACTTCGTCGTCGTCTTCGATAGATACTCCCCAGAATTCTTCTAGTAGATCATCCAGGTCACCTGAAGGGTTAGGGCAGTAAAACTCTCTCAGGTTATCCCAAAATTCCTTCGAAGTGTAAGTCGAATGAACCAGATGGAATGCAATATCAGGTACTAATTGTGACATGGCAACCCTGATGTGCATGTCAACCTTCTTAATATCGCGAGCAGCACTTGTCGTTGTGGCGTCCTCAACTTTTAGATCGGACACCTCCTCCAGTATATAATGCTGTAAATCATAAAGTGATAAAACATCACTAAAGAGAGAACTCCACCGATTATACGTCGACTTACTTAATATTGGAGCATGCCTCATGGACTTAAGTGTTGAAATATCGTATATCCTGGAATGCCAAGGATAACTCATTTGTAAGTCCGGCTAATTAGGTTATCATATTCACCTTCCTATATCATTGTCATCAGCACATTCCTCGCGGAAAGTTTAATGCATATTGGCATTTATTTCACACTAGCATTCCATCAGATGATTATGCATCAAATGCAGGTTAAAGGTTTCTCGATCTATTACCGACACACATGTATTTAGCTTTATATTTCTGGCTCATATATCTGTACGTATATAGATTTACATCTACAGGGATCATAATTTATGATCCATGGAGATTGATAAATACTGGTCAAAAACCTCAGTTGATAAGATATGCGCACACGCAATCTCACTCTTATCAGCTCAGTTTACTTAGAACCATACATCTCAATACACTTGTTTCCAGTCAATTCTTCCTTCTACAACTTCATACGAGACTTACTGTATCGGTCTAACCGCCGACACTGATTCCGCTATAACCTCCATATTCGCTCAAGCTCATAACTTTAACATTAAGGATCTGTGCCGACGACATATTTTCTGTTGAGTGTTTTATAGATTAAGCTCCTGTAGAAATAGATATAAAAACTTCAAAAAAGATTCACTATGAACTTCCCGATAATATTCGATAAAAAGTAAAGCTTCAACTTCGATATAAGGTGAGCTAACTTGGTCTCATAATCTGTTGGAAAACCGGTATGGGTTCGATGAGTAAGGCGGCTCAAAGAATATGGGCGCGATTTTATGAATAGAATAATAATGATATGAATCGGGAGAATATGTGATAAACTGTGGAGAAATAAAAAGATGGTTTGAATAAATTGAATTGATTAGATTATCTGTCTTAGTGATTCCTAGACAGCTTATATACATGTAATCTTGATAGACCAAATCTAGACTAGATACCATCCATCACTCGTTCCATACTCTAACAATGACAATGAAACGCACGACAGTATACAACATGAGTATGGGGTCAGGGTCGGTGGATGAAAGCCTACACGTGTATCAGACCATACCATGCACTAGTCGAGTCTCAAGCATCAAACATGCTCAGTAAGGGAGATATCAATCATCTAGGTCGTGAGTCATGTGTGAGAATCTTAGTTGTTCCAATCATGGGAAACTTCAGACACATAGAGTCTGAATTTCCAACACGTAGTCAAATCTTTCCTAAATTAATTCTTATTGAAACAGATCAAGGGACTTCCTTGACTGCGCTGTCGTTGGAGAGATTAAATATATTGTCAGGGGAAGCGTACTGCTTGTGGTGAATTATAAGTTATATTTAGTCTAAAGAGAGAAGACTCTCATTGCTACATAGAAATTACAAATAGTACGGAATCCCGGATTAACCTTTACTGAGTTTAGCCCAATTAGAGTGCATCATTGGGAAGAGACAAGCGCCTAGATATCTACAGGCTACGACTGTCAAACATGGAAGCAAGTGCGAGAATTATTCTCTGGCTTACTCTTTGTATGGTAGGAGATTGTGTGAGGATGATCTCTTTTTCTCGGTCATTGTAGGCTTGAACTACAAGGCGTGATTTCTCCATTGCCTTCTCTGTACTAGGGTTTTTGATCTCGTCCACAAACCTTGATTTAAATATTCTAGTGCCAGGAGGAATTTCGGTCGGGTTGATCTTTTTAAAAACTCTTTTATCGAGAAGCCCATTGATCTCTTTCTGACGTGAAGCAATAAAATTTGGCTGCAGAGGGCTTGCTGGGTTGTTAAAAAGAACTTCTAAGCTCGGGTTTTCTGGAAATTGGACAGGAAGGCGACGGGTTCTGGCTGGGTTTCTCCTTAGTCTACTCACACCTTGTGATTTTTGGGTTTCTTCTTGTGTAATATTCATTCTGGGGCTAGAGGTGTGGTTGTTGTCTCACACTTCATGAGGTGGAATGTCATTGTTGTTAATTGAAAAGAAAGGTCTGACAACAGTTGATCTTAAGTTTGATGGGCCTGATGGCATATTTACTTTGCAAGTTTTGTTGTTGATTTCAATTAATTTAAATGGTCCTTCTCATTTTCCGGCTTGCCAGTAATTACCTTCTCTATAAACAAGTACATCAGAATCTGGGGTTAAGTCTTTTGTCATAGTTGTGCCCGGGCCATTTCGTTGGCTGAGGGAATTGTTGACTTGGATCTTGGCTCTGATCTTTGATATTTCATCCATTGCTTTTTTGATAGCGGCTGCTTGTTGAGTCATTGTTGGTGTTGGTGGATCAGAACCCGTCAATCTAGGATATGCCCCAAATACAAGTAGCGTTTGAACTAGACTGTTAGGCCCAGCCGAGTCATTGATAGCTTTTATCGTCGTTTGAAGCATGCAGGCTTTATTTGTACCTGTGTTTTAGAGTTTTTCCTTGATTATTGAATACGATCTACGGACTAGGGTGTGATACCATTCGACTGTCCACACAGACCAATGAGCTTCGACGGGGACATTTTCGACAGATATAGCCATTGAAGCTACACTCTGGTAGAATTGTTTGTTGTGATCAGGCCCACTTATAGATCACATAACTTGAAATGGCTAGTATTAGGCAAGTGTAACCGACAGGACAAGCAATCCTGTGTCAATGATACGTCATTGACATACAGCAAATGACAACACCAGTATCTCAGCCATACATGATGATATGATCATATGACGCAGGTATATCTAATGATATAATTGTTGAATGGCTGAATGGTTGGGAGTTATTGCTATTGAGGGTATAGTTTGTGTACCATTTTTGTGTATAAATACTAGCTGTTATAACTCTGTACATGGTCAACCTTTTCCACTCCTACTTTCAATAGTCATCAATATAGCAGATCTACAATACATATCCTTCTTCTTCACGTTAGACTTAAAGCGCTATCTGTTGGAAATATCGCGCAATGAAATGGGCGCAATATTCATGGAACGAAAGTAGAAGTTGACTAAAAGAGTGTCATGTTCGGATTAAAGCTAAAAGTATGGAAAGTGTGCGCTACAAGTACAAGTGTAAGCGACACGTAGCCTAAGCCACACCATAAACGAGTGTGGCGCCATCTAGGCATAGAAAACCCCCAATAACCTCCTTGTGCCCACGCCATACAGCCGCTCGTATATCTAATAGGTAGCCTGAAGCACTACCATATTACCCATTCCAACCTCTTAAACACACACAAGATCGTGTCGGGAACCTAGACGAAATGGAGGGCCCATACGTCCACAACACTCCGTGTCTCCATTTCCAACACTATCCTATATCCACCCAAGTTGACAGTTACATCCATTGTGGCAATTCTTAGACTTCTCATAACCTCGTTAGAATAACACTGTTTGCTGGTGAAATAAGTTCCTGCATCAGTAACAATAAAGTCCGGAGGGCTGATATAAACGTCAATCCAACAACTACAAATAGCATTTAATGTATACTTTGCCGAAAGATTTTGGAGCCATCTCGCTGCTTGAAATTTTGTGGCCGTGTCCACAATATGAAGGACTGGATCAGACTCAATATACATCACATCCACAATATGGAGTGATTAAATTGAATGTCTGAGTCACGAAGGTTAAACTTGAATCGGCCTGGTGGACCTCCGTATTTTTGACAATAGTGTGATAGCATAAGGTTCAGGAAAGGCTCTGACTAAAGGCAAAACAATAATATGATTGTAATCTATAGAGAAAGAAGGATAGGTCGGTTCACTAAACAATGTATATACATAGAAGTGGATCAATATTAGTCCTAGCGTTCATATAGCACGTGACTATTTTCCTATGACATTACTTTCCTCCCCCCCTTTTATCCATATTTCTTTTATTATTATTATTTTAATTGCTTACACTTACTTCTTGGTCTATTTCTTAATGTTCGACCTGTAAACATTCCTTGCTGTGGACCTACTTTGTCACCTTCTCCATATTGTCTAACAAATTTCTTGTAGGCATCTGTCAACTTAAGATTTGTTGGGGTTCCCATGTTGGTTCAGCAAACCCCTTCCAGACTACTAGGACTTTACGGTGCCCGTTGATTTTCTCTGCACGAACTTTTTTATCAACAGCATACAATGGATGTTCACCATCAACTAATGGAGGCGGTTGCGTGTCATCAACTTTTTGTGAGGGCAGTGTTACAGCTAGAGTTGACAAGTTGTCAGGAAATGCTGCTTAGTCATCTAGTTGGTCAAGTGCAAGGTGTCTACATCCTTGGTACATAACACATCTTGATCACTCTATACATATAGTACTCACAATATACATTCCTCTGCATATCCCATATTACCGTCTATATTATCTTACTCTCGTGATAATCCCTTCTTAATATCCCAACAGGTTATGAGACCGGTGTTTAACAATTCATCAGCTTCCGTTTCAGAACAACCCTCAACAATGTCTTCACTCACCGCAGAGCTAAGAGGCACCCGCAATCACGATGGTCTTCCATTATACAAATCTAATTGGGGAAACATTGTGATCCTAGGCCTTGGAACCTATACAGAGTGGCGGATTACTTGCGAGATCGCCTTGATAAACGCAGGCGTTTTAAGTATCGCTGATGGTACATGGAAGAGACCATTGCTAACGACCATGTACATGCTTCACGTCAAAATACTCGATCAGCCTCTTCAAGCGCACCACACCATGATGTCAATACGAACAACAACGAATTTCAAGTACAGGAAGAGAAATGGTTGTCTAAAGCCCGCGACACTCAAGTCATTATATCTAACTCTATCGAAACACAACTGATGGAGCAGTCGCTCGGGTTCCTGAGGAACATCGATCCTGCCGGCTATGGAATTTCCTTCTCCAAATGGACCCAAACAAAGATCCAACAACAATTGCAGAATTGAGGTCCAAGTTCGCCTCCATGAAGTTTGATCCGAAAGTAGACACGATCCAGTCCCTTGTCCTACGTCTCAACAGTCTTAGGGTCAAACTATCAATGACTTCTAGATCGATCACTGAGGAGGATGTAAAGGAGCAGCTAATTGCATCTCTCCCTAAAGATAACTTCATTTGGTCAACGGCTCGATCACACGCTCTAAACATGGGTAGAAGTCTCGCAGAAACGATAACGTATCTCCAATCTTGCGAGTCCAACATCTCTCATGCTCAGCCGCCCCAACCACAAGCTGCAAATCTTGCATGCAGCAGCAATAGAAAAAGAGGAAGTGGTACATATCAAAGGGGACGCAATTTAACGCACTTTGATCGCCGTGATCAAGCCCGCAGAGAGCCTAACCGAAAAGGAAAATATAGAGGAGTGGCAACTGACGAAAAGGAGTGTTTCTTTTGTGGCAGAAAAGGACATGTAGAACGAGATTGTCGCATTAAGCAATCTAAAAGCAGAGAGGCCAAGAATATGAATAAAGCTAGGAGTGATGCTAATGCTCAATATGTCCAAGTTAGAAACATAAATGAAAATGATTCACCCTACCTGTCTTATCATCTTGAACATAGATACACCGCTTGCTCAGACCAAAACCTGGATGAAAGTCTACCTTTATCTAAAATATCAAGTAAAAGTAAAAGCCCACAAAATAAAACAATTTCCGAAAATATACAGAGCTTTATCAACAGCGGGATTCATAAACTCCTAAAATTTACACGGCTTTTGAACCCTAATGCAACAGCTTTCCCAACTGTTACAAAACATGCATTACTTACCAAGCCCAGAGAAATTCTCACAATAATCAACTCTAGAGCGTCAGAAAATTTTAGTGGTATGAGGGAAAACTTCTCTACGCTTAAAATATGGAGCAGTTGACAGTCTGTCCAAATTGCAGATGGAAAAGTTATTCAATGCAAAGGCTATGGTAATATTTCTTTTAGGACTAGTGACAAGATAATTGAACTAAGAGAAGTATGGTTTATTCCTGAGTTTGGTCAAATGCAGCTTCTGTCAGTCTGGGCCTTCAACAAGAGAGGTATAAATGTAAAGTTTGCTGATGGCCGTTGTCAAATAACACGTAACGGCTCAATCTTGTTTGAAGCAGAAGGAGAGGATGGTGTCTTCAAAGTTAAAACCAAATCAATACCTCAAGCAACATCAGCCACAAAAGTTCAGCAACAAATGCCGCACCAAACAGAGACTGAGTGGGATATTTTGCACAGAAGAATGGGCCATATAAACATCAAAGATATTGATAAGATTCTGAAAACAGGATATACCGGACTGAAAGTTCCTAGTGAGAAAAGATCAATTCCGATTGGATCAAATTCTTGTGAAGCATGCTTAGCAGGAAAGATGAAAGAAAACTTCCACAAGAAATCTGACAATTGTTCAAACACCATTCTTCGTCGAGTTCACTGCGATATCTCAGGAATCCAATCTATCTCAGTCAGAGGATATTGGTTCTTCTTCCTCATGGTAGACAATGCAACAAGGATGTGCTGGGTCAGGTTACTAAGGACGAAGGAAATGAACGAGGTCCTAGTCACATTCAAGCAAATAAAGGCCGAAGCTGAGTTGAAATCTGGCAATAAGATTGTCTACATGAGAGCTGACAATGGTAGGAGTGAATTTGGTACTGCCCTTCAACACTACTTGAAAGAAGTAGGTGTAACGTTTGAACCAAGTCCACCATATAAACACTCAATGAACGGAGTAGCTGAAAGATGGATGGGCATTATAGCCGTCATAGCAAGGTCTATGCTATATGAGGCACAGTTACCTCACCAGCTCTGGGATTACGCTGTCGAGCATGCAGCCTGGATCAAGAACCGGGCTCCCACATCTGCGCTACCTTTCGCTGATAATGACGCCCCAGAAAGATTCACTCCCTACAGTGCTTATTATGGAAAGCCTGCAGATCTAGAAAATATCAGAGTTTTCGGGTGCAAAGCAGATGTGCTTTACCCTGCCGAGTTAAATCCTCAGAAATGGCAACCTCACATTAGGGAGGGAAAATTCATCATGATAGGAATGACTTCAACAAAAATTTGGAAGCTACTTGATATGCTTACCCTAAGAGATAAAATCTATGCTGATGTTGAGTTCAATGAATATGAGTTTCCTAAGATTGACATATCACTCTTTACTCTACCTGATAGACTAGATGTGCTAAAACCTAGACAAGTACCTTTAGAGCGAACAAAGATGTACCAGTCGCAGCTGATAGAAGCCAGACAGAAAGGTGTTAAGCAAGCGCGTAAGAAGTGCGCTGCAATTCACCCAATTTGGGCAATGAGTTCAAGCAAAATTAACTCTGAATTGCAAAATCCTGTAACTCGCCTACAAGAGGCTCAAGATGCGTCTGATCAACGCTAAATACAGAAGGCTCGCATTAGAATGGTCGAGCAAGAAACCTACATAGGTTCGGTAGAGCTACAGACTCCCGCAATAAGACGTGAAGGAAGCTGCCACGAGAACGCGTGGAGGAAGCTCTCACGCGAACCCATGGTTGAGGCTAGTCTTCCTACTGCAGTAGTGGAAGAGGCCACCATGAGGGTAGTAGAGCAAGAAAATCTAGGAGAGCGAATGAACTTTGACGAAAGTGCTCCTCAGATTATCGGAGAAGCCATCGAACAATCAATTGGGCAGACTCCTTGCTCCCTGCCAAAATCAAGATTTGGCAGACCGCTCAGAAGAGTGTCGAAGGCTGTGTTCAACCATGTTGTTACAGCAAATGCAATATCTGCACAAGCAGTTCATATTAATGCCGGCCATGCATGAAGATCCCAAATTATGGAAAGAGGCAATCAAATCAGAATTGCGCTCTCTGCAAGCCACTAATACTTATACGATTTTGACTGGGTCTCCACCGCCTGGAAAGAAAATAATATCCAGCAAAATAGTTCTCAGAAAGAAGTTCAGAAGTGACAGCAGCTTAGACAGACGAAAAGCACGAATCGTTGCCCGTGGATTTGAACAGCAATACGGTATTGATTACTTCGAGACTTTCGCGTCGGTCATACGGTACAACACACTCCGGATACTTCTATCTAAGGCTGCAGTAGACGATCTTCAAATTGAAGCGCTTGATGTGGATACAGCCTTTCTAAATCCAAAGTTAGAAGAAGAAATTTACATGGAGATACCTGACTTCTTTTCCTTACAACACCCTGGAATCAATCGAAAGGAAAATTACCTCAAGCTAAACAAATTGCTATACGGTTTGAAGCAAGCTCCACATATTTGGTTCAAAGAAGTTAAAGATCACTTTAATCGAATTTCCTTAAGGAGCGGAGATTCTGATCCAAATTTGTTTATAGGTAGAGGTGTCTTCGTACTTCTTTATATAGATGATATGCTAATCATTGGGAAACGCGGAAATTTAAATCCCGTCAAATTAGAAATTATGAATAAATGGAGTTGCAAAGCGCTAGGACCAGTTGACACTTTCGTCGGAATTCAAGAGGAAAGAAGTAGACAAGAGCGTACAATTCGCATTCATCAAACTGCCTATACAACAAAACTCATTCAGCGATTGGGAATGGATAAAAGTATACCGAAGGATCTCCCACTTCCAGCAGGAACTGTCCTAAAGCCAACTTCCGAAGATGATATCCAGCAAACGCTCAAAGATGATGATGTCTGCCTCTATCGACAAATTATTGGATCTGTCCTATATATATCCAATGGTTCAAGGCCGGATATATCATATGCCGTAGGGCAACTTGCACGATTTATGTCTGATCCCGATTCAAACCATTTGAGCATGGCAAAGCATCTACTCAGATACCTCAACGGTACAAGATCGCTCGGGATTAGATACAGACCTTCCGATACGACAAATATCTGGGCAGCATGGACAGATGCAACATGGGGGACCGAAAATGATAAGAAATCCTTCCAAGGGCAAACAATCATTTGGAATGGGGGCGCAGTTACTTGGTCTGCTTACCGTCAGAAAATCACAGCTCAGAGCTCAATGGAAGCAGAGATCATGTCTGCTAGTGAAGGAGCCAAAGAAATCGCCTGGATGGAGAAAATTGCTCAAGATATAAACGTTAAAATAACGAAGCCTCCGCTTCTATATCTCGACAATCAGGCTGCAATAGAGCTTGCCAAAACCACCAAATTTCATCGAAGAGCTAAACACATTGAAATTAGGCACTTCTACATACGAGATGACATGGTGATGAGAAATAGGTTGATAGTTACATTTACACCAGGTACTGAACAGATTGCAGATATATTAACAAAGCAGCTACCCAGGAACCAGTTTGTAAAGTTATTGTCTGAGCTAGGCTTATCTAATTAAAGAACGAATTGTATGGGTGACGTTCATGTTATAGAAGTTCACACAGCAGGATACGATTGGGCCAGGATAAGAGTACTCTTATACCACAATGCAGTTTCATTCTATTATATTCTGTAGGACTACTGAACTCTTTAAGAAGAGATTTAGGGGTCACACTTCTTAAGTGTTGTGGGAGTTAATGAGGCTCTATGATATCGCAGCATGGGGGCGTGTCAGGAAATGCTGCTTAGTCATCTAGTTGGTCAAGTGCAAGGTGTCTACATCCTTGGTACATAACACATCTTGATCACTCTATACATATAGTTGTCAGGGCTCGTGGATGGTGGACTAGGATTAGGACGGAGAGTAGGACGAGGACGAAGACGAAGACGAGGACTAGGACGAAGACGAGGACTAGGACGAAGACGAGGACTAGGACGAGGACGAAGATGAGATCAAGAGAGTAGGTAAATTACAAGACAAGAAGCTACAGTACAAATACAGTCTCAGAGCTCCCTTAAGTACATGAGAGCAGTTACCATAACCGGAGGTGCCATAGCCTACATCCGTATCATAGCAACAGATTGGTATCTTGGGTGGTAACTGTTGCTATCGCAACACTGTAACTATCGCAACGCATTAACTGTGATTTGAGTACACTCATGACACGGTTGGCCAGGTGCAACACAACTTTACAGGGTCAGTCCGTGACAATAGTACTCACAATATACATTCCTCTGCATATCCCATATTACCGTCTATATTATCTTACTCTCGTGATAATCCCTTCTTATATTCCCAACACAAGTGATAGGTTTATGGTATCACGTGATGTGTAGTCTGGTTGAGTAAGCGTCGGTCCCGGAAGCGAGCTGGCAGAGTTTTCAGCCCAGCGAGGCTGCATGCCTTTTTCTCTCCTTGTCTTTTCTTTTAGTTATTGTGCGTAGCTTTAGGTCCAAATACAAAGCAATCACTCTTCTATCTTTCAAGGGAGCCTTCTAATATCAACCTGAGGTCGGTCGTAATAGGCAGGGGATCATTTGGGTCGCGCCTTAGTAAGTATACAAAAAATCGATTATGTATACCTGTTGGTACATCTAGTTGGTACACATCAGGTGCGATTTCCTTTTGTATTCGATATTTTGCTTGAGTCCATGAAAGTTTCTTCTTTTGCTGAGGGGTTTCGACATTTTTAAGGTTTAGCCAGACGGCATCACCTGTTTTAAATCGTTCTGCTGGTCTCCTATGTTGGTTGGCTGATTCTTCCATCAAATGTTGTGCTGTTGTCATAGCTGCCTTTGCTAAGTGTTGACCTTGTACTATTCGGTCCACAAATGCTTGCGCACGAGCTTGCGGTGTTTTTGTTGCTCGTGAATTACTATGTGTTTGTTGGATTGGCTCAGCATCATAGCTATGGGTGGCAAAAAATGGACTGGTACCAATAACCGATGATTTTCTATTATTCAGGGCTAACATTGCAGTCGGGAGTAGTTTAGGCCAGTCTGTCTGTGCATAACTGATAAACGCTCGAAGGTAATTCAACACTTCCTGGTTCATTCTTTCTGTACTACCATTGGTCTGCGGATGGTAAGCGGTGGACAATCTTTGTTTAATACCAGTCATTTTACAAAAATTAGTCCAGAAATGACCCACCCAATTTGCTCCTCTATCTGATGTTATAAACTTGGGAAACCCATGAAAACAATAATGACTATATAGGAAGCGTTCTGCGCAAGCTTCGGCTTCCATTGAGTTCATTGCTTCAAGGGTGCAGCTTTTGAGTAAACGGTCAGTAATAACCATTAGATATTTGGGATCTTTATCAGTTTGTGCAGGTAACTCTGTCATGAAATCTACCGATAGCTCACTGTGAAAGCGTTCGGGCACTGGGAGAGGTCGAAGTAGTCCTTGGGGACTTTGACGCCACGCTTTAGACCGACTACAGATTGAACAGTTCCGTGTGAACCTGCGAACGTCTAAATATTGTTGAGGCCAGAAAAATGTTCGCGACAGTATGTGTAGGGTACCGTCTCTTCCAGGATGTCCAGTAATGTTTGAGTCATGGGAGCGTTGTATTAATTGCGTTTTTAGTGGTTCCCAATTTGGGACCCACAGCGCTCCTCGTCGCGTTAACGCACCTCTATCATCTAAGCTACAATCTGTCATTTGAACCCCCAATTTAAGGTCTATTGGCAAAGCAGGCTGGCCTGCAGCAACTGAGGCATGAATAATATGAAAGGCTTGGTCTTTTTCCAGCGCTTCGTCCCATAGCGAGGCGATTTCCTTATCTTCGAATAGATTTCGGCCCATGGGCATGATGTTTTCTGTGTCTTCAATTTGTTTCAAGGTCATATTAGGCAAATTTACCATATTTATTGTGTTTAAGATTAATTCTTGTGGTGAAGAGATGCCTATGTTATTCTTAAATAACTGAATATTGCGACCTTGTAGCCGCTCGTCTGATGTATGCTGTGGAGCTTCTTGTGCTCGCCGCGACAGAAAGTCGGGTTTTGCGGACTGAGACCCGGGACGAAATACGATTAAGAAATTAAATCTTGCTAATGTCTCTGCCCACCTGACTTGACGTTCGCTAAGTTGCCTTGAAGTTGTGAAATATTGTAAATTCTGGTGGTCTGAAATCACAGTGAAAGGATTTTCGACGCTTCGAAGCTCACCATCAAAATGGCGCATTGTTGTTATAATAGCGAGTAATTCTTTATCGTAAATGTTATAGTTTGCTTCCGCTGGCGTCAATTTACGTGAAAAGTAACCTACCGGTCTTAATCGATTCTTTTCGTCAATTTGAGATAGAACTCCACCAATGGCATACCCAGAAGCGTCTGCTTCTAAATAAGTCTCTCTATCAGCTGAAAAAAGCGCCAATAGAGGAGCTGAGGACAACATGGACTTAAGCTTTTCAAATGCTTCCTTTTGCTCCACACCCAGCTCCAACAGGCATGCTTGGATGTGAGATAGATCAAAGGTTGAGCAATGGCTGAAAACTTTGGTATAAACTCTCGGTAAAAATTTGCGAATCCAAGAAAAGATCGGGTTTCAGATACTGTAGTCGGTTCTTCCCAGTTTTTGATAGCTTCCACCTTAGCTGGATCAACTGTAACACCCTCACCAGCCTTAATCACGAAACCAAGATATCTGACTTCGGAAGTAGCAAAAGCGCATTTATTGATGTCTAAACGTAAGCCGGCTTTTTCCAGTCGACTTATGACTTCTTCAACTTTTTTGTAATGGTCTGATAAATCACCATCAGAGTATATGATAATATCATCCATATAAGCTGAGCAGTATTCATCTAAAATATCTTGTAATACTGCATTAATGTACATTTGAAAAGTGGCTGGCCCACCGCATAGTCCAAATGGCATGACAAGCTATTCGTACTGTCCATATCTTGTCCGGAACGCTGTCTTCCATTCATCCCCAGGTCGAATACGCAGGCGATAAAATGTAGTACAAATGTCAAGTTTAGTGAAGTATTGAGCTTTGGAGAGTTGTTGAAGTGTTTCTTTAATTAGTGGTAACGGGTACCTATCCCTTTTTGTGATTGAATTGAGACCACGATAGTCAACACAGAATCGAAGACCTCCACCGGGTTTTTTGGCGAATAGAACGGGTGCATTTGCTGGAGAGCTGCTGGCACGAATCCATCCTTTTCGTAGGTAATCTGTAAGGGTTTTCCGGAGGACAAGCAACTCGTCTCGTGACATACCGTAAAGTGGACCTGAGGGAGGTTCCTTGGGTTTACCTTCATTATCTAGGTTGAGGTTTATGGAATGGTCCCATCCTGGTTTAGATTCTGGTAAGATCCCATCTTCATCAGCTAGAAAGTTATTTGTTAGGTGTCGAAGCTGAGGAGGCAGTTGGCTTGACAATTCTTCCACAGATTGCTTGTTGGCTGATTTATCTAATTTTTCTAGAGCCTTTTTGATATCTGCTATGGTAATTGAGAAAAAATATAGATCTTTATTTGTTTTCCTTCCACGTCGGATTTCTGCAGCAAATATTGAAGCTGTGACGTTTTTTGCCTGGCGTATCTGACAAATATGACTCGATAAATCTTCTCTTTCCATCCATCCAGACTCTTTAACTTTTATTGCATTTCCCCCAATTCCTAGGGTAAGAAACTTTTTTCCTGCTTCATAGGTCACATTATTTCGCTCGGCCAAACCTTTGCCGAGGATTATGTTATATTGTAAGTTTTCAACAATGTAACCAAATACTCTCTCAGCTCTGCCATCAATGTCAAGTGTAGCCCAAGTCATCTCTGTGATAAGAATTTGGGGTCCATCTTTAGCAAGCTTTAGTGATCTATGGGTAACTGGGTGGCGTGGTAAGTGCGTTTGGTTTGCGAATCTTTGATCAAATACTGCATAAGGTAGACATCCTGTATCAAATAATGCGGTAGAATAACAAGTAGAATTTATTAAAACATCAATTAAAAACGGACTACTGTTTAATCTTTTTATAGCATCACTAATTTTTCTAGCAGGTGGTACTTGATCTAAAAGTTCTCCAAACACACCAACGTTCCCCTGAACACGACTTTGCTCAGGGGTTACTAGTTTCCCGGCTCGCTTGATGACACATTAGCTATCCTTGAGTTGGCTGTATCTGTGTGAAAGCCTTTAAATTTGCAGTCCCTGAAACGGTGAGATGGATAAATGTTGCACCGAATGCAGCGGCCTGATTTAAGACGCTGGCTACGCTCTTCTTCGGAACAATGGAGGGCATTTGGACGTTTATCTAATGGCCGGGACTGTCCTTGTTTTCGAAAGTTGTTTTCATTATTCAAGGCTGATATAACTGTAGAGACAATAGAAAAAATATCAGTTCCCGACATTTTAACATCCCCCTCTAAATCACGTACAGCAGAGTTGTGCATTTGTTGTCTAACAAACTGAGGCTGAGGCGGTGGTTGACTTTGAGTTTGAGTTGCAATTTGTTTACGCATTTGTTCCTGGATACTTAATGGAAGGTCTCCAATCGCATTTTCAGTGTAGGTTTCTATTTTTTCATCCATACCTAAATATTGAAATTCGGGAAAGGACTTCCAATTTGTTGCCAGAGTTGATAATTGCTCGACGTACTTTTCATAGTCAAGCTTTTCCAGGTGTGTCTGATTAGCAGCAGCCCGGCTTAGATATGGCGCTATTGATTCGGATAACGTGTGAATTCTGGATACTCCAATAGGAGCAAGATCACCTGAGTTGCTGAGATAGCCTTCGAAAATATGTAAGAATTTCGCGAAAGGTTGCGCTTTTCCTTGCTTCACAGAGTATAATAGGCGTCGATTCCGAGCTTCTCGGTCCCTGTCGACAAAATGTCGGTCAAATTCGTCGAGAAGTGAGCTTGAGTAAAATTCTTTTGCTTTAACTTGCTTCTCGAAGAAAGGTCCCATTCTACTTCTATGTTCCGCTGGTAGGGTCTACATGAGCGCTAGGCAGACGCCTCTTTCACCACCGAAACCCATTACTACTGCCGGATCCTCCGCTGCTACTCGCCACATAACTGAACATAAAGAATATTGATCAGGCGTTCCATCCCAAGGCGTAAATTTATGTTGGACAGCATTGATTTTAGTGGCCATTATGACTATAATTATCGGTATTATGTATCACTGTCTGGATAATAAATTCAGGCTTCTATGGCGCTGGGACTTAAAGAGATCTAATTCGATTCTCAGGGTTAAATGTGTCGTCGAAGCTCCCGTAATTGCGAGGCGTCGCTGGTTACGGGTAGTTTAGACTTGAATGGAGATTACAATCAATGTGATAGCATAAGGTTCAGGAAAGGCTCTGACTAAAGGCAAAACAATAATATGATTGTAATCTATAGAGAAAGAAGGATAGGTCGGTTCACTAAACAATGTATATACATAGAAGTGGATCAATATTAGTCCTAGCGTTCATATAGCACGTGACTAGTTTTCTATGACAAATAGTTGTAGAATTTGGTCAGATGGTCAATTATTTTTCTGTCAATATTTTGACGCCCAGAACGTTGCAAAACGTCGGCAAGTCTATTAGCGGAAAGGCGACTGAAGCCTGAGTGAATTCGTCTTAATTCCGATTCTGTGAGGAGGCACGGATTGGAGGTAAAGGATGAGGTGATGAAAGATTATGAAAATTCTCCCCATATTAGAAAGGCATGGCCAAAACGCCGTATTACTAGTACTTTAGTAGATCGAGAAACCAAAATGTTTTGAATATTATTGTAGTAAACGCCCAATTCATCCATATCTGAAAGAGAAAGTAAGAAAGGAGTGTCGTCCTTAACAATATGAAATTTAATTTCTCCAATTGGGGTTGTTAGAATGATGGAGGGAAGGCATGACTGAACACCTGTACGTTGTGTCCTCTACAAGCCTGGGGGTGAAATATTCTCTCAGAGCCAAGTTCAGTCAAATTTCGCCATACCAAAAAAGTTGGCCCACGAGGCAATGATTCAAAAATCTCCGCCATGTCAAATTTTCGCTTACAATGAGCTCGACTCCTACCCAAGTCTCATCAAGTTTACAAGTACGACTTAGTACATCCTCCTTTCGATGACCACCCTCTCATCAACTATTCTCTGGCCTCAGTTGACCACCAAATACACTCCCGCGCCGGTATTTGTACCCGACGGAGGAAGCAAAGCGTGGCGCATAAATTTGGGAGACTTTTCTTTGGAATAGATGTGAGAGGGAGCAGGACAAGTTCACAAGATGACACAGAGGATGGATACAATTTCTACGGGCGTGTGATTTTGAATTTTGGCAAGGAGTTTCACGAATTGAGCTTTGTGCGTACCAAGACTTCGCTTGCGAGAGTGCAGCTGACACTATAACAACACGCAAACGATAGAAGGTGTCGTGGTCCGCCTCCTGGTGGTGTTCTCTGGTATAGTTTGAGTAGCCTGAGCACCTACTCCACTTGGGAAGGAGACGCCTAAGACCACATTTCGCGCGGAGAAAGTTCGGTGGATGATGAAGGCATGTCTAGATAACTCAGGGTTTTTGAGACGTTCCCCTGGGTGGATATTCACGGATGAGGGTTGACTTGGGTTGAAGAAAAAGCCGACATAACTTCGCAGTGGTACTTTGTTACGGTTTGACCATTATTTGAACTTAGGCGGATGCCTAAGCTTAATATTGAGAATTCTTACTATGAGGCTGTATGGGGGAGATGAGGCTGAACGAAACGGCACTACTAGTCAGGAGGCGGAAACGTTATTACAACTAAGTGACCCCTGGAAATATGTGGCTGGGTAATAAGTATTGTGCCTAAGGACAAGTCACTAGTCTGTAGATTCACGAGGAGGATCAATGCCTATAAATACCTGTTAGTAGTAACTGGAGTAATCTCTTCTCTTTATGTAGTTTATTAAATCGATTTATTCATTACCAACTCGGTTTCCGTCACATACTTGCAAATGAAATCCGAAGCATGAGTGCTCTTCCTGTAATTTGAGTCATCTTTTATGCACATTTACTCTGATATTGTGTCATAGCTAGATAGCTGCATACGCAATTAAAATCTGATGCAAAAAAAACCTGTGACATCAACTATTATACTGTCTCTAAGTCTATTTATAACCACTGTCCAGTGCCCATAATTCACAATAGCAATGAAGACTATCATTAATATAAAACGTAGAGATGCAGCTGAGTTATCTCCCCCTCCGTCAAAGATACGCTTCCAATAACACGTAAGACTATCATGACGATTGTCAGACCAGGATCAGAGCCCGATGGAATCCGTATTCTTGACTTGATGTTTCGTGATTCATGTAAATTCCATTCTTCTAACATGATCGTAACATTACTGTCAGAATAACATGCCAAGCTGGTACCTGACATAATTTGTGATTGCCTCAGGAAAACCTTGGCGTTTTGGGTAGTTTTCAGCTAGAAAATACTTGGCGTCCATGTAACAGACGTGGTGGACTGGTATTGAGTCGTTTTAGGATTACATCTTGGCTAAAATATGTTTGGATTGTATCTTGTGTTGTAAGGAAGCTATTTCTAGATATTATCATCATATGTCAGGTAGTAGACATGTATAGATATATAAGCTGAGAGGAAGAGGAAGAGAGACAGACAGACAGACAATCACATCTTTTATTTTACTTCGATTGAAAGCTCCTGTGCGAGCTATTCTCCCAGATACCTCCAGACTCAATCATTTAAGCTTCCGAACCAGCTAAAAAGGTTCGACAGTTATGAGCCCGGTTAAACTCTTCTGCGCATAGAAAAGTGATATCGGTCTATCAATCTTGCTAAGTTAATTTGTCCTGTTGCGACAGTTTTACTTATTATTTTTAAAAAAAAATTTTCAAAATTTTTTGAGTTAGTAATTACGGTTTTTCTCCCCGTCACCAACTATTCTTACAATTAAATTTTACATTTCCGACCTTTCAATAAAAATGACTGAATTAAGTGGCTCTTCCAAAATCATGCTGAATGGTCCGTCTAATTGGGATCAATGGATATCAACAATTCAGAAATTTGCTCTAACACAAAGTATTTGGGCTCAAATTGACCCTTCTAGCACGTCACGAGTGCCATGTCTCAAGTATCCGGAGGAACCCTTGATAACAGCAGTTAAGCCAACTGCAAGATTAATTACAGATCTTGCCATTGATGAACTAAGAATATCTGAGTTCCTGTACAGTCGCTATCGTACAGACCTTCAGACCTATAAGGATCAACAAAGGTCGCTTGCATTTATCCAAGAGTTCATAATAAAAACGGTTGGTAATTACTACTCGACTATTTCCGATGAACATGATGTTGCAAGTGAGTTGGTACTTTTGAAACGTCGAATTCAACCCTCAGGGTGGGTACAACAGAAGGAGATTTTAAGCAAGTACCAATCTATTCTTAATTCCCCTGATAGAACAGATATTTCTGCATGGGTTACGAAATGGCAGAAAGTTTTCACTGATGCTAAAAGGATTGGTCTTCCAGAAGCACAGGGTCTTAGACCGACCCAATCATTTCTCGAGGCAATTTGTCGTATTGACAATTCATTTTCAGATTATTGGACTAATAAGTTAGAAGATGAAGCTAGAAGTGATATACAAGGGTGGGAAGAGAGATTCCCGGATGGCATCGAGATATCAGAGATATTTGAGCGTACACAGGCCACCAAAGCTGCAAATACCTCATTAAATCAGGCATCCTTTGCTGTGTATAAAGGTCAAAATTCGACATTAAACTCTCAGTCTGAATCCTCTATTTTAACAAACGATCCATATGGTTCTGGTCCTTCTTCAAAAAAGCCTGCGTGTCCGTGTGGGTGGAAACATTACTTTTCAGAGTGTTATTACATTAATAAGGCATTAAGACCAAATAATTTTAAGCCTTCATTAGAAAGACAACAAAGAGTTGATGCTTTTCTTAAAGTCCCTACGAATAACGCTAAAGTCGAAGCAGCATTAAAAAAGGCAAAGGATTTTCAACAGAAACGAAATTCTGAATCGCATCAAAGTTCAGGTCAAATTCTACCAAATATTCAAGCAGTAGCTGCAGTATCAACAGCCTCAACTTTCTCTCAACCATCTCTCAACTGCTCCAACTATCCTTTAAAAAATTCTTTCATTCTTGATTCAGGTTCTGACGGGCATATTTGCAATGATTTTTCTCGATTTTCAAATTATTATTCTAAGCCATCTACAGCTGTAGCAGGGAGTGGGCAATCTGAAATTCTCGGATATGGAACAGTATTTATGAAGATTTCATCAGGACTTTTCCAACTGAACAACGTGGCGTATATACCATCTTTCCATACGTCTCTAGCATCGCTCACTAGGTTACAATCTGCAGGAATTTCGTGGAATCCACAGACAGGATGCATTTTTAATTCGGAAAAAACAATTTGCTTTACAGAAAAACTTTTCAACCAATATGTTATTGAGTATAACAAATTTGAATCAGTAATTACTGAATCTTCATTTTCCACGAAGGTTTCAGATATAAAATCTGTGACACCAACAGATATTCCAATCTGGCATGAACGACTTGGACATCCTTCTAACCAAGTACTCGAAAAAGTTTTAAAAAATAATTCTATATTACCATTCGAAATAAAAAAAGAACTAGAGAATTGTGAGCCTTGCAAGCTTGCGAAAGCTAAAAGGGTAGTAAGTCGTACTCCACCTCTATCAAAAGCTACGAGACCTTTTTATAGAATTTTTGTTGACTTATTTTCCCTACCAACAAGTTATAACGGGAAAAAGGTTGCATTATTGGTCAAGGATGATTATACAAAACTAATTTTGTTGTATGCACTTTCAAATTCATCTGCCCAAGAACTTGTAGGTTGTATTAGTAAGGTTCAGCGATTTGTAAAAACTCAGTTTTCACTTGATATATGCGTTGTGCATCGAGATAATGATGTTTCTTTGCGACAAGAATATCAAAATTTTATCTCAGATAATGGAATCTTAGACGAGCCTACTGCGCCGTATACACCTGCTCAAAACGGCTCAGCTGAGCGTTCTGGGGGGGTAATTTCTACAAAAGCGCGTACGATGCGTATTTCTTCGAATCTACCAGAATTTCTCTGGCCCGAGATTTGGAAAACTGCTGTATTTATTTATAATCGCCTTCCTCACAGCAACTCAAGATTGATGTCAGATTCTACAGTAATGTCTTCAGCCCAAATTGAAAGCGATAAGGACACCTGGATATCTCCAACAGAAAAACTGGTTAGCTGGCTTCAAAAAAATCATAAATATCCTCCGCCTATATCGACAGATTTATCATTTCTACGTGCATATGGATGTAAAGCTTTTCCTCTCACCACAAAGGCATTAATAAATAAGTCTAAAAGAGATCTTAAATTAGAAGCCCACGCTGAAATTGGATATCTAGTAGGATATGACTCAACAAACATTTTTCGCATTTATATCCCATCAAGGAAAGAAGTCCGAAGGGTACGAGATGTCACTTTTAACGAAAAATTATTTTTCTCTGAAAAACAACAGCCATATTTATATGATATTCCTGAGATTGAATTCTCAGCCCATATTCCAGAAGAGTCTCAAACAGAGGAAAAAAGCTATTTTATCCCGGATAATTTTGTTCATGAAGATTCAAATAAACTACCTCATTTAACTCTTCCAACGCCGGAAACTACTCCAATTCCAACTTCAAGAAATCCCTCCAAACCAAAAAATCTTCCATTAACTGATCCAAGGCCATCTCGCTCAACTAGATTTAGCGGAAAGTACTCAGCATTTTCTTCGATAAATTCAGAAAAATCCACAACAGCTTTTCACGCGGCATTCCAATCTTCAGTACAACAAAAAGGAAAAATACATAGAAAGGACCTTCCACCACTTCCTCGGTTTTGGTCTGATCTTAATACTCATCCCCTCGGTAAGGAATTTAAGTACGCAGGGAAATTGGAATGGGATTTACTACATGAAAGAAATACATTCTTCTCACCTCCAGTTCCTAGAGATCAAGCAACAAGTAAGCCGCTACCACTAACATGGGCCTTTGCGTACAAGTTTAACAAACATGGATATCTTCGGAAAGTAAAATCGCGCTTATGTGTTCGCGGAGATTTGCAGCCATATAACGATAGTGACACGTACGCAGCAACATTAGCGGCAAGAAACTTTCGTATCTTAGTCGCCATAATTGCAAAGTTTGACCTAGAAGCTCGATCCCTTGACGCAATCAACGCGTTTACTAATGCAGATTTGGATGAAGTTATATATGTGTACTTTCCAGAAGGATTCAAAATCCCCGGATGTGTATTACGCCTATCTAAGGCTCTATATTGACTAAGGAGATCACCTCTACTTTGGCAAAAAGAGCTCTCTTCAACTTTCAAAACACTTAACCTCGATCAAAGCACAGAAGAGCCGTGTATTTATTTTAACAATTTACTGTTAGTATTTTTTTACGTCGATGATATCATTGTCATATTTCGCAATGAACAAAGGAAACAAGCAGAGATATTCATTACACAGCTTAAAAATAAATATTCTCTCACAGACAGGGGAAATTTATCATCATTTCTTGGAATTCGCATAACACGAGATCGAACTCAAAGGAAGCTGTGGCTCACTCAGGATTCATATATCGAAAAAATAGCAAACTCTTTTAATTTAGCTGATGATAATAGTACACAAGACTGTCCTTTTCATCTCCAAACTGCTGAAACTTTCGAAAAAAATAAGGAGTTGGCATCGAAAGAAGAGATACATTATTTTCAGTCACTTATTGGATCCACCAACTATGCTGCTATTTCAACACGTCCAGATATATCAAAATTTTCTAACTCACTAGCTGAACATATGCAAAATCCAACACTTAAACATATAACTCTTGCAGAGAACCTAATCTCATATTTATATTCAACAAGATATCTATCCATAGAGTTTGCGGACAATCCATTGGAGCCGGAGTTGTGTATATCATCAGATGCAGCTTTTGCTGATGATCCTCAAACTAGATATTCATCACAAGGATTTTTTATCCGCCAATTTGGTGGAGCTATTGCATGGTCGGCGAAAAAACAAAAAACAGTTACTACATCTTCTACAGAAGCCGAACTACTTGCATTCACCTTTACAGCTAAGGAGCTAATATCTACTCTACGCCTCTTCAATAATATCTCTATCCAACTTAATGAGCCAGTACCTCAAATTGAATGTGATAATAAGCAAACTATTCGTCTTATAACTTCAGATATCCCTAAAATACGTACTGCATTGAAGCATGTTGATGTCCATAACTGCTGGTCGAGACAAGAATATTTAAGAGGATCATTCAAACTAACCTATGTTCCCTCAAATCAAATGGTTGCAGATGGATTCACAAAATTACTTCCTCGACAAAAGTTCCTTCATTTTCGTCAATTAATTCGACTTCATGATATAAAACTTCAACTTCAAAATGACCTCGACTCTGAATCTGAACAATAGTCTTAAACCACGCGTCTAAAACTAGGGGGGTATGTCAGACCAGGATCAGAGCCCGATGGAATCCGTATTCTTGACTTGATGTTTCGTGATTCATGTAAATTCCATTCTTCTAACATGATCGTAACATTACTGTCAGAATAACATGCCAAGCTGGTACCTGACATAATTTGTGATTGCCTCAGGAAAACCTTGGCGTTTTGGGTAGTTTTCAGCTAGAAAATACTTGGCGTCCATGTAACAGACGTGGTGGACTGGTATTGAGTCGTTTTAGGATTACATCTTGGCTAAAATATGTTTGGATTGTATCTTGTGTTGTAAGGAAGCTATTTCTAGATATTATCATCATATGTCAGGTAGTAGACATGTATAGATATATAAGCTGAGAGGAAGAGGAAGAGAGACAGACAGACAGACAATCACATCTTTTATTTTACTTCGATTGAAAGCTCCTGTGCGAGCTATTCTCCCAGATACCTCCAGACTCAATCATTAAAGCTTCCGAACCAGCTAAAAAGGTTCGACAACGATGATAATGATGCTAGGAATAAGGAGAGATAATGCGGTACCAAACGCTACAACGGTAGTCAGAGAATCCCTCGTTATATTACAACATGTGCTAATCACCGGTGGGCAAACAAGAAGCCCACGAAAGCAAAGTAAAAGACCCTTCCGCCCTCAAGAAAAGCAGATTTCGACTCGTCAATAATATCGTCCCTTCTAATCCATACTTCCGAATCTACTAGCCAGGAGGGCATCTGAAATACATGAGTTACCCGACGATCCCACGTCCGTAACGACTTTTGGATGCTTGGCTAGGCTCCTTGACGACAGTCACTCTCGACCAAGACTTTTCTGACATATTTTCACGATCTTCGGTTTGTCCTGTGGCATGAATTAGGAAAAGAGGATGCAGGAAGCTAGGAAGGTTGAGAGACGCTCTTAGTTATACACAGGTCTGCTACGCCCTGCTGGCCGGCCTCTTCGTCATAGGAGAGCCCCGCACCCAGTAGTTTTCGAGACTTTTCTCTGTAGCAACACACCCGTAAATGGTCATCGTTTCGTTGGCTGGGGAAGGAAGATAATGACGGGATATCGGCTCCCCTTAGTGTGTACTCAAATGAAGACCTGTGAGGATATTACTGCTGAAAATAAGTCGCGAAGGAGGCATAGGGGGGAGTACACTACCCGAGGCATAGATACTCCCAGCCTGTATGCAGATAGGACCTGCATGTTCTACATAGTCATAGACTCTCACAGGGGAGGGCAAGACTGACACCTGTACGTGGTGCCTTCTACGAACCTGGAAGTGAAATATTCTCCCAGAGCCAAGTTCAGTCAAATTTCGCAATAACGGACGAGTTGGCCCACGAGGCAAAAATTTAAAATTCTCCGCCATGTCAAATTTTCACCCCCAGCGAGTTCGATTCCTATCCAAGTCTCACCAAATTTACAAGTACGACCAAGTACATCCTTGTTTCAATGACCACACCTCTCATCAACTATTCTCTGGCCTCAGCTAGCCGCCAAATACACGCCCACGCCGATATTTACACCCGACGGAGGAAGCAAAGCGTGGCGCACAAATCTGGGAGAAAGTTCTTTGAGACGGACGTGAGAGGGATTGGGACAAGTTTACAAGATGATGCTGAAGATGGATATAATCTCGACTGGCGTGTAATTTTGAATTTTGGCAGAGTTTTACGAATTGAGCTTTGTGCGTACCAAGACTTCGCTTGCGAGAGTGCAGCGGACACTATAACAACACGCAAACGATAGAAGGTGTCGTGGTCCGCCTCCTGGTGGTGTTCTCCGGTATAGTTTGAGTAGCCTGGGCACCTACTCCACTTGGGAAGGAGACACCTTAGACTACATTTCGCGCGGAGAAAATTCGGTGGATGACGAAGGCATGTCTGGATAACCCAGGGTTTTTGACGTTCCCCTGGGTGGGTATTCACGGATGAGGGTTGACTTGGGGTGAAGAAAAAGCCACCATAACTTCGCAGTGGTACTTGCAAATGAAATCCGAGGCATGAGTGCTCTACCTGTAAATTGAGTCATCTTTTCTGTACTTTTCTTTGATATTGTGTCATAGCTAGATAGCTGCATACGCAATTAAAATCTGATGCAAAAAAAAAAAAAAGACTCTCACAGGACAATATAATAAATTAATAACAATAACTTCCGGAACCTTAGTAGGGCCCAAAGCAGTATTGCAATTCAGATAAGAAGTGGGCACATTGGTCTCAATTCTTATCTGTACCGAAGGAAAGTCCCTGGAGTGATTAATCCAAAATGTCAGTGTGGATATCCGTCTCAAAATTTCAAAAATATGGTCTTGGCGTGTCCTCAGTGGGCGATGGGAAGAGGAGAGGTGCTACAAAAGGCAAAAGACAGGTCATTTGCGGCAATGATGAACAGCCCTGATGACATAGAAAGAATTACAAAATGGATCCTGGCAAAAGGCTGGTTTGAACAATTCCGGCTTGCAGGAGAAGTAGAAATAGCATTGGACGAAAAGATGAGACGATGTGGACAAGGATAAGACGGATTTCACACTGTATAAACAGTGTATAAACAGTGTATAAACAGTGTATAAACAGTGTATAAACAGTGTATAAACAGTGTATAAACAGTGTAAATGCACTCCCTGTATAAAACCTCACATAACAAATAGACACGAGACAGATAGTTGTGAGGGGTTTTTACCGAATTTGGTTTCCTCCCGTGTAAATGTTGTAGCTGGAAATTCCTGCATGGGCCCATAAGGTACCTGAACGGGCTAAATGAAATGAAATCAAATCAAATAATAATTACTTGTAAAAAAACCTGCATGAGCCTCAAGGCGCCAAATAACGTCAACTGAATAATTTATTTTATCTCTGTAGTGTAAGCTTCTCCTTCCCAAGTGGAGTAGGTGCTCAGGCTACTCAAACCATACCAGAGAACACCACCAGAAGACGGACCCAGGCATCTTCCATCGTTTGCGTGTTTTTATAGTGTCAGCTGCACTCTCGCAAGCGAAGTCTCGGCGCGCACAAAGCTCATTTCGTGAATCTCCTTGCCTAAATTCAAAATCACACGCCCATAGAGAATATAGCCATTACTTGAACCATATTGCAAACTTGTCCTGATCCCTCTCACGCCCATTCTAAAGAACTATCCCCCAGATGACACCGCGTACAGATGATCAGTCTTGCCCACCGCACCCAATATCCCTCACACATAAAAATATAGATTATTCAATTTTAATGATTTGGCGCCTTGATGCCCATGCAGGTTTTTTACAAGTTGTTTGTTTTATGAAAAATAACTCAATTTGACGTGAAGAACACTCACATTCAAAATTTCTTTGCAGATACAACCCGACATTAACTATCAAGGCTACACCCTCTTCCGTGCAAACTCAACATGAAGAAAAGTGTGAAAACTCTGTGGGTATCCGAGTGTGCTTTCGTCACTGGAAAAATACGATTTAATCGCGAGAGATAGTGGTTTGCGTTTTACTGGATTCGAACCAGTTCTCTCCTACCTCAAATGGTGTAAGTCTCTAATCCACGGAGAATCTAATAGAGAGGGAATGGCCCGAATGGTATACAATTGCACCATCTAGCCCTGTTCCTCACACAAAGTTGGCACAAATCACAGGCTAGCCCACAGCCTTATCCAATTAGGTAGCGGCATGCTGGCTCTTGGCTTGATGATCATGCCCTCTCAGGGATAGGGCTGTAGCTGTAGCTTAATCCCAGTTGACCTTAAAAATAAATAAATACTTGCTCTGAACCCTCTGCATACGTCATTACAAGTCCATGACTAACGTCAAACGTACGTGAACGGATGATAAATATTCTGAAAATTGAATTTTTACACCCACAGCCGGGCGCTGGCTGTACTTTCCTGCCTCATCAAGGTACAATCTGGTCATCTGCGAACCTTGGCAGCAGTAAAGCCGGACGGATTGAGCAGCGTACAAGAGACGTCCGAAAGATTCCTCCATCATTTGCATGCACCTCAATTCTAAGACGGTTTCTTACTGAATTTGGTCGCAATGATCAACATGATGAAGTTTGTTAGATGTTGCCAATCACCATCACATTTGAAAACACAAAGTATAATGGATTACAGCTGCTGTTTTAATAGTGTAGATCATTGTCTCTAAACAGGATAACCTTGAAAGTTGTTCAACTACAGCGGTACGCAACCTCCATTGGCCAATTATGTTGGAAATTTACAGTAGCCTGTAATGGCTGTGGAGACAGGTCGGGTCCATCTAGATGCATACACCGGCTTTACGACGATCCTAATATGTAAAACTATAGGACCAGATAACTGGTCAGGTCTTAGGTGTAATTCGAACATCGGATCTAGCTCATTCCGACAGATGAATCATAATAGTAAACGTGATGTAATTTGCGCCAATAGTTTATATCCGAGCCAGAGGACGCAAACCGAGTATCTTATAAAATCAGACTAACATTTGCACAACACTTCGATCACCAACCCGTACCCAACTAACTATCGATCAATATGAAGTTTTTTAACAGCCTTGCGACACTGGCGATCAGCACAATTGCTGCAGCGCACTGCATGAAGAAGGGTCAGCAATTATCGGCCTCATCCAACTCAGATCCATTTCAAGGTTTATTGCCCGGATCCAACCTATTGTATTTCTGTTCAGACAAAGACGAAGACAGCAGCATTTCTATATCTAATTTTGATACAAACCCAATCCTTCCCACTTCGTGAGACGCACATAAGAAATTCCTTTAAAAAGTAGCAACATCTAACATTTACAAGTTACAACCCTATCGATATATCTATATCTGGAGTACTGCGCAAACCACTAAATCATGCCTCATATGTCATCCTACGAGATGTGGTGACTGGTGAACAACTCAACTCTGAGCAGATTTTGATTTGTCCTTTCCTAGAGAGCCTTGGTCATTTATGTCCAATTGAGAGTGCACCTTTCCACATTAACCTCAATTTCATGGTTGAAAGTCTACCAGACGTGGTCAGTAAAACTTTGAACATTTACAATGCGTTAAATTAACAGGAAGTAGCAATCCGAACACATTTACGTTGAGCTCTATCATCCTTCAGGAGATCAGATAATTTGTATAAAATCTCCGTTTTACAACGGCTTTCCTGCCGATCAAGACATATTTATGGAAGGAATAGGCTCAACGGATCTATAGAAACCTTCACTTAAAAGAAACCCTGAGGTCCGAGGAATCCGCAAGTATGAGTTTTGAAAGGATAAAATAACTAAGCATCCCAAACACTCTACACCAAATCCATTCCAGATTTATCATCCAATAGTGAAATCTTGTATTCAATACATTCCTGACGATACGAAACTATTAGAACACAAAGCTTTGAATAATTCTGCGAGCAATCAATCAAATTAATAGACATTGATATAATTGTCGGATGAAACCAAGGTAGAATATATGTGATCCACTAGAACCAGGCTTGTCTCCATGTATTCTAACCTTTAAAATTTAAACCATAAAAATCATCGATAGTATTAAATAATTGTTGATAAGTGTTGGAGAACGATTGAATTGTAATTTTCAATAATGGTACGACCTCTTAATAGGAGACAGACGTAGATGTTATGAGTTTAAATTATTTAATGTCGTGCCTGTCCACAGTTCATGACCTCAGTCACATGATTACATACCTAGTCCCTGAAGAGCTACCGGCGCCTAATAGTATTTAGAAACTACTAATGAACCAGACCATCTATCCGTTACTCATCTTGTACAACGTTGGAAAGCACTGGCAACATGACGGTTGAGATGCGGAAAGTGAAGGGCGCCAGCTATGGAAAAAATGCTTGGGACAAGTGAATGGTAACTGTTCAGGGACTACGTCCAGGCGAGAGGAATATACGTGGAGGCATGTCGGGGGATGGCAGGGATACCTGAACCTCGGAGGTCATAAATCGACAGCCAAGTTGGTTTGAATAGAAGGATTGGAAACGAGGCTTGAGCGCATGGTGGCTGAGGCAGATCAATGGAAGACAGATTGTTTAAGTTTTTCTCTTATTTTCATAGTGGGTTGCTGAACTCGTCATGGTTCAACACACCGATGCGTTCTAGCATGGTTCCGGTTATTGAAGTGGGAGGTGGCATTTGTGCTGCACGGTAGTTAACCTGATCCGGCCCGACCCCACTCGTGCCCAAGCTCCAGGAGGAGTGCGATGTGAGTCACTTTACCTAGTACAACGAACAAATAGTCAGAGGGCAAGACTAATCACCTGTGTGCGGTGTCCTCTACGAGCCTGGGAGTGAAATATTCTCCCAGAGCCAAGTTCAGTCAAATTTTGCAATACCGATTAAGTTGGCCCACGAGGCAATAATTCAAAATACTTCGTCATGTCAAATTTTCACCTCCAACAAGTTTGACTCCTACCTAAGTCTCAGCAAATCTACAAGTAAGACCTAGTACATCCTCATCCCGATAACCACACCTCTCGTCGACTTTCTCTGGCCTCAGCTGGTCGCCAAATACACGCCCACGCCGATATTTACACCCGACGGAGGAAACAAAGCGTGGCGCACAAATCTGGGAGACAGTTCTTTGGAATGGACGTGAGAGGGATAAGGAAAAGTTTTCAAGATGACACGGAGGATGGATACACTCTCGACGGGCGTGTGATTTTGAATTTTGGCAGAGTTTTACGAATTGAGCTTTGTGCGCACCAAGACTTCGCTTGCGAGAGTGCAGCTGACACGTTAAATACAAACCGACGATTAAAGCTGCCGTGATCCGCGTCCTGGCGGTGTTCTCCGGTATGGTTTGAGTAGCTAGGACACATATCCCATTCGAGACAGGAGATCGCTGGTTCAAATCCGGCAAAACAAAACTACATTTCTCGCGGCGCTGATATTCATGGGTAATGAATGCATGCTTGGAGAATTAAAGGTTTTGAATTTCCCTTTGGTGGGTACTTACGGAGAAGCGTCGACTGTTTGTGTTAGCGAACGTACCTCATAGTAGTATTTGCGAATGGAATCCAAAGTATGAGTGTCTCTAACGTCAGAAGAGTCATCCAACATATATACATAGCACCGGTCATGTGTCATAGCTATATAGCTGCATACACATTAAATGTTTTGAAAAAAGAACAAACAAACGCACAATTCGTGAAATTCGAAAATTCGAAAATTCCCTTTTTCCCTTTTTCCCCCTCTCTCGACTTCGTCGCATCTATCTTGATTTGTGAACGACCTCCTGGCATTTTTTACGATGCCTTCAGTTCGAAAAAAGCGTCCCAACGCCAAGTTGGACAACACGAGAGTCCGCCCGAGGGCTCTCGAAAAATTACCTGGCCTTGCCCAGTCTTCGAAATGCGCGGAGATGGGTCAGGCCGTTTCGAAAGGGAAGGAAAAAGCCCTTCCCACCGTTACTGTGCCCGATACTGACATGATCGGGTCAGTTGAAATTGTTGAGGAAATCCCTCAACGAGTCTCCATCCCCCACGGGATTGGAGAATCGTCCAAACCTCCTCCGACCTCGTCAATTCCTTCGGAGAACGCTGCACCCAAAGCAGCGTCAAAATTAACGTCGCAGCCCAAAGCTGCCACGAAAGCAGACTGCCCTCCGGAACTTCGACCTATTGTCGAAGCCGAACGACGACGCGCCGCCGAAACGGCGGCAAATCTGGCCCTCTGCTCCGCCGCCATCTCTGGCGTCGAAGCAACCCTTCTACCCTTGACCAACGGGTCAAATAGACAATTCGTAGACTCAATGCGAGTCTACCTACGCGCCGCCATTGCGCAATACATGGCCACGGGCCAGGCCTCTACGCCTCCCGTCCTCCCTCCTCGCCCGGCAAACCCTCCCCCAAGGGCTCCCGAAGCCAGGAGCATACAAATTCCCGCCGTCCCAGTTCTGCCTGTCAAAAGCACCTGGGCCACGGTGGCCAGAAATGGACTGCAACAAAAAGCAGTCCCAACTAAAAAGGCTGTGCCGCGACCTGCGGCTAAAGCCTCAAAGAAAGAAGCTCCCAAGGCGAAAGTCGACAAACGACTGTTCCTTCGCCTAGAAAAGGAGCACCCGTGGCGCCAGCTTTCGCCTGCTGGCCTACGGCAACAACTACAGAGTGAGGTAAAATGCTTCTTGAGTGACGCCTGCACTGTACACCGTGTTAGAACCGGCTTTGCGATTCTGACAGGGAAAGAAAATAAAAGGGAAGAGCTCCTAGATGCAGCACCAAAGTTTTCGGACCTCGGCGCCAAGATCGAGGAAGCCTCCAACCTTGTCGCCTTTCGGATCGCGAATGTTCCGGCGACCATAAAAACACTCGACTGTACTCATACGGTCAATGCGGATTGGGTCTCATTGGAGATCTACCGAAAAACAAAAACGTTTCCATACAAGGTGCTACCGCACGGGACATGCCGTCCTGGAGCGCCGTACAGAAATTGGAAAGCCCTTTTCGACCGGAACGACGCCCCTCGCCCGGGCTTCCGTATTCTCGACGAGGCTGGTATGGCTACTATCCACAAGCCACGACCTCAAATTGAACAGTGCAAACGCTGTTTGGGCTTCCACGCCACCCGTGGTTGCTCCCGCGCTCCAGCCTGCTGGAACTGCGGATCTAACATGCACTCGGAAGCCGAGTGCAAGGCCCTCACCAAGTGTCGTAACTGTGGGGGTCCTCACCGATCGGATTCCCGGGCCTGCTTAGCCAGACCCAGCAAGTCCGGACCGGTGCCAAAAGAGCAGCTCGCGCGGATCCGCCAGATCCAGCAAGGGGAGTTCGCGAAGGTGGCTCGAGCGCGAGCTGCAGCAAAAAAGGCCGAAGAGGCGATCATCGCCGCGGCGAAGGATGTCTCGATGGCCGAGGCAACAGGTTTCGGAGCTCTGGGATCTGAAGAAGAAGTTTGAGGACACAGCAACCTCGACGATGTCCCCTTTTGGGGCATCTACTAACCAATAGCAGGATACCGGCTGGATCAAAGGTGCCTGCTAACCCATCTTTTGCTCTCAGCGGAGAATGGGCAAATTTGTCATTTGGAAGGTGTGACGGACGAGGGAATGTGGGAGGAGCGCATTGCTGGGGTCCATTATGGAGGAATCTTCTGGGATTCGGAGTTGTTTTTGATTTTCGTGATTTTTCGTTCTTGTTCAATCAGCTGCACTTTTGGTAGCGATTCACGAGGTTGGAACGAGTTAGGCTGTAGGAAAAGTTACAGGGAACCCTGCCGGATCCGCCGGTCCTTGACCCAATGTGGAAAAGATAGCGTTAGCTTAGGACCAAAAGTAAATAAAAAAAAAAAAAAAATTCGAGAACCCTCAATTTGCCCATTTCCACCCTTCCACCCGTTTCACCCATTATTTATCGAATCGAATTGCAATTGTTTGCCATCGGCGGCATTTTTAAAATGCCTCCGACGCGTAAACCGCACAAAAACGCGGTCAGTGGCACTGCCAAAGATCGCGTCAGCAAAACCTACCAATGGAATACGGCTATTCAAAACCACGCGAGGAATATGCTAGCAAGACGAGGACTCGAGTCCAATCTCCAGAACATGAACGCCATCGCGGCTGCGCTCCAAGCGAAGGAGAACGATGTCCCCGAAGTCGAAATGGTGGACGCAGAAGTCGACAGGTTGAAAACCCTCGCCGATTCAATTTGGGCATCATCCAGTCCAGAAGACGCAGAACAAGTCTTTCCAGCACTACCGCGACTGGTAGAAGTCAGACCCTCAAAAGGGGCCGAGATAATAACCAGCAAGGCATCAACTGCCCCAGAAAGTGTCGCCGAGAAAGCAGTCCCGTCGACAACGACCGAGCCCGCACACGTTGCGGCTCGAAAAATTGCGGTTCCGTTAGCAAAGCGGACACCAAAGAAAAATACAGCGAGGGAAACGGAAGTCCCGGACTGCGCAGAGGCAACAAATGTCTCAAGACCTCAGCCACCCCGGCCTCGATTCCAGGGACGGCTGAGTGCCACAACCACTCTTCTGGTGGTGCTCCCACCGGCACCACGCCAATTCACCCGCCGGAAATAGAGGCTTTACTCGAAGCCGAAAGAAAGCGGGCTGCAAACACCTCAGCCAGGCTCGAGATAGGGTCAACGGTGTTAAAAACATTGGAAAGTGTTATCCTGTCCATGAAAACGACAGATAACAAAGAATACTTGGACGCGATGAACGTGTGTCTGAGGGGCGCCCTCGCCCATTTCCTGCGCACTGGAACCACATCAGTGCCGACAAGTCTTCCCCCCGCCCCATCGGCCAGCAGGCCAGCAACAGCGGGCCCTCACCACCATCGACCGCCAGGACAGCAAATCCTGCCGTCGCGGTGCCCCAGGTCACTTCAACCTGGGCAACTGTAGCCCGGAAAGGGCTACCCAAACAGCCGACACCAGTGATGATAAGTCGAACCCCGAAAATGCCGACTCCGCCGACCAAGAAATCGGCCAAGACGTCCCCTTCGTCCACGCCGGATAACCGACTGTTCCTCCGACTAAATTCTAAACACCAGTGGCGAAATCTTTCGCCAGCTGGCATCAGAGAAGCCGTGGCACAGCTCACTAACGCGACCCAATCAGCAATTGAACACGTATACCGTGTCCCAACAGGTTTCGCGCTCCGAGCGAAGGACCAGGAATCCCGCCAGGCTCTATTGAACGCGGCAGAATCTTTCCTTCCCATCGGGGAAGACTAGAAGAGGCCTCCGAACTTGTGGCGCTCCAGATCTCGACGGTCCCCGTTGCCATCCACACTCTTCTTGGAAGGGTACAAGTGACAGAAGAGATGGTGATCGAGGAGATCTCGAGAGTTACCAAGGCCATTCCAGTCAAGGTACGGCCCCACGGGAAGACCCGGCTAGACGCGCCATACAAGTCATGGCTGGCCCATTTCAAGAAGGGAGCGGCACCAAGACAAGGGTTCCGCCTATTCGACGACTCGGGCGTCGCGGTCCCACACAAACCGCGACAGACTGTGCAGCAATGCAAACGCTGCCTGCAGTTCCACGGGACGCGTGGTTGCTCTCGCGCCCAAGCTTGCTGGAACTGCACCTCCACGATGCACTCGACAGACGAGTGCCGTGCACACACCAAGTGCCGCAACTGCGGAGGACCGCACAGGTCCGACAGTCGAGTCTGTCTGGCGCGCCCCACCAAGTCCGGGCCGGTAAGCAGAGAGCAACTGGCCAATATTCGCATCGCGAGCCAACGCGAGCTAGCAGCTGTTGTGAGGGCTAAAGCTGCTGTCCGTCGCGCTGAGGCAACAGTTCAAGCGGCTGCTAGGCAAACGCAAGACTCACCAACAGCGGTGAAATCAAACAACAGTTTCGAAGTTCTAATGACCGACGTCGCCCCCGACGCCACGGCCACAGAAACGACGAATCCTGTTGAGTCTTCCTGAAGGGCCCCTCACGGGTCCCTTCTAGCCTCTCACCTACGATAAGTTTTATGTCGATCAACGTAGGTAGGGGAGGCCAATCACACGACATCGCGCTTTCCCGAGCTTACGAGCTAGGCGTAGATGTGGTGCTAATACAAGAGCCTTTGTGGAACAAAGCCACAAAGGAAACGAAGTCACACCCTGGATACGACTGCCATACACCACATGGCGGCGTAAATATTCGACCCAGGGCAGTGACTTACACACTAATTAACAGGAGAATCCTTTCGGCAACTCAAATCTTTCCCTGCAATCCCCGACGGCGGACTACTGCTGGGTTGTGGTAAACGGAGTCACGTTTCTCAACGTGTACAAAGACCCAAACGATCCGACAGCAATTCGACCTCTCCTCAGCTGGGACCCACCACCCCGATCCGTCGCGGCTGGCGACTTCAACGCGGTGCACTGCGCGTGGCAACCAGAGGTCACCCGCCCACGCGGACAAGGAATCGAAATCGAGAGATGGGCGGAACGCCATAATCTCACTTGTCTGATTGTGGGCGAGCCAACGCATCGGGCCGGAAACACGCTGGATCTTGCTTGGACCAACGTCAACGGGGCCCAAGCATGGGTGGATCGCAATGAGTGCGTAACCAGCGACCATCTTCCGATTCGAGGACAAGTTCCCACGGATTCGAAAAAAGGGACCAGGAGCCATCGCCGATCAGGGTAACGCGCGGCAACCTGCCGAGGTTCGCCCTTGCCGTCACGCAGTTCACTCACCCGCCACTAGTCTTGGACACGATTTGCCAGGTGGATGAATACGCCAACGATCTCTGTTCCGGCCTTACTAACGCTATCAAAGCAGCAGGAACACGAAGGAACAAAAGACGTGGCAAATGTGCACCTTGGTGGACTCCGGAATGCAAGCTGGCTCACACGAAATATCGTGCAGCAGTAACTCCGGAACAACGATGGGTGCATTCGAAGAATCTGCGTTCAACCCTCAGAGCGGCAAGAAAAGAGCACCAGACGCGTCAGGTCGAAGCGATCACAACACCGACTGACGTGTTCAAGCTGATGCGCTCGGCCGAACCAAGGCAGGCAAGCACGCCCCCTCCACTCAACCACGAAGGGAAGGTGTACTCCGATCCGGCTGAGCGGGCAGAGATACTCCGAGATGCTCTTTTGGCACGGCACCAAGCGACGGACGACCTACCGCCACTCGATGCGCCGAGTACCAACCGAATCCCCTGGAACGACCATGTCTCGGACGAGGAGATTCGTATGTGCACCATAGGCTGTGCCAATACAGCGCCCGGAGCAGACGGCATCTCTGTGGAGCTTCTGCGAAGCTGTTGGAAGACGATTGGACCATTTGTTGGCACTCTCTTCCGCGCCTGCATCAGACTCGGCACCCACCCATCCTTCTTCAAGCTGGCTGAAGTGGTGCTCCTCCGCAAGACGAAACGAGATCCAGCGACTGTTAAGGGCTGGAGACCGATTGCACTTCTGTCATGTTTGGGTAAGGGACTGGAACGACTCTTGGCGAAGCGGATGGCCCATCTCGCGGTTACGCTCGACGTTGTCGGAGACCAACAATTCGGCGCGCCCCCCAAAAGATCCGCAAACGACCTCGTCAACTGCGTAGTCCACGACATCGAAGAGGCAAGCACCCAGGGATGGGCGGCCACATTTACGACTCTGGATGTCCAAGGCGCGTTCGATGCAGTACTTCACAATCGTTTGGTGAGGAGGGATGCAAGATCAGGGATGGCCGGACTCAATTCTCCGATGGACGGCGTCTTTTCTTGCACAACGAAAGGTGCAAGTCCGATACTCCGGGGGAGTAACCGGGCAGAGAGAGCTGGTTTGTGGGGTTCCGCAGGGATCACCAATATCGCCACTTCTCTTCCTTCTATACATGGCAGAGCCTATGCGAAGCGGCAACCCAGGAATGAGGTTCAGCTACGCAGATGATATCGGGATCCTAGGATTTGGGCGCAGCATTGCCGAGTCGGCCGCTTCTGTACAGAAGGAAATCGATCATCTACTGGAGTGGGCGAGAAACAACGCAGTCTCCTTCGATACCAACAAGTCGGAGGTAGTCCAGTTTCCCGGACGCAAACGCGAGGAGCCAGTGGGCATTTATGTGAACGGCATGGTTATCGAGCCAGCAGACCAAATACGCTGGCTTGGAATACACCTAGACCCGCGACTGGACTTCAAACATCACGTCACAACGTGGTGTGGAAAAGCTCTGAAGGTAGCCCAGCAAATGCGACGCTTCAACTCAGCATATCTGGGAGCTGCTCCTGCAGCACTGGTTCGGGCAGTGGACACGTGCATTGTCCCCATAGCAACCTTTGGAGCAGATGTTTGGTGGCCCGGCCTCAAACGTCCGACCAAAGGGGGGAATCATCACACCTCGGACTAGCATTTTCTGCGAGATGATCGACAAGGCAATCTTGACGGGACTGCGCGCTGCCCTTCCGGTAATGAGAACGACACCGAATCTTGTTCTCCATCGCGAAGGAGGTACCCCAACAGGAAAGATCATTCTGGAAGGGAACCGATTACGGCTTTCGTCTCGGCTCCACTCACTGGACAACCGTCACCCGCTCCGGACTCGTGCCGCCGTGTGTCCAAACGATGGAACACGGAAGTACAAGAAAAATGCTCGGGCACCCAAGAATCCGGAGATCCAGATGTCAAGAGTGCAGCGGGCCTACCGACAACTCCCGGACGCGGAAGACGCCAAGCCTCTGCCGCCGCCATGCTATCTGTCAAACTTCGGCCCAAGGATAGAGGAGGAGGACAAGTTAATTCGGTTCCTTAGAGGTGTATTACCATCGGATATATGTGCCTACCCGGATGGATCGTCGGAGGGGCATGGTCGCTCAGCATGGGGGTTCGTCTTGAAGAGGGATGGAAAGACTCTTTTGAAGGGATATGGCATCAAGCATGGTGGTGAAGTGCTTGATGCGGAAATTATAGGGGCGAGAAAGGCCCTGGAAGCTGCGCTAGGATTGCTGGAGAGAGAGAACGGGAGAAGTAACGGCAGGCAGCGGATCAACGTGTTGACGGATAGTCAGTCTGTAGTGAAGGCACTGCTGACGGGAACCGCCACTACAAGTCTCGACGATGTACGCCAATTTAGGGCGCTATCAGAAAAGGCTCGAGTCTCGGTTCAGTGGATACCAGCCCACTCCGGGATACAGGGAAACGAAGAGGCTGATAGAGCCGCACGCTCCGGCCTCCGACAACTTCCAAGTAAAGAGAGCCAGCCTGGCTCCGTCACTTTGGCGTACGTTCGTCGTCTGATGAACCAGAAACGACAAGCGCTTCTCGAGGACTGGTGGGAAGAAGCATGTCCACCTAGATATCGAAATCTGGGTCTACTCATGCGAAGACGCAAGCCACAGGAGCAGACACTTTCTCGGCGGTTACTCCGTGAACTGATCTCAGCCCGAACGGGACACGGAAACTTCGCTGCATGTCACCGTCGTTTCAACAACTTCACCGCTTCCATGGAGTGTGCGTGTGGAGAGGAAACATCACCTCTCCACTTCATTCACTGTCGACTGCACGAACGTCAGACGCGTCGACTTCGAGGGACAATGTCGCATCACGACTTTGTCCAAAAGCTTCTCGGGCCTAAGTGCCTTGAGAATTTTACAAATTTTGCGCAGGAAACCGGCTGCTTCGGCGACCCACCTGCAAGTTCGTCACCAGCTCTCAGCGGAGACAACATTAACTAGGTCATAGCACGAAGCATGACAGGAAGGAAAACGAGACGAGGAGTGTCGCTTTCCCACCTCAAATTGGAGTATTGGATTTGGAATTTTGGTTATGGGAGTCTGTGGGAGCATATATTTTCTTTCTTATAACTAGCTACTGGTTGTGTAGTGGGTCACGCAGTGAGACCGAGTCGGGCATGTGGGAAGCATGATCTTGGCCGTGTACACCGGTCCTTGACTCCTAGGAGATATAGAGCATAGCTTAGGACCTTAAAAATTTAAAAAAAAAAAAAAAAAATTCGAGAACCCTCAATTTACCCATTTCCACCCTTCCATCCGTCTCACCCATTATTTATCGAATCGAATTGCAATTGTTTGCCATCGGCGGCATTTTAAAATGCCTCCGACGCGTAAAACGCACAAAAACGCGATCAGTGGCACGGCCAAAGATCGCGTCAACAAACCCTACAAATTGCATGAATCTATACGAATCATTGCAGGGCAAAAACTTACGGAGAAAGGAGTAGAAGTCTCTGTTCAAAATATAGACACCATCGAGGCTGCGCTCGAAGCTAAAGGTGGCGACATACCCGAGGTAGAGATGTTGGACGCCGAAGTCCTGAAGTTGAAATCTCTATCAGATTCAAGATGGGCTTCCTCCAGCCCAGATGATGCGGAAAAAGCCTCAGGGCCCGCAGAAACCGTCATCGCACCCGAAAAGCGCGCTACGGTTCCAGCACTACCGCGACTGGTAGAAGTGAGGTCCTCAAAAGGGGCCGAAATAATAACCAACAAGGAATCAACTGCCCCAGAAAGCGTCGCCGAGAAAGCAGTCCCGTCGACAACGACCGCAGAGGCAAAAAATGCCTCAAGACCTAAGCCATCCCCGGCCTCGATTCCAGGGACGGCTGAGTGCCACAACCACTCTTCTGGTGGTGCTCCCACTGGCACCACGCCAATTCACCCGCCGGAAATAGAGGCTTTACTCGAAGCCGAAAGAAAGCGGGCTGCAAACACCTCAGCCAGGCTCGAGATAGGGTCAACGGTGTTAAAAACATTGGAAAGTGTTATCCTGTCCATGAAAACGACAGATAACAAAGAATACTTGGACGCGATGAACGTGTGTCTGAGGGGCGCCCTCGCCCACTTCCTGCGCACTGGAACCACACCAGTGCCGACAAGTCTTCCACCCCGCCCCATCGGCCAGCAGGCCAGCAACAGCGGGCCCTCACCACCATCGACCACCAGGACAGCAAATCCTGCCGTCGCGGTGCCCCAGGTCACTTCAACCTGGGCAACTGTAGCCCGGAAAGGGCTACCCAAACAGCCGACGCCAGTGATGATAAGTCGTGCCCCGAAAATGCCGACTCCGCCGACCAAGCAATCGGCCAAGACGCCCCCTTCGTCCACGCCGGACAACCGACTGTTCCTCCGGCTAAATTCTAAACACCAGTGGCGAAATCTCTCGCCAGCTGGCATCAGAGAAGCCGTGGCACAGCTCACCAACGCGACCCAAGCAGCAATTGAACACGTATACCGTGTCCCAACAGGTTTCGCGCTCCGAGCGAAAAACAAGGAATCCCGCCAGGCTCTATTGAACGCGGCTGAATCTTTCCTACCCATCGGGGGAAGACTAGAGGAGGCCTCCGAACTTGTGGCGCTCCAGATCTCGATGGTTCCCGTCGCCATCCACACTCTTCTTGGTAGGGTACAAGTGACAGAAGAGATGGTGATCGAGGAGATCTCGAGAGTTACAAAGGCCATTCCAGTCAAGGTACGGCCCCACGGGAAGACCCGGCTAGACGCGCCATACAAGTCATGGCTGGCCCATTTCAAGAAGGGAGCGGCACCAAGACAAGGGTTCCGCCTATTCGACGACTCGGGCGTCGCGGTCCCACACAAACCACGACAGACTGTGCAGCAATGCAAACGCTGCCTACAGTTCCACGGGACGCGCGGTTGCTCTCGCGCCCAAGCTTGCTGGAACTGCACCTCCACGATGCACTCGACAGACGAGTGCCGCTCACACACCAAGTGCCGCAACTGCGGAGGACCGCACAGGTCCGACAGTCGAGTCTGTCTGGCGCGCTCCACCAAGTCCGGGCCGGTAAGCAGAGAGCAACTGGCCAATATTCGCATCGCGAGCCAACGCGAGCTAGCGGCTGTTATGAGGGCTAAAGCTGCAGCCCGTCGCGCTGAGGCGACAGTTCAAGCTGCTGCTAGGCAAACGCAAGACTCTCCAACAGCGGTGAAATCGAACAACAGTTTCGAAGTTCTGATGACCGACGTCGCCCCCGACGCCACCCCCACAGGAACGACGAATCCTGTTGAGTCTTCCTGAAGGGCCCCTCACGGGTCCCTTCTAGCCTCCCACCTACGATAAGTTTTATGTCGATCAACGTAGGTAGGGGAGGCCAATCACACGACATCGCGCTTTCCCGAGCTTACGAGCTAGGCGTAGATGTGGTGCTAATACAAGAGCCTTTGTGGAACAAAGCCACAAAGGAAACGAAGTCACACCCTGGATACGACTGCCATACACCACATGGCGGCGTAAATATTCGACCCAGGGCAGTGACTTACACACTAACAAACAGGAGAAACCTTTCGGCAACTCAAATCTTTCCCTGCAACCCCCCAACGGCGGACTACTGCTGGGTTGTGGTAAACGGAGTCACGTTTCTCAACGTGTACAAAGACCCAAACGATCCGACAGCAATTCGACCTCTCCTCAGCTGGGACCCACCACCACGATCCGTCGCGGCTGGCGACTTCAACGCGGTGCACTGCGTGTGGCAACCAGGGGTTACCCGCCCACGCGGACAAGGAATTGAAATCGAGAGATGGGCGGAACGCCATAATCTCACTTGTCTGATTGTGGGCGAGCCAACGCATCGGGCCGGAAACGCCCTGGATCTTGCTTGGACCAACGTCAACGGGGCCCAAGCATGGGTGGATCGCAGCGAGTGCATAACCAGCGACCATCTTCCCATTCGAGGACAAGTTCCCACCGGATTCGAAAAAAGGGACCAGGAGCCATCGCCGATCAGGGTAACGCGCGGCAACCTGCCGAGGTTCGCCCTTGCCGTCACGCAGTTCACTCACCCGCCACTAGTCTTGGACACGATTTGCCAGGTGGATGAATACGCCAACGATCTCTGTTCCGGCCTTACTAACGCTATCAAAGCAGCAGGAACACGAAGGAACAAAAGACGTGGCAAATGTGCACTTTGGTGGACTCCGGAATGCAAGCTGGCTCACACGAAATATCGTGCAGCAGTAACTCCAGAACAACGATGGGTGCATGCGAAGAATCTGCGTTCAACCCTCAGAGCGGCAAGAAAAGAGCACCAGACGCGTCAGGTCGAAGCGATTACAACACCGAATGACGTGTTCAAGCTGATGCGCTCGGCCGAGCCAAGGCAGGCAAGCACGCCCCCTCCACTCAACCACGAAGGGAAGGTGTACTCCGATCCGGCTGAGCGGGCAGAGATACTCTGAGATGCTCTTCTGGCACGGCACCAAGCAACGGACGACCTACCGCCACTCGATGCGCCGAGTACCAACCGAATCCCCTGGAACGACCATGTCTCGGACGAGGAGATTCGTATGTGCACCATAGGCTGTGCCAACACAGCGCCCGGAGCAGACGGGATCTCTGTGGAGCTTCTACAAACCTGCTGGAAGACGATTGGACCATTTGTTGGCACTCTCTTCCGCGCCTGCATCAGACTCGGTACCCGCCCATCCTGCTTCAAGCTGGCTGCAGTGGTGCTCCTCCGCCAGACGAACCGAGATCCAGCGACCGTGAAGGGCTGGAGACCGATCGCACTTCTGTCATATTTGGGTAAGGGACTGGAACGACTCTTGGCGAAGCGGATGGCCCATCTCGAGGTTACGCTCGACGTTGTCGGAGACCAACAATTCGGCGCGCCCCCCAAAAGATCCGCAAACGACCTCGTCAACTGCGTAGTCCACGACATCGAAGAGGCAAGCACCCAGGGATGGGCGGCAACATTTACGACTCTCGATGTCCAAGGCTCGTTCGATGCATACTCCACAACCGTTTGGTGAGGAGGATGCAAGATCAGGGATGGCCGGACTCAATTCTCCGATGGACGGCGTCTTTTCTTGCACAACGAAAGGTGCAAGTCCGATACTCCGGGGGAGTAACCGGGCAGAGAGAGCTGGTTTGTGGGGTTCCGCAGGGATCACCAATATCGCCACTTCTCTTCCTTCTATACATGGCAGAGCCTATGCGAAGCGGCAACCCAGGAATGAGGTTCAGCTACGCAGATGATATCGGGATCCTAGGATTTGGGCGCAGCATTGCCGAGTCGGCCGCTTCTGTACAGAAGGAAATCGATCATCTACTGGAGTGGGCGAGTAACAACGCAGTCTCCTTCGATACTAATAAGTAGGAGACAGTCCAGCTTCCCGGACGGAAACGCGAGAATGTGGTGGCTATTCGTGTGAACGGCGTGAATATTGAGCCAGCAGACCAAATACGCTGGCTTGGAATACACCTAGACCCGCGACTGGACTTCAAACATCACGTCACAACGTGGTGTGGAAAAGCTCTGAAGGTAGCCCAGCAAATGCGACGCTTCAACTCAGCATATCTGGGAGCTGCTCCTGCAGCACTGGTTCGGGCAGTGGACACGTGCATTGTCCCCATAGCAACCTTTGGAGCAGATGTTTGGTGGCCCGGCCTCAAACGTCCGACCAAAGGGGGAATCATCACACCTCGGACTAGCATTTTCTGCGAGATGATCGACAAGGCAATCTTGACGGGACTGCGCGCTGCCCTTCCGGTAATGAGAACGACACCGAATCTTGTTCTCCATCGCGAAGGAGGTATCCCAACAGGAAAGATCATTCTGGAGGGGAATCGACTACGGCTTTCGGCTCGACTCCACTCACTAGACAACCGTCATCCGCTCCGGACTCGCGCCGCTGTGTGTCCAAACGATGGAACACGGAAGTATAAGAAAAATGCTCGGGCACCCAAGAATCCAGAGATCCACATGTCACGAGTAGAGCGGACTTATCGAGAACTCCCGGATGCGGAAGACGCCGAGCCTTTGCCACCGCCATGCTATCCCTCTAGTTTCGACCCAAGGATAGAGGAAGAGGACAAGGTAACCCGGCTCTTGCACAGTATGCAATCATCAGATATTTGTGCCTACCCGGATGGATTGTCGGAGGGGCATGGTCGCTCAGCATGGGGGTTCGTCTTGAAGAGGGATGGAAAAACTCTGTTGAAGGGATGTGGCATCAAGCATGGTGGTGAAGTGCTTGATGCGGAAATTATAGGGGCGAGAAAGGCCCTGAAAGCTGCGCTGGGATTGTTGGAGAGGGAGAGCGGGGGAAGGGACGGCAGGCAGCGGATCAACGTGTTGACGGATAGTCAGTCTGCAGTGAAGGCACTGTCGATGGGAACTTCAACATCAAGCTTCGACGATGCGCGCCAATTTAGGGCGCTATCGAAAAAGGCCCGAGTCTCGGTGAAGTGGATACCAGCCCACTCCGGGATACAAGGAAACGAAGAGGCTGATAGAGCCGCACGCTCCGGTCTCCGACAATTGCCAAGCAAAGGGAGCCAGCCTGGCTCTGTAACGTTGGCGTACGTTCGTCGTCTCATGATCCAGAAACGTCAAGCGCTTCTCGAGGAATGGTGGGAGGAAGCATGCCCACCTAGGTATCGAAATCTGGGTCTTCTCATGCGACGACGCAAGCCACGCGAGCAGACACTTTCCCGGCGGCTACTCCGTGAACTGATCTCAGCCCGTACAGGCCACGGAAACTTCGCGGCATGTCACCGCCGTTTCAACAACTTCGCCGCTTCAATGGAGTGTGCGTGTGGAGAGGAAACATCACCTCTCCACTTCATTCACTGTCGACTGCACGCACGTCATACGCGTCGACTTCGAGGGAAAATGTCACATCACGGATTTACCCATAAGCTTCTCGGGCCTAAGTGCCTCGAAACTTTAAAAAATTTGCGCAGGAAACCGGCTGCTTCGGGCACCCGCCTGTGAGTCCGTCTTCAGCTCTCAGCGTAGACGGCAGTAATTAGATCATAGCACGAAGCATGACAGGTAGGAAGATGAAACGAGAAGTGTCATTTTCCAATCACAAATAGGACGGTAGGGTTTGGAATTTTGGTTATGGGAGTCTGTGGGAGCATAAATTTTCTTTTTTATAACTAGCTACTGGTTGTGTAGTGGGTCACGCGGTGAGACTGAGTTGGGCATGTAGGAAGCATGATCTCGGCCGTGTACACCGGTCCTTGACTCCTAGGAGATATAGAGCATAGCTTAGGACCTAAAAATTTAAAAAAAAATTCGAGAAATTCGAAAATTCGAAAATTCATTTTTTCCCTCTTTCCTCCCTTCTCGTCCTCGTCGCAACCATCTCTGAATTGTAATCGAGCTCAGGCATTTTCACCATGCCTCCAGTTCGAAAAAAGCGTCCCAACGCCAAGTTGGACATTACGAGAGTCCACCCGAGGGCTCTCGAACAAGTACCTGACCTTGCCCAGTCTCCGAAATGCGCGGAGATGAGCAAGGTCTCAATCAAAAGGAAGGAAAAAGCCCTCCCTGCCGTCACTGAGCCCGATACTGACATGATCGGGTCAGTTGAAACTGTTGAGGAATTTCCTCAACCATCCTCCGTCCCCCACGGGATTGGAGAATCATCAAAATCTCCTCCGACCGCATCAAAACCGTCGGAAAACGCTGCACCCAAAGCAGCGTCAAAATCAACGTCGCAGCCCAAAGCTGCCACGAAAGCAGAGTGCCCTCCGGAACTTCGACCAATTATCAAAGCCAAACAACGACGCGCCGCCGAAACAGCGGCAAATCTGGCCCTCTGCTCCGCCGCCATCTCTGAAGTCGAAGCCACCCTTCTTCCTTTGACCAACAGGTCAAACAGACAATTCGTAGACTCGATGAGAGTCTACCTACGCGCCGCCATTGCGCAATACATGGCCACGGGCCCGGCCACTACGCCACCCGTCCTCTCTCCTCGCCCAGCGAACCCAAACCCAAGGGCTCCCGAAGCCAGGAGTAACACAACTCCCGCCGTCCCAGTGCTGCCTGTAAAAAGCACCTGGGTTACGGTGGCCAGAAACGGACTGCGACAAAAAGCAGTCCCAACTGTAAAGGCTGTGCCGCGACCTGCGGCCAAAGCCCAAAAGAAAGAAGCTCCCAAGGCGAAAGTCGACAAACGACTGTTCCTTCGCCTAAAAAAGGAGCACTCGTGGCGCCAGCTTTCGCCTGCTGGCCTACGGCAACAACTACAGAATGAGCTAGATTGCTTCTTGAGTGACGCCTGCTCTATACACCGTGTTAGAACCGGTTTTGCGATTCTGACAGGGAATGAAAAGAAAAGGGAAGAGCTCCTAGATGTCGCACCAAAGTTTTTGGACTTCGGCGCCAAGCTCGAAGAAGCCTCCAACCTTGTCGCCTTTCGGATCGCGAATGTTCCGGCGACCGTAAAAACAATCAACCGTATTGATACGGTCGATGATGAGTGGATCGCATTGGAGATCTACCGAAAAACACATAAGCTTCCACACCAGGTGCTACCGCACGGAACGTACCGTCCTGGAGCGCCGTACAGAAATTGGAAAGCCCTTCTCACCCGGGACAACGCCCCTCGCCCGGGCTTCCGCATTCTCGACGAGGCTGGTATGGCCACCATTCACAAGCCTCGTCCACCAATTGAACAGTGCAAACGCTGTTTGGGCTTCCACGCCACCCGTGGTTGTTCCCGCGCTCCAGCCTGCTGGAACTGCGGATCTAACATGCACTCGGAAGCCGAGTGCAAGGCCCTCACACGCTGTCGCAACTGTGGGGGACCTCACCGATCGGACTCTCGGGCCTGTCAGGTCAGACCCAAAAAATCCGGACTGGTGACCAAAGAGCAGCTCGCGTGGATCCGCCACATAGAACAAGGGGAGTTCTCAAAGGTGGCACGAGCACGAGCAGCAGCAAAAAAGGCCGAAGAGGCGATCATCGCCGCTACGAAGGACGTCTCAATGGCCGAGGCAACAGGTTTCGGAGCTCTGGGATCTGAAGAAGAAGCTTGAGGACACAGCAACCTCGACGATGTCCCCTTTTGGGGCATCTACTAACCAATAGCAGGATACCGGCTGGATAAAAGGTACCTGCTAACTTATCTCTTGCTCTCAGCGGAGAATGAGTAAATTTGTCATTTGGAAGTTGCGACGGACGACGGAATGTGTGAGGAGCGCATTGTCTGGGTCCGATGAGGAGGAATCTTCTCGTTTTCGGAGGTGTTTTGATTTTCTTGATTTTTCGTTCAGTTCAATCAGCTGCACTTTTGGTAGCGATTCACGAGGTTGGAACGAGTTAGGCTGTAGGAAAAGTTACAGGGAACCCTGCCGGATCCGCCGGTCCTTGACCCAATGTGGAAAACATAGCTTTAGCTTAGGACCAAAAGTAAAATAGATAAAACGACTATTAGTTGTAAGTCATCTGAGCCATACTTACGAATTACTTTTACAATTACCTTACGAATATTAAAATGAGACCGGATTAAAATAGACGAAGACGCTCCAGCTATTTGGAGCTGACTTAATGGCCTATTTCAAGGATGACCGGAAAGGAGGGAGCAAGGATTGATTCTGACAAATAAATAGGCGTCTTTCCACCTATTTCTCCGCTCTCCACTTTAAGATATCCTTTATATCTAATTCTGAAGACAGTTTGAATAAAACGCCACTGTAAGATCGTCACGATGATCTAGGCAAGAATGAGACGTCAAGGAATTATGAAGCACGAAAGAGCCACCTTACGAAAGTGATATTTTAAGCAGCGTCCACGCCCCTCTTAGAAGGACTGTGTGGCCTGTTTCGCTAATTAATATCATCGTCAGCTGCGTCAGACAACTGTGTCTGTATCTCTTAGCGATCATTTCCAATACCTCGACACGCCTACTTCTCTGCCAACGATATATCAATGCGTGCGCGTATCACAACGACTTCTGCTTGAGTAGATACTTTTCCAGTGGCAACTGTTGAAATACAGGGCTAATCCTAGTAATCAGGATTAACATGTGTCCTTTATGATGGTTAGACCCCCTATTGTAGTATGTATGTAGCAAAGCTCCCCGAGCCCTTGATAGAAATCAGTTGAGCCGGTATATTCATTTTACAGCAACAAACTGTTAAAGCCAAAGTAGTGCTGGCTACTGGTGATATCCTTCTTGTCAATGCTTTTGAAACCAGCCCACACTTGAATTTTCCGTTGGGTAGCTACAGAAATTCAAAGTGCGTCACGGCATCTCAAAAAGAGTGCGTCATGGTGAAGTAGAAAGCGTACCTACCATCGCTATGAAAGGAATAAAGGATTTCTAGACTATCTGCGGTCTTTAGGATGAGGAGGATATCTTAAATATGGATAGAAAGTCCTTTTTTGACGACAATCTGTCAGTGATGAGCTCGCCATACATACTGCTCCTGGCATCTAAAGAGGATGAGCGTCGTATATCAATTTTCATCTGTACAAACGCGAGAGGCAATGACCGTTCTCCTCTGTGGGTTATCGGGAGTGCGGCATATCTTCATGCTTTACGAGGAGTGACTATTCAAGCCGTAGACTTGAGATTGAAATGAAACAAGAAGGCTTGGATGACAACAAATATTATGAGAGAATGGCTGACTGCCTTCAGGACGTTGGAACCAGCCGAAGAGTGCTGCTTCTCATGGAAAACTCTTCAACTCACTTAGCAGCTGTCAATCTTACTACCGCGCCTCCAAATAGTCGAGTGCATTACCTGTCTAAAAATTCTACAAGCGCCTATCAGCCGCTTGACCAGGGTATAATCCAGAACCATAGGCAATACCATGGTATAAAATGGCTAGAGTACCAGCTGAAATGCTTCGATTAGGACGTCAAAACTTTTAGGAAAATAAGCGTATTTAAGGCTATAAGTTGGTAAGTCCGAGCATAGATATTTGAGGCCTCAAACAAAACTATATATGCCTATTTTCAGAAGTCAACTATTATTCAGCCACAGATCCCCGTACCAGTTGATCCTCCTGTTACTATTGAGTCGGTATTTTTAGCTGTAGCAAGCCGGATCTATGACGCTATGAGCCTCTCGAATTTCTTCAACCCAGACGACAAGAATATTGAGGTGGAGAAGGTTTACGCTTATGGATATCATTGCTGCTCATACTACGCCACAGCAAGATGTGCTCAAGGAAGATGAGGATGAGGAGGCATCTGGGCCGCCTGCTACGATTAACCAAGTACTCAATGACTTCAATTGTCTGCTCGGATTCAAGAAGCATGAGCCAGATGCCAACTCCATGAAGCTCACGATACTCATGCGCATGCAAAGAAGCCTCCATCAGCAAGCAGAGCTTAAAATGAGATAGGGGACAGTAGATAGCTGGTTTACATAACATATGAGATAGAGCTATATCAAGTTTGATGTGCGAAGAAGCATGCGGATCTCAGTATTCATTATTTTTTTTTTTTTATTATTTAACGTCGTGCCAGCTCACAACACAACCGTAAGGTCTCGTGTTGGCCAGCTCAGTCTATATAAACTACCCGACGTGCCGACGCTTTTAACTAAGCCCGACATGTAATAAATGGGCCAAGACCAGCCTGCCATGCACCCCGAACTATCAACTGAAGTCAAAAGTACTCTCCAGCTGAGACTTTTGTATTCTAATACAGTAGAGAAGATATTTATCTATATTAACAAGAAAATTATCCATCACCTAGACTAATAGTCTTTAAATCAGAGCTCTTGCAAATACATGCCCAATATTTATAGTTTGGGGCACTAGTTAGTGTTGTTATTGCATGTTTCAAAAAAGCATGTTTCATGAAGCCATTTACTAAATGCTATGGCACCTTCAGGAGAGCCTAGAATCCAGGGAATTCCCGGTGTTGGATGTCTAGTATTGCCAAGGAGGCGGGACCGGCTGGATCTCAGTATTCAGACTAAGTAATTGAATACGTTTGTAGATGGTATCACGTGATCTAATGTCCCTCACTAAAATGATATCACGTTGCAACGATATAACCTAGCCTCACGGAATCATATCGTTCTAATGAGCCCGTACTGTAATAAGTGGGAAATTACATGTTCCTACACTTCCATAGATCTCGATTACTTGTGTGGATGGATATGCGCGTTATAATGCCAGCCAAGGCATTAAGAGCGGGTGCAAGATACGCAAACCGTAACAAAAACTATCCAGACCAAATCAAAGTCGAAAGCAACCCCAAGAATATCTCCATTTGACGACTTCTCGACAATGCCTTTCTTACCATTCTCATCTGAGTCCCCAATCTCTTTCCAAACACACATCAGCTCGCCTCAACAACCAATAGAGAAGTTACTCCAATTGCAAACAGGAGCTTGCCTCATTCATTACCGGCCATCACCCACTACAGATTTTCGTCGCTACGTATACCCGCAAGGAGGAAATTAAGTCATAATATACAAAGTTCGGATCATGGTTTATGAGGGACAGATGTTCTAATTGGGCTATATATCTCGGGGAAGGACAGGCGACTGGGGTGTGGAAAGATACAAGGAAGAGACCTCCTGCGGGAATAATTGGTCTGATATTTTCGACATGTTTTCAACTTTGGAACATTTGTGGGCACCAAGATTGAGATTTCGGCGAGTTGGCTCGGAGGGCTTCCATTGTCGATGAGTCAACGACGCTCCCCAGCGCCCTGGACGGCACAAAAGAAGTTGGGCTAAGCTACCACACAGCAATCACGCTCTGTCAAGACTTTTCTGACATTTCAGCAGGACCTTCGGGAAGGAGTTGGAAGGAGGCTAGAATGGCAGAGAGCGAAATCACTGAGGTGTCCACAAGTCTGCAACACCCAGCTGGCCGACCTCTTCGAACGTTTCAGAAGGGTCACTATGTTTTCGGATTTAGTGCTAATATCGTTATTAGAAGAGCCCCGCACCCGGTGGTTTTTGCGATATTTACCGGCTGCCATACACCCACACATGGCCATCGTTTCGTTGGCTGTAGAGGGGAGATAATGAAGGGCAAAGGGCTCCTCTATGTATATGATCGAATGAGGACTTGTGAGGGGCGGTACTGTTTGAGGAGAGCTGTATGGGAGGCATAGGATGGGGTATACTACTGGCATAGATATCCTTGGCCTGTAGGCAGAGAGGACCTGCGTGTCCTACATATTAATAGAGTCAGATAGGACAATAAAATGGAATAATAATAATTCACTTCTGCACATTAATGAAGATATCTCTCCACAAACTATCTCAGCTGTTCCAGTGCAAATGTACATTCCCAAATCACATACCAATCATAATAGGATTAAGATCTAGTGCAGGGCACTCGCACCTTATTTTGATTTTATGTTTTATTATTTTATTTCTTGCGTTTCTAGTTTCTACAAAACAATGACGCAGGTCGAGAGGAATCGTATGTAGATCTGGACTACACGTGCCATACCATGTGGGTGCCGGGGTAGTGCCCGGTCACAATGAAAGTCTTCGAATCTTCAGTGATAAAACAATTATAAAAAAAATATCGGCAAAATTCCCAGCCTCAATGCCTCGCACTTCGCCTTTAATCGTCCATGTTTTATCTGAAGGGGTTTAGTGTCTACGGCAACGCCTCGACCAGCGCTGACCGTTGTCGTAATGATGGGAGACGTTTTTTCACATCTCCATCGTCGGGAGGAAAGGCGGCTCGGCCTGTTTTTGATGTACTGGTAGCGCTATGCGAAACCACAGGCCTAGTGCCCATGAGAGCCCCATAGTCGAGGAATGTCGGTCACAACTGCCTATCCACCCTCGAGTCGAAGAGTTCATTTAAAGCAGCATCCCCCATAATCCAAGCAGTGAGCTTCCTACAGTATCACCTACGTTCCTACTTGCGAGTATATACCTAATCATAAAACCAAAATGGGAGATGGCCGATTATTAATGATGCAAGCTCCCATCTGTAGATAGAGCGGTGCGTCGAGCGGTCGATGAGACGAGTTTGTGCATGGAATGATCGAGGCAGACGACTCACGCGAAGAAATTGGGACCAAGATTAATGGGAGGCGTCAATTTTAGATTTAATCTTGCTTGCTTTCGACGTCGATTTGGAGGCAATTCTTCTGGGCTATCTCAGAAATGCAGAGCATAACAGGCGTCTACACTGGCACCGCTGGAAGGGGAATGTCGGTAAAAGGATCCTAATTTGGCGTTATTGTTTTTCTATATAATTAAGGTGTTCAGGATATCGCTGAGACTCTGACAGGTATCCGACTTAGCTCATTAGCGAGGCACTTGGAGTAGAGGATGGGAAGGGACAGAGAACATTATATGTATTTTCGATATACCAATTTATCTATTTGATCTACCGACTTCGTGACGGCACCCATTTGTATTACTTCGTGTTTTATTAACAGGGAAGAATTCGTCTTTGCCGGCCATTAAATTATCAGAATTGACCAGATGGATTAAAGCATGTTATCCGCCGCCAAGCCTCTAGGTGATATGAAGATGGCTGCGCGGCCTCGGTGGCTTCAGCTGGTCGCGATACCTTCAAACTAGCCGGCGGCGCGCACATGGCAGCGCCTTTCACCCACGCTCTCATTTTCAGATCGGAACTGTGTCGTCTTGGTCCTATGATACTCTGGCAGAGCCGTTGGAAAGACGATCGATCTGTTGACAAGGTTAAGTTTAATTTGCGTCCTTAGCTACACAGATGCGCTTGACTCGAGTGGACCTCGGCGGGTTCGGGTCGACCGGAAAAAACCAAGACCCTCCATAATCTGACTCTCCTAAAAATGTAATATATGCAATTAAATGAGTTCAAGTTTAGATCCTTGTCTTAATTCGTCACACTTGGTTAGTACAGCATATAATTTGCGGCGTCTTAAATCAGAATTTGCAGATATTTGACCCGACCAACTACCACTCTCAGTAGCCCACGAGACCACTGCCATGCTTCTTATCTAAGGTCGAGTTCTCCAAATCATCTAACCAGGCTTCTGCTATTCTCTTGCGAAAGAAGCTGCAGTCAATGTTCCCTTCGAATCAGTAGACACTTGCGCCCCTTCACGGGAAAGTCGTGCCGAAAATATGGATAGAATCACTTGCGTTCTTGCCTTAATGACCGCTATTCCAGGACTAACTAATCAGTGGAACCGTGTAGTCATGGTAGCGGATAAATTTGAGCAAAGTTATAGTGTCCACTACATTCCAGGCGGTCCAAGGCTCCCGATACCTCAAAACGAAGAAATATTAGTAACGCCTTACAAAATATCGAATTCGGGTACATCAATAACGGCATACTGTTCACTCTCACTCGGACTAGCGCAAATTATCGAAAACGTTTTTCCCCAGGCTAGTAAGCCGCATGAACAGCCAGACCTAGAATTTGCTAAGAATAAGAATGATTATGGTTATTGTAAGAAAAAAATTGACGAATTAAGTAAGAATTCCAGGTCGGAGGTTGAAATGAAAGATTTGGGGAAAGATAGGTGCAACAATGCTATAATTTCTCAGTTGGCCTTAGAGTCAAAACTACGAGTCACTGGAATGTTTGGTTGTTTTGCCCCGTATAAAAGTGCCAAAGTACCGACTGTCCTTGCGACAGACCCTGTTCGACTGGCAAAAGACGTATGGGAGCCCATAATGTCTATTAATGATGAAGAGGAGCCGATAAAGTATGTCTTGGCCTGGTTTCAAGGCCATCTCTATGTTTTCCAGATTTACTGGGGCGATACTGGATACTGGCAACTGGTGACTCCCATCGGTAATGAAAAGAACAATGGAAGAGTCATTTACGACTTCATTTTCAAAAACAATTCAGATTTAATTAAACTCACGGATTCACTCAAACGCACACTAAGAAATCACGACAATAGCATGGACCCAGGGCCTTCTAATGCTCAAACTAAAGCCTTGACTCGAAAAAACTTCAAATCCTTACCTACCCTTCACTCCCTCAAACTTATCTCAATTTCGGGCTTCCTACTCTGCGATGCACCCGAGGAACCGTGATATTGTAGAAGCGTCGGGTTATCTGTTATTTATAATAGGGGAGAGCTTATCAACACTTTACTATTTGCATAATGCCCTTCAATGTATTCACCGTTAGAACCTACCCTCGGCCCGTTCAAAGACTTGTAATTATTCCATCTCAATATTTTCTGGCCAACGATGGCTTGGATGCTCAGTTCACGTAGGACAAAATTTCTAGCACACGTCTCAACGAGAACCGCTAACACTGCTCAGGTAGATGATGCTTGTCCTGATTTTGGCTGTAGTGCATGCTTGCTGAAGAGATATTCCATTATTAACGTGATCAAAACACTCTTGCCGTTTCCCAGCCAAAAAGATGCTCCATTATGACATCTGAATCTCCTGCGTGCAGACGGTGGAAATAGTCTTAGGTAGGCCCAGCTCACGAGAGTTCCTCGAACCGCTTTCAGGATGTTTTCGGGTTGGTGGAAAATAGAACAGAGGAAGTGTATGGGGGGGCTACCATGACTCGCCAGATCTACATTGCATCGGCTTTCACTCGTTGCATGGAGAATTTCTTTGGACAAGATCCGCTTTATCCATGCCTCAGCTTCTTTTGGATCTTGGGAATAAATTTCATGGCATCATTGTCGCCAATATCCTTATGGATTATTACTGCCTCAACCTTTGAATATAGCTATGTTTGAATTGTGATACATGAATCTGTGTAGAAATGTAGAGTGCGCATGCATCTGTGTGCTAGTGTCGGAATACTCAGGCGGTGTTTGTATCACAAGCTTTTCAACGCAGTAATAACAATTGGCGGTTAATGTTGGAACTATCGCGCAATGAAATGGGCGCAATATTTATGGAACAGAGGGAGAAGTTAAGTAGAAGAGTGGAAAGTGTGCGCTACAAGTAAAAGTGTAAGCGACACGTAGCCTAAGCCAAAGCATAAACGAGTGTGGCGCCATCTAGGCATAAAAAACCCCCAATAACCTCCTTGTACCCACGCCATACAGCCGCTCATATATTCAATAGATAGCCTGAAGCGCTACCATATTACCCATTCCACCCTCTTAAATATACAAGATCGTGTCGGGAACCTAGACGAAATAGAGGGCCCGTACGTCCACAACACTCTGTGTCTCCATTTCCAACAGTTAACATGTATCTTGATACTCGCCTTTCCAACTCAAGGAAAAACGTATATACAGCAGTTATCCCTCTCTCCCAACGCCATTCGTAACTAGGTAACTCATTACTCATCAGCCCAATTAGTCATCATTTCTAAGATAATAGATGAAAGGTCAAGAAGTCATTAGCCCATTCCACAGCTAGATAGTGATAGACTCAATGTTGTGGTTATGAGATAATAGGCGTATGGCAAATACATGACTATGCTGTCCGTCGGTGGAGTGGCACGGGTTCAGGTGCAGTGGTGAGTTGTGGAGATGGCGCGCTCACGCTGAGTGATGGCACGATGGACACTGGGTGCGTATCACTGTGGCCGATGGGTGTCAGTAGGTATCAAATGCGAACTCGTACTGACAATGGTGATCTATAAAGGAGATACTAGATGCGCCTTCCAACGACTGATAGTATTATCTTATGGATGATGTGAAGAATGATATTACATGGATAGAGTGCCTCACTTAACTCGGCAGGTGGAGAGAGAGTATATAGTACATCAACAGCGTCAGTGCACCAGCCTGTATTTTCCACCCTTTACTGATACAGCAGCCGGTTATGAATCTCCCTTTGGTGGGGACTTACCGAGGAGGGTTGACTGTTTGTGTAAGTAAATATACCATATGGTGGTCTTTGCGAATGAAAACCAGAGTATGGGTGTCTTCAACGTCAAAAGAGTCATCCAACATGTAAACATAGCACCGGTAATGTGTCATAGCTCGATAGCTGCATACACATTAAATGATTTAAAAATAATAATAATTGTTGAAGTATCAATGTGGAATCCTCAAAGCCGAAGTAGGTTTCTGGTCACCTGCTATGAATTTGAATTTGAAATCTTTTACGTGACAGGACGGATCCTACATCTATTTAGACGTGACACGGATAGATGGGCTCTGATAGCTCATTGCTACCGACATGACCGGCATTAAAGCCAGAAGCGACAAAAAAAGATGCCCGCCGCCGCATCCCCATCTTCCAAACACATCTCCTCTCGAGTCAGAAACAATCTCAGCGTGGTTACCTCTCACCCTGTTCATTCTTCTGCAGACTGTAACATCTGCTTCAAGTTAAGAATTGAATAAACTTCTGCCATCCCTTCTCCCCTATCACTTCCCTGGCCCAAGGCTAGGCCTTTTTCTCACAGCTTCTCCAACGTTGCAAAGCAGGTCGGCACTCTGAAAAATGCCAGGGCCTTTTCTCTCGGCCGCAAACGCATTTCAGATCTTCATGTTCGGGGTTGAAACGTCGATGGTAGCCGGCGTAGTCCCCGTGGCCCGTTCTTGCCGCAATAAGACGATGATACGCCCATCTTGGTGGAGCCAGTTCCGGCGGCCGTTTGCAACGCATGAAGAGGTCATGATCTTTGTATCGTTTGGGCCGATACCTCTGCCACCACTCCTCCGCGAGCTCTTGGCCGCGCTGATTAATCCACCTCCCTAATGCCGCAAAGGTTAGGTTATTTTCTTCTCCACTGGGCGCAGCTGAGGTTAGTGTCCGGTTGCTGAGAGCACCCAAGGTCTATTTGACCAGCTTATCGGCCTCTTCATTGACTTAGATCTCCACATGACCAGGCATTCAGTGTGTCCAATCGCTTGTTGTGTCTCAGCGACGAAAACTTGTCCACCACTGCCTGCGAGTAGTTGGATCTTCCTCAGTCGAGCGCTCGGGTGGCCGTTTGGTTGTCCAGAAGAAAATAGATCGGCAGGTCTTCTCCAACTGCTATTACAGCCTCCAAAGCTTTTATGGCGCCTACAACTTCCGTATCGAATACCTCTGCTCCAGAAAGTGGACCAGAACCACTTCCAGCTGGCTTGACTCCTTCATATACTACATATTCCAAAGCTGAATGTCCGGGACTTTCACCTGGTATGATTATGATTACAATTAAAGTTAACATCCTGCCTGTCCACAGCTCGTGACTTTGGTCACATGCTGGACGGCCCAGCCCTCACAGAACTACCCGACGCTCAAGCGCGCCTTACAGCACCTAGAAAATAACAAAAGAGTACCACCAGCTGTTCACCACTTAGCTCCGAATGTACCAGATAGGCTCTACACTTTGGAGGGACTAGCACCAGTCACACTGGAGATGGTAATATAAGAAGTGACCCTAAAAATGGGCATTAGACCGACATCGGCTCGTGCCTTCACGACAAGCATGGCTAGGTCATCAACCGACTAGGTGCTGCATTTTGCAACCGGTAAGCCAAAGCTGGGCGAGAGACTTTTTGAAGAGAGCGACCGCCTACACGAACTCCAGCGCAAGGCCAAAATAGCGCAATGCAACCGATGCTGGGGACATCACCCAACAAAGATTTGCTCACGATGCGGATCCATCGAGCACAAAGCAACTGTCTGCAAGCAGACAATCCCGAGATGTATGAATTGCCATGGGCCACACTCGGTTACCGAACCACACTGCATGGCTAGACCAATCCGGGTTGGCGGAAAAACCGTGCAGCGGACAAAAGACCAGCTATCGGTTATACGCGAGCAAGGTCATGAGGAACAGAACGCTTCAATCCGAGAGATGGAAGCAAAGCAGAAAGCCACCGAGACGACTGCCGACAACGAATCTACAAACGAACCTCAATGCCAGTAAAGGACCACAACCCTACCAAGCTTTACACAACGGCAAAACCGATATCGGTCCTCTGCGCTTATTTGGTCAAAGGAGACACCGCTACAGACATCATCCTGCAATCCGCTTGGGATTCAGGAACCGATGTCCTACTTATTCAGAAATCCTGGACTCAACATGAGGACGGAATCTGGCTCACCAAATCGCATCCCGGATTCGAAAAGCACTTCCCACTCGTGATGCTGCCAGTTCCACAAGGCCACACTCACTCATCTACACGCGAAAAGGTATGAGGTTCCAACAACAAGCAATCTACGAGATATCACCAGATCTGACCGCAGTAAAGGTAGAAGAAGTCACATTTGTCCCCATATATCGCGCCCCTAGAGCAGACATTTTGCCGCTGCCATCATGGGCTCCATCTGGCCCTACAGTAAATGGCGGAGACTTCAATATCGTTCACCCCGACTGGCAGCCAATGGCTACTAGGCTACACGGTGACGGCAAGGTGCTTGCCGAATGAATCTCCTAGCATATCATGGACCGATCTTCTACTCCTGGCGTCCCGACACACGATCTCGGAAACACACTCAACCTAAATTGGTCTAATACTGGTGCGCTTGCAGCTATCTCGACAGAGCTAGACTCGACATAGAACCACAGAACCCTTGCAGGAGACGTCCCCTGTCCGAACTCGAAAGCTAGAGCTGTCATTAAAACTGGCCAACCGGTACGAGTGTCAGACGATGCCCTCAAAGACCATGCCAAGGTTCTAGGCAGGTGGGCTTTTGGAATAGGAATACAGCCAATAGTCTCCTTTGGCGCGGTATACAACCTCGCTGATAAGCTGTTTCAAACTATTAGTGATGCCATCAGGGCTATCGAAAGACGCTGGAGTGCTCACTAGCCAAACGCAAATACAGGATGTTCAGGGACGAAGAGAGCAGAAAGGCTTTCTGGCGCATAGTCAAAAGTGCGAAACGCCAATACTGGAGGCGAAAGTTTTCCGAAGCCACAACTGACATCGACATGTATTGGATGGCACGCTGGGCAAAGCCGCAAACAACATCCGCTGCTCCACCACTTCAAGCTCTCGATGGTTTCGTTTCGGATCCAGGAAAGCGTGCACTTCTGCTGCGCGACCTCCTACTCGGCCGGTTTACCAGCCAAAACGACGTTGACTCTGAGCAACTCAAACCAGGCCGTGGAAACCTTCCCTGGATCTCAAGCGTTACAGACGAAGAAGCCAAGTGAGTCACAACGGCCTGCCAAAATAAAGCTCCCGGAGTAGCCGCAATTTCTGTCCTTAATCTTAGGACAGCCTGACCGTCAATTGGTCACGCAGTGAGAGCACACTTTGAGGGCTCACTTCGACTGAATCACTTCCCAAAGGCATTTAAGCTAGCCGAAGTGATTCATCTCCCCAAGCCTGGCTGTAATCTCAGTACAGCTAAAGTATGGAGGCCCAGAGCACTACTCTCCTCCCTCGGCAAAGGTCCTAAGAGACTAGTTGCAAGGCGCATGGCATTTACAGCCATCACTTATAAGGCTATGCCGCCACAGCTCTGTGGAGCACTGTCCGGCAGATCTAGTAACGACCTTGTCTCATGCGTTATCCACAATGTGGAAAATGCAATGGAAAGGCAGAAGAAAGCAGTCCTTGTCACTTTAGACGTACAGGGGGTATTTGACGCTGTACTCCACGGACGGCTGCTGCAAAGGATGAACAAAGTTGGGTGGCCTAAACCAGCCATTACTTGGATAAAGCCTTTCCTGCAAGAACGATCCGCCCGCGTAAGACACGAGGACGGAGTAACAGACCCAATCCATCTACAATGCGGGCTGTCACAAGGGTCGCCTTATCCCCAATTCTATTCCTTTTCTACACGGCCGAACTCGCAGGATGCAGTAGTTGGAGATTTTTCTATGCAGATGATGTTGTAAACCTTTGCATCGGCTCAAATTTAAACCAAGCCAGTGCAGCTGTCTAGAGAGAGGTCGATGCAGTCCTAGGGTGGACCGCTGATAACGCCGTCTCTTTGGACCCAGATAAGACTGAAGCTGTCTACTTCCTCGGGCCCAGATCCAAGAGATACGAACTTCCGACTATAAGTGCAGGCACTCGTGATGTAAAAACATCCGATAACATCCGATGGCTCGGAGTTTACTTGGACCGCGGCCTAACCTTCGAAAGCCACGTCGCAAAGTGGACCAGTAAAGCAATGCGGCTAGTGCAGCGCTTTCGACGGCTCACTCAGTGCACCCAGAGACCAACGCCCGACTTACCAACCACACTTATCCGCACAGTAGTCCTGCCAATCGCATTGCACGCAGCGGAAACCTGGTACCCGGGGCCAACCATGGAAACCTATCGGAGTGTCGCGCGAAATTCTTGCAAGAGACAGTGCAAAGTAGTCGACCAAACTTCTGCCTTCGGAATCCGTGTGGCTCTATCAACCTGGCGCACCATGACAATCACAGCTCTGAGAAGGGAGACTGGAATTCCACCAGCACACATTCTGCTCGAGGAACGCAGGCTCAAGACTGCCGCACGAATTCGAAGACTGGATGATTATCATCCGCTTCGACTTCGGGCCACGGAAAGCACCGACAGCGCTGGTCACCGACTCGGACTAAAGACATGTAACAAAAGTAGACTTGGCCTCGACAGAGTTCATGATTCGAGGGTCCAGAGGATGTACCGACTTCAGCCAGAGGCCGAACTTCCTCCACCACTCCGACCCGCAGTACCTCCGCCGCCGAACCCCTGCTGGCCAAGCAAGAAAGAAGCGGCTAAGTTTATAAGAGAGTGGCTGCCTTCTGTCATGAATGCGCTTTTCACATAAGTAGTAAATTGTCATCCACGTAGTGTAGCATGCAGGGCCAAGGAAATGGAACTAGATAAGTGATAGATTACATCCCCCCAATCGCTACATTTACCTGTAGACCATGTTGAAATCTAGACATATCATACCGAACTGCACGTAGTGCGGAGTAGACGAAGACTACTCATCTTCGATCGCTACCAGCTTTGGTGAGGTCTCGGTTGGTAATGATCTCAGTGGTGTGAATGTTATTCCATCACGTAATCAGAACACAATGTTTCTACCTAAGCGAGGTAGAACATAGATAGACAATTAGATGTAGATTAGACTACACACTTTTAACTAACAAAATACAAGTTCAGTAAAAACCAAAAAACCTCATTGATCCTAACCTTTTATCTCTGATCCTTAAATCCCCAATATCTTGCGATTCGTACAGTATTGACTTGACGGTCAACGTTCACTTCTATCATTCCAGATAAACCTCTAGAACTTTAATAGACCACTCCTAAAGGAGACTAGTTAAGGGGCTATCTGGAAGTATGTAGGATTGGTTAATCATCATGTAAATAATCTATAACATAACATCACACAATAAGATACTATTCGCACCCAAAACACATTATTGCCATAACCACCCAAGTACAGTCGAAGCCCCCTGAGTAGTCACAACCATTCAATTGAAGATACCAAGTGTATACAACCATATACACCACAACCCTTCAATACCTTCTCTCCCACTCAACTGTCTCTGCGTGTACAGTGATGGTTCCGGGGCGTCTACCGATAGAGTTTCATGGGCCTTTGTGACCTTTATCAGTGGCAGAGGTACGGAAATTGAGCAAAACGGCCCAGGCAAAATTACGGATGCGGAGGCTCATGGAGCTTTGGCTGCTCTCGAAGCAATCACCAGCTGGAAGTGAGACCATGGCCACAGCGCCATCTATTTCCTGCTCGACAATGCCGCGGCTGTCCAGGCTCTACTGACAGGAACAGCGGATTCATCGTCCTGGCGGATCCAAAAGTTCTTGAAAATGCCCGCAAGACCAGCCGCTCCTGTAAAAATAGGATGGATCCCGGGCCACAAAGGTCTGGTGGGAAAAGAAATTGCCGATTGACTCGCTCGAAGAGCGCTTGAATCGGTGGATAACTCCAGGACAACATACGGCGTGATGATCGTCGCCTCATTTGGACAGAAAGCTCGTGACCCGGCCAGGCAAATGTTGACGGACTGGTGGCACGCGAATCCTCCTAAACGTGACGCCGACCTCGAGCTCGAGATGAGGCGCAAGAAACCGCCAGAGCTAGCACTACCGAGAGCGGTTTAGGCCCGCTCGATCGCTGCGCGAATAGGACATGGTGAATTCGTGGCAAACCACCACCGCCACACTTCACTGCGAATGCGGGGGGGAAAACTCAATCGGTGACCTTGTTCAGTGTCGGAAAGCACTGGCAACCAGGCGGCTGAAAAGCGGGAAGAGAAGAGCGCTGGCTCTGGAAACAATGCTCGGATCAAGGGGATGGCAGCTGTTCAGGGACTACGTACAGGAGAGCGGAATATACGCGGTGGCTAGTCGAGGGATGATATGAATACTTGCGTCGTGGAGGTCATAGATCGAAAGCCTAGGCGGCTCAGCATAGAAAGAGGGATTGGAATCGAGGCTCAGGCGCGTGGTGGCTGAGCCAGAATGATGCAAGGGAGATTGTCAAAATTTCTCTTTTGTAATGCGGGATTTCGCGCGAAAGTTTTCGTTTGTTTTCAATCTGGGCTGCTGAACTCGTCATGATACAACACATAGATGCGTATGGGCATGGTTCCGGTCATTAAAGTGGGACGAGGCACTTGTAATTTACGGTCGTTCACCTGATCCGGCCCGGCCCCGCTCGTGCTCAAGCTCCAGTAGGAGTGCGACGGGAGTCACTTTACCTAGCGCTTCAATCAACAAACCAAACCAAACCAGCTGTCCGCCACGCTGCTTTCCAATATAAATGTAGCAGATTTCCCTCTTCCAGGAACTTTTGATCTGGCTTACGAGCAGTTTGACATAATGCTCGTAGGCTGTACAATGAATGAAAATAACGCTGAGATAGAAGAGAGTGTGAGTCCTTCCATCCAATATTAGCCCACCACAAAATCCCACTAATTCCCGGGGGATCTAGTGGGCTCGTTGGACTTCATAGAATTTAGTCTGCTCGACCCATTTCCGAAGGCGACGGCGCCTTCAGGCGTGTCGAGTATCCATTTGATGCCAGACTGAGGATGTTGAGGTCCACGGCCGAGACGGGCACGGTGTCTTCCTATACTGCAGTAGAAAAAGTGATCAGGGCTTTTTTCTTCGCCACAGGAGCAAGTCATGAGGGCAGCTTTGTGTGCGAAGCGACGATGATGTTGGGCGAAATCTCCGTGTCCAGAACGAGCCGCAATGAACGCCCCAAGCGTACGTCGGTTTAACCCTTTCAGTTCTGGCATTATTCCTAGGCTAGAGCCAATTCCGAGGTCCTTGTATCTAGTGGGGCCTTCCGGAGCCCAGTGAGCGGTGGTGGAAGCGTTGCACAGCCGAGAAATTTCTCTTTTTGCTCGTGCTATGGATGGAGGTAGGAGTGGTGCAGTCATTAAACACGCCGACTTCGCTGGTGCATCTGCTGCTTCATTTCCAGGGATTACAGAATGTCCGGGGCACCATCTAACATTGACTGCTCCTGCTCTGGTACAGGATGTTCGTTTTCTTTTCGTCTAGCTAACCGCTATCTGCCGAAATTTTGCAATTTGGCGAGAGCTTGTTGCGGTAGGCGTGAACAAGAGGAGTCGAAGAGCTGCTTCTTGGTTATCTCGGCAGATAGTTACGTTGGTTGCGTAAAAGACCATGGGATTGTGGAGGGCAGCTTCTAGACCCTCTATTGCTCCAGATATTTCTGCGTCGTACACTTCTGCTGAAGCGCTTAAAGGGATGGTTCGGCAGGCAATCTCATGGTTCGCGCCGCGTCAAATCGAGTATCCGACTCCTGCTTGGTTCTCAATCAGAGCGCCGTCGGAGAAAACAAGGAGGTCCATCATGGATAGTTGGGCGTACCATTGAGTGAAGGACTCGACTCCCGCTGTTCGGCCAACAGCGCCTATCTTTTCCAAATATTCATCGCGTCCAACTTCCCACGGGGGAGGGATGTTATCTTCTGAGAGCTCCGGGGAAATCCTTCGTCGGATCCCGCTCATTCTCGAAGAATTCCACCGTCTTCGAAGAGGGTGTCTAGGATCTGCTGCCGCAGTGCGGAGGGCGAGGTGATCGTGTGTGTGCGCTCGAGCCAGGCTTTTGCGGGCCGCCAACCTGTTTCACGAAGTAGAACAGCTATTGGTGTTGTACTGAATACAGGAAGTGCTGCGCGAGCAGTATCGTTCATCCGTTGTTGCATCCACAAGAGCAGTCCTTTCGAAGTTCCTTTGGAATACCATGTCCCAGCCCCGTAGAATAAGGTCGCAAAGGTTGCTCCATGCAGCGCTTGTCACAAAAGTAGAGGGCTCATTCCGCGAGGAACTCTCGGAGGACTTATAATTTGGCTTTTAGGAGCCAAGGATCTTCCGCAGGCTTCTCTAACATGTTCTTTGAATCGGAGGCTCCGATCGAAGATGGCCCCAAGCCAGCGCGTTTGGTGTGACCTAAACTCCATCCGTAAATACGCTGGGCTCAAGTGGAGATCCATGGTTTCGGTGAAAGTACTGTAGTTCTGCTTTCGAAACTTCAAGGGCGATGCCGTCTACACGTCCCTAGCTGAGGGGCATGGGTAACTGCGTCTGAAGTAACTCTCCGCGGCGGGCGAGAGTGATTGCGCACGCTCGTAGGGGATACCAGCGAGAGGTGCTGAGAAAGGTGTCATCCTGTAGAATGGAAGAATAGATATGATCCAGCAACACGTCGGCAGAAACTTGATATACCGTTCACGTTCTATGCACATTGTTGGAGTACCCCGACAGATAGCGTATGATGGTAATCTATGTCGACTCAAGAAGCCCTGCCGGCGGATCCGGTGGCGGGGCAAGATAGCGTGCGGGCAGACTGCTCATTCTGATCTTATGTAGTCAAGCGCTGACGAGCTACGCTCATCAGGGACATGATCTTTTGTACTCCGAATGGAGACATGCGCCGGGTGTGGCCGGATCACTTGATGTTCGTCTACAACAGAGCCAGTCCCGAGCAAGACCAGCAAATCAAATGAAAACTAGAGAGAAACCTAATCATCCTCGATTACCACAACACCTTGTATATTCTCTACCGTGATGGCTGTTGAGCCTAAGAATTCCTCTAGCCTCGGCTGGCTAGCGCAAGCAATGACACCAAGGCAATCTTCGGGAAGGCTCTCGAGTCACACGGAGCTTAGAAGATTTCCTATGAGCCTTCTGAAGGCCTACTGAAGGTTCATGAGGATAACAGGTGTGTCGAGAACCTTCTATGGAGTTTTCGGGGCGTCCTCACAATTCTGGTCATAGAGAGAATCTTATAGAAGGGGATAATCTTAGATTGTAGACATACGTGTAGTCTAGCTGTTGGGATACTCTCCCCCAGAGAATTATAATTGATATACTGTACCTACAAAATTTCCCATGCATTTTATACTAAAACCGTGACATGTATATATCATATTTTACCCTCAGTATATTACCAACCCTGTGACTCCACTTCCTCAAGATCTTAACATAAGTGTGAGGTGTGTTTGTATCACGTGATTTTTGTAAGGGTACTTGGCTCCATTTTATAATTTATCTATTAATGCTTGAAAGAGGAGAGGAGAATAGAAATATATTACTTGTCTAAATATTAAAAGGCCTTGAGCCAAGTGACCCTCGTTGTACCAATAATAGCAATCTGTGATGCTGAGCTGGCGTATCCACACTGCACCATTAGTAGCCCCTGTAGCTAGCTGGGCCCTAGATTTCATCCCTTTCGTACTGATACAGACAGTACAAGCCCAAGAAACCTACTCCGTAATAATTTCTGGGTTAAATCCTCCAAGCTGCGGGGAAGAACAAGATATCCTAGATTTAGCTACAGGGTAGCAGAAGATAAAATAGGTTATATTAATGGAGTATTTGAATTTGTCGCAATCTGGTAGTAAGAATATTCAGCGATTGAATAGCTTTTTCCATCGACGGTATCATTCGAGACAATAAATAATGCCAAGATCTTGCGTCAAACTTGTATCAGTTGATGCGAGAATCCTAGATTTAGCGCAAGGCAGATCGTCATTTTGCGAGATAAAAGTTTAAAAGCCACAGTAGATAAGAGACCAGATTATTTGAAAACGAAAGATTAGATATTTTGTTCGGAAAGCACCCAGGTTAGTAATCTGGAGCGATATCTCGTCTGAGCCTTGAATTACTAGAATAATACCTCATCCAATTAGACTTCATAGTAGATCGACCACCTTTTCTCAGACGTAGTTTTTCTCTTACGGAGAAGATTATTTCTTCCCTAAATTTGATGGTGTTTTATCGATGGGGCAGTGTAGCCAACCCGTAATTTGAATCATATCTAGGCCGTTGTGAAGAAATTTGTTTACGTTTTTCTCGGATTTTCTTTGAATAAATTTCTTGAATACTTTCAGTTTACCACTAGGACTTTTTTCAAAGATGGTTTCTTTATGCTTTTCCAGCATAAGAGTAAAATTCTCGAAAGGATTATAATTTCTCAACATAAAATCATAAATCTTAATTCCATTTCGTCTTACGTTGTCAAGGGTAGTATCGAGGTACCAAATAGAATCAAATCCTCTCGCGCGCTTAAAAACGTGTAAGTGACCGTGGAACCATGCTAGTGCATATTGATGTCGCGTTTCATACATTCCAAAGAAAGCTTGGCCTTTCCATATTTCCCGATCCATTTTGATGTGTTTTTCCGCATGAATGATAGGTTTGTCTTCATAAGTATATGGGACAAAACAACGAAACTCCCCATGGACTTGCACATGCCCTTCAGAGGCCAGCCTCATGATTTGGCTTGCCGTACACTTTGTTAAGTAATAAATAGAATTCATGCTAATAAAAGGGTTTGAATCTAGCTCAGAGTCCATTGAGGTGATCCACCACAATTTTATTTTTTCGTGACAGACTCTATAGATATCTGCCTTTTTGATTAATTCCAGACTCGATTGATGAGTCATCTCCGTCAGACCATGTGAAATACCATTCATGATGCTAATCATATTGTAATTGCGTGAACAGTAAGATGTGACCAAGGTATCTTTTTCCGAAATCTTGTGAGGCGCCATTAAAATATTTTTATCGTTGGTTTTAGGAAAATAATGATTCTGTGGCATGTGGTAGGTACGGTAGTTATTATTGACTTCATCCCCCACTAAAACTAAGCGACTTCTCGGATTATCCGAGTCTAGAATAGTGAGAAGAAAGGCGAGGACGCAAGTAATTCCCGGCATTTTCGGCAAAGTTTAACAGTCGGGAAGTACACGTATCTAGATTTTGAAAGCGTAATTCAATTTACCCTAATGTTCGGCCCATGAACAATTTAGAAAAAGACTTGTTGGCTCAGAATGCAATGAGCTGGGAGATACCACGTCTACTTGTAAGAGAGTTCCAAGCCTGATATACTTTTCTAGAATATTAGCAGTCTGGGTTAATCCTTGGATGGTCCGGTAAACGGCGCCTAGAAATTTAGACTTGATACCCGCTCAACACGCCAGGCACGTGTTGGGAAGTGAGCAGCAGCAAATATTTTTAGTGTTCATTATGTGCTAAGAAGATCAGGCTTTTCGGGATTTCCATAACACTACGTGATGACTCGTGGAGACAGATTGAAACAATCTCAACTCATATTTACGAGTGCTAAGCTTTGCGAAGCTGGCTGAATTTTAGATAACAGCCTACCTTTGGCATTTTATTGAATTGAACAGGCGACGGTGCTCGTTAATTCTAGCATTTTTAGGACTTTATTATCTGATCTGAGCTCTAGAGCACGCATTGAATTGTTTACTTGAGATTTAAAATCCTGAGCTAATAATATGAGTTCAGTTTTAGTACAAGGGAGATGGATCACACAGTGTGTACCATGGATAACTGAATGCCCTGTCGTGCGGACCCAAGTTCGAAATAAAATTTTCTTTCCCGCAAGGATCTGGAATCCATGCATTTTGCCAATCGTTTTCCCATCGCATCTCTTACATGGCCTATGGTCTCAATCTCCGACGAGTGCCATATATGAGTGCGCAGGTTAAGAGCTTAGACAATCCACCTCTATAGGTTAGCAAGAGCGGCTGGTAACTTTGTTCAGCTTCCCTTTGCCCTTCAGATCCATCCCTAAAAATTGAGTGCCCAAGAGCCTAAATCCACTTTCGCAGTAATACGAATTCAGGGAGCCTTAGTCGCCGCTTCGGCTCTTTCGATAACGGCTTTAGTTTAGACAACTGCTCAAAATTCACAGAGACCAGCTTTAAAAAATGGGACTATATGTTCCTTGGAGGCCAAGATAAACTGCAGTGAGCGCACCTGGTAATTTCGGCCGTCTAGGTGATGTGTCTCCTGGGAGTTTTGACTCTTGGTACTGGCTTTTTGCTTGGCAAAAGAAAGATTTGTAGACTATGTTGTGGTATTGCCCTCGGCCTCCAAGGGAGATGAGCCGACGTTTACATTTCCAGTTAGACTCTCAGGACCGTTGATATACTGCTTGACCTGACTCCTGTAAAGTTCCATGGCGGTAGAGTATCACTGGTTTATTCTTTAGCCAAGTGGTTGTGAGCAGCATTGAGCTTCGCTTGATATGGTACTCATGGTCAAACTCAAGAGGATAGTAATTTGCTTAACCTTGCTGTAGTGTCGACAAAATCCATTCCTGTGGAGCCATTATAAATATTTTTTTCTGGAGGATCGTTAGAGACAAAGGAATAGAATGGGGAATAGTGGTTCAAGATCGACTGTGGGGAAAAGTCAATCCGTAGCCGCGCGGAAATGGGGAGTAGGGCGACAGTTCCAGAAGTAGATCGGGACTAGGCCAAACATGAACTTTGGTATAAGCCGTATCGAAAGTACCGCGGTCAATCTCCAGGTTGGCACAGAAACCTTATTTATGTCTGGATCTAGGGGCACTCAATCTAGTCAGCTGTAAGCTTAAACGGCCCATGAAAGCATGGCGACATACGGCGGGGTAGAGCGTGAGAGCCGCTCATCTTACTTCTGCCGAAGAAAAATGCAATGAGTCAAGAATCCTGGATGCCAATGTAGGCATGTGTCATGTAATTCCAAACGAACGGTCACAGCTTGCTATCCTTGGGTCAGAGCAAGGGCTGAGTAGTTTTGGGGTGGAGTTTGGAGCCGGTCATTTGGAGCAATGATATATATCCGGTAGAAGGTTCGAAGAATAAAATAATGGACCTTAGATCAGCGATCATGAGAGCTATTCTGCACAGTTGGGTTAATTCAGGAGAGAGATTAGATGGAAGAAAGTATGATCTGACGGGAAAGCTGGATAAATGACCATCAAGAATGGAACTCATGGTACAGCTCACCTTTTTGAGGACACTCTTGAACACAGGCCTGCCGATTATCCAAGAAGACTAATCCGCGCCACAATTATCTAGTATCATTCATTTTGCATAGCCTTCCCTCCACCATGTCAGCTCCAATGCTAATAGCTGGTAGGTAGACACGGAACCGAAATTTCACTACTACCAAATATTGACCTCAACCTCTACAAGCAATCGATTTTTTATTAGGCAGCGCGATTTATTTTTGCCATTTAATTACAGTAAAAGTTCCATATACTTCTGTCTCACAATTTTATCAACGACTGTCGGCACCCCGAAGGTGGAATATTCTCAACACCTCCCAGTTGTGTCCCCTACGAACCTCCAGCTCTTACTGTAGAGTCTGCAGAGCCGAAATTGAGTAACGCCGTCGTCACTTCTACGAAGATTCCCAATCTCTTTTTCGATCTGAAGCGTATTTATCATCCGATTCAAACCTCTATCACGATTATCATTGAACTAACCACGATCAGATTAGATGGTAGGATGGAAGCTCTACTTGTAAACAATCCTTGGTAGTGAAGGAAAAGTCATATGATGAGTATCCATGGCCTACCTAGTGCACGATACGACGATGGTGGATTGGATCAAGTTGACCTCTAATATTACAAAGAGGGGAGACATAGATGGATTTGCGCAACTTATGTGGTCCGAGTGTCTCAGCCTCGCCTGGCTTGAGCTGCAGGCTTTTTGAGACTTCTTCCCGCGCACGCAGTTTCCATTGCTACCATTTTTTGGTTTATTTTTTGGGTAGAAGGTTCCGGGAAACAAACGGCTGAATTCCACGCCTGAAACTGAGCTGAATGGCTTTTCATCACGGGCAGTATATCAATGATCTTGCAAGTAACAAATGAGAATAGGAGCACTGTACAATGTGTGGCCTGGGTTAAAATGGAGCCCAATGTACTGGATAAGCCATGTTTCTAGTATTACAAAAAATCCAACCGAATCTAGACTTCCTCTACAGTCTTTTTACTTCCTTTGACTCTAGCTTAGAGCTGTCGTCCTGTCACCCCCACTACTCGTGATTTAGATGAATCTTTTTCAGAAGGGTCCTATGACTGAATTTAGCGACCGGATGCACAAATTATCACTACCCTGTCTCCCTCTCAATGCCCTTGCCTGGTTTATAACGAGGATGACAACTAAACATTAGTATGATCAGAGTTTTTTTTAACAGATTTCGGCGCAACTATGGCCTGTCCTTGCTACTGATAGTTGGTCTAGGGAAATTTGTAAAGGCTTGCGGATGCACTTGGTTGAAAAATTGCTACTGCTGCCAAAACTTTTGTGTATGTTATTAGTTTTCTGTCAAGCGGGATGTAGCATATTTATTATACCATATCAAAGGCTCCAGTACTGCCAATTAATTTAGCACCAACCACTCAGCATGCTTGTGAATATGAAAATTTCTTGAAGCGTTCCTCTATTTTGCTTGAAAAATTATATTGCCATCGCCTGTAGTATTCAGGTGTGTAAGGGATTCATCTTTGAGAAGGTGGATTTGATGGAATGGTTTGGGGTAGCAGTTTTTTCAGGATAAGCTGTCTGTCGGGACGCCTGGAGCCCCATTGATGCGCAGCGTTGGAAGTTTATTAGCAGGCTGGGTAAGATGAGTATGCGCCGTCTTAGTTACCCCGCATTTCAGTGGGTGCAGATTATCCAAAGACTGAAGAGGATGCGCATGAAAGATACAGGTCTTTTCCAGGAACAGGAATGCTTGAATTATAGCTGTCTATGGGGGGAAGGAACGGAATCGGGATTTTTTTGTAGACTGTGATTGTGTATGAAGACTGAATAGATACTTTGATTAATACGAGGAATATTCTTGCGAGGAATTCTTACCTTTCAAATGATGTTTTGAGAAATATCCGAGAGGGCCAGGCTCCCCGAGTAATTATCCGGCGCTGCAGAAATACAGCCTACGCTAGGACATTTACAGTCTACATCCTAATTTGTTCTAGGGTGGTTGGCTTTTGGTTGAACCATCTTTAAAGCCATTTATCTGCCTGACATGAGCCAACTTCCAACAATGTGAAGTCTTATAGCCCAATTCTTGTCAGTCAAACGAATCGTTGAGTCCGCCACCACAGCCCAGTCGTCCAATGAAACTCCGTTTACAATTGGCAGCCAGGACGCCAATTTCTACAACGTTATGTTTCCAACAAGCGACGAACACATCTAGTGTTGTAGCGAGGATAATTAATTAGTCTTAGAGTGTTGGTGACTCTGCGCTCCGAGGCATTCAGCATGCTTTCATTGGAGTATTTGCACGGGCTCTCCGTCATATGACCATTCCAGATTTCAAGCAACCAAGTTAATTTCAATATTATATCCTCGTCTATCCTTGTAGGTGTTCAATCCAGTCCGCCCATGCTCGAAATTCCTCAACCTTGACATCCACTATTAGTCTTGGAATTTTGAGACAGACAGGAGCAGTCTGATTTTTGCCTAGCCGTAGAAGTGCTTCGATAAAAAGCGTGGAAAGTATCGGTGAAATTGGTAAGTCTTGGGCGAACCCATACATTAGAGGGTCACCACCGGCTTTGATCCTACAAATCTATCATAGCTGAGTGAGAACTCTAGAGGAATGAAAGTTGGCATGGCTATCCTTTCAAGAAAATGTGTGAGATGACAAAGAGCAGTTGTTGGGAGGGGCTAAGTGGCGCCAGGACCAAGGATTTATCATCATCATATTAGCGTTGTGATGAGGGTGTAGAATCGGTGGTGTCGTGAGTCAAGCCCTTGTGAACACTCGTTTCCGCTAGCAGATATCAGGAAAGAGAAATCACCCGGGCGATGCAAACAACAAAGCACCTGACTGAATCCCTCGCTGAGCCTTTTCAAAGCCCTCAGAATTGATTGAGGGAGGAGCTACTAGTCTTCATAGTTCTATATTTGGCTGAGATAAAGTGATGTGCTTGGCCAAGGTTGGGATTTAAGGCATCTTATTTTCTCCTCGTTACCAAAAGGGCTTATCTTAGCTGCGAAAACTTCAAATTATATTGCTTGGCAAGGTCATCTCTGCCCGCAAAACTTGGGAGCAGCAAGTCTTCTTCAAGGGCCATGTCAAGATCCCTTTGCGATCATAATCCCCTCGAAACGCGCGCATGATTCCTTTATCATCCGATTCAAACCACTATCACGATTATCATTGAACTAACCACGATCAGATTAGATGGTAGGATGGAAGCTCTTCTTGTAAACAATCCTTGGTAGTGAAGGAAAAGTCATATGATGAGTATCCGGAGCGTACCCAGCACCCGATACAGCGATGGTGGATAGGATTATGTTGACATCGACTGTTACAAAGAGGGGAGATGCAGACAAATATGCGCACCTCATGTGGTCCCAGTATCTCGGCCTCGCCTGGCTGTGCCTGCAGGCTTTTTGGGACTTTTTCCCGCGCAGGCAGTTTCCATTGCTACCATTTTTTGGTTTATTTTTTGGGTAGAAGGTTCCGGGAAACAAACGGCTGAATTCCACGCCTAAAACTGATCTGAATGGCTTTTCATCACGGGCAGTTTATCAATGATTTTGCAAGTAACAACTGAAAATAGGAGCACTGAACAAGGTGTGGCCTGGGACAGAAAGGAGCCCAATGTACTAGATAGTCCAAGTCTCTGACTATCATGTCTGAGTATGTTCTTGTTGAGTCTATAAACGGCCATTTGGCTACGAAGTAATTTTGTGCTTGATCTGAGCCCTGCAAACCCGACAGTCAGGGCTGGAGGCTGATCTTTCTCAATTTATATTATGTTCGGCTATCTAGCTATGGCAATCGAGCTTGAGGCTCGCAGGGGACATCATTTTTTGCACCAGATTTTACAGTGCCTCTAGGATCCGAAACGTTAATCTTGAAACAGGGTTGTTAACACTGACCTATGGATAGAAAATGTAAGTGGGTCAAAATTACTGGGTCAATATCCCTGTTAATATGGTTTTGATTGGTCTGATGTTCATGTAGGCCCATGTCTAGATTGTCCGCTAGTTATGCAAGCATGGGTACTATCCAATGATCCTCTGTGAAAGTCCGAATTAATGGGGATGGTTTTTAAACTAAAAGGAAATGTAAGTGGGCCCTGATTTAAACTAAAAAAATCAAAGGATCAATTGATATTATCTAGAAAAACACATCCATTACAAAAATAATTGCTCTGTATTGTAAAAGTATACATCAAAGCCCTCAGTATGGCTCGCAACTAAAATGAAAGCGTACTACATGTTTCGTGTTAGTCTGCTTCACCCTAATACTTTGTATACCATCCATTTGCCTTCAACAATGATACACATCTTTCGTGCTTGTTAGCCGCACCTAACGGAGGCTTCTTCCGTGCTATGCATCTGCCGTAACCTCTTTTTTTGAGGGCATTAGATCGTAAATGCTCACTGTATCCCCGGTTGTTGAAAAGTCCCATCGCTAGTTCCAAGTAGCACATCTGATACTTTTCAGGAGATTCCAGGACAAATGCCTCAAACTCATCGACTTGTTCCGTGCTCAATAATGGCGAGTGTCTTTTGCGAGGTGAAGGATTCTCATCCTCTCGAGCACACACACGTTGTACCTGCTTTATAGTGAAGCCAAGTTTGTTCGTTATATTTTTTAATGTCAAGCTAAGTCTTCTTAACGCTCTTATTTCAATACATTGATGGCGAATTAGCTGCTTGCGATTTTTTTTATTTCATTTTTATTGTCTTGTCTGAGTCTATGACTATGTAGGACATGCAGGACCTCTCTACCTACAGGCCAAGGATACCTATGCCAGTAGTATATCCCATCCTATACCTCCCATACAGCCCCCCTCAAACAGTACCGTCCCTCCTAAGTCCTCATTCGATCATATATTTAGAGGAGCCCTTCGCCCTTCATTATCTCCCCTCTCCAGCCAACGAAACGATGGCCATTTGCGGGTATATGGCAGCCGGGAAAAATTGCAAAAATCACTGGGTGCGGAGCTCTCTTGATATCGACATTAGGACTAAATCCGAAGAAATAGTGGCCCTTCTGAAGCGTTCGAAGAGGCCGGCCAGCGGTCGCTGCGGACCTGTGGGTACCTCGGAGAATTCATCCTCTGCCTTTCTAGCCTCCTTCCAGCTCCTTCCCAAAGGTCGTGCTGAAATTTCAGAAAAGTCTTGATAGAGCGTGATTGCTGTATGGTAGCTTAGCCCAACTTCTTTTGTGCCGTCCAGGGCGCTGGGGAGTGCCGTTGACTCATCGATAATAGAAGCACTCCTGGCTAATTAGCCGAAATCTCGGTCTTGGCACCCACAAACGTTCCAAAGTTGAAAATCCCTCGAAAATGTCCAGCCCCAACACAGTCTTCAGAGACCTCTTCTTCTCCTCGCTTCACATCTCAACCGCCTGTCCTCCCTCAAGATGTAGAGTCCCATTAGAGCATCAGTCCCCCATAAACCAAGACCCCAACTTTGTATATCATGACTTGATTTCCTCCTTGCTGGTATAAATAGCGTCGTAAATGTGTAGTGAGTGATGGCCGGTAATTAATGGGGTAAGCTCCTATTTGCAATTGGAGTAACTTCTCTATTGGTTGTTGAGGCGAGATGAGGCATGGTTGGAAAGAGGTTGAGGACTCAGATGAGAATGGTAAGAAAGGCATTTTCGAGAAGTCGTCAAATGGAGATATGCTTGAGGTTGCTTTCAACTTCGATTCGGATGCGATTCTTCGTCTATCCCAGATATGCAGAGCATACTGAGCAATTACACCGGCACCACTGGAAGGTGCAGAATTCGTCTTTGCCCGCTCCACCCAAAGTTGCCTACCTTGTAAATTAGAAAGTATGAGAGACACCTGCATAGGCCTATAAGGCGCCATTCGAGTCAATGAAATCAATTAAAGTTACGGATTTATTTACATAATAATTGTAAACGTTACTAGCTCAATCTCGGTTTGTAACTTGACCACTAAGGCTCTCTACCTAGATTCAATCAGAAAGTCCTCTGTAGTGATAAACTGATTAGGGACATATATTTAATTCTATTCTATTCAACTAGAATGACCATCATCATTTTCGACCCAACACATATCGCATTACCCACGACCACTTTTGATAAATTTCCAGCCGTAGCATCGTCATCGTCATCGCCCCCTAATTTTGGAGGGTAACCTCATCCAAGCCCGCTTGACATTGTGAATGCAATGCAAAAAGCAGAACAAGAAAGAAAGGAAAGGAAATAATGGGCATAGCCCAGGAATCTCTTGAACTAATCGACACTTGGGCTAAGAGCAAAGAAGATTAGCAAGCCGCAGCAGTCGTCGCAACGCTGATGGAAAAGATCGCGCCTATCATAACTGCCTTTGCAGTACATCAGGTAGAAACAAAGACTCTCTCAAGTAAGACGTCCTCCACCTTGGCAAGCACTCCCAAACCAGTCGCGCCCGGGAACAATTCAGCCGTTGAAGATCACAGCCACGCCTTACCATCAAAGTCTCAAGAAACCAGCTCGCCCTGGTCCACAGTAGTCCGAAAAGCAGCCAAGCTACCGACGCCAAAGACAACCCCAAAGGTGGACAAACGCCTGTTCATTCTGTTGGAGAGATATCACCACTGGCACAAGCTATAGATAGTCACCATCAAGAAAATAATAACCGAGAAAGCTGGGATAGCAGCCTCCGCTATCACGTCCATGTACCCAGTCAGGTCGGGGATCGCTCTCGAATGCGCGTCAGATGCATTGAGACACAAAATCATTGGAATTACACCTTCCCTAAACGAAGACAACACCGTGATTGAGGCAGCCTCGAAATGGACACCCCTGATAGTACCTCATGTGCCATTGTACATCAGGAATCTCGAAGGTAGCATCCCAGTTACCAACGACATGGTGAAGAACGAGTGCCAGGCGATACATGGCACTACACCAATCCAGGTTCGGCCCACTGAAGCAAAGCTTGGTCAATTCTCAACGAGCTGGATTGTAAACTTCCAACAACAGCCAGCGAATATAAACTTCCGTCTTTTTGACGAGAGTGGGCCGTCAATTCTCTTCTTATGCCGACGACCGATCGAGCAATGCCAACGTTGCTGGGGATTCCACACAACGCGTCCATGCACCCAGAGCCAACGATGTGGAAGATGTGGGGGGACCCGTGAGACATCAGAGTGCCAGGCCAAGATGTTAAAGTGCTCGAATTGCGCAGGACCTCACCACTCAAATGAAGGTAGCTGTATAGCCCGGCCAAGACGATAAAACGGGATAATTCTACCCCATACCCCCGCAGAACTCCACATCATCAAAGAACGCGGACATCTTGATTATCACGCTGCTCTAGCGTACTAGGAAAGAAATGGCAAAGTGGTTGAAACCGTCATTGCCCAAGATTCAACAATGTCGTGTTAATGTTAGGAAACCCCTCAAAAAAAGCACCAAAATATAAATATAACACCCTCTGTTAGAATTTAGAATAATTGGGGCTATCAATTAGGCCACAGTGTTGGTACACACGTGACTACAAATTCTGTACTTAGTTTCACCTCGGTAGTTACTTGAATGAACGCGCTCTACAACCTCAATGACAGAGGGGTCATTATTTCCTTAATACCCTCCACTTTAACGAAGTGAATGTCGGAAGGGGCGGGGAAAACATGGATATAGCATCACAACAGGCATGGGATGCCGTTGCACATGTAAACATGGTACAGGAACCATGGACAAGAAAGAAAGAAGGGGGCTTTATAACAAAAAGTCATCCTGGCTATAATAGCCATATACCATTTGGAGGAACAGACATCTGGCCCCGCGCGATTACTTTCACGCGCAAAGATAGTCATGCGACTCAACTATTTCCACCATTGTCAGGCCCGAAATCTGACTACTGTTTTGTAAAGATGGGCGGCCTAACCTTTGTCAACGTATACCGTGCCCCAGGCACCAGTGGAACCTTGGAGCCCCTACTCCGGTGAGAAATTAGAGGACTAGTGTTGGTTGGAGGCGATTTCAACTCTGTGTCACAGCATTGGCAGCCGCTAACGAAAAATCAGTAGGGAAATGGTAACCAGATTATAGAATGGACATTAGCTCACAACATGGATCTACTCAGCATTGTTGGAGAGCCAACGCACAGGAATGGGAACGTGCTGGAATTAACCTGGAGCAACACAGTCGCGATAGCATCAGTCTTCACACGTTACCACTGTACCTCAGATCACTCGACCATTGAGGGTATCGTACTGAATCCCACAGGGTCAGATCTCTTTGGAATTGTAAGGAATATTCGGGTCAGCGATGTCAATCTTAAGGAGTTCCGCCGATGTGTTAGCCAATGGATTAAACCTGGCCCTCTTCACAGTGTTATGAACATCGAAAAATTTACCAATGACCTCCTTCAAGCACTTGGAGATGCGTTGAAGATCGCGGGAAATATCCCAGCCATCGAAAGCGGAAAACCGGGCAATGGTGGACCGATGAATGTCGCATAAAATGGCTGGATTATAAGGCGGCAAAAGACAATCCGAAATTTGCAAAACAGGCACGGAAGAGCATTGGAGCCGTGGTGAGAAGAGCCAAGCGAGAGTACTAAAAGAGGCAAGTGGAGGCAGCCAATACTAACGCACAGGTATTCAAGCCCATGAGATGCGCTAAGCCCCGACCAGCAGCTGAGCCCCATCCTCTGCAGATTGACGAAAACCGATGGCTATCCGATCCGCGAGAGTGAGCTAGTGCGCTACAAGACATACTCTTGGGAAGGTTCAGCGGCGAGAGTTATATTCCAACCTGGAATAATGGACAGGAGGAACGCATCCCATAAGATACGAAAACATCACTTGAAGATGTGACTAGCGCAACCATCTCTGTCAACGACACGGCACCAGGCGCTGACAAGATAACGCCACGGTTACTTAAAGCCTATTGGTCTCATCTAGGACCTCTGGTCAAGGATCTCTACCAGGTCTGTCTGAATATCAGCCATTTTTCTACGGCTTTCAGGGTAGCAGAAGTTTTGCGTCTTCCCAAACGGGGACGAAATCTGTCCACCGATCTCGCTGCTGTCAAGTTTAAGCAAAGGACTCGGACGTCTAGTTGGCAAGAGAATGGCATGGCTGACGATGAGTCACAAAGTAATTCACCCTCAATTATTTGGCTCTGTTCCAGAACGATCTGCAGTCGAACTTGCATCTTACGTAATCCACATTGCCGAGGCGGCCATGAGAAGTGGTAAGTACGCGGCTATGGTCACACTAGATATCCAAGGTGCTTTTGATGCAGTCTTCCATAACTGACTGCTCAAACATCTTCGAGAACAAGGCTGGCCACTATCACCGTGCAGATTTATTCAGACTTTTTTTTGTCAACGAAAAGTTGAGGTGAAATGTCGTAGTAAAATCACAGACAAGACTCTGGAATGTGGAGTACCTCAGGGCTCGCCTCTTTCACCACTTCTATTCATTCTCTACATTGCTATGCTGTTTGAGGACCATGAACTAACGAGCAGGTTTGTAGATTACAACAACGTAACTATTGTCAGAATTGGAAATATCACGGCGGAAGCTATCTCCTCTGTCCAAGATGACCTCGACAGCCTTATTTTTTTAGCAAGAGAAAATCGAATCGAATTTGACCCAGTAAAGTCAGAACTTCTAGTGACTGGAGGAGGGCCTAGGAAGAAAATCAACACGGCTGACCTCTCCATTTTGGTGAAAGATCGCCAGATCGAACCGTCACCCCACATCCGATGGCTAGGAGTCTGGCTCAATACCCAGCTGAACTTCAAGCAGCATGTACAGGAATGGACTGGAAAGGCCAATCGTCTAGTCCATTTCTTACGACATGTAGACGGAGTTCAATGCGAGGCAGCACCCGGACCTCTGATTCGTGCTGTGCAGGCGTGCTTTTTGAGCACAGCTCTATATGGGGCAGAAGCGTGGTGGCCAGGTCTTACTCGAATAACCACACGGAGATAAAGAAGTCGGCACTGGAGTAGGCTGGCATATATCTCTACTGAACAAAACGATAATGAAAGCTATCCGAGTAGCACTTCCAGCGTGGCGTACCAATCCCAATAACGCTCTCCATTGTGAAGCGGGAATACCCCCGGCATCGATAATTCTTCAGTAAAAGACGCTGCGATCTGCAGCTCGTATGCGAAGAATGGATATCTAGCACCCTCTAGCACTTCGGGCGGCTGAGGATCCGAAAGAGACAATAAGACGCTTAGGTCTTAGATCGGGACAAAGAGATCGTTTGTTCAGACAACCAGAACGGTACATGACACGCCTACGAATGAGTGGGCGTCGAGTTCCGACAGCTGAAGGCCCTGGAAAGCTATACTTCCTACGTGGTACCCCAGCATCGACTCTATGTAGTCGAGAAAAAGAAGTCAGGTTAGGAAGCATCAAGCAATGGCTAACTTCCCTACCAGCCAATACAGTCGTGGTCTTCCCTGATGGATCATCATTGGGTCCCGGGCAATCAGCTTGTGGAAACGTGGAACACCAAGGAGGCAAGCTAGCTGGAAGTGGTTCTGATCCACTTCCTGGAGCAGAGGTTTTCGATGCGGAAGTTTTAGGCGCCATAAAAGCTTTGGAGGCTTTAACAGCAGTTGGAGAAGACCTGCTGATCTACATTCTTCTGGACAACCAATCGGCCATCCGAGCGCTCGACTGAGGAAGATCCAACTACTCGCAGGCAGTGGTGGACAAGTTTTCGTCGCTGAGACACAACAAGCGATTGGACACACTGAATGCCTGGTCATGTGGAGATCTAAGTCAATGAAGAGGCCGATAAGCTGGTCAAATAGACCTTGGGTGCTCTCAGCAACCGGACACTAACCTCAGCTGCACCCAGTGGAGAAGAAAATAACCTAACCTTTGCGGCATTAGGGAGGTGGATTAATCAGCGCGGCCAAGAGCTCGCGGAGGAGTGGTGGCAGAGGTATCGGCCCAAACGATACAAAGATCATGACCTCTTCATGCGTTGCAAACGGCCGCCGGAACTGGCTCCACCAAGATGGGCGTATCATCGTCTTATTGCGGCAAGAACGGGCCACGGGGACTACGCCGGCTACCATCGACGTTTCAACCCCGAACATGAAGATCTGAAATGCGTTTGCGGCCGAGAGAAAAGGCCCTGGCATTTTTCAGAGTGCCGACCTACTTTGCAACGTTGGAGAAGCTGCGAGAAAAGGGCGCCGCCTGGGGCCAGGGACGTGATAGGGGAGAAGGGATGGCAGAAGCTCATCCAATTTCTGACTATAAGGAGATATTACAGTCTGCCGAAGAATGAACAGGGTGGGAGATGACCACGCTGAGACAGATTACAACTCGAGAGGAGATGTGTTTGGAGGATTGGGATGCGGCACAGGGCACTGTATTTTGGACATTTATTGTTCCTTTTTATTTCTTTTGTCGCTTCTGGCTTTAATGCCGGTCATGTCGGTAGCAATGAGCTTTCAGAGCCCACCCACCCGTATCACGTCTAAATATTTCAAATCAAATTAAGTATGCATTCGCTCACAATGATCAACCAATCCCACACACTTCCAGACAGCACCGAGACTATTCTCTTTTAGGAATGATATACGGGTGAGTGTTAGGGTCGGTGGTAACTAATGTATCACTAATCTGGTTCCATTTCCTTGGGTCTGCATGCTACACTACAGGGATGAAGATTAACTTCTAATTTGAAAAGTGCGTTTATAATAGAAGGTTCCTGGTCATCTCTGTCTGGGCTTCGATTATCCTATCAGCAGAATTCGTAAAGTAAACACATACTGGAACGTAGTTGGATGTTCTTGTCCGAAAATGTTTTGGGATTGAGTGCTGGCACTCTAGCCAGCATAGACTCAGGGTATCACTCGGTTTACTGAGCGTCACAAATTCTACAAGCCCCGTGACCCGGTTGCTAGACATCTCTAGTTTGATGTCCAAGTCATGGCTCTATGTTTTCTGGAATTGAAGGTTTGATAGGAGCTAAGTTTCCTCATTGACAAAAATTGAAGTCATATACTTAAAGACCTGCCTGTATAAATAACACCTACCTACAAACTTGATATTTGTGCTTTTAGAGACTAGTGATCAAGATTTTATATCACTGCTTATTCCTCGATCCGTATACCTTACACTAGCATATTAAGCAGCTCCTGGCCTACATTTCGGATCCGAGGATCGCTTGCCTGGCTCAAGGACTTCTGAACGATTGGAGCTATTCCGTTAGGGTTGCTATATTTGCTCCGAATATCTTTGAACGTTGCTACAAACGATCCCAAGGCAACTAAAGCTCGATAAACGATCTCTGAATCATTTTGGTTGCTGAGAATCTCCCCCAGTACTTCTACGATAGCATCAGATATTTCTGGGTCATGTTCTTCTACACCTTCAGTGAAAATTACAGAGTAATTTAAATACACAGTTGTCGCTGCTACCAAGAGATTACGGTTTGTCGTTGCCTTAGTTGAAGAAGAAATGAAGTTGTGTATTTTCTTGAACTCAGTCATTACCAGTTTTCTCCCTTCAGCTGAAATAAAAAGATTTACCAAGGCACGAATGGCCATCATGATGTGTGTTTCAATCACAGGCGTGTTATTCGAAGATCCGTTTATTACCAAATCCACTAAATTAACATCTCCCGGATTCCTGTAGGTAGCAGCCTCGGATGCGACAGCTACTAGCCTAATTAGGTCCAGACCAGGTAGGCGATCTTTATATGGCCATCTCGTTGCAATCTTGACCGCGACTTCAATTTCTGGTACTGACACATTGGCTGCTGTAGGATCTTTCAGATTCGCGCAGAGATCTGATAGAAACCCTTCTTCGCCCTGGTGAAGAGCAATTTCATTTTGGTTGTCGGCTAGTAATGCCGTGTTAATCTGTTTTACTTTGTTATGAATGGTAAGACGATGGGTAGCTAATATGCTAAGATAGCTTTTTTGAGGAAGAATAGAAGGTTTAATATTTTGAGCGTTATCAGCTGTTGATGTACCATCTCCTGGACGGTAACGTTCATCGCTCCCCCAGGGATCAGCTGAAGCTTGCTGCTGGTTTTGTCCAATAGTTGATCCTTGAGTGTTTTTAATTATAAAGCTTGCAATCTCCTCCAGGTATGTGGAAGGTGCCTCATTGTCTTTAATAAATCTAGTTGCAGCGTCGTATGGATTTTCCGAAAGATTATATGGAAGCTTGAGAGGTGGTTTTCCATCTTCCATGTCAACATCGAATACAAAATCAAACTCTTGGCCATTATAAAATTTCTTATTTCCATTACTACCGACAGCATCAACCACAACACCGACATTTGTCCATTTGCCAGTAGATTTGGACCATGTGTGTGCAGAGATTGAGCCGTTCTCTTCCAGTATCATTTGAACCTGGCCATCTTTCGTTCCCAATTTCGTCTTTAGAAAATCTGGTCCCGGTAACTTCTCTTTATTAATGCTAGGCATTGTTTGCTGGGGGATAGCGGTGCTTTTTATTGCTGACTCGAAATCTTTTGTTGTCTCTTCATCTGCCATTCGCTCCGTACTTCTTGTAAAGACCCTTACTATCTTATCACTAGCCCCAGACACGATGTCTCCATTCTCAGGACAAGCGGCAACACTCCAAACAGAGACCGCTGGATGTGTGATTGTTTGAATACACTCATTACCTCTCCATATCCGTAACGTACGGTCTTCCCCGGAACTAATTATCTCACCACTTGGAAGTGACGCCAAGGAATATATAAAACTTTCGTGACCGCGTGCTTCATCCATCTGTTTACCAGCCAATGTCCAAAACCGGATGACTCCATCATTGTCTGCTGAAGCAAAGTCACCACCCGAAACGTGATCTTTGGGCAGTCGACACAAAGCTCGTACGGGGGATTTGCTGGCTTGGAATGATTTTAACAGATTTCCCGCTTTATGAAAAATACGAACTTTCTGATCAGCACAGCCAGTTATAATGATTTCAGGGCTAAACGCTAGAACAGCCCATACTGATCCCTCGTGATACTCTAGAATAGATTCACACTCCCATTTCCCGACTGGCCATATCCTTACCTCATGATCCCATGCTCCACTAACAACGAATGTGCCTGATGGATCAATATCAAGGGCACAAATGGTGTTGCTATGTCCAAGGAGTAGGGCTTCTGCATTTTCATCAGATGCCTTGGAGGGCTGTCGGACCTCGATTATGAGGTCTTTTCCTGCGGCAAAAACGAGGCCTTCTGGGTATTCATTATTTGGTGGCAGGTATGTAAGAGCATTGAGCCAATGTCCGGATTTTGACGCAATTGAAGGGTCAAATGATACTTTATTATCAGACTGTTTGCGCCAAAGTCGCGTCGTATTATCCCTTGATGCTGATATTACTAGCTCGGACGTTGGGTGTAGCACGGCTCTGACCTATATTAGCAATAATCAGTATATCCAAACTTTTCATAAATCAGCAACGAGCTAGCTAACATCGTTTTCATGACCGGAAAGGGTAGCTGAAAGCTTGTATTCAGTCATCTCTGTTCAAGATTTTCTTGTCCTTTGTTAAGGCACAATCTTGCAGGGCGCGCGGCTGATAGGAACTTTCCCTATTACACCTTTTCTGGAATAACCTTACTCCGTCAGGCACTACCCTGGGTCGAGATGGCACGATCTGTCACTTTAAAGGTCAAAGTGTAATCCCGCGGGCTTCTCACGAAAGTGAGGGGTGTCAATCAAGCCTTTCAACATCGCAGAGCGACTAACAGAAATTTTTATGAGATCCGAATGATTTATGGCCGTTTTATGAATGAAACTTATGATTTCCTAATTTTTAAGTAATTGATACTATATCATAGCCACAGAGCTGGAATCGATTTCCATCCTTCATTTAAGGTACTTCCAAGTAACATCGGAACAAATCTACCAGATACTTTCAATTGGGTTGTAGCCGCTTAAATTACTATACTATAAAATAGAAACTGGACCACTATCAATTCCAATCGTTTCGACAACATATTACTAAGTTCTAATCCCGAGATAATAAGGATATTATTGTAAAATGACAACCAACGAAACACCCAAGCAATGTCTTCCGTTAACATGTCATGGCCATTCTCGTCCGGTTACCCACATTAGTTTCTCTGGTCTTGTTGGGGAAGACGGATACTACATTATTTCCGCATGTAAAGGTACTAAAGATAAACTATTCTTCACGGATATTCAGCAATAGAGACCTACAATTTAGCTAATTAAGCCTAGACAACAATCCTATGCTTCGTGATGGTATAACAGGTGATTGGTACTATTTGAGGGATCTTCTGCAGGCAAAGTCGTAACTAATGTATGGCAGGATTGGTACTTTCTTTGGACACAAAGGTGCCGTATATCAGGGTCGACTCTCTCCTGATGCCTCAGTTGCTGCCACAGCTTCTGCTGATTTCACTACGTATGTCCCTGGATTAGATAATTATTTACTTATACTCACGTACTCAGTAAGGTATGGGACACATATTCAGGCGAGACTCGTTACACCATCCAGCATGAGCACATTGTCCGAGCTATTGCCTTTCCGCCAGACTCTGGAGATCTGCTCGCAACTGGTGGTATGGAGAAGAAACTCCGTATTTTTGATATTTCTCGTGTCAACACAATTTCTCCTCCGACCGGAAACACTCCAAATGGAAGCAACAGTAAAGTCAACCGAACTTCAATTAATGCGGATGAGGGATTTGAGGTAGGACCCAATATTCATAAAGGTACTATCAAGGCAATCGTGTGGACTCGAGATCCAAATGTACTTGTCACAGCTGCTGATGATAGAATTATTCGCTGGTGGGATTTACGAACCCGTACAGTTGTACAAGAACAAGAAGTTCAGGGCATTATAGGTTCCTGTGAGTTTACCAATATAAAACCAGAGCCCAATGATATTGGAGGTGGACTTCCTGTCCTATGCATCGCTGCTGGAAAGACCGTATACTTTTATGGGGGTTCCAACGCTCGAACACTTATAAAAGCTGTATCCTTGCCTATGGAAGTGGCTAGTGTCGCACTCAGTCCAAGCCATCGCAAATTTGTCGTAGGCTGGCAAAAGGAAATCTGGACAAACGTCTATGACTACGATACTGAGAAAGAGTTGGGTAAATATAGTGCCGCTTCTATTTAGAGCTAGGCTAACAAAATTAGAAACTAATAAGGGACATCACGGTCCAGTGTGGAGTATTAGTTACTCGCCTGACGGTAAGTTGTATGCAACAGCTAGCGAGGACGGAACCATCAAAATGTGGAAAAACACGCCAGGCTCATTTGGCTTGTGGCGTACCAGCCAGGAATAGATTTGAAGATCAAAAATCAGCATGATTTAGACGCAAAATATTGAAAATTTGTGAAAATACGTGAATTCCTAAAACATAGATACCTTGCAGCAGTACTTATCCCAAGGTCGCCCGATAATTACAATTCATACAAGCCCTACATACATATCTACCAGTCTTCAACATGCCTTGAAATTTAATTTAAATTATTTGTGCACCAATTCAGGGATTTGTTCATGAATTCATATAACGTAATAGCACTTTGGGAACTTTAAACAGTAGTGACTATAGAAAATCTCCAGTACGAGTAATAGATGACTCTCAACCAATTGACGCTTTACTACGTGCATCATCCAAAAAAGCCAATCTACGGCCTTGTGAAAGTGTAGATCTTTAGCAGGTGTGATCTAGGAGGATATCTTGGAGACGGCAATGACTGGAGACTAAACTGGAATCGCTAATCTAGAAAGATGGGGAGATTTGTTTTGTTTGTTTTGTTTGCTTTGTTTATTAAGGTGCTAGGTATTTGAGAACCACCGCACTCTTGCGGGAGCTTGAGCACGGATGGAGCCGGGCCGGATCAGATTAACTACCGCAGAGTACAAGTGCCTCGTCCCACCTAAATGACCGGAATCATACCGATACCCGTATGTATGTTGGCTCATTACGAGTCTAGTAGCCCAGAGTAAAGAAGACTAAAGAAAACTCTCGGGCGAATACCCGCTTCACAAAAGGAAAAAAGTGGTGTCATGGCTAGATAGCTGCATACGTAATTAAAATCTGATGCAAAAAAAATGGAAGAATAGGGAAAAAGTAGAAAACTATCCCCTTCCGACACTCTGCCCCAGCCACCACGCGCCTAGGCCTCATCTCATATTTAGATCGATTTGATTGGCATAACCAATGGTTTCGCTCGCACAAGATGCCTGGCACTGTCACGCCTCCGTTGCTCCGACCTTCAGCCGCGTAAATTCCGCTGCCCTGGACGTACTCCTTAAACACTCTCCAGCCGTTTGGCCTGAGCAGAATTTCTATTCCTGGCGCCCTCCGTCTTGCGCTTTTCAGCTGCCAAGCTGGCAGGGCTTTTCTGCACTGGACGAGGTGACCAACTGAATTTAATCTGCCACACTCGCAGGGAGGCACGGCTATGGTGTGGTTGAAGCGGCGATGATACGCCGCGAGTCCCCGTATCCTGTTCGGGCTGCTGTAAGTCGAGCATATACAGCTCTGGCGGTTTTCTGTGTCGGATCTCGAAGTCGAGGTCCGTGTATCGCTTTGAGTCCCACCGGTCTTTCAGCAGCTGTCTTGTTATTCCACGGGATTTGCCCCTTATTGCCGCGAGTGTTAGCTGATCTGTCGTGATCGTGGGGTTATCCGGAGATGTGAGCTCTTAGCGAGCGAGCTCGTCGGCCATTTCATTCCCTGTCAGTCCTGTATGGCCCGGGATTCATCTCACGCTGATTAGCGCGAATGTTTGGCCGCCATCATCCGAAAATTCTGCTCCCGCCAGGAAGATAAGACTATTTTTCTCGTAGTCAGCGCTCCAACTGCCGCGGAGTTGTCTGGGAGAACGTATTTGACTCAAGCTCTTATCTCTCCGTTGCTCGCTCCAATTGCCTCGAGGGCAGCCATAGCTCCGTGGATTTCTGCGTTGTAGACCTCCGCATTCGCGATTGTGCCCCCAGCAGTGGTCACAAAAGTCCATAAATCCTTGTCAATAGATGCACCAGAGCCGTCGCTGTATCTGCAGAGACAGTCGGATGATAATGACCTTTGCCACTTTTAAGTTGCTTTGGCCGCCTCCTCTTTACTTTTCCAGCGCGGGCGGTTGTAGTGGTGGTGGAGGCTCCATTTCCGGCAGGAGTCGGAATATCCTTTGCACCCTGCACCCTGGACTCGTGGATCCGATCCGTACCGGGCCTTCTTCTATCACACATCTGTAGTCCAAGGCGGAGGTGGGCGTTGTCGGTTTCCTCATGTGCCTGGATGCGCAACGGGCGGTTGCGGTCTAGCCTCCGAATGTGGGCCGCGGAATGGACTCATCGTTCTTCCAGGAGGATGTGTGCCGGCAGAATGCCAGATACCCGCCTTAGAGTGGTGGTTGGCGGGGTACGACAGGTCGGCAGAACTGCACGGATCCCAGCCATGGTGGCCTAGTGGATAGCTTTGCGCTGTCTTCCCATGGGATTTCGCACAACACCTCTGTATGCTTCTCTCATAAGGCCTGGCCAGCAGATCTCGGCGGCATTCGTTATACTTGGGATGACTACAGTTCGAATGATAGTTGTTGGTAATTCAGGCCTTGGTCCCTAGGTGAACCTACTTAGTCTTCGAAAGATTGGGAGAGAATTTACTTTCGTGGATCCTGATGTGCACATGTGACGTAATAAAGATTCGCGCATACCATTTCCCTTTATTAGTAAGCCACGCACAATGTAGAGGTATCCAGCCGAGAAGAGGAAGGGGACATGTCTCGAGGACACACGCTTGACTACTAGAATCTAGGCGGAGGATGAAGGCTGAACATCTGTCAGTGGTGTCCTCTACGAACCAAGGAGCGAAACATTCTCCCGGAAGCAAGATTCAGTTACGAACAAGGGTGAGATAAATTTTTTGATCTATTTTCGGCTTGAAGGAGTTTTCCTCGATATTTTGGTCGAATATTGGGTCGGCAGAGATTTCGCAACCGCATGAAATTCGAATAAAAACTCATCACCACCAACAAACTATTCACGGATGGACCAAGGCCTGTCTGGGGGTCGTTTTCAAACATCCGATATTTCTCAAACTCCTCATATATTTGCGGCGAAGCATTTCTCAGTCGATCCTGCACCTGCGACCCACATCCATACTCGTCAGATCACCTACCTAGAGCCCTACTGAGGAAAGTCACGATGGATACGGGACATATACAGAGGAGGAAGAAAAGGGAATATACACCGAGGGGGTTACACAAATCCCCAATGACAACATCCCAACGGTACGATATGAAGGTGCAAAGCTAGAGCAACGATGAGATCTGGGACTACATTTATCTTTCGGATTCAATGAGAATGTCAAGGGCTCGGACGCGCGGTAGCCGAGGCTGAGGAGGAATTTGCGCTACAGCGTTTGTACAGCGGGTTTCTGGACGGTCAAGCTTGGTATGATTCAACACGTAGGTGGAGTTTGGGGTGGTCCGGTCATTAAGATGGGACGAGGTTTATCCGTACTTAACACTAGCTAACCTGTTCCAGCCCAGGGGGACTATTCTCAACACCTGTCAGTGATGTGCCCTACGAACCTCCAGCTCTCACTGTAGAGTCTACGGAGCCGAGATTGAGTAACAAAGTCCTCACTTCCATCAGGGTTCTCATTCGCTTTCGCCGTCTGTATCGTCTTCATTTCTCAACACATCTCCCTATCACCATTATTATGAAGCTAACTACGATCACATCAGATGGTAGGGTCGGAGCTCTACTCATTACCCACCCTTGATCAAGGAGGAAAAGCCGTCCGATGAGTTTCCGGAGCGTACCCAGCACCCGATACGGAGATTGTGGATTGGATCAAGTCGGCCTCGACTGGTACAAGGAAGAGAGATATAGATAAATACGCGCACCTCATGTGGTCCCGGTGTCTAGGCCTCGCCTGGCTGGGGCTGCAGGTTCTTTGAGACTCTTTCTCGCGCTCGCAGTTTCCATTGCTACCACTTTTTGCTTTATTTTTTGGGTTGAAGGTTCCATAGAAGATGTGGCCGAATTCCACGAGTAAACACTGGGCTGAATGGCTATACATCAAGGGCAATATATCAATGATCTTTCAAGAATCATGAGAGGTAAGAAGCACTGTACGAGGTGTGGCCTGGGTCAGAGAGGAGCCCAGTGTGCTAGGTAGTCTAAGACTCAATTGCAGTATGACCCCTGTTAAGACGGTGTAATCAGGGCCGCGAATAATATCGTCATATATTTGATTTTGATTTCATTTAGCCCGATTTGGCGCCCTATGGGCCCATGCAGGTGTCTATGAGCTCTAGTATTTACATAGGAGGAAACCTTTATGGTAAAAACCCCCTCAACTTTTCAATTTATATACTCTTTAAATTGTGTTGCCCTCACGAAGTTCACGAAGCTCACGAACACTCTTATGTCCAGTGCGGATACCGTCCACACCCTTGCTTGTGGCAGGAGATCATCTTTCCCCTACCATCTTCTCTGGCCCTCATCGTAGCCTCGACTTCAAGCGTCAGTGGAAACTGTTCTAGCCGCCCTTCCTGTCGGATCCATCTAGTGATTCTTGCTAAATCTCTGGGACTATTCATCATGGCCTCGAATGACCGATTCTATGCCTTTCTCAGTATCTCCCCTCTCCCTATGGCCCAGCCGTGACAGGCCATGATCATGTGCTTGACGTTCTGGGACGGATATCCACATTGGCATCGTGGGCTGTCTACTCCGGGAACATGTTTTCTGTGCTGATAAGAGTTGAACCCATTGTGCTCACTTCTTAAATGCATGGCTACGCTACTTTGGGCTCTGTTAAGGCTTTTGTGGATACTGATAGGTGATCCTCTAGAGGTCATTGTCGTTATTCCCATCTTTTCATCTGTATAAAGATTTGCTGCGTTTCAGATTTTGAATATCGTCTTATAGAGGATATCGCTGAATAAGATATGATTATCTAATCCAGCTATCTAGGCTACTTTGTACCTTTGATGCCTCTTTTGCTGTCCGCAAAGGCTGTTCGTCTTGTACTACCTCTTCTTTTTCGTCTTGATTTACTCTCAAATATCCTCCTATCACCTCTTGTAAGATCATTGCCTCGTCAAGCATCATATTCCCTTCCTCTTCCTCCTCAATTGGATTAAGAAAATTGTCTATTGCCATTGAATCTCTTATGTCTCCTGCTCGGACTACCTCATTAAACAATTCAGAAAGTCCAGTCGGAAGTACAGGCGTAGGAAGAGCAATTGACTTGGAAATAAGAGTCGATTTCCAAAAGCAATTATGAATCGTTGTATTTGTAACTTCGTTATTCCAACTTTGAAAGATCCAGTAAATTGCTAGTCGAATATTGACACTTGATTGCGGATCTGTACCCTCTTCAACTGCTTGTAGAACAAAGCGGAGCCAGTATCGTCTGTAAAATACTTTACAGTTCTGAATAATACCTTGATCAAGATGTTGGTACCAGCTTGTACTGATAGCTGGAAGCCAACAGATCTTGATGTTTGACGGAGGAGGGTACAATTCAACGGCAGGATAATGAGCAGAAAAAATATGCATTGTCAAGAGTACATCACGGGCATTTCCAATGTGGCGATAGAATTCTTGAAGCCATTCGGCCATAATTGCTGTGTTCATCCATGCTTTAGAATTCCACCTCCACTAGCCACCCATTGTCTGATAACTAAGTTTTTCAAGGCCCGAGGCGTCATACATTTGCCGGTAATCCAAATGGGAAGTCGGTCAGAACCTGTAGCATTCGTAGAAAAATAGAGAGAAACGCGGAGCTTGTTTTTCTTGAGCCCGGGTCGAGATTGTGACAATGGCCTATGTGAAGGTAGCCTTTTCCAAAAGAGACCTGACTCGTCCATATTATACATGTTTTCTCCCCAAAATCTCCTGCAATTTTCTGTAAAGCTTTCATTTCGGCTTCGGCAGCCGCTGGAATTGAACCGACTTCACCGTGCCGTACCCGATTCTGAAGATAGTTTCGATTCTTGAAATTATCAAGCCAACGAGCGCTGAATTCAGGGCACGGTTGGCTAGCGTGCTGTGGTAATTGTGCCCAGATCTGCTTTGCCTTCTCACGAAGCAAATCGCCAGTTGTGACCTCTTCTCCTTGTTCAACTCGTATTTTCCACGCCAGGAGAACACTTTCAAGGTCAAGCCAGTTTCCAGCTCGCTGTCGTAGCGCAGTAGTACTTGTAGCTTCTTTGAGTTTCGCAAAGGTGTTGCCCAAGGACTCGTGGGCTGGGGACTAGCTTAATCGATGGCCGTACTCAGCTAAAAAGCACTCAATGCACTATTTTAGTGTTGGTTTTGGGATCTAGCGGTGCGCCCATCGTCGCAGAGCACGTCGTCGCTCTACAGAAATTCCCTTTTTTGGCAGCATTATTAGCACCAATCTAACCAAAGAAACCTGGTCAAGACGATATTCAGAGGTTGAAGAACGATTATCGAGTAATCGGTAAATGTATGGGAACGAGGTCCGTTCCGGAAAAAATATCACATAAACGGCAATATCAAATTTCGCGCGGAGAGAGTTCAGTGGATGATGGAGGCATGTCTGGATAACTCAGGGTTTTTGAGACGTTCCCCTGGGTGGATATTCACGGATGAGGGTTGACTTGTGGTGAAGAAAAAGCCGGCATAACTTCGCAGTGATACTTACAAATGAAATCCGAGGCATGGGTGCTTTATTTGTAAATTGAGTCATCTTTTCTGTACATTTTCTCTGATATTGTGTCATAGCTAGATAGCTGCATACGTAATTCAAATCTGATACAAAAAAACGGCAATATCGGCTTAACCATGATCGGCCTAACAGGGGTCTTACTGTATTACATAAAATATACTTCTCTCTCCTCCGTGTATACTCACCACGTGGAAAAGCGTAAAAACCGTATGGTTAACCAAGGTGTTTTTATCACTCTAAAAATACGATATCACCGCGAGAGTATGTGGTGAGGGGTCTCACCGGGTTCGAAGCGGCTTTCCCCTGTTTCAAATTAGGGTACGTGTTCACGCTACCGCGAATCTACTTTCGACAACGTTCTGAACAGTGTACCACTGCACCATCCAAGCCAAGAACCCTTATATTTAGCCTGTCTGTATGACACCTGGACGTTATGTCCTGTCGTGTTAGAGATATCAGAGCAAAATTATCACTACAGCTTTAAGACTCTTTCTAAGCACGCTGTAGTAGATTTAAAAAATCGTGGACCTAACGGCTCTAGTATTAAAAATTCCTCTCCTACAATCTATATTGTTCTCGTATCAAGCTGGGCTCCTAGCAGGAATTGACATGGTCGAGCCTGGAACCACTTGGAAGGGAATTTCGAGGCGCGAGCATGAAATGGCCAGCCACTCAACCCGTACTAAAATGAGGGTCAAATTATGCTTTAGTATGTGAATATCAGTCGGTTTCCAAAGTAAATTGGATCACACTCGTTATCGATGGCAATCGAGCAGGGAGATGAGCGCTTCGGATCGAGAAGGGCCCAAGCGCATTCCATACCGGCCTGTGAAGGAATAAGTCTATATGGATATGTTGGAAAGGTCAGAAGGTCCCAGGGCTGTCCCGTAGGATGGACTGATGCTAAATATTTGGAAATCGGGAAAAGTCCCAAGGATACCGTAGCTAATAGAAGTAGCGAATGTAGCCCAGTTCACGAGGTATTCAATAATGGATAAAACAACTTTTGACCTTGGAAGTTGGCGATGGCATACCCTTAACTCGTCGCACTCTTCATATTATCCGGGCGCCACAAGGTACATGCTTGGGCGGACGGACCTCGAACTTTGATAGCTCTAATCCCGGATCTCACCTACTCGAAGCACAGATGTTGGCCATTCCGTGGAGGGTCCTAGAGTTCGGATGAACATGTGGCGCGACCTATCATTCTTGTCACTTTCTTCGATTATTGGGAGGCTACGATACGGTACTGATGCTGATCGTAGTCCTCGGGCGCATAAACAAAAATTAAACTTTTCAAGAGATAAGAGAAGACTAAATGGGATGATTGTGGAACCGATCTGTCCTTACATATTTTGTTGTATGTCTCGTCCCTGGAAGCAAGTCTTGAAGGGATTAATGAGTTCGAAACAGGCAAGCCGTGCTTCCTGCGACATTGCGTCGAGGAGACTGATCATCATCTTCATTCCCATACATCCTAAACCTGCTGTAGAGAATAGCTAGGTGGCCATCTGAAAAATCTGTCGTATTTTATACAGTTTGCAACCTGATCAAGTCTGACTTTGACCTTGTGCTTTCGCGAAATATCGTGCGTCCTCTTCCATTCAGACGGATGTTGCTGAACCCCCTGCAACCTTGAGAACAAGTGTCGAGTGGATCAGATAGCGGTACCGCTGTTGAGTCTGCAATAACGATCTGGAGATGGATGCAGACTTCGAACTACAAGGTGACTTTTTGAAGACACGCGAGGCAGATTCCAGGTTCAAAGGCCGGTCAAATATGCGGAAGGAATGGTGACTGAGCTTCATCGTGAACCCGACGGTAGTTGTTGAATGATTTTTTGTCGTGCAGAGTCGGATTTCCTGGTAATATCATCACGCTTGGGGTATTTGGAGTTGTCTGATTTGGCATAGATGGACTCAACCGTGCGTTGGCCATTCAACTGAGCTTCCAGGCTTGTAGAGCAGGCGGAAAGGGAATTTGGAAGTTCGAGTAAGCCAACCGTTGCAAGCATAACAACACGCATACCATTATTTCAATGCTGTGCGAGTTGGAAACGATAGAGACCGGCTGGAACACTACTCCAGTACTAGCTACAAAGTGCTAGCCACGTCACCCGTGTGGCATTTTTGCTCACAGCCCGTTAGATGGTGAGTCATCGACACCGCAGAGCTCTTCGCACCCTCGAGCTCCTTCAGCTCAGAGATCTAGCTTAAAAGCTTGCGATTGGCTGAAGTTCAACTCGAAGTGTTTACAGCAGTCAGCTTATCCGGTCTTGGAAGGCTAGCATTCGATGGGTACTGATACATCTGGTCTTAAAAACAAGGCGCTGCGCGGTAAGCCGGCGAAGGAACGAACGCGGATAGAATTTACCAAATTTCGGCGCAGAGCTAGCTCTGGAATACCCTCCTAGCCGAGCTGAAGCTTCAGCCGCTAAGCCTTTTCCAAGAAATGATACCCAGTAGCTGCGCCGGCGATTACTTTAAATATCCACCGTCGCTTAAAGTCCCTAGATGCAGGGACGAAGGGCTCATGTTGACGGGAGGAAAGGAAGGCCTACGGCGAAATCTGTTAGCAGACACGCGTTTACGGGTCAGGTGTGGGCGTTTTGTGCTTTGGTTCTACCTGCTCAGTCCACGAGTAGATAGGATATACAGATGGCTAGAGTCTAGAACACATCCTACACGGCCCCCATAGTCTAAGAAACCCACAGACTCTGCATACTATTCGCGAAGACTGCCTCCAAGCATGCTTGTCTACTCGGTCGGATCAATGCTCGCCCACGTGAGCTTGCCTGAGTGTAGTGTTGGAATTTTAGACCAACAGAGCATGGCTTTTACTCCCAGCACCACCAGATCGAGTAGCATAGGCGAGTCTCCATGAACTCGTAATAGCCATATTTTATATCGAGGTTATCTAGATCCCACTCGTGAGACCAGCACACACGACAGACCACTAGGCTATCCGACCTATTCTGGGGGCTGAGTGCATCAGAAGCAACGAAGCCAGATGCGCTCCTCATACCTGCTCCCTGAGCTTTCCCGACCAGCGGCCGTCTGGATGTGTGTCAGGGCTTTCAATGAGACCCGGCAACTACGTCGCCCGCTCCTTGCAGGGAGCAGCGACGGCGCTGATGGTGAGACTTTTGAAACTCTGGCCTCATTGTAGCCCTTGCTCATTCAATTAGAAGTTTTTGATCGTTGAAGTTTGCACAAATATCTAGCTACGACACATGATCAGTGCTATGCACACATATCGGATGACTCTTTGGAGGTTAACGAAACTCATAATCTGGATTTCATTCGTAAAAAACACGAGGTATGTCTGCTTGCACAAACAGTCGACCCTCCGCCGCAATTACTCACCAAACGGACGTTTCAAGAGCTTTGGTTATCCATGCCTACCAGCGCCGCGGGAAGTATGGTTGTGATATATTGGGCTCCCACCAGCAATCACCTCTCTCGCATGGGTTGTGAGTTAAAGCTAACCAGACCTTGCTTGCTAGATCTACCAAAAGACATGACCCCTAACGTCTGTTGGCAGAAATTAAGCTCATCTATGTTCAAATTTAACAAGTCTAAAGTTGTGTATTAGCTTTAGCCGCCCCTCACTGACATAGATTCAGCAGGGACATCAACTCTGTTCTGGTCTAGATTGACCAAGGTTATGGACCACTGCACCATCCAACCATGGCAGAGTTGCAGGTGGATTAGAATTCGTCGCTTCGCAGCATATTATAATTGCACATGCAACTATCTGGTTGTAAAACAATAAAGGAAAATACATAAAAGATGACTCAACATAAAAGAACGCTCATTCTTCGGATTTAAACTGCAAGTATCACTGCGAATTTATGGCGGCTTTTTCTTTGTCACAAGTCAGCTCTCATCGTGAATACCCACTCGGAGAAACGTCTCAAAACCCCTGAGTTATCCAGGAATTCACCTTGCCTTTTGTTGGTTTGTTTTACGTTGAAATTGTCAATGACAGTGCTCCGTCAATATTACGTGTCCAGGAAAATATAATGCTTTGGATTACAGAAACTTTCTAGGACAGTATTCATTTTGGCCTTTTGACACGACCTTTAATGAATGCACACTTGACGATGTGTCATATGTTAATGTCTTTCCAAGATATCGTATGGGAGTAGGTCATTCCTGATCTATTCGACTAAAGGATATCTTAAGATCGGAGGAATTTTCTCTGCGATTCGGGACAGCGCTCGGACCATAGGCGCGAAACCCTCCATTTTCTTGTTACAATGTGTCGCAATTTACATCAAAAGCCTAGGCCCTACGTTATTAAAGAATTTATCTGTAAGATGAGGATATGTGCATGTTTAACCATGAACAAAGACAAAGAATGGCTACCTGTCAGCAGTGTTCCTCACGAGCTTGCAGCTCTTAGAGTAGAACCTACGAAGTCGAGATTAAGTCATTTTTCGGTCAGCAGTAAGACTGTTGTGAAAGTATTTAACGTGTATTCCGCTATCCAAGACGACACAAAGAGATCAGGCAACTCTAGTTCACAGCACTCATTTTGTGTCAGGGCTTTAACGGTATTTTAAAAAACCTCTAACCTACTACTACTCAGTATAGATAGTAGGTGTAAATACGATAGAGGGGCAGAAATTGCTTCGCTTTGTGATGAAAAATTCTGTATCACCCAGCCTACCGGCCTCTTTGAACACTATGGGAGGGCAGTTGACTCTTCAGATCTAGCCCTGATGTCCGCATTAGGGGGGCCCATTATCCAGCGACTCTTCCGAGTTTTCCCGGCCGTCTCAACCTTAAATTACCTTGGTCTCTTAAGCTGGAGGAAGAATACCAAGGGAAACTGGCCTCACAGGTTGTTTGATGATATAATGGTTGCTGGGGAACCCCAAAAAATAATACCTTGGGTTGACGTATCCTCTGCCTGTAGATTAAAGGGATTTGCATATCAATTCAATTTGAAGCATGTCCTGAAAAGTAAATATAGCGTTGCGATCGGATGTTATATTTCGCAACAATTTCTTACATTGTCGCGTGCGATGTATGTAAAGAATTGGTTCCAAATAACCCATTAATACGAGAACGCAAAACAGATTATGTACCTAATTTACTGTAGATGATCCTCACATAATTGTTAGGCTTTTGTCGCAAGTTAGCCTAGCTAATTAAGAGGCCTGTGATCAGTCAGTCGGTTCTAAGGGCTCAAAATTAAATAGATCCAGGCCTCATAACCCTTATTTTATTGCACTATAATTTCGGGGTAGCACAAGAACATAGCTGGATTTACTGAGTGGTGGGCTTATGTCATACTCAATATTTTAGGGGTTTATTTCTTTGATTTTCTTGGGCACTAGCGTTTCACTTGATGTGTAAAGTACGTGTTCTCATTACTCACATGACGTATTTTAGCACCTGAAGTATTCTAGTTGTGAAACTAAATATGACGTAGAGATAAAGCGTCATGGCCGTCCTTTCGAACAAATACTTCTCGGCCATCGATCATTTGACTCCATTGATTTACGCTCCAGCGACTCTACTGTCACTGGATCCGCATGCGACATTGATAATCTCACTGCAATCTTATTAGTGATTATCGGAATATCTCGAAGAGGCTCTTGTTTCGAACATTTTAGTTAATTCATTTCATTCGTCTGCATGTAAGTTTTTTTGGCAATAAAAATATAACAGTCGAGTGATAACGATGTAGAGAGTCTAATTTGATTAGATCTTTTGCTGTTTTACCACTATTATCCGTCTACAATTCTTTTGCTTTTACATTCTATAGAATAGAAAAATGGCAATAATTAAAACGATCTTCTCAGTGATGAGGTTTCGTGATGCCAAAGATTGTGCAGGGGTGGTGTACACTTCGTTGAATGAGATATCCGAGCTATTAAAGCAGTCAGAGCTATTGACCTGGTTCACAAATTCAGGTTCCGTGAAAGTTATATCGACACACTAGAAGCTGAGTTAGTCCCGAGAAGTATTGTAACTCAATTGAGATCCGAGAGGTTCATTCAAGACCAATCGAGTACTCGTAGGTGCTGACGTACGCTATACAAACTGGCGCCATGAGCAGCTGTTTCTACAACTTGAATAGTAGCATTGTCACCTGGCTTTACAGTAATATTATTTGCTGGCAGCGTGACATTTGGAAGGCAGAAAGACCCCTGATAGGCATTATTTGAGGGGCCTGTAATTTGAAAAACAGGTACCATGGGAAACGACATATTTGGAGGACCACCGTCCGGCCCTTCAGTACCATATCCCAGGTTAATGTAGAAGAGCGCTGAAGCGTGGCCCTGAAACCAGCCAGGCTGGATTGCAATAGCCCCGCCTCCCACCGGCCAGTTAGTACGATTAGTCGTCGTGCGCATACCACCACCTAGAAAAGTTTATATCAGCGTAATGATATCGTGGATAGAGAGACGAATGCTCTCTTGTTTACGCAGTTCGCTTACACGGATATGACCATTGCATGCCATAAGGAAATGAGCTGTTCGTGATCAAGTTATCGCCTCTCCAGCCAGGATATGTAATGATGATGTGGGCTTCGGAGAAGATGGTGATTGTTGCGGCGAGAAATATTAGACCAGAAAGTAGCATGGTTAATACAAGTTGTCAGAAAGACTCGTGCTCTGATCGTTTATCGCGTCAGGATGTTCTACTTGTTTACGGATTCAGGTCTAGCTTTCAATATCTGGTTGCATCCAAGCCAAATTTTTAATGAGAATCCGAGAACAAAAGCATTAGAGATTAGTTGCCAGTTTTATCAGATATAGACCGATTAGTTACAGACAAAGTTGATGGTATTCTTTGTGGATATTGAGAAGAACACGATGTCGAGCAGGAACATCAGGCGGCTGTAAGTACCCAATCGAATTTCTCTGCAGATGCGGCTGTTGGACGAGCTATCGTATATCCAATCATTTTGCCCATATAAGCGCCCCGCGAATGAGCCTGTTTGCGTCAGTAGGGCTTTGAGCTTGTGAGGTGAGTGTGTCCAAAGACACCTTCAGCTACCCAAATATAGATGAAGGGCGGCGGCCACCTGAGAGCTCGATAGATCAACGGAATCTACTGTGGACATAGAAATATCGGACGCGACATGAACATGAACGGCCGGTAGGAGGTGCAAGTGACGCGTCTAGCTCATCTCCGAATCGGTTTCCTGACCAACAATAGTTGACCAGCTGATCACTATTATTATAGGATAAATGGGGCCGAGTTCCTGCCAGCGTCTGAGGGCTGAAACACAACTGCTGTAGCTCTTGAGAGACAAATTTGCAGTGAGCTCGCTATTCTCCACCAACATCCTTCGTCACTGCACCCTGGGAAAAGAAATTCACGGTCTAACCGCATCAGTAACAAGCCGCACTAAACGCATGCACCCAACTAGGAATTTCTTAGTGCAAAACACATCTGACGAGACTTTGGCTAATAACCACGGGCAAGCCTTGGAACCATGTCCCGCTGCTTCTCCTTTGAAGACCAAGAACCTAATTTCCAGGGAAGGCCCCCACCCACTACCTGCCCAGCCGGAGCCAGAAAAGCTGCATCTGCCCAGTGCACAGTCAGATCCCAGCTTGTTACTCACTAATCAGCGTTCCTTCGCGCATCAACGTCCCAAGCACCAGAGTTATCGCCGTTACTCTCTTCGGCTGCCGGAAACATATTCGCACTCCAATTACCATTGTTTATCAGACTACCCTGATGTAGAAGAAGCTTCTCAGAATTTGATCCCTCAACCAGTCTTCTTCAAACAAGAGGGTACCTTACCTACCCTCCCAACACTAAATTACAATTCTTCTCCGCCACCACCTCCCCCCCCACCGAAAAGGTTTGGCCGTAGCATGGGCACCCGACCAAAGCTTCGTTGACTCTACACCTGATCTATATAACGCTCACGCCATACAAGATTGGGGAATCGAATCAACAAATACGGCTCGAGAAATCGATTATTGGGACGCAGATGTTCACATCGAAGGGACCGAGGCTGACTTACTGACACCCAGAGCAGAGCACACGATCAAAATGAATGACTCAACAGACGATCATTCAAATCGGTCAACTCCTATCTGTCGACCGGATACTAGTAGTGAGCCTTCGCATTCATCGCCAGCACCTTTGGCTGCCGTTGCACGCACTCCTGGAAATATCACACCACAATCTCGATCAACGGTCTCCAGATCTCCATACGGCTTCAATAGAGATCCATTTGTTGATGTATCCTATCGATATTCGAGAAACATTGAACCTGGGCTGGAAGATTTCGACCCAAATAGTATCGAGGATGACGGTGACGATGGGCTAGATTACCGGCAGCGGCATAGATCATCAATGCTGAGCTTGGGAAACTCAGATCGAAATAGTCTTCCGACAACATCATCTGGAGGAAAAGCCGGGAAGAACCCCACTACCGGCCAAAGTTCAAATTCCCAAACTGAAGCTACTGGAAGGCCCTACTTTGACGCAAGAAGCGGAGATCAATCCCACCCTGGTGCTGCGAGACAAGGCGAGAAGAGCGAGTGGCTTTCTAAGCAGTCGAATGGACGCAGCAAGTTGAGAATGTTAGTTTTTGTGATTGTAGGCTTCCTAATTTTTGGTGCTATCGCAGGAGGTGTCGTCGGCGGTATCTTGGGCAAAAGGAACTCGGAGAAATCAAGCCCAACAGGACAGTCTGCCTCAACGGACCAACTAACAAACGGAGACCTTGATAAAGATTCCGCAGAGATTAAAGCTCTGGCTAACAATCCTCAACTCCACAAGGTTTTCCCCGCACTTGACTACACACCATTCCACACACGGTACCCAGACTGTCTGCATGATCCACCCTCACAAAACAATATTACTCGAGACATGGCAATCCTCTCTCAGCTCACGAATACAGTGCGTCTCTATGGTACGGACTGTAACCAGACTGAAATGGTGATACACTCAATTGAACGGCTTGGCTTGAGCCAACAAGTCAAGATATGGATGGGAGTCTGGCTTGATAAAAATGTCACGACGAATGCGCGACAATTGTCACAAATGTACGATATTTTCAACCAATATGGGCCTGTTTTATTCAAGGGTGTAATTGTTGGTAATGAGGTTCTCTTTCGGCAAGATATGACAACATCTGAGCTCGGAGAAATACTTTCCGATGTCAAGGCTAACCTCACGGCAAAAGATATTACAATTCCAGTTGCCTCTTCCGATCTTGGAGATGACTGGACAGCTGAGTTAGCTTCAAAAACAGATGTATTGATGGCCAATATCCATCCATTCTTTGCGGGTGTCACGGCAGATGCAGCTGCTAGCTGGACGTGGAATTTTTGGCAGGAGCATAACGTTGCTCTAGAGCCTAGAATAAAGAACATCATTTCAGAAACTGGTTGGCCTTCATCTGGTGGGATAAGTTGTGGAGGTGCTAGCTCGTGTACTAGCGGTAGCGTCGCCTCTGTGGACGCTCTTAATACGTTTATGAATGATTGGGTTTGCCAGGCTCTGAAGAATGGCACTGAATACTTTTGGTTCGAAGCGTTCGACGAACCATGGAAGATTAATTTCAATGAACCTGGTAAAGAATGGGAAGATAAGTGGGGACTTCTGGATATCAATCGGAAACTAAAACCCGGTGTCGTTATACCCAGCTGTGGCGGCAAAACAGTGAATTGAAAACTAAGCGGTCTCTAACGAAGTCTGGCTGCGATTTGCGAGTGAAAGTGGGGTTTTAAAACTGGAGTTAGAGTAGGAACAGCGGGGGGAGATCACTTGTCAGCCGAAAAAAATGAATCATGGAGAGGTAGTTATTGCTGTGGCGTTCTTGGCCGGGTGTATAGTTGGTTACAAAGCATGTGGATCGCAAAATGGAGAGCGATCTCTAAAGGGATAAATGTATACTACTATTGATGAAAGATTTGGTGGAACCGGAGAAATATTATGCGGAGAGAAAGGATCAGTCTAGACAAGCGGGAGTCGGATTACAGTAAGTTGAAAACAAAGAAGAGGACCCCCGTACCTGTCTGTCATCACTCCCGGGGAACAGCAGCATAAAAACAGAACCTTTTCACTCGAAGCAGCAGGTTCACTGATGAACGCATGTCATTCAGCCTGAGGTTCAAAGAGGTGACCGCGTTCGTATCTCACCGAACGGATTCGTTGCCTTGGTGACGAAATTGACCTGGCTCATGCTAGATTCTGCAGACTATTATTATGCGCAGTATCTAGCTGGACTTTTAGAGGATTAAGGCACTGGAATGTGGTCTATCATAACTTTTGTTGCACCGATTCACTTGTCACCAGTGTCAAGAGTATTTGGCCAACAAACGTGGAGATTAGCTAACGAGAATTTGTGAAACAAATGCCACCCCGGTCTCAAACGACTGGTCAATAACAGCAGAAAACCGTGCCTGCGCCGCTCCGGCAGAAGACGCCACATCGCCTGTCAATCAGCGTGAGAATAGCACGTCATCTGCGATGATGTCATAATATGCTTGGCCCAAGGTGTCGACGATGACGTTGGCTGCATGGCGTAAGGGGAAGGAGGCACAGGGTGGGCTAGTAAGCCAGATTGGCGGTGTTCCCAGGACCCTGCAGCAGTAGCTTCGGTAAGCAAAAGGACGGCTGGCTAGTTTGCAGCCGCTCACTAGCCTAAATTGGGGATAAGCGTGAAAGGTCTTCAGGCTTAAATGAGGCGCGGACGGTAGAAGCGGGAACATAACGTTGTACGTCCTAGCAGTAGTCCCTCATGTGAGGAGCAGGTTCAAAGCTTCCAAGCCTCGATGAAGGGCCCTGAATATTGTGGGTGGCCGCCATGTTTATCGTTTGTGTGACAAGGTCCAGTGCGGCGCCGGTAATCAGGCAGATCAGCAGTACAATATTATATCAGAACAATATCAGTTTCTCCTATCTTTGTCTTGGTGAATCTCCTCCAAATAAGGGATGGTTAGCGGCTTGAACTCTGCTTGTGTCTTTTAGTTTGGTTCCAATAGACGCAACGAATAATAATTTTTGGGAGCATGTTCTAGGCATGGGGATGCTGTGGGTTGTTATGCGCCTCTTCCAATTGAACGACACGCAGTCCTAGCTTTTCCCTCTCAGTTCTGTGGTAGGCCATGGGAAGAACAGTCGATTAGCTGTGAACCAGTCACGGAATTCAGGATAGAAATATTCACTATCGTCCCGCTATGATCTGTATGGAAGGAAAGTACCCGGAGAGATTAATACAAAATGCCAGAATGGCTATCCGTCTCGAAATGTCAAACACATGGTCTGGGTGTGTCCTCAGTGGGCAAGTGGAAGAGGAGAGGTGCTTCGGGAGGCAAAATATAGGTCCTTTGCGGCCATGATGAATAGCCCAGATGATAGGGAGAGAATAACCAAATGGATTCTGCCAAAAGGCCGGTTTGGACAATTCCGGCGTGCAGCAGCAGCAGAAACTGTAGTCGACGGAAAGATGAGACCATGTGGACAAGGATAGGACGGATGTCACACTGTACGAACAGTGTAAACGCACTTCCTCTAGTAAACCGCAGACAACCCGTTAGACGTATTACGCAGTGACCTCTACGAACTTGGGAGTGAGATACTCTCCCCCGACCCAAGTTCAGTCGAATTTCGCGATACAGAAGCGGCCGGGCCACGAGGCAATCATCCAAAATTCTCCGCCATGTCAAGTTTTCGCTCCCGACGAGGTTCGACTCCTACCCAAGTCTCATCGAGTCTACAAGTACATCCTCATTCCAATGACCGCACCCCTCGACTATTCTCTGGCCTCAATTGACCACCACGTGCACGCCCACGCCCATATCTATACCCGACGGAGGAAGCAAAGCGTGGCGCACAAATCTGGGAGTCAGTTCTTTGGGATGGACATGAGAGGGTTCGGGACAAGTTTACAGGATGATGCAGAGGATGGATACAGTTTCGACGGGTGAGTTAATTTGTTTTTTGGCAAGGAGTTTTACGAATTGAGATTTGTGCGCGCCAAGACTTCGCTTGCGGGAGTTTTGTTTTATTTTGTTCATTTACGTGCTAGGTACATTGATCCCCGTCGCACTCCTGCTGGAGCTTAATTAAATCATTTTATTGTCCTGTCTGAGTCTATGACTATGTAGGACATGCTGGTCCTCTCTGCCTACAGGCCTAGGATACCTATGCCTCCCATACAACTCCCCTCAAACAGTTCCACCCCTCACAAGCCCTCATTCGATCATACACTTAGAGGAGCTCTTTGCCCTTCATTATCTCCCCTCTCCAGCCAACGAAACGATGACCATTTGCGGGTGTATGGCAGCCGGGAAAAATCGCAAAAAGAACTGGGTGCGGAGCTCTCTTGATATCGACATTAGGACTAAATCCGAAGAAATAGTGGCCCTTCTGAAGCGTTCGAAGAGGCCGGCCAGCGGGCGCTGCGGACTTGTGGGTACCTCGGAGAATTCACCCTCTGCCTTTCTAGCCTCCTTCCAAATCCTTCCCGAAGGTCGTGCTGAAATGTGAGAAAAGTCTTGATAGAGCGTGATTGCTGTATGGTAGCTTAGCCCAACTTCTTTTGTGCCGTCCAGGGCGCTGGGGAGTGCCGTTGACTCATCGACAAAAGAAGCCCTCCTGGCTAATTAGCCGAAATCTTAATCTTGGCGCCCACAAACGTTCCAAAGTTGAAAATCCTTCTAAAATATCAGTCCCAGCATGGTCTTCAGAGCCCTGTTCTCCCTCTCACACCACATCTCAGCCGCCTATCCTTCTTCAAGATGTAGAGCCCAATTAGAGCATCAGTCCCCCATAAACCATGACCCGAGCTTTGTATATTATGACTTGATTTCCTCCTTATGGGTATACGTAGCGTCGGAAATTTGTAGTGAGTGTTGGTCGGTAATTAATGGGGCAAGCTCCTGTTTGCAATTGGAGTAACTTCTTTATTGGTTGTTGAGGCGAGCTGAGGCGTGGTTGGAAAGAGGTTGAGGACTCAGATGATAATGGTAAGAAAGGAATTGTCGAGAGGTCATCAAATGGAGATATGCTTGAGGTTGCTTTCGACTTCGATTTGGATGCGATTCTTCTTGGCTATCCCAGATATGCAGAGCATACTGAGCGATTACACCGGCACCACTGGAGCTAAAGTACGAGTGAGGCCGGGCTGGATTAGGTTAACTGCCATGAAGTACATCTACCTCGTCCCACCTAAATGACCGGACCACCTCAGACTTCACCAATGTGTTGAATCGTGTCTGGCCCAACCGTCCAGAGAACCCTCTTTTGACGCGCCGAAGCGTAAATTCCTCCTCAGCCTCGGCCACCACGCGCCCGAGCCCTTGACACCTTCGCGATCTGTAAATTTCCCCTTCCATTCAGTCCCAGCTTTGGGTCATCTCAGCATCTCCTCATCTCATCCAGAGGTCGATTTCTTCATTGGATCGCTTGCGGGAGTGTAGTTGACACAGTAAAAACAAGCCAAAGATGGGTGGTGTTCTCCAGTATAGTTTGAGTAGCCTGGGCACCTACTCCACTTGGTAAGGAGACACCGAAGACTACATTTCGCGCGGAGAAAGTTCAGTGGATGATGGAGGCATGTCTAGATAACTCAGGGTATTCACGGATGAGGGCTGACGGGGGTGAAGTAAGAGCCGGCATAACTTCACAGTGGTACCTGCAAATAAAAGCCGAGGCACGAATGTTATTCTCTTGCTTGTGTCATCTATTGCGTACTTTTCTTTGATATTGTTGACAGGACTTAAGCACTAGTGCTGGAGAATGGAAGTAGCGTGTACTGAATTGTATATGTAATTGTTACTATCTAGGGTGCGTCATATCTCCATAGATTAGATGACACGCACAGGCCTGTCCCGATTAGTCATCATATTTGCCAGCCAGTATTGTCAGACGAGCCTGATGGCCTGAGGCCTCTAAATCTAGCCTGAGTGGAACCAACAGATATTGTGTTATCTCTAGCAAGCTGTACACGCTACTAAAATCTGATGCAAATAAAATGGAGGATAAGCGTCAGATGACTAAACTGGGTAATAATTTGGGCGCAACTGGGTGTCGCATAGTCCGATTGGGACTAGTGTTCTCACGCAAATTCCAAACTACGGGCCGTCACATGGCACGGTGTAAGGCTCATTCGAGCACTTGTCGCGGAGGCTGGATAAAGGGACAATTCCTGCACAATTACATGTATTGATTATGCCCCACACCAACACAGCTGCAGTCCATCCTGACCTGCATGACGTCAATCTAGTTTGATGCTGGCCGGCGGATTCACTAGGCTGCTGTGGGAGCAATGACGATAGCTGACAAAGGTCAACGCCAGGAAATCAAGTTGCACCATTCATGAGGGTTTCCGTTGCTCGGAACTCGTGGCATCCAAAGCCAATACAACCGTTGATCTGTGGCAATAAATCTGCAAACTAGATGATACGCCTCGGCACTCGATTACCTCCTAGACCATAAAGTCCCGCTAAGCATTACCTGCAGGCGCAGACCAGCCCCACACTTCTACCGGGCACAAAAGAGTCCGACCAGCTGTCCGCCAGACCACGCGCCCAACAGGTTTTTACCGCCTCATAGAGACAAAAGTGACCTGCGATTTCCACAGATCACAACCTCTAAATACTTCACGCGATTAACTACTGACTACCGTTCTCCAATTCACTCTGCCATGCCGCCCCAGTCCTCCGCAGAGGCTGGCTCTTGGCCCCCCCTCCCACCCGCAAATTCGACGCGTCCCGATGTCGAAATGGTCCTCAACGGGCCTCAACAGCAACACACCACCCACACACAACAATTCGTAGAGCCAATCTGCGAGGCGAGTCACCGAAACTCTCCCCAAACCCAACTCCGTCGCCCCAAATTGTCGCGACCGAATTCCTCGCCGAACAGGGCAGGATATTCCAGACGCGCTCTGCACAAGCAGAGCGTTTCATCATCGGGTTCTGCAAGCTGCTGGAACCAGTCACTGACGAGAGACTTCGGAGACTCTTTGATCAGGACTTACTGGCCCTTCAGGGCAAGATCATGGAAATCTTGTGGGGTAACCCATCCCAAGCAGACGCTACCCTCCCCAACGGACTGCTGTTGGCCAGGCCAACTTATCTAATCCGGCTCAAGTCATAGAGCCCCCCAACCAAACCCAGCAAGCGTCACGCGTCCAGTGCAGATCCTTGCTAGAGAAAACAACAGACCGGCACCATCCAGGCCGTCGGCTGCACCAACAACTCACCAGCCTAACCAGGGCACAAACACAAACCACAATAACACCACTGAGAAATCTTGGACTGAGGTGTTGCGAAAAAGGAACAAGCCAGCAAACCAAGCGACTCCATCCGCCACACCCAAGACAGTACTTGTGAGGCCCGTCTCCACGCTGAAGCCTAAAGCACCAGCACCAAACCCACAACGACCAGACGAGCGAGTATTCTTACGCCTCAGACCCGACCACCCGTGGAGACGTATGTCACCACACTTCGTAAAAATTAGCCTGGCAAGCAAGTTGCGTCTGGCTAACTCGGCAATCAAGCAGGTCACTGTCGTGAACTCAGGGTTCGCAATACAAGCCGAAGGGGAAGGAGCTCGAGGTGCACTTCTATCAGGAGGAGCCAACTTGGATAGCTCTGAAATGAAATTGGAAGCCGCTTCCAGCTGGATCTCAGTTCTGGCACCGAATATCCCAGACAAGCTCTACACGCTTGAAGGGCCAACGCCAGTAACACCAGAAATGGTGATAGAAGAAGCAGCTCTCAAAACAGGAGTTAGACCAACCTCAGCTCGTGCTTTCGCATCTAGCATGGCTAGGCCGTCAACCGACTGGGTGTTGCACTTTGCAACTGGAAAACCGAAGCTTGGAGAAAGACTGTTCGAAGAAAGCGGACGTCTCCACGAACTCCAGCGCAAGCTCAAAATTGCGCAATGCAACCGATGCTGGGGACACCACCCAACAAAGATTTGTTCACGAGCAGAGCGCTGCTCTCGCTGTGGCTCAATTGAGCACAAGGCTGCCGAATGCAAACAGCTAGTCCCAAGGTGCATCAATTGCCATGGGCCACATGCCGCAACCGAGCCTAGCTGCATGGCCAGGCCGACGCGGGCCGGCGGAAAGACTGTGCAACGCACAAGAGACCAGCTATCGGTGATCCGGGAACAAGGTCAAAAAGAAAGAAACGCTTCGATCCGAGAGTTGGAAGCAAAGCAGAAAGCCGCTGAGGCGACTGCTGTAAACGAAACTACAAACGTTGCTCAATGCCCGTAAGGGACCACAACCTTACCGAGCTACATACAACGGCAGCAACCATCTCGTTCCTCTGTGCTAATTTGGGCAGAGGAGACCCCGCTACAGATATCATCCTGCAATCCGCTTGGGATTCAGGAACCGATGTCCTACTTATCCAGGAACCCTGGACCCAACTTAAGGACGGCCACTGGCTCACCAAATCGCATCCCGGATTCGATAGGCATCTGCCCCCCCGTGTCGCTGCCAACTCTTCAAGGCCACGCTCCCTCATCTACACGCGAAAGGGGATCGAGTTCCAACAGCAAGCAGTCTGCGAGACATCACCAGATCTCACTGCAGTAAAGGTAGAAGGAGTCACATTTGTCTCCGTATACCGCGCTCCTGGAACAGATCTTTTGCCGCTGCTATCATGGGCCCCATCCGGACCTACAGTAATTGGCGGAGATTTCAATGCCGTCCACCCTGACTGGCAGCCAATGGCTACCAGGTTACACGGTGACGGACAGGTGCTCACCGAGTGGATGTTCGAGCACGGTATGGACCTATCTTCCACACCGGGCGTCCCGACACACGATCTCGGAAACACACTCGACCTGGTGTGGTCCAACACTGGTGCCCTTGCAGATGTCTCGATAGAGCTCGACTCGACATCAGACCACAGAACTCTCGCAGGAGACGTCCCCCGTCCGAATTCGAAAGCCAGAGCTGTTATAAAAACTGGACAACCGGTACGAGTGACAGACGATGCCCTCGAAGACTTTGCAAAGATGCTAGGTCGTTGGGCTCAAGGAATAGAGCTGCAGCCGATGGTCTCAGTAGACGCGGTGGACAACCTCGCCAACAAGCTGGTCCAAATCATTAGCGACGCTATTAGAGCTACCGGAAGACGCGGGAGCGCGAAGAAGGGTAGGACAGCACCTTGGTGGACGCTAGAGTGCGCACAGGCCAAACGCGAGTACAGGATTTTTAGGGACGAAGAGAGCAGAAAGGATTTCCGTCGCAAAGTCAGAAGTGCGAAGCGTCAATACTGGCGACGTAAGTTCTCCGAAGCCACAACCGATGTCGACATGTATCGTATGGCACGCTGGGCAAAGCCGCAACCTACATCTACTGCTCCACCACTCCAAACTCCGGATGGCTTCGTCTCGGACCCAGGAAAGCGAGCACTTCTGTTGCGTGACCTACTTCTTGGCAGGTTCACCAGCCAAAACGACGTCGACGCTGAGGACTTCGAGCCAGGACACGGAAACCTCCCATGGATATCGAGCGTTACGGACGAAGAAGCCAAGTGGGTTACAACAGCCTGTCAAAATAAAGCCCCCGGAGCAGATGCAATTTCTGTTCGTCTTCTTAGGACAGCCTGGTCATCAATTGGTCACGCAGTGAGAGTACTCTTTGAGGGCTCACTTCGATTGAACCACTTCCCAAAGGCATTCAAGCTAGCGGAAGTAATCCTTCTCCCTAAACCTGGCCGTAATCTTAGTACAGCTAAAGGATGGAGGCCAATCGCACTACTCTCCTCTCTCGGCAAAGGTCTTGAGAGACTAGTCGCAAGGCGAATGGCTCACACCGCCCTCACTCACAAGGCAGTTCCGCAGCAACTCTTTGGAGCACTCTCTGGCAGGTCTGCTAACGACCTCGTCTCTTGCGTTATCCATGATGTGGAACATGCAATGAAACGGCAGAAGAAAGCAGTCCTTGTCACTCTAGACGTTCAGGGTGCATTCGATGCTGTACTCCACGGACGGCTGCTTCAGAGGATGAACAAGATGGGGTGGCCGAAACCAGCAATCAGCTGGATAAGGTCCTTTTTACAAGAACGATCCGCTCGCGTACGACACGAAGACGGAGTAACAGACCCGGTATTCCTAGAATGCGGGCTGCCACAGGGATCGCCTCTTTCCCCAATTCTTTTCCTGTTCTACATGGCCGAAGTCGTGGGGGGTAGTAGCTGGAGATTTGGCTATGCAGATGATGTTGCTATTCTCGGCATAGGTTCGACTCCAACTGAAGCCGCAGTAGCTGTCCAGAGAGAAGTCGACGCAGTCCTAGGGTGGGCCGCTAATAATGCCGTCTCTTTCGACCCAGACAAGGCCGAAGTAGTCTACTTCGTCGGCCCTAGATCCAGGGGACACGATCTTCCGGCTATAAGGGTAGGAACTCGCGATGTACAAGCATCCGACGACATCCGATGGCTTGGAGTACACCTTGATCGCGGTCTGACCTTCGAAAGTCACGTCGCAAAGTGGACCAGCAAAGCAATGCGGCTGGTGCAGCACTTCCGACGGCTGACACTGTGCACCCAGGGACCAAGGCCCGACTTACTAACCACAGTCATCCGCACAGTAGTTCTGCCAATTGCGATGCACGCAGCGGAGGTCTGGTGCCCGGGGCCAACCAGGGAAACTTATCGAGGTGTCACGCGTAATTCCTACAAGAGACAGAGCAAAGTCATCGACCAAACTTCTGCCTTCGGAATCCGTGTGGCTCTACCAACCTGGCGTACGATGCCAATAACAGCCCTGAGAAGAGAGACTGGTATTCCACCAGCACACATTCTGCTCGAGGAACGCAGGCTCAAGATCGCCGCGCGAATCCGGAGACTAGACGAGTACCATCCGCTCCGACTTCGGGCTACAGAAAGCACAGACAACGCTCGTCACCGACTCGGCCTAAAGACATGCAACAAAACCAGACTTGGTTTCGACAGAGTGCATGATTCAAGGGTCCAGAGGATGTACCGTCTTCTGCCAGAGGCCGAACTACCTCCGCCGCTCCGACCTCCGACCCCCCTCAGCCAATTCCCCGCTGGACAAGCAAGAAAGAGGCTGCCAAGTTCATAAGAGAGTGGCTACCTACACTCCCACCCGACTGTCTCTGCGTGTACAGTGATGGTTCTGGGGCGTCCACCGACAAAGTGTCATGGGCCTTTGTGACTTTTATCAGTGGCACAGGCAGGGTAATTGAGCAAAGCGGCTCAGGAAAAATAACCAATGCAGAGGTCTACGACGCGGAGGTTCATGGAGCTTTGGCTGCTCTCGAAGCAATCACTGCCAGCAAGCGAGATCGAGGACGCAGCGCCATCTACTTCCTACTCGACAATTCCGCTGCAGTCCAGGCCTTACTAACAGGAACAACGGGCTCATCATCCTGGCGTATCCAAAAGTTCGTGAAACTGGCCGCGGGATCAGCCGCGCCTGTCAAAATAGGATGGATTCCGGGCCACGAAGGGCTGGCAGGAAATGAAATCGCCGATGAACTCGCTCGAAGAGAGCTTAACTCGTCGGACAATTCCAGGACGACACATGGGGTGATGACCCTCGCCACATCTGGACGGAAAGCTCGCGAACTGGCAAGGCAGATGGTTACAGACTGGTGGCACTCCAATCGCCCCAGGCATTACGCTGACCTCGAACTCGAGATGCGGCGCAAGAAACCGCCAGAGCTATCTCTGCCGAGAGCGGTTTACGCCCGCTTAATAGCCGCTCGAACTGGACATGGAGACTTTGCGGCTTGTCACCGCCGCTTCAACCACACTGACGCTACACTTAACTGCGAGTGTGGGAGGGAAAAATCAATTGGTCACCTTGTCCAATGTCGGAAAGCACTGGCAACTTGGCGGCTGAAAAGCGGAAAGCGTAGGGCGCCGGCTCTGGAATTAATGCTCGGATCAAGGGGATGGCAGCTGTTCAGGGACTACGTCCAGGAGAGTGGGATTTACGCGGAGGCAAGTCGGGGGATGGCAGGGATACCTGTGACTCGGAGGTGATAGATCAATGGCCTAGGTGGATCGGCATGGACAGAGAGATTGGATTCGAGGCTCAGGCGCGTGGTGGCTGAGGCGGAACGATGGAAGGGAGATTGTTTAAGTTTTTCTTTTGTAATGCGGGATTTCGCGTGAAAGTTTTTGTTTTGTTTTCAATTCTGGGCTGCTGAATTCGTCATGGTTCAACACATAGATGCATTTTGGCATGGTTCCGGTCATTTAGGTGGGACGAGGCATTTGTACTGCACGGTAGTTAACCTGATCCGGCCCGACCCCACTCGTGCTCAAGCTCCAGTAGGAGTGCGACGATAGTTACTTCACCTAGCACGTTAATGAACAAACAAACAAACAATTCGAGAAATTCGAAAATTCGAAAATTCCCTTTTTCCCTTTTTCCCCCTCTCTCGACTTCGTCGCATCTATCTTGATTTGTGAACGACCTCCTGGCATTTTTTTTTTACGATGCCTTCAGTTCGAAAAAAGCGTCCCAACGCCAAGTTGGACAACACGAGAGTCCGCCGAGGGCTCTCGAAAAATTACCTGGCCTTGCCCAGTCTTCGAAATGCGCGGAGATGGGTCAGGCCGTTTCGAAAGGGAAGGAAAAAGCCCTTCCCACCGTTACTGTGCCCGATACTGACATGATCGGGTCAGTTGAAATTGTTGAGGAAATCCCTCAACGAGTCTCCATCCCCCACGGGATTGGAGAATCGTCCAAACCTCCTCCGACCTCGTCAATTCCTTCGGAGAACGCTGCACCCAAAGCAGCGTCAAAATTAACGTCGCAGCCCAAAGCTGCCACGAAAGCAGACTGCCCTCCGGAACTTCGACCTATTGTCGAAGCCGAACGACGACGCGCCGCCGAAACGGCGGCAAATCTGGCCCTCTGCTCCGCCGCCATCTCTGGCGTCGAAGCAACCCTTCTACCCTTACCAACGGGTCAAATAGACAATTCGTAGACTCAATGCGAGTCTACCTACGCGCCGCCATTGCGCAATACATGGCCACGGGCCAGGCCTCTACGCCTCCCGTCCTCCCTCCTCGCCCGGCAAACCCTCCCCAAGGGCTCCCGAAGCCAGGAGCATACAAATTCCCGCCGTCCCAGTTCTGCCTGTCAAAAGCACCTGGGCCACGGTGGCCAGAAATGGACTGCAACAAAAAGCAGTCCCAACTAAAAAGGCTGTGCCGCGACCTGCGGCTAAAGCCTCAAAGAAAGAAGCTCCCAAGGCGAAAGTCGACAAACGACTGTTCCTTCGCCTAGAAAAGGAGCACCCGTGGCGCCAGCTTTCGCCTGCTGGCCTATGGAAACAACTACAGAGTGAGCTAGATTGCTTCTTGAGTGACGCCTGCTCTATACACCGTGTTAGAACCGGCTTTGCGATTCTGACAGGGAATGAAAAAAAAGGGAAGAGCTCCTAGATGCCGCACCAAAGTTTTCGGACTTCGGCGCCAAGCTCGAGGAAGCCTCCAACCTTGTCGCCTTTCGGATCGCGAATGTTCCGGCGACCATAAAAACACTCGACTGTACTCATACGGTCAATGCGGATTGGGTCTCATTGGAGATCTACCGAAAAACAAAAACGTTTCCATACAAGGTGCTACCGCACGGGACATGCCGTCCTGGAGCGCCGCACAGAAATTGGAAAGCCCTTTTCGACCGGAACGACGCCCTCGCCCGGGCTTCCGTATTCTCGACGAGGCTGGTATGGCTACTATCCACAAGCCACGACCTCAAATTGAACAGTGCAAACGCTGTTTGGGCTTCCACGCCACCCGTGGTTGCTCCCGCGCTCCAGCCTGCTGGAACTGCGGATCTAACATGCACTCGGAAGCCGAGTGCAAGGCCCTCACCAAGTGTCGTAACTGTGGGGGTCCTCACCGATCGGATTCCCGGGCCTGCTTAGCCAGACCCAGCAAGTCCGGACCGGTGCCAAAAGAGCAGCTCGCGCGGATCCGCCAGATCCAGCAAGGGGAGTTCGCGAAGGTGGCTCGAGCGCGAGCTGCAGCAAAAAAGGCCGAAGAGGCGATCATCGCCGCGGCGAAGGATGTCTCGATGGCCGAGGCAACAGGTTTCGGAGCTCTGGGATCTGAAGAAGAAGTTTGAGGACACAGCAACCTCGACGATGTCCCCTTTTGGGGCATCTACTAACCAATAGCAGGATACCGGCTGGATCAAAGGTGCCTGCTAACCCATCTTTTGCTCTCAGCGGAGAATGGGCAAATTTGTCATTTGGAAGGTGTGACGGACGAGGGAATGCGGGAGGAGCGCATTGCTGGGGTCCATTATGGAGGAATCTTCTGGGATTCGGAGTTGTTTTTGATTTTCGTGATTTTTCGTTCTGTTCAATCAGCTGCACTTTTGGTAGCGATTCACGAGGTTGGAACGAGTTAGGCTGTAGGAAAAGTTACAGGGAACCCTGCCGGATCCGCCGGTCCTTGACCCAATGTGGAAAAGATAGCGTTAGCTTAGGACCAAAAGTAAATAAAAAAAAAAAAAAAAAAAAAAAAATTCGAGAAATTCGAAAATTCGAAAATTCCCTTTTTCCCTTTTTCCCCCTCTCTCGACTTCGTCGCATCTATCTTGATTTGTGAACGACCTCCTGGCATTTTTTTACGATGCCTTCAGTTCGAAAAAAGCGTCCCAACGCCAAGTTGGACAACACGAGAGTCCGCCCGAGGGCTCTCGAAAAATTACCTGGCCTTGCCCAGTCTTCGAAATGCGCGGAGATGGGTCAGGCCGTTTCGAAAGGGAAGGAAAAAGCCCTTCCCACCGTTACTGTGCCCGATACTGACATGATCGGGTCAGTTGAAATTGTTGAGGAAATCCCTCAACGAGTCTCCATCCCCCACGGGATTGGAGAATCGTCCAAACCTCCTCCGACCTCGTCAATTCCTTCGGAGAACGCTGCACCCAAAGCAGCGTCAAAATTAACGTCGCAGCCCAAAGCTGCCACGAAAGCAGACTGCCCTCCGGANTGCTTGAGGTTGCTTTCGACTTCGATTTGGATGCGATTCTTCTTGGCTATCCCAGATATGCAGAGCATACTGAGCGATTACACCGGCACCACTGGAGCTAAAGTACGAGTGAGGCCGGGCTGGATTAGGTTAACTGCCATGAAGTACATCTACCTCGTCCCACCTAAATGACCGGACCACCTCAGACTTCACCAATGTGTTGAATCGTGTCTGGCCCAACCGTCCAGAGAACCCTCTTTTGACGCGCCGAAGCGTAAATTCCTCCTCAGCCTCGGCCACCACGCGCCCGAGCCCTTGACACCTTCGCGATCTGTAAATTTCCCCTTCCATTCAGTCCCAGCTTTGGGTCATCTCAGCATCTCCTCATCTCATCCAGAGGTCGATTTCTTCATTGGATCGCTTGCGGGAGTGTAGTTGACACAGTAAAAACAAGCCAAAGATGGGTGGTGTTCTCCAGTATAGTTTGAGTAGCCTGGGCACCTACTCCACTTGGTAAGGAGACACCGAAGACTACATTTCGCGCGGAGAAAGTTCAGTGGATGATGGAGGCATGTCTAGATAACTCAGGGTATTCACGGATGAGGGCTGACGGGGTGAAGTAAGAGCCGGCATAACTTCACAGTGGTACCTGCAAATAAAAGCCGAGGCACGAATGTTATTCTCTTGCTTGTGTCATCTATTGCGTACTTTTCTTTGATATTGTTGACAGGACTTAAGCACTAGTGCTGGAGAATGGAAGTAGCGTGTACTGAATTGTATATGTAATTGTTACTATCTAGGGTGCGTCATATCTCCATAGATTAGATGACACGCACAGGCCTGTCCCGATTAGTCATCATATTTGCCAGCCAGTATTGTCAGACGAGCCTGATGGCCTGAGGCCTCTAAATCTAGCCTGAGTGGAACCAACAGATATTGTGTTATCTCTAGCAAGCTGTACACGCTACTAAAATCTGATGCAAATAAAATGGAGGATAAGCGTCAGATGACTAAACTGGGTAATAATTTGGGCGCAACTGGGTGTCGCATAGTCGATTGGGACTAGTGTTCTCACGCAAATTCCAAACTACGGGCCGTCACATGGCACGGTGTAAGGCTCATTCGAGCACTTGTCGCGGAGGCTGGATAAAGGGACAATTCCTGCACAATTACATGTATTGATTATGCCCCACACCAACACAGCTGCAGTCCATCCTGACCTGCATGACGTCAATCTAGTTTGATGCTGGCCGGCGGATTCACTAGGCTGCTGTGGGAGCAATGACGATAGCTGACAAAGGTCAACGCCAGGAAATCAAGTTGCACCATTCATGAGGGTTTCCGTTGCTCGGAACTCGTGGCATCCAAAGCCAATACAACCGTTGATCTGTGGCAATAAATCTGCAAACTAGATGATACGCCTCGGCACTCGATTACCTCCTAGACCATAAAGTCCCGCTAAGCATTACCTGCAGGCGCAGACCAGCCCCACACTTCTACCGGGCACAAAAGAGTCCGACCAGCTGTCCGCCAGACCACGCGCCCAACAGGTTTTTACCGCCTCATAGAGACAAAAGTGACCTGCGATTTCCACAGATCACAACCTCTAAATACTTCACGCGATTAACTACTGACTACCGTTCTCCAATTCACTCTGCCATGCCGCCCAGTCCTCCGCAGAGGCTGGCTCTTGGCCCCCCTCCCACCCGCAAATTCGACGCGTCCCGATGTCGAAATGGTCCTCAACGGGCCTCAACAGCAACACACCACCCACACACAACAATTCGTAGAGCCAATCTGCGAGGCGAGTCACCGAAACTCCCCCAAACCCAACTCCGTCGCCCCAAATTGTCGCGACCGAATTCCTCGCCGAACAGGGCAGGATATTCCAGACGCGCTCTGCACAAGCGGAGCGTTTCATCATCGGGTTCTGCAAGCTGCTGGAACCAGTCACTGACGAGAGACTTCGGAGACTCTTTGATCAGGACTTACTGGCCCTTCAGGGCAAGATCATGGAAATCTTGTGGGTAACCCATCCCAAGCAGACGCTACCCTCCCCAACGGACTGCTGTTGGCCAGGCCAACTTATCTAATCCGGCTCAAGTCATAGAGCCCCCCAACCAAACCCAGCAAGCGTCACGCGTCCAGTGCAGATCCTTGCTAGAGAAAACAACAGACCGGCACCATCCAGGCCGTCGGCTGCACCAACAACTCACCAGCCTAACCAGGGCACAAACACAAACCACAATAACACCACTGAGAAATCTTGGACTGAGGTGTTGCGAAAAAGGAACAAGCCAGCAAACCAAGCGACTCCATCCGCCACACCCAAGACAGTACTTGTGAGGCCCGTCTCCACGCTGAAGCCTAAAGCACCAGCACCAAACCCACAACGACCAGACGAGCGAGTATTCTTACGCCTCAGACCCGACCACCCGTGGAGACGTATGTCACCACACTTCGTAAAAATTAGCCTGGCAAGCAAGTTGCGTCTGGCTAACTCGGCAATCAAGCAGGTCACTGTCGTGAACTCAGGGTTCGCAATACAAGCCGAAGGGGAAGGAGCTCGAGGTGCACTTCTATCAGGAGGAGCCAACTTGGATAGCTCTGAAATGAAATTGGAAGCCGCTTCCAGCTGGATCTCAGTTCTGGCACCGAATATCCCAGACAAGCTCTACACGCTTGAAGGGCCAACGCCAGTAACACCAGAAATGGTGATAGAAGAAGCAGCTCTCAAAACAGGAGTTAGACCAACCTCAGCTCGTGCTTTCGCATCTAGCATGGCTAGGCCGTCAACCGACTGGGTGTTGCACTTTGCAACTGGAAAACCGAAGCTTGGAGAAAGACTGTTCGAAGAAAGCGGACGTCTCCACGAACTCCAGCGCAAGCTCAAAATTGCGCAATGCAACCGATGCTGGGGACACCACCCAACAAAGATTTGTTCACGAGCAGAGCGCTGCTCTCGCTGTGGCTCAATTGAGCACAAGGCTGCCGAATGCAAACAGCTAGTCCCAAGGTGCATCAATTGCCATGGGCCACATGCCGCAACCGAGCCTAGCTGCATGGCCAGGCCGACGCGGGCCGGCGGAAAGACTGTGCAACGCACAAGAGACCAGCTATCGGTGATCCGGGAACAAGGTCAAAAAGAAAGAAACGCTTCGATCCGAGAGTTGGAAGCAAAGCAGAAAGCCGCTGAGGCGACTGCTGTAAACGAAACTACAAACGTTGCTCAATGCCCGTAAGGGACCACAACCTTACCGAGCTACATACAACGGCAGCAACCATCTCGTTCCTCTGTGCTAATTTGGGCAGAGGAGACCCCGCTACAGATATCATCCTGCAATCCGCTTGGGATTCAGGAACCGATGTCCTACTTATCCAGGAACCCTGGACCCAACTTAAGGACGGCCACTGGCTCACCAAATCGCATCCCGGATTCGATAGGCATCTGCCCCCCGTGTCGCTGCCAACTCTTCAAGGCCACGCTCCCTCATCTACACGCGAAAGGGGATCGAGTTCCAACAGCAAGCAGTCTGCGAGACATCACCAGATCTCACTGCAGTAAAGGTAGAAGGAGTCACATTTGTCTCCGTATACCGCGCTCCTGGAACAGATCTTTTGCCGCTGCTATCATGGGCCCATCCGGACCTACAGTAATTGGCGGAGATTTCAATGCCGTCCACCCTGACTGGCAGCCAATGGCTACCAGGTTACACGGTGACGGACAGGTGCTCACCGAGTGGATGTTCGAGCACGGTATGGACCTATCTTCCACACCGGGCGTCCCGACACACGATCTCGGAAACACACTCGACCTGGTGTGGTCCAACACTGGTGCCCTTGCAGATGTCTCGATAGAGCTCGACTCGACATCAGACCACAGAACTCTCGCAGGAGACGTCCCCCGTCCGAATTCGAAAGCCAGAGCTGTTATAAAAACTGGACAACCGGTACGAGTGACAGACGATGCCCTCGAAGACTTTGCAAAGATGCTAGGTCGTTGGGCTCAAGGAATAGAGCTGCAGCCGATGGTCTCAGTAGACGCGGTGGACAACCTCGCCAACAAGCTGGTCCAAATCATTAGCGACGCTATTAGAGCTACCGGAAGACGCGGGAGCGCGAAGAAGGGTAGGACAGCACCTTGGTGGACGCTAGAGTGCGCACAGGCCAAACGCGAGTACAGGATTTTTAGGGACGAAGAGAGCAGAAAGGATTTCCGTCGCAAAGTCAGAAGTGCGAAGCGTCAATACTGGCGACGTAAGTTCTCCGAAGCCACAACCGATGTCGACATGTATCGTATGGCACGCTGGGCAAAGCCGCAACCTACATCTACTGCTCCACCACTCCAAACTCCGGATGGCTTCGTCTCGGACCCAGGAAAGCGAGCACTTCTGTTGCGTGACCTACTTCTTGGCAGGTTCACCAGCCAAAACGACGTCGACGCTGAGGACTTCGAGCCAGGACACGGAAACCTCCCATGGATATCGAGCGTTACGGACGAAGAAGCCAAGTGGGTTACAACAGCCTGTCAAAATAAAGCCCCCGGAGCAGATGCAATTTCTGTTCGTCTTCTTAGGACAGCCTGGTCATCAATTGGTCACGCAGTGAGAGTACTCTTTGAGGGCTCACTTCGATTGAACCACTTCCCAAAGGCATTCAAGCTAGCGGAAGTAATCCTTCTCCCTAAACCTGGCCGTAATCTTAGTACAGCTAAAGGATGGAGGCCAATCGCACTACTCTCCTCTCTCGGCAAAGGTCTTGAGAGACTAGTCGCAAGGCGAATGGCTACACCGCCCTCACTCACAAGGCAGTTCCGCAGCAACTCTTTGGAGCACTCTCTGGCAGGTCTGCTAACGACCTCGTCTCTTGCGTTATCCATGATGTGGAACATGCAATGAAACGGCAGAAGAAAGCAGTCCTTGTCACTCTAGACGTTCAGGGTGCATTCGATGCTGTACTCCACGGACGGCTGCTTCAGAGGATGAACAAGATGGGGTGGCCGAAACCAGCAATCAGCTGGATAAGGTCCTTTTTACAAGAACGATCCGCTCGCGTACGACACGAAGACGGAGTAACAGACCCGGTATTCCTAGAATGCGGGCTGCCACAGGGATCGCCTCTTTCCCCAATTCTTTTCCTGTTCTACATGGCCGAAGTCGTGGGGGGTAGTAGCTGGAGATTTGGCTATGCAGATGATGTTGCTATTCTCGGCATAGGTTCGACTCCAACTGAAGCCGCAGTAGCTGTCCAGAGAGAAGTCGACGCAGTCCTAGGGTGGGCCGCTAATAATGCCGTCTCTTTCGACCCAGACAAGGCCGAAGTAGTCTACTTCGTCGGCCCTAGATCCAGGGGACACGATCTTCCGGCTATAAGGGTAGGAACTCGCGATGTACAAGCATCCGACGACATCCGATGGCTTGGAGTACACCTTGATCGCGGTCTGACCTTCGAAAGTCACGTCGCAAAGTGGACCAGCAAAGCAATGCGGCTGGTGCAGCACTTCCGACGGCTGACACTGTGCACCCAGGGACCAAGGCCCGACTTACTAACCACAGTCATCCGCACAGTAGTTCTGCCAATTGCGATGCACGCAGCGGAGGTCTGGTGCCCGGGGCCAACCAGGGAAACTTATCGAGGTGTCACGCGTAATTCCTACAAGAGACAGAGCAAAGTCATCGACCAAACTTCTGCCTTCGGAATCCGTGTGGCTCTACCAACCTGGCGTACGATGCCAATAACAGCCCTGAGAAGAGAGACTGGTATTCCACCAGCACACATTCTGCTCGAGGAACGCAGGCTCAAGATCGCCGCGCGAATCCGGAGACTAGACGAGTACCATCCGCTCCGACTTCGGGCTACAGAAAGCACAGACAACGCTCGTCACCGACTCGGCCTAAAGACATGCAACAAAACCAGACTTGGTTTCGACAGAGTGCATGATTCAAGGGTCCAGAGGATGTACCGTCTTCTGCCAGAGGCCGAACTACCTCCGCCGCTCCGACCTCCGACCCCCCTCAGCCAATTCCCCGCTGGACAAGCAAGAAAGAGGCTGCCAAGTTCATAAGAGAGTGGCTACCTACACTCCCACCCGACTGTCTCTGCGTGTACAGTGATGGTTCTGGGGCGTCCACCGACAAAGTGTCATGGGCCTTTGTGACTTTTATCAGTGGCACAGGCAGGGTAATTGAGCAAAGCGGCTCAGGAAAAATAACCAATGCAGAGGTCTACGACGCGGAGGTTCATGGAGCTTTGGCTGCTCTCGAAGCAATCACTGCCAGCAAGCGAGATCGAGGACGCAGCGCCATCTACTTCCTACTCGACAATTCCGCTGCAGTCCAGGCCTTACTAACAGGAACAACGGGCTCATCATCCTGGCGTATCCAAAAGTTCGTGAAACTGGCCGCGGGATCAGCCGCGCCTGTCAAAATAGGATGGATTCCGGGCCACGAAGGGCTGGCAGGAAATGAAATCGCCGATGAACTCGCTCGAAGAGAGCTTAACTCGTCGGACAATTCCAGGACGACACATGGGGTGATGACCCTCGCCACATCTGGACGGAAAGCTCGCGAACTGGCAAGGCAGATGGTTACAGACTGGTGGCACTCCAATCGCCCCAGGCATTACGCTGACCTCGAACTCGAGATGCGGCGCAAGAAACCGCCAGAGCTATCTCTGCCGAGAGCGGTTTACGCCCGCTTAATAGCCGCTCGAACTGGACATGGAGACTTTGCGGCTTGTCACCGCCGCTTCAACCACACTGACGCTACACTTAACTGCGAGTGTGGGAGGGAAAAATCAATTGGTCACCTTGTCCAATGTCGGAAAGCACTGGCAACTTGGCGGCTGAAAAGCGGAAAGCGTAGGGCGCCGGCTCTGGAATTAATGCTCGGATCAAGGGGATGGCAGCTGTTCAGGGACTACGTCCAGGAGAGTGGGATTTACGCGGAGGCAAGTCGGGGGATGGCAGGGATACCTGTGACTCGGAGGTGATAGATCAATGGCCTAGGTGGATCGGCATGGACAGAGAGATTGGATTCGAGGCTCAGGCGCGTGGTGGCTGAGGCGGAACGATGGAAGGGAGATTGTTTAAGTTTTTCTTTTGTAATGCGGGATTTCGCGTGAAAGTTTTTGTTTTGTTTTCAATTCTGGGCTGCTGAATTCGTCATGGTTCAACACATAGATGCATTTTGGCATGGTTCCGGTCATTTAGGTGGGACGAGGCATTTGTACTGCACGGTAGTTAACCTGATCCGGCCCGACCCCACTCGTGCTCAAGCTCCAGTAGGAGTGCGACGGTAGTTACTTCACCTAGCACGTTAATGAACAAACAAACAAACAATTCGAGAAATTCGAAAATTCGAAAATTCATTTTTTCCCTTTTTCCCCTCTCTCGACTTCGTCGCATCTATCTTGATTTGTGAACGACCTCCTGGCATTTTTTACGATGCCTTCAGTTCGAAAAAAGCGTCCCAACGCCAAGTTGGACAACACGAGAGTCCGCCCGAGGGCTCTCGAAAAATTACCTGGCCTTGCCCAGTCTTCGAAATGCGCGGAGATGGGTCAGGCCGTTTCGAAAGGGAAGGAAAAAGCCCTTCCCACCGTTACTGTGCCCGATACTGACATGATCGGGTCAGTTGAAATTGTTGAGGAAATCCCTCAACGAGTCTCCATCCCCCACGGGATTGGAGAATCGTCCAAACCTCCTCCGACCTCGTCAATTCCTTCGGAGAACGCTGCACCCAAAGCAGCGTCAAAATTAACGTCGCAGCCCAAAGCTGCCACGAAAGCAGACTGCCCTCCGGAACTTCGACCTATTGTCGAAGCCGAACGACGACGCGCCGCCGAAACGGCGGCAAATCTGGCCCTCTGCTCCGCCGCCATCTCTGGCGTCGAAGCAACCCTTCTACCCTTGACCAACGGGTCAAATAGACAATTCGTAGACTCAATGCGAGTCTACCTACGCGCCGCCATTGCGCAATACATGGCCACGGGCCAGGCCTCTACGCCTCCCGTCCTCCCTCCTCGCCCGGCAAACCCTCCCCCAAGGGCTCCCGAAGCCAGGAGCATACAAATTCCCGCCGTCCCAGTTCTGCCTGTCAAAAGCACCTGGGCCACGGTGGCCAGAAATGGACTGCAACAAAAAGCAGTCCCAACTAAAAAGGCTGTGCCGCGACCTGCGGCTAAAGCCTCAAAGAAAGAAGCTCCCAAGGCGAAAGTCGACAAACGACTGTTCCTTCGCCTAGAAAAGGAGCACCCGTGGCGCCAGCTTTCGCCTGCTGGCCTACGGCAACAACTACAGAGTGAGGTAAAATGCTTCTTGAGTGACGCCTGCACTGTACACCGTGTTAGAACCGGCTTTGCGATTCTGACAGGGAAAGAAAATAAAAGGGAAGAGCTCCTAGATGCGCACCAAAGTTTTCGGACTCGGCGCCAAGATCGAGGAAGCCTCCAACCTTGTCGCCTTTCGGATCGCGAATGTTCCGGCGACCATAAAAACACTCGACTGTACTCATACGGTCAATGCGGATTGGGTCTCATTGGAGATCTACCGAAAAACAAAAACGTTTCCATACAAGGTGCTACCGCACGGGACATGCCGTCCTGGAGCGCCGTACAGAAATTGGAAAGCCCTTTTCGACCGGAACGACGCCCCTCGCCCGGGCTTCCGTATTCTCGACGAGGCTGGTATGGCTACTATCCACAAGCCACGACCTCAAATTGAACAGTGCAAACGCTGTTTGGGCTTCCACGCCACCCGTGGTTGCTCCCGCGCTCCAGCCTGCTGGAACTGCGGATCTAACATGCACTCGGAAGCCGAGTGCAAGGCCCTCACCAAGTGTCGTAACTGTGGGGTCCTCACCGATCGGATTCCCGGGCCTGCTTAGCCAGACCCAGCAAGTCCGGACCGGTGCCAAAAGAGCAGCTCGCGCGGATCCGCCAGATCCAGCAAGGGGAGTTCGCGAAGGTGGCTCGAGCGCGAGCTGCAGCAAAAAAGGCCGAAGAGGCGATCATCGCCGCGGCGAAGGATGTCTCGATGGCCGAGGCAACAGGTTTCGGAGCTCTGGGATCTGAAGAAGAAGTTTGAGGACACAGCAACCTCGACGATGTCCCCTTTTGGGGCATCTACTAACCAATAGCAGGATACCGGCTGGATCAAAGGTGCCTGCTAACCCATCTTTTGCTCTCAGCGGAGAATGGGCAAATTTGTCATTTGGAAGGTGTGACGGACGAGGGAATGTGGGAGGAGCGCATTGCTGGGGTCCATTATGGAGGAATCTTCTGGGATTCGGAGTTGTTTTTGATTTTCGTGATTTTTCGTTCTTGTTCAATCAGCTGCACTTTTGGTAGCGATTCACGAGGTTGGAACGAGTTAGGCTGTAGGAAAAGTTACAGGGAACCCTGCCGGATCCGCCGGTCCTTGACCCAATGTGGAAAAGATAGCGTTAGCTTAGGACCAAAAGTAAATAAAAAAAAAAAAAACAAACTTCTACCGGGCGGGAAGGTGTCTCTCGGTATCTACATGCAAATCCCCTTCCACAAAATTTTGAGCCTCACAGATGCTAAAGATACTATCTCCTAGGTAAACTTCAAGATCTGCTCTTGGGAGACTTACAACACGCTGTAGCCCAGATAGCTCTGTGGGATCCAAATCAGGCGCATTGGCCATACAACTATTAAGGATATGTTGAATTGACTGGCGCAAAGTCGCACGCATTGAAGGTAGGGACCGAGCAGAGGCGAAGACTGAAATGTGCCATCAAACACGATTCTCTCAGCTCCATTCCTTGTATTGTTCGCTCGAGGTTGGTCAAGAGAGGATCTGGCAGAAATTCTACTACGGCATCAAAGGCACGGAAAAACTAGTGGCCATCTTCGACGAATCCCTCTCGCACCAGGCCTGCCTCACGACTAACGGCACAATCTCCTTACAGCCTACCAGCGCGCGCCCGAGGGACAGAGATCATGATGGATACGAAGTGGAAAGCAAAATATGTCCAGGACTCCAAGCCCTTGCGGCAAAGTCAAGAGCTCAAATGGCCATTCCAGCCTAACGTCTGTTGTACTTAGGGGAGTAACATGGCTGCATTACAATAAACTGTTCGCATTAGAATAATGTGCACATGCGCCATGAGATATGATCGACCCCAATCATCACTCATTGGTATGACATAGTAGTTCCCAATAGATTCCTAATGGTATCTATTGGCGCAATGATCTCTCACGTCCTTCCTTTCTCAGTTGGACAAGGAGACATGTTGGAATGTCCATTAGCGGGCGGAAACCCCCTTATTCATGTATATGGAGGGAGGTCCTGTCACGCAGAGAATACAAGCAATTCATACAATAGGAAATCTAATCTCCACATTATCCACACACCTGAGAGTACTCGGGAATATCCTCAAGTTCGTCCATTGTGCCAAGTCCTAAGTGTATAACTCACAAACTTCACTTCTCTTAAAGCCATAGCTACCTTCCATACCTTCATCCTAACGGAACGTCATTCCAGCTCAGCAGAGCCTTTCAACAACGTCACGATGAGTAGTTCAAGCCTGGTTTCATCAATAGCCCTGCACGCGACCTTCTCTATGTGCACCTAGCTAGGGAGCGCGCCGACTCTGAATTACCCTTCGGCTTGAGGCACGAGTTAGCAAAATGCTACATATGTTCGAGTAATGGTGTTTTCATAACTCTGAGCCTGATGATGGCCAATAAGACAAAAAATAATATGGTCTCTCATGTAAATATAATAGGGGCGAGAGAATATGGGAGGATCAATCCCTTATTTGCAGTAGTATTTGCCTAGAGCAGTTAAGGGTGTTGTATACCTAGTCAGAAGCATCAACATATTAAAGAGGGGTCAAGTGCGCAACATGTATCCACCTGTCCATCATACCAAGTCCACACTGCCATCAATCACTATTATCCATCGCGGTTCTGATTGTGCTACTTGAGTTTATGACTTTATATCGTATTGGGTTCCTCTTTGATCTAAGTTACACCTTGTACAGCGCTCCTACTCTCTTTCATTACTTGAAAGATCTTCGATATATTGCCCATGAGGGATAAACATTCGGCTCAGTTTTTACCCGTGGAATTCAGCCATCTTTTCCACGGAACCTTCTACCCAAAAAAATTAAAAATGGTAGCAATGGAAACTGCGTGCGGGAGAAAAGGGCTCAAAAAAATTATAGCCACAGCCAGGCGAGGCCTAGACACCGGGACCGCATCAGGTGCGCATATTCATCTGTGTCTTCATTTTTTGTAACATTCGAGGCCGACTTGATGCAATCCACAATCTCCGTATCGGGTGCTGGGTACGCTCCGGAAACTCATCGGATAGCTTTTCCTCCATCATCAAGTAGTGGTGGTCAAAAGGGCTTCAACACTACCATTTGGTTTGATCGTGGTTAGCTTTATGATAATGGTGATAGGGGGATGTGCTTATGGATGAAGACGATACAGACGGCGAAAGCGAATGGGAACCCTGATGGAAGTGAGGACTTTGTTACTCAATCTCCGCTCTGCAGACTCTACAGTGAGAGCTGGAGGTTCGTTGGTGACACCACTGACAGGTGTTGAGAATATCCCCCAATGGTCTTGATTAATACCTTTTATATACCAAAAATTTATCAATTCACTCTTCTCCGCTCTGCTTGAACTGATCCTCCATCTCCTTCAACACTTAATGGTGTAAGATGGAGCTTTATCCCGTGATGTTTGGTCTACAAAAATAGTGGGATGGGCATAGACCAGTTGGTGCAGACTCGGAGAGAGTATAGTATCTCACGTTCTCTACTTACCCAACTGGAGAAATTTCGAAATGGTCGACCAACGTGCCATCAATTTGGGTCAGAGTAACCGGTATCCGCCGAATCATAAAGCTCGACTAAAGTAGATTTGTCATCACAGGAGATCACGTGACTAGATCGCTATGAACACGCTAGCTATGCCCCACCTTAGTTATGAGTCTAGACACAAGCTCTCTTTTATTGTTTTGCATCAGATTTTAATTGCGTATGCAGCTATCTAGCTCTGACACAATATCAGAAAGATGGTACAGAAAAGATGACTCAATATACAAGAAGAGCACTCATGCCTTGGATTTTGGACTCTCTCTAATGATAGACAGACAGACAGACAGAATACTACTAACTCTTTCTCACCCTTTATGATCGAGCGTGAAACCCCGGGGAATCTATCCAACACTGATCAGTGATTGTAATCGGCACAATCACAGACAGCTAGGCTTAACAACGAAGAGACACTCGACCCTGCTTCTCCATCCGAGCATGGAACTACTGAGCATCAAATAGCTGTGTTAACATACTTTGCTGAGAGATTGAATCTCGATTCTTCAGAAGAAGATCATTCGTCATCTACGAAGAGCATCGTCCACGCACAACAATCAAGTGCTATCTCGATCTCTGCATAGAGTGTAGCCGAGATCATTGCACATAACCATACAACGCAACAAATTTTCCCCCTTAATACATTATTACCAGCGACTTAAGTTCGAACTCTACTCAAACCTTTAGAATGTCACAACCAGGTGTTTCAGAAACTTCGCAGCCAGAAATAGCAATGCCTGAGAAACCTAAGAGCGCCAATATGTTCCAGGAGATACGAGGAAGCATAAAAGGTGAGGAAGACGATATGATACCAAGAGAAACATTACTCCAGGTGCTAGAAAATCTTGAATTACAGCCTCAAAGTCTGACTCGAGCAATTGACGCTCAGTACTGGGGCCAGTCAATTACAAAAGTAAGCAACAGAACTGAAAATCAGCTCACAACGTTCGCAGTAGAGTGTGCTATCAGCTACAAGACATCCATAATTGTTGATAAACTTATAGGTTCTTTCTGTGACGATTTTGACGGCTGGAGTATTGAAATATTCGACAAAATTCATTGAGATGTGAAATGTATGCTGAGACTACTGCTACGAAGAGGAGGCATCAATACAGGCAGAATCAGAGCCGGAATCGTACGCCAGCTGGCTGCAGTCCTTCAATTTGAAGAGCTACTTGAATGGAATAACAATGACCTTGTGAAAACTGACCTACTATCAAAGTCACGTTTCTACCAGAAAAAGTTACGGCTGCTCAACAGTACTGATTCCCAAGCCGCACAACCTCAGCCAATGACAACCGCACGGACACTGCAGACGATGAATTTTGTTGAAACATCTGACGTTCATCTACAGCGCACACCACCAGATACAACAAGCCGTCCCCCACGATTTTTATACCGAACTCCAGCCGCTTATAATGTAGTTTATGAACAGCCTGAGCCGAGCTACATATCTGCTCGTAAAATTCGACAACCCCAGCGGCAGCCAAGACTTAATTCATCCCTTGCCAGCTCAGCTTGCTCTCCTGCACCGCACTATGAACAACCACCAGTCTTTCAAACCTTCCATCATGACCCCTATGCTGACCTCCCTCGAAATGTGCCAAACGAAAAGATGGAACCACCAGCAGTCATCATTTTTTCTAAGAAATGGAATAAGAAGAACAATTTCCATGGATTGATGTATGAAGTATTCGATGATAAAGTAAACCAGTTCCTAAGGGCATGTAAATCACTCGAGATCCGTCCATCGCAGTTTCATGCAATTTTTGATCGAATGCCTTAGAACCGAGCATTGCTATACTAAAATCGCACAGTGAGCCGGCGAGACTCGTTTACCGACGCCTATAAAGATAAAAGTGCATTTCGCCATGGATGCGAATCGCCAGGTCTACCTCCAAGAACGACAAACAGTAACGTTCGATAGCGTGAAGAATAAGAATCCTGACAAGGGCCTGAAGGTCGTCCTAGATATATCGTTTGATAAGCTTAGTATTTGCCAGAGGGCAATGGGTAATTCATATGAAGGTGACGACAAGCTCCGTGACCAGCTTTTGCGCGCTTGCAGACACTCCACCGAACTCGCACCAGCCATTGACAAGCCGGCGGGTGACCCAAAAGAACTGATGACAAACCTAAGATGAACAATTATAAATCATACACTTGCATCACAGCTCGTTATGGAGAGATCCTCTGCGCCATCATCAAAGCAGTATTATCTCATAGACATTACAACAACTCTCGCCCTCGAGACAAGAGCCAGGGCCATGGTGACACACAATTCAACTTCCAAAAGAATTGGAAGAAGTGCTATATCTACAGGAAAGAAGGATATTGGTCAACAAAGCATACTGATGGCGAACGGCATCGAATGAGAAATCAATTCACTACGCAATGTGAAGTGGACGGCATCATCCCAACCGCGCAGAATATGATAGTTTTTCTTGTTCAGTCTGACGGTCAGGAGCCGAATGGTCAATATCTCACGGAGGACATATTGACAAGTGATCATAGCGAAGCTGACGATGATGAGGGCTTTGAAGCACACACGGAAGAAACTCAATATGCAACTTACCTGACCAACCAAGCATTCATACATGTTGGAAGTAACGCGCAATATTCATGGAACGAAAGTAGAAGTTGACTTTAAGAGTGTCATGTTGTGACGGGCTTTGCCCGGATTGGGACTGGTCACTAGGACCACTCCGTCTACAAGGTAAGGTAGTGGCAGGGCAACGCACCTGGATAGACGAAAGGGGACTTTAAGGGGGTATTAAAGGGAGTACGGTACAAGGAATATAGCCGGGAGAAAGGACTATTCTCAGGGGCCAAGGAAGAGAGCCAGGGAGAAAGGATTAATTCTTATATGGCTAAAGGGGGGAATTAATACTAGCGTACGCGGAAGACATAAAGGACAGGATACGATACGGTAGTTTAGCTTTCCCAAGGAAAAATTATTCATTTCCATTGTGTTAACGACTTCAAGTACTTCTGAATTCCTTCAACCTTTTACACATGTTCGGATTACAGCTAAAAGTGTGGGAATTGTGCGCTACAAGTACAAGTGTAAGCGACACAGAGACTAAGCCACAGCATAAACGATTGAGGCGCCATCTAGGCATAGAAAATCCCAAATAACCTCCTTTTGCCCACGCCATACCGCTGCTTTTGTATCCATCAGGTAGCCAGAAGTGCTACTATATTATCCATTCCAACCTCTTAAATACACACAAGATCGTGTCGGGAACCTAGACGAAGTTGAGAGCCCGTACGTCCACAACACTCTGTCTCCATTTCCAACAATACACCATGCGTCTGGTCAGGATGTCTATAACATGAGGGACGACAACCCACCTTCTCAGCTTCTTATTGAAGATCGCTACTCAAGAGTCACATTCCAAGGAATTCTGCTGGATACTGGAGCCGCCAATAAGTCAACTGTGGGTAGAGAGCAGCTACAAGATTTAGAGCAAGAGGACCCAAATGTGGATTTCGACACAAGTACAGCGAGTCAAGCAAATATCCAGCTTAGCGAGGGTAAACCAATCCCTTCAATTGGCTCTACGATCCTTGACACTCCAGTTAGTAAGATCACGTTTCATGTGCTGGACACACCTACGCCATTCCTTCTCTCTCTTGGGGATATGGGCCGCCTTAAACTGTATCTCGACAACACACGCAATGAGATTGTTCAGAGAACAAGCAAAGGTCTGAACAGAGTGCCTGTCGTAAGAAAATTGGGACATGCATGGTTCCTTCTGAACAAGATTGAGAATGCGACTTTGTTCCTGACGGAGCCTGAACTTCGCCGGTTACACCGTCGATTTGATCACCCTGCTGTAGAGAGATTGCACCACATGCTGGTGAAAGCCAGTCATGTGGAGGAAACCGATCGCCAGGTACTCGAAAAGATCAACCACTTCTGCCATCATTGCCAGATGAACGACAGTGCTCCCCATAGGTTTAAATTCTTCCTGAAAGATGATGCAAACTTCAACTACGAGATCATTACCGATGTGATGAGCCTGAATGGAAAGCCTGTACTCCATGTCATCGACGCAGCTACATCTTTCAAAGGTGACAGAATCCTCCCGTCAATGTTAGCCAAAGACGCATAGGAAACGCTGAAGGCACTCTGGATCGACACCTAACATGGGCCGCTAGACATCATCACGCACGATGCATATACAAACTTTGCTTCTGTAGAGTTCAAAGCAGACGCCAGTTGAAGCACTCCAGTCAATTGGTAAGGTTGAAAGGTACCACGTGCCGCTACGCGGTGCATTCAATATTTTATTTGCCGAGCTTCCAAGTACAAGATCAGAATTGATACTGCAAATGGCAGTCAAGGCCGTTAACAATACCATCGGGCCTGATGGTCTCGTTCCAACACTGCTGGTATTCGGAGCCTACCCGCGCATCAATCAAGACTCGCCGCCATCATCCTCTATGCTAAAAAGAGCTGATGCAATCCAGAAGTCAATGAAAGAGCTCTGCCAAGTACATGCTAAGAGATACGTCAATGGTGCACTCAACGCACGAAATAGCCCCGACACAGTGTTACGGGTCCACAACTAATGTCGATCCCTCGCATATTAGCGCGCACTTGGCATATATGTAGAACGTGTTTTCCCTCTGTATTTACCTCTCATTCTTCATAGAGAATCTGAATAGACTACTTTCCCTCGTTTGATTGACTAAATCACGACCTGTTTCGTGACACACAGCCAATATCATGAGCCTCCCGCTACAAAGTGAAGTGTGTGTGTGTAGCGTGAGAAGCATGGCTGGCTTTCACGGATCCGTAACTAGAATGTTAATACTAATATTAATTTGTGATAAGATGAAGGGGTAGTTAATTAAAACCATCAATTTCATAATAGCTTCCCCTACATAATTAGTCACGTAAAAAGTCATGTAAGGATATACAAGAGAGTCATGAAGAGAAGGATAAGAAGACAGCCATTAATGTGAAGATATTGACAAGAATTGATTACGATTAATCCTGGCTGGCAAATGCTTCTACTCTTGTATATAGTAGTTGAGCGTGAGAGAGCTTTACTTCTCACGCAACGTCTTCTTTACTTACCCTTTACAATACATTTGTTACCCATCTCTTCTTCGGGAAGACCATCTATCCATTTTCCAGCTCTTCATCAGCAAGACCCACGTGTAAAATCTACCGCAACTATTTGCCCATTCGTCTCTTCCTAGAGAAGACCTGTCATCCCTTTGACCAATTTATTATCTTCACTTACCACCTAGATCTTCACTAGGCTGTACAACGCACCCTGTAGAACACTGTCGAGCCCTCATCCTTGAGAAATGGCGAGTAAAGTGTGGTCAGGTTTTGCTTTATTCGAACCAGCAATCTCCTATCTCGAATGGAATTGGCGTCTAAGATATCCAGATTCTACTTAAGAGATAGGCCCAGATGATGTAATACTGCAACATACAGCCACAAGTGTTTTTGTAATATTTCCTACACTCTCGCATTCGTAACCATAGCCTTCAAAATTCTCCTTGATGTAAATTATATGTTCTCACTCCCAACTTAATCCCTCTCCGAGCCTTACTATTTCTTAGTACATTCTTGACCAAATATTATGCCAAATTTCACGTTCTCGTAATGATTCACGTGGCCGGAGTTTTAATCACGATTCGGGGCGTAGATTCTTAAAAAACTGGTGGTCCAAGATTGGGCCGACGAGGACTATAGCTATTGAAAGTGTGATGTGCAAGGCCGTAATCTAAGACTTATAGTGGTTCTAATTGATATCTAGCCAATTTGGAAGCCGAGAATTGATGTGGTCGGAATCCAGGAATCGTGGAATAACTAAACCAGATTGATATCATCGGCCAATCTGACTCAATAACTATGTAGGACTTCTGGAATATCTATGAGGGAGTCTATTTAGATTTATTAAATTAAACCTTAACGACGTTATACTTTGTTCTCTTAGAAAGTGAGGGACAGCCCCCATGTTCATGCAATCATTCATTCTTGGGCTGATTACTTTTGTGAATTTGGACTGATTTGGGTCCCGATAGTATACACATCTCCCGGACTCGCACAGGATACAGTTGACCAGCTTCCGTCTACGGTCATCAGCGAGTTCCAAGGCAACTTTGTAGCTGAGATTTTTAAGAATTACAAGCCTGAAGCATCATAGGAGAACAATACACGGTTCCTTCTTGGTTCGCGTAGTGCAGTGGAACACCATTGAGGCCCTTCTGCATCGCGTAGTTTTGATGGATCGTGTCTAGACGACCCATGTGTGCATACGGACCTTAGCAGGCTACGTCATGTAACACAGACCATTACATGCGGTTAGCTTATTATTAGTGAGCTACACCCAAAGTGTAGGTTTGGAGTTGGGAGTCAGTGGTGGAGATGGACAAATAATCAGGACTCAAGCTCAACTATGGCATTCTGCGAATAAGCTGTAGTAGAGCCACGAGTTATAGTTGTCGCCACATTGTTCCAATTGTGATCGATGGAAATCCACACATGCATCAAAATCTCTCGCCGGGATATTGTGTCTACATGGAGACATAGACACACTTCGATGAATCTAAGGTTTTTTATGCCTTTCCCTGTGGTCGACGTGCACGGAAGATGTTGTACGCCACAAGGGCTGGCCTCGAGTGTTATCTGCGGACAAAAACTCGGAGAGTGCTTCAAACGTCAAAATGAGTCGTCCTACATACCAACCATTTCCTCCGGGAGGATCTTCATGGCTCCTAGGGCGCCAAATCAGAATATGTGAATTATTTATTTTATCACATTCTAAATCGAGCCCAATTAATCTACAAACTACTGAGTTGATTAGATAGATCATTTGTATTTTGCTGACCAGGATTAAATAGAGACTTATACTTAAATAATCAATCAATCAATTATTATTATTTCATTTTATTGTCCTATCTGAGTTTATGCTATGTAGGACATGCAGATCCTCTCTGCCTACAGGCCAAGGATACCTATACAAGTAGTATATCCCCTCATATGCCTCCCATACAGCTCCCCTCAAACAGTTCCACCCCTCAAAAGTCCTCATTCGATCATACACGTAGAGAAGCTCTTTGCCCTTCATTATCTCCCCTCTCCAGCCAACGAAACGATGGCCATTTTCGGGTGTATGGCAGCCGGGAAAAATCGCAAAAATCACTGGGTGCGGAGCTCTCTTGATATCGACATTAGGACTAATCCGGAGACATAGTGCCCCTTCTGAAGCGTTCAAAGAGGCCGGTCAGCTGGGCGCTGCAGACTTGTGGGTACCTCGGAGAATTCACCCTCTGCCTTTCTAGCCTCCTTCCAACTCCTTCCCGAAGGTCGTGCTGAAATGTCAGAAAATTCTTGATAGAGCGTGATTGCTGTGTGGTAGCTTAGCCCAACTTCTTTTGTGCCGTCCAGGGCGCTGGGGAGCGTCGTTGACTCATCGACAAAAGAAGCACTCCTGGTTAACCAGGCGAAAGCTCAATCTTGGCGCCCACAAGCGTTCCAAAGTTGAGAATCCCTCGAAAATGACAGTCCCAGCATGATCTTCAGAACCCTCTTCTTCTCCTCGCTCCACATCTCAGCCGGCTTTCCTTCCTCAAGATGTATAACCCCATTAAAGCATCAGTCCCCCATAAACCAAGACCCCAACTTTGTATATCATGACTTGATTTCCTCCTTGCTGGTATAAATAGCGTCGTAAATACGTAGTGAGTGATGGCCGGAAATTAATGGGACAAGATCCTGTTTGCAATTGGAGCAACTTCTCTATTGGTTGTTATGGCGAGATAATGCGTGGTTAGGATTAGGTCGAGGATTCAGAAGATGATGGTAAGTGCTGCATAGTTAAGAAGTCAAATGGAGATATGCATGTGTTTGTATACGACTCCGATTTGGATGCGATCCTTCTTGTCTATTCCAATCAATCGATCAATAAACCGACCCTAATCTAGCCGAGATAAGGATCTACCCGACGCCCCGTTAATCAAAGAGTACGAGATGTGGGTCATAGCGTCCAGTCACGGGGGCTAAGAGCCGATGAAGAAGTCTAATAAATGTACCCCCCTGTAACTGTTGCCTATGATATTTGGCAAATACACGATCAGCAACTCAGCTTTACGGGAAACCAAGTGCAGTTTGAGCTTTGCCACGTGGAAATTTCATTGATGCAGCCACAAATCACAATAAACATGGATAATCTCACATCTGGCAGTTAAGAGAGACTGAGCTAGGCGACACGAGATCCTAGGGCTGTGTAATGAGCTGGCACGACGTTAAATAAAAAAAAACAAAATTATGGACATTGTGCGTTTCATGTCTTGAAAATTTTGATCGCAGCAGCAGGCTAGACATATAGGGGGAATTTATTGATATTTCTGACTAAAAATTTAGTAGAAACTTTCGAAGAAGGAGGAGGATGATTGGTATTTCAACAGGTCTGAATACAATGATGGAGGCGATAAATTTGATCACTAACTCCCTCATCAACCCAGCCATATCAATAGAAGAAATTTGCATGACTGCTTCCGCGGGCATTAGGCACGCTGGGCAAGGCTAGAAAAAAGCGAGCTTACGGCCCTGGTAGTCGCGTGTTGCGCGGCGGAACGACGCTAAAATAATAAATCAATCCAATAAGTAACCGGAAGCAAGCGAAGTAGATTTGTGACAAACGATTCGCCGCTCCTTTTTTTCTATGATACTTCCCACAACCCATCTATTCAACTGAAGGAAGCCCTCAAGCAATCTCACCATGGCAGATGAACCCATGAAAGGAATGGAGCACTCGGAAGTGCACTACTTTAATAGGTTTGTCGTGATTCTTTAAACGTTATTAGATCACCCACACCTAACTTCACCGCAGTTATAACCATCATGGTATGTAAAGTCAGCTCTTCATCAGAAGAATACGCTAAAATGGTAACCAGGTATACATGAAGAGATGTTGGTGCGTTTTTTTCACTCGCTATTCTCTCAAATTCATTAATAAATACTAGAAAGATGAGGTTCGGACCAGGTCCTACATGAATGCAATAATTCAAAACAAGCATTTGTTCAAAGACAAGATTGTTCTCGATGTCGGTTGTGGAACGTCGATACTCTCCATGTTAGTCATTACACCAACACAGAGAATATTCTAAGTGTGATAGGTTTGCCGTGCGCGCTGGGGCGAAACATGTTATCGGTGTCGATATGTCCACAATCATTGAGAAGGCTCGCGAAATTGTCGAAGTAAATGGTATGTCTGACAAGATCACACTTCTCCAGGGCAAAATGGAAGAAGTAGAGCTCCCTTTCCCCAAAGTCGACATAATAATCTCAGAATGGATGGGGTATTTTTTGCTATACGAGTCTATGCTTGACACAGTTCTATATGCTAGGGACAAATACCTGTCGCCTAACGGTCTCATATTTCCCGATAAAGCGACCATATTTATGGGAGGTATCGAGGATGGTGAATACAAAGAGGAAAAAATCGGCTGTAAGACTCCCCAATCGTCACAATTCCATCTTTTAATCCGCAACAGTTTGGGATAACGTATATGGTTTCGATTACTCTCCTCTAAAGTTTACTGCTTTGACTGAACCGCTCGTCGACACGGTCGAAATAAAAGCAGTGGTCACAGACCCTACAGCCGTTCTGACACTTGATCTTTATACATGCACGACTGCTGACTTGTCGTTTTCTACACCATTCACTCTTGAATGTCGCCGAAATGACTTTGTGCATGCTCTCATTGCATGGTTTGATATTGACTTCACGGCTTGCCACAAACCAATCCGCTTCAGCACAGGGCCCCATACTAAGTACACTCATTGGAAGCAAACAGTTTTTTATCTCAAAGATATGTTAACTGTTCAAGAAGGAGAAAAAATTGAGGGTGTGCTCGAGAACAAGCCAAACGACAAGAACAGGCGCGATTTAGATATAAATATCAGCTATAAACTTGTTACGGACGATGAGATTCGTAGAGCTGAAGGTTGCTGCAAGTACAAAATGTGTTGATGTGGTTAAGCCTGCTCTGAATTGGAGATAACCGACGAGTCTAAACAAAAAGGGTAAATACTCTGTAAGATAAATGAGAGTTGCCCGCATCTGAGAGCTTGACTCTTATAAAACACCTATCCTGCCAGACTCACAATCATATGTATCGCGACGAAAATGAACTATGGGTCAAGGGCGTTTAGATGGCAGCATAGCTTGGCTTCATGGAATGAAAAATTTTCTCACAGTAACACCAACTAACTGGAGAGGGTCATGACCCAGTTATCCGACTTGATGTCCAAATTATCCAACTATTTCCAATTGAAGTTGTTGCACTAGTTAAGTAGCAATTAAGTGACTCGGTATTGACACTTCAAAACATTGATTTTTATGAAAATAAGGCATTTGCATGGAATACAACCGTGCTCTCAAGTAATTTCAATTTCTACTTTCGCCTTGTATCGACCGTTTATTTTTTTTATTTACAAATATAAGGTCTTGTTCGAGTTGGAGATGGCGAAACTACCCATACCCTACAAGTCAGGGGTTAGCGGGATAATTCTTCCGTGACACACTGCAGAAATGTGGGCAGCTCCCTGTCATCAAAGCTTCATCTTTTGCCTCTTGCAGCAAATGATTAAAAAGATTGCCCTGACCGTCATTGTTATAATGAATATGATCAAGATATTATAAATTGTACGTCAGAAATTATTTTCTCCAGCGCTCTAGAAGTAATAAATTTTGCCAACATAATTTTCGAAAAGACACTAAAAATTGTCGATCTTGGAAATTTTTTTGATACTTAGACGACCCGACGCAAATATCAAAATTATGAAGAGCATAAGTTATACAAATGACACAGTAGCTGACGTTTCCTAAATAATGCGCGTCCGTGCCTCCAAAATACATGTCATCCCTGTAACATAAAACGTTACACAAGCGAGGTGCCGAAGATTCAAAGTTGGGAATAATAGGAGTATGATAGGAACATTGACCAGGAGGAGCCTGGTAAATTTTATTGATAATCAAGAATCAAAGTTTTATGAAGGATTTTCTGTTACCACAGATTTTCTGTATCTGTCAGATACGGGCCAGAATATCATCCTTCAACCACAGTGGTTTACATAACATGGGATATGCAAAGGTTGTGATGATGGAGATGATACTATGTTAAAATCTTGACAACGGGGTTAAAGACATTAAGAAAACACGGAGCTAAATACATACAAGTGTAAATTTTAATAAAATTGTCACTGTTGGATGGTATCTGTCAAAGAAGCGTGTAAACCTTTGGCCTATAGGTGGAGATAGCTTACCGTTGCATAAATTATTAGATGTGGAGGGATAAAAATTAGATAACATGGGAAACAGACAGTGGTAATGAATAATTCACCACTAAAAACTAAAGATTAATCACCTTCTCATTCAATTCATTAGTTAACATTCTTCGGAATCAAAAGTTCATAGGTAATTATGAGGCAACTTATTTGATAGCATTTGGTCAGAAGAAATTTAGTTGCAGGTCTAAACTTTTAGTGCAAATGACTCCTGCCAAAATTATAGGACGAGCAGGATTTAGCTGCGTTAAGCTAGTTACTTTGCCGAAGATTCCATTTTAACCGACACAGCAGACCTACAGATGGCAAAATCGAAAACGTATAGCAGTGCCCTCTACGAACTTTGTGGTAAAATATACTCACACAAATGAGTTATCATTGATATGGAAATGGAGAGGAGTTGTGTCGGCAAGATTTTGGTCTAAAACTAGAACCGCAGAGATTTCACGAGGAATATCAATCGAATCAAATTTTTTCATCTCAAATACGAGCCACAGACATGCTCAAGTCCATCTGGTCCTAGTATCGTGACATCTAATACCCTTAAAAATCTACATTTTCCTGAAAGATTTTCCCAATCAAACTCATCTCGCCGCAACTACCGCACGCTGGAAGGCATGGTCGAAGCGGTGGCTCTAAATTAATGAGTACCTCTGCCAAGGGCACCAACGACGTGACACTCATCTAATATCGCCGGCACATCCATCAGAGTATTCGACAAAGGGTGGGTGAATGGTGCCTTGTAGAGGAGCTCTCCGATGCATATTTAGCCTCAACGATCAGGATGTCAGGTAACAAGGAGCCTGAGCTGCGATAGGCGAAGTGAATTTGACAGTTATGAGCCGGATTTTTGGCACAACATCTAATCGAAGTTTACAACTGAATCATACTTGCTAAAACATAAGTCTCTATATCTCTACACGCCAGTAATCTTACATTAACAACTAAAATACCTCTCCAAGTCTGATTCGTTAACGAGGGAGACATATCTCGAATGGATGGACATGGCTCAAGGTCATGCCACCGACAACGGGGTTTGGCAGTAAATTAACCCTCAAAGTTTAGTCCAAAATTTCCAGCCCAAGAATCTTTTCTTGTCAGACTATGCTGCGACGGCACAAAAACTTGCTGATTTAGAGGACGACGACAAGCTAATGTTCGGTGAAGATAATGCTCATCGGCAATTTGGGATAAAAATATTTGAGTCAATCAATGTTAATCACCGAAAGTCAGTGTTTTAAAACATGAACTGCCGTGAAGTTCTCATAAAGATCAAAAACAGGCTTGAGCCAGCAGAGAGTATCCAACAACTAAGACTAATTGACGAATATGCTGAAGCTCCAATTTCATCTACACATAAAAACGCAGGCGATTGGTTAATGGAATGGGAACGCATATAAATAATGATAAAAAGACTAAAGGTCGCTGATTTCAATGACTACAAATTATCCCAAGATTTTCTCACTGGGAAAAACTCACTTCTTCGAATTTAGGCGACAAGCAGAAGAATGGAGATTTTGAAACTTCCAAACAAGTTATCCATAAAGTTTTTAGAAATCTAATCGAATTCGTCGATTTTGGCTGCTAAACGAGTTTGACTCGATCTAAATCCTCAGCCTTTCCAACCGGTCTGCAGGGTCGAGAACAAAGCTCAACAAACCGTCAAAGTCAAAAACTATATCAGCCAGGTGAACCAAGACCCTGTCTGTGTGGGACTACTCACCCAGGAGAAGAGTGTTTTTATCTAGCAGAGGGAAAAGCTCCGCTTGGATTTGTCAGAAACGAAGATAGAGCGATAAAATTTCAAAAGGCATACAATCGTCAATGGTTCAGAACAATTATCAAAAATTCGATTTGGAGTGTAAAATGGCTAAAAGACTACGTCCAAGCGACGTTTTCAAAAGAGAGTTCATGTCCTGTAAGAAATTCACGACATCTGAGAGATAACTACAACAATAGCACTACATTCGTCACATCTGTTAGCCTAGACACACTAACTACTATCATCGACCTTGCGTTACGTAATGAGATACTGTTAGATAATGGAGCAGCTAGCCATATCTGTAATAATCTTGGACTTGCATCTTCGCCTCTATCGGCACCTCCAATCGACGCATTCGGTCGAAAAGGTGTTAGTGTCGGAACGTTATATTTGTAGTTGTATTTATTGGGCTAGGCTACTGGCGTTTGCATCTGGGATGAACGCCACTTGGTTTTTGTTGTATGATAAGTCAACAAATCACCGAGACAAGTACTTTGTAGAATTAGATAGAGAGGAGGGAGAGATATACATTTTTACACCAACGATCAAGGCCACTACTATAGGAGAGAAGTGATCACTCCTACTTTTACCAACAGTTAGAACATGTCCAACAATAGGCTATGGTAACAAGACGTCTGATGCTCATCTTGAAAACGGAAACACGTTTGTAATACATCACAAATGTCGCTCTTGCACCTAAATTTTTAACATCATTCACCTCTTGGGAGTTACTCAAGAGAAAGGGGGTATAATGAGACTCTGATGCTCATGAGATGAAATACAATGGAAATCTAATCTGTCAACTCTCGAACCGTCATAACCATGATTCATTCACTCGGCAGCCAATTGCAGATTTGAGTCACGGGACCTGGTTCATGACTCTAATGCAAAACATCATTTATTGATTGGAAATTCGGCAGTTGTGGCTAATTCTAAAGAGCCACGTTGATTCGGCCATGCTGGTCCAGACGCGCTGTGTAATATCCAGAGTGAGACCTTTAAGTTTGACTCAAGCGGTCCAAAGGTCAACGAGTGCCAAACCTGAGCTCTGAACAAAGCCATGAGAAAAATGTCTCATCAAGCATCAGACCCTACAAAATGGCCTTTGGATGGGTCTCATCTCATGCTCTTTGCTGGGATTTGAAGGATCTTGATACATGCTGAATTTCATTAGTGGTTGGAGGAAAATGAATATTGTGTATCATCTTCCAGTCAGACTGGTCCAAGTTTGTGAAGATATTTTCAGAACTTTGTCGCCTATATAAAGTGACAACACAGCGAGAATGTCAAAATGTTTAGTTGTAATGAAGAAAGTGGTCTTCAGTACCAACGAGTAAGCAGAACGGAAAGTCTGAACGCTCTCGGAAGGGGGGCCGGGTGATACAAAGAAAGCCTCGCAATTTGTCTAATGAGGCCGGCTTACAATCCGAGTACTGGGCTGAGTACGTTGTGTCGGTAGCATATTTGATTGATCGGATCCCCACGGCATCTTTAAATTGGTTATCGCCATTGTCCGAGCTCCGGAAAGAAATTGGAATTCACGATGGAGACGACTACAGCTACCTCAAAGCCTCCAGATGTAGGGCATATGAGTTAGACAAGTCAGTTCCAAGGGGGAATAGATGAGACCAAGAGCAAAAATAGGATATCTTGTCGGTTATAACTCCAGGAATATCTATAGAATCCTACTGCCTGATGAATAGACGGTCATTGGAACTCGAGATGTGTCTTTTGACGAGTCAATTCTTTCCCTGACCGTCAAGAACTGGAAATAAACCAAGTATATTTAGCACTGTCTGATTTCTCGACAGTTTTATCTGTCTTAGATATTAATCTTGACATAGAAGAATTCAGACTGAGGGCTATGAGCAAATAAGGAATCGAGCTATTTCTACCGAGTTATCTTTTTTGTTTAATCTCAAATACACCTCGCCTGGCACAGGTCAAGCTCCCAGTTACTTGACACACGAGAACGATAGGGACAGGGCAAGGCCGGAGGCGTGGAAACTTTACAAAGAGTTTGAGAGGGCGAGATTTACAAATGGAAGAAGAGATGCCAAGTTGAGGAGTACTAAGAGGAAAAGATGGGAGAGGCCTCGGTTGGCAACTGCATGAGATGAGAAGATGCTAGGATGAGGTATAAATAGGATGGAACGGAAAGCAAAAACTGGAGATTGTGAATGTATCAAGGGCGCGGGTGCGAGGTGGCTGAGTCCGAGGAAGAAATTACACTTTGGCCTGCTAGAATCGGGCCCTGTAGACGGTTGGGCTTGACAAGTTCAACTTGTGGGTGAAGTTTGAAGTAGACCGGTCATTCGGACGGGACGAGATTCATATACTTGGATGGTGATTAACCTGATCTAGCTCGGGCCCATTCGTGCTCAAGCTCCATAGGGGTGCGGAGGGTGTCAATTGCCCAGCACTTTGACCAAAAATAAACATCACCCTCAAGCTACATCATTATCACCGATTCTACTCGCATAATCGTCTTTGTAATGACCGGCTGGGTAATGAAAACTCAATACCTATCAGCAAAGTCCCCCGCCAACCTCCAGCTCTCACCATAGCGTCCATAGTGTTTCAAACGGCTCACACTTTTAAGCTTTGAGCAATCTCCCACACCTGCCTTCCTTCAAATCGACAGTGCCCGGCTACTCAGCATATCCAAATGCTTCACAGGGAATTCTATTTTTGCGAAGCTAGTCCCAAGTCTCTATCGGCTGGTCTGGATACCCAGTGGTTCTCGAGATATCTACTTACAGTTACACACCTGCATGCGGCTTTCCATTTGCTGAGTGTAGAGTAAGTAGAGTGGAGAATAGCTGGCTTCTTAAAGTCAGTAATCGAATAGAGACGTATGAAGAGTAGCGATGTTGGATAGAGCTGAAAAGAAAGGCAGGAGGGGTATATACGACCCTACGCATGGTTACCATTGATCTATGGATAGAGATAACCTATATGTCTTGTGTAGTCAGATACTTTTGAATAATAATATATAATATATATATCACTTGCCATTTATGATAAACTTCACCTAGAAAGCCAGGCACAAGACTCATCTCGGCCACTTATTAAATGCTATGGGCGACGGAGATGGGCGGCATATTATGTATTAGCAACTGACAAGTGGGCTTACTACCTTGAGGAGATCACCAGACAAGATTCTCAAGAGCTCTAGCTTTCCGTGCGGCGGCAAGCATTCAAATTGGACGCAGAATATCGATGTTATTCCGCTCTCGTCAGCTAATTGAAGGAAAGACGTGAAGCTAGATGAGACCTTGCCACGTACTGCATGAATCCACAGGAGTGAGTGGAGCTTAGGAAATGGCCCCGTTGGATCTATCGGAATTCCAATTGCTTTGATGGGTATCTCTTTACGTCTAACTATTCCACTGCCTATTTACGCAGAGTCTATCAGCGGAAGCGGCGGTGAAGATGAAGTGCAAACTGGTAGCTTGTTATTCATCTTCCTCAGTCCACGACTAGACGCAGAATATGAGTCTTTTCTGCCGAGAGATTGTGGAAACCTATACCTTTGTCAATTTACTCCCAACTTCTCTCTAGCTCCCTCGCATCCGTATGGCTCTTCACGAACCTTCGCTTCATCACATAGCTAGAGTATCTATGTACCGTCTATATCCCTCCCCCACCGCCTAAATGATGGCCATCTTCGCTCTGATGGCGGCGCGGGAAATATGATAGAGAAGCCAGATGAGGTGCGACGGCTTCACCATCACTCATAGACATGAGTGCCTCAGGCTCCTAAGGCCATGACACTGCATTTATTAGTTTACTTCCACAATTCCGCCATAAATCGTATACCCCGGTCGTCATTTAATTGAGATGTGTGTTCCAAGCTTCACGGCAGCAGACGTAAAGACTAGTCTAACGTCTATCGTATGCCACCTTTCGACTAGGCGTGAGAGAGGAGCTCTCCCACGACGCATGTCAGGATTACATTTGAGGATAAGGCGATCAGTGGTGGAATGGACAGGCGCTACAGACTTGAAATGAGGCAAACAGAGCATCGGCTGCGTTCCTTGGATACGCAAGTCTTCAATCGCGCGCGCCTCGGACTGATTGGAAATCGTAGAGTGCCAGGAAGATTGAACTGCAGGTCTGGACTGTAGGAAAGCCTAGGCTGACTCCTCTGCCGTTTTGGAAATTGGGGGGTAGCGTAGATTCATTGGCAATAGAAGCAATCGCGCAGAGTGTAGGGCCTAAACCCGCCTCCACAAACCACTGTGTCCAGGTCACGGGACAAAGGGATGATAACATTAGGGCGTGTAAGCAGACGTAAGTCTATTATGCGGGGGTGCAGTTCATAGGCAAGATGCAGATCTATAACAGGGATATTGAACTTACTGATTGCGCATATGGGGGCATTGAAGAAGATACTAGAATAGCCTCATGTACTAGTTGGGGGTGACAAGGGATCACAGAGAGAGGTATTAAATCAGACTCTCGTCTTTTTTTTTTTTTTTTGCATCAGATTTTAATTGCGTATGCAGCTATCTAGCTATCACACAATATCAGAAATAATATACAGAATAGATGACTCAATTTACAGGTAGAGCACTCATGCCTCGGATTTCATTTGCAAGTACCACTACGAAGTTATGGTGGCTTTTTCTTCACCCCAAGTCAACCCTCATCCGTGAATACCCACCCAGGGGAACGTCAAAAACCCTGGGTTATCCAGACATGCCTTCGTCATCCACCGAATTTTCTCCGCGCGAAATGTAGTCAAAGGTGTCTCCTTCCCAAGTGGAGTAGGTGCCCAGGCTACTCAAACTATACCGGAGAACACCACCAGGAGGCGGACCACGACACCTTCCATCGTTTGCGTGTTGTTAGAGTGTCCGCTGCACTCTCGTAAGCGAAGTCTTGGCACGCACAAAGCTCAATTCGTAAAACTCTGCCAAAATTCAAAATTAGACGCCCGTCGAGATTATATCCATCTTCAGCATCATTCTGTAAACTTGTCCCAATCCCTCTCACGTCCGTCTCAAAGAACTGTCTCCCAGATTTGTGCGCCACGCTTTGCTTCCTCCGTCGGGTGTAAATATCGGCGTGGGCGTGTATTTGGCGGCTAGCTGAGGCCAGAGAATAGTTGATGAGAGGTGTGGTCATTGAAACAAGGATGTACTTGGTGAGACTTGGATAGGAATCGAACTCGCTGGGGGTGAAAATTTGACGTGGCGGAGAATTTTGAATTATTGCCTCGTGGGCCAACTTCTTTGGTATTGCGAAATTTGACTGAACTTGGCTCTGGGAGAATATTTCACTCCCAGGTTCGTAGAAGGCACCACGTACAGGTGTCAGTCTTGCCCTCCCAGACTCTCGTCGTAGCATAGAAGGATGACATGGTGAGTTGATGTGCAAGAAGCATGAATGTTACATTATGTGTTGTTAACTACTTAAATACAGTTTATGACGTGATAGATCACGTGATATATGGGGCATCCATTACATGAGTTCTTTTGATGATTAATTGCCTTCTCCATCTGGCTCAGTTCTATACAATCACGTGACATTAGCATAATTTTGCTGTGGATTCTTACAGGGTGGTATCTATTATGTAATCATAGGTTAGCGTGTTTGTTTCCTACGGAATTTCTGGTCAGCATTGGATGAACAACGAACTCACATTAGACTTACCGAACTCCACAGGCATTCTGCAATCCAAGATTACAGGCGTGCTTTGAGTTCATAGTCTACAGTAAGACATTCGTAATCCATACACGTGAACGCACACCACCATGAAGCCTGGAGATTTGTTAGTGACGCTGCTGACAGGCCTTGCTTAGTCTGGCGGGAGGAGGTGTGATGGTAGTGTGATTGGACCTACATCTAGATCACCCGTTCTGAAACGGCTAGTATGGAGCAAGTGTCGCCAACAGGACAAGCAATGCTGTGTCAATGATACGTCATCGCCACTCGGCAATGACAACACCAGCATCTCAGATTTATATGATGATTTGACGCAGGTATATCTAATCATATCATGGCTGGGAGTCGTGACTTTCAATGGTATACTTAGTGTATATTCCATGTCTATAAGCACTCGCTGCTAGACCTCTGTAAACTACCAACCCCCCACTCTTATTTTTATATTCATCACTATGGCGAACCTGCAATCCAGCTTCGTCATCTTCGCGTTAGACCTAAAGCGCCATGCTATACCGACCCACGCTGACGGCTACGTCCATTGCGACGATTCCTAGACGGCTCCAAACCTCGTCATCACAATAGATAGGACCATTACGTTAATTGTGCCCTCCAGTGAAGATGTGGGGGAGTTCAATACACAAGCCATGCACATTCCGCGCCGCCTGGCAGAAAACACCGACATATCTCAACTTCATCCAAGACTCAGTAGAATATTGAAATATCATATGTTAGATTGGTCCTCCAAGGCTGAGGGATTCCAACCATGCGTAATTGCAATGGACCATTACTCTCGAGATCACCTACGAAGAGATCAACTCCTACGCCTCCACCTTGAATTGCGCCAACTGTCGTCGTGCTGACCAAAGTCACACTCCCACACCTTCACCCCATGAACCAAACGTAATATGTCTACTTTCAAAGTGTCGGCAGCATCTTCTCGTATCTTGATCTCGACGCCCATAAACATGCTGAAGCCAAAAGCTGCTTGAAGATGGCCAGCCTCGGTATGCTAGTCTACAATCTCTCCTAGACTTTTCCCCACTGAAGAAGCAGTCTTCTACAAAACAGGCCCAACCTTTTTACATTGAGACTTTGAATTTGAATTTGGGTTCGTTTGGCCAGATCAGGCACCCTATCAACCCATATTGGCGACTATCTTCATTATTTACAAAGAAGGAGACGAATTCGGTAAATACTCCCTCGCGCTGTCCATTGAAGTACTATTGACTTGTGTGGCTTGTCTTTGAAATCTAGACTTCGTATGTATTAAGGGTTAGATTCCTAGTTTGATCATCAAGATCAATTCACTTGATTCTATGGCAGACGATTGAGCTCAGCCAGGGGACATGAGGTTCAGTAGTATCTGAAATGCAGTGGCTAGGAAATGCTACTCTGCGGTAATTGAGTGGCTGGTTGTAGCCAGATCGCTGGGAGTTCGGGATCACCAAAGCCTCGGGAATCTATATTTACGGATCGGCTGAGTTGTATATGTTAAACCAAGTGAACGGAATATTATACATTATTAATTCATATTGAGAAGAGAGTTCGATATCCTATGCAGCTATCAATATATTCTTGTCCGAAATTGAACACTTGTTCTTCGACATATTTCCTCCTAGAAATCCTTCATAATTTCTAACACTTTGCCCCCCAAGAAGTGCATTTTACACTGTTCAGCTAGTGTGGATTTCGTCCTCTCACCCCCCAGATCACGCTTATTTTTCGAATTACTGCCTCGACATCCTCAGCTGAAAAGCCACTGTTTAGTTCTAGCCAAGTCATCTGGGCCATTCATAACTGCTTCAAAGGGCTCGTATTTAGCTATTCAGAGGACCTCGCCTCTTCCCCCTGCCCACTGTAGACACGCCAGAACCATAAGCTTGATGCTGTGTCGGAAATATTTCCATAGGGAGAGTAGACGACTCGTGCTCTTGTACTCTGCTGCCGGTAGGATTGTGGGCGCCTGCAACAAGCTTTAAGCAGTTTCTTTGAATACTGCTGAGGGCCTTGACTGTCCTTTCATGTATCTTTCCTGTTGGCCCGGCTTCGGCCCATATCGAGGACCCATGCACGAGGGCCGGCCTCACTATAGAACTGCACAACGGCTCGGACTTTAGGAATATCGCACCCCACGTTGATTGTGCCGGCTTATCAATTGACTGCACTTGGGTCCACAATCGTTGCTGGATATTCAACATGTGGGCCCCCGTATGGAGCTTGGGGTCGGAGAGACGACTGCGGCGAAGGCAGGTGTCCGTGTATTCTCACGCTGGCTCTGAGGTCGTGTCCATTCCTTGCTCGTATGAAGTGCATCAATTGGTGCATCTCCCATGTAATATTTACCGCGTGTTTCTTTGCCCACTCCTCGCATATGCTATGCTCGTCTCATAACATTCTGCAGGTCTCTTCCGTAGACCTTGACGACTCCGGTATGTGAGTGTTATCTACAAATACTACTTCTGCTCTTGAGGGGGTTTGAAGCACTGCGAAGAGTGTGCTGGCTAAACCAGGGACAGAATTAAGGGCAGAACTGATACTTGACATGTACGCGTGTCGGTGGAGATTTGGTCCCCCATGCATGACTCTGTGACGGGAAACCCGAGTTGGCGATGATTATGTCGATTTAATAAACTGTATAAAGAGGGAAGAGAAATCTAGCTTCAACTAACGGGTATTTATAACATTCAGCCCCTCAGTGATTCTCTTTACTGATTTCTTCGCCCTAGGCCGAATACTTGCCGCCCAGCCACACATTATCGAGAATCACTACGCTGTGACACTGATCTGGTCCCTTGGCTAGTAGTGCCGTATCTCCCAGTTTCCTCTACCATTTCCTTTAAGTCTTACAACATGAATCCTCAACAATACGCTTAGGTATCCACATACGCTCAGATAACGGACAAACCGTAACAGACTCAAAACTCTAGAAGTCGTTCTGCCATCTAGGAGGGATTTTGCAAAGTTGCTCATCCATCTTGGGATGGCCCTTTCTCTTAGGGTCATGGATAAGTCTTTCGGGAGAGACATTATCAAATCCCCCTGAGATATCGAGACTAAGGGGTGGCGCGGCTTTCTTTTTGTGTTCTGCTCAGCTATGTGGTATGGTAGATCTGGTAGCTGGTGCATGGGTAGTAATTATGGAAGTATGGCATTACGACGCATGAAAGAAATCCAGTCTCCATATGACGGCACTACAAGTGGTGGTGTGTGCAGTATTGTATTGTATTGATGATTTTCGGTCCTAAGCCGTGCTCTACATCTCCCAGGAGTCAAGGACCGGTGTAAACGGCCGAACTCGGTCTCACCGCGTGAGCCACTACACAAGCAGTGGCTAGTTGAAGGAGAGAAAAAGAAAAGCTCCCGCAAACTCCCATAACCAAAATTCCAAATCCGATCATCCTATCTGTGGTTGGAAAATGGCCCTCCTCGTCTCGTTTTCCTGCCTATCATGCTTTGTGCTATGGCCTAGTTAACGCTGCCTCCTCTGAGAGCTGGAGACGGACTCGCAGGTGGGCCCCCGAATTAGCCGGTTTCCCGGGCAGATTTTGTAAAGTTCTCGAGGCACTTTGGCCTGAGAAGCTAATGGGCAAAGTCGTGAGGTGAAATTGTCCCTCGAAGTCGACACGTCTCGCGTGCGTGCAGTCGATAGTGAATGAAGGAGATGTTGAAGCTTTGTCGTTGAGTGATAGAGATGAGATAGAGGTTTATGGGTCACGATGTATGAGGTTACTGAGTGTGGATGTTAAAGTTCCTTACTATTGTTGTTATACTAGTTAGGGTTGGTTTTTTTTTGTGTTCTATGTACAAGAGGGATGTCTACATCTACAAGAGGGCCAGATCGCTTAGGTCTGGCTAGCGGCTTTCGTCGTTCCTTTCCTTCTCCCCCGCATGGCATCACGTGCTATACAACTACTGCTCACCATGAAGTCCGAGGATGAAAAGCGTTAGATTACAACACTTCCCCTCGCTTTGCACATCTGATGTGGTTAGATAGTCGATGGTGAGTTGCCTTTGCTAGGGCTTTGGTTAAAAGGTCGGCAAGATTGTTTGTGGATTTTACGTGGAGAAGTTCAAAATCTCCTTCGTTATATTTATCGCGGACGTAGTGATAGTGTACGTCAATGTGCTTTGAGCGATTATGAATCCGTGGATTTCTTGCCAGTTCTTGTGCTCCATTGTTGTCTGTGTAGAGCATAGTGTCGTACTTTTGGCGCAGTTGGTCAAGTCCAAATTTCGTCCAGGTGAGTTGGCGTGCAGCTTGCGACATGGCCATGTATTCGGCTTCTGTAGTTGACAGTGCTACAGATCGCTGTTGTTTGCTGCTCCAGGCGATTGCTGCATCACCAAGTCTGATTACATATCCTGATGTCGATTTCCGAGAATGGGGATCATCAGCGTAAGAGGCATCAGCATAAACTTCGAGAAGCTCGTTCGACCCGAAAGGTAGTTTAGATCCCAATCGGTGGTTCCTGCTAGATATCGAAGGGTGCGTTTGGCGGCTCGCAAGTGACTTTCGTTTGGACAAGATGCAAACTGGCTTAAAAGTGTGACTGTGTAGGCTAGGTCTGGTCGGCTTCCTATGACAAGGTACATTAAAGATCCGACGATGGCTTGATATTCCTTCATGTTCTCGAGACGATCCTCTTCACATCCTTTGAAAAGGGTTACGCTCGGATCAAGAGGTGTGCTAACTTTGTGTGAGTTTTCAAAACCAAAACGTTTGAGTATCTTTAGTGAGTAGCCTTGTTGAGAGAGCCGGATGCCAGATTTCTCTAGTTTAATCTCTAGGCCCAGGACATAACTCGCGTTTCCCAAATTTTTGCAATCAAAGTCGTTTCCGATTGATGATTTCAGGGCTTGGCGGAACATGTTGTCTGGACCGAAGATTAAAATGTCGTCAACGTATACCGCGACACAGGCATTTTCTGTCGGGTGAACGAAGACGCATGGATCGAAGTTGGTTATCTCGAATCCTTTTTGTCGAAGGGAGTTCGAGATACAAGCATACCATTCACGGCCTGATTGTTTGAGGCCGTAGATACACTTACGAAGTTTAACACATTTTCCGGATGTGCGGAATCCAGGAGGTAGTTCCATATAAATTTCTTCCTCCAAGTTTCCGTAAAGGTATGCAGAATTTACGTCCATTTGTTGGGGTATCCATTAATTTTGAGAAGCTATCCGTAGAAGGATACGGAGGCTGTCATAACGAGCTACGGGAGCAAATGTTTCGTCGAAATCGTGACCAGGAAGTTGACTGAATCCTTGAGCCACTAATCGAGCTTTGTACCGGTCGATAGATCCATCCGCTTTTCGCTTGATTTTAAATACCCATTTGGATCCAACAATGTTGCGATTTAATGGTCGAGCAGTTTCATCCCAGGTGTGGTTTTGTCTTAAGGATTGTAGCTCCTTATTTACTGCATCACGCCAATAGTATCCATCAGGCCCTGAGAGAGCCTCGTCGATGTTTCTCGGATCCTCGTTAGTTTCCGTTGCGGTTTTTGCCGCTAGAGTCATTGCAATGCATCCAGTTTCATCTTGGATTTCCTCAGCAATAACCAGATGTCCTCGCTGGTTATCATGCTCTTCTCGTGTATGAAAGGTCGACCCATAACTTGCAGGGAACCCATAGCGTTGAATGGGTCTGGTCGTCCTTTTAGGTCGAGATTTTGGTGATTTGAGGAATGATCCTGGCATATCGGACGTTTCTGGCTGTGAATCTGGGATAGATAATTCTTTTAGCTGGTGCATCGGTTCAATTTCTCTTTGGATTTGCTTCGAGGGGTCATCGAGTTTGTCATCTGTGGAAAGCTGCTGTTCGGCTATTGATGGGTTGTCCTGGTGTGGTTGTTGTTCTGCTTCGTCATTTATTGCTTGTGGCAGGTTGCTTCGGTTTTCAAGGTTAATTGTGACTTCCCCTGAATCGAGCGGCGCAAACTTGACGTTGGTTGATTCCATAACCTTGTTCTTGGAGGGGATCCATATCCGAAAAATTTTTGTGCTACTTGTGTATCCTACAAACTTTCCATCCAGTGCCCTAGGTAGGAGTTTTGAGCCAGGAGGCCGCGAATCCTCGTGAATGTGAACAAAGCAGTTCCTACCGAAGGGTTGAAGATGGTGTATTGTAGGTTTATTGCCGTGTAGTGCCTCATATGGCGTAATGTTTTCGGATAGCCGTGTATGAGGTAGGCGAGTTTTGAGGTAGCAGGCAGTGGCTATAGCCTCTGCCCACAGCGAGAGTCCAAGGTTCATGATTAATGTTCGGGCCATTGTTGTCAGGGTCTGATTAAACCTCTCTGCAGTTCCGTTTCTCTCATGTTCATATGGTGGAGTTTTTTCGTGAACAATTCCTTTCTTTCGAAAGAATGTTGATACTGTTTGATTGATAAATTCCCCCCCGTTGTCTGTTCTCCAACGCTTAACGTCAGCGCTGAATTGCGTTTGTACAAAGTGTACGAAGTCAACCATGTGTTGGGCTGCTTCGTCTTTGGTTCGCAGGAACTTGACCCATGAATGTCGGGTATATTAATCAATAAAAGTTATATAATAAAATTTTCCACCTAATGAGGGAACGGAGAACTTTCCAGAGAGATCAGAATGAATTAATTCAAATGGTTCTGTAGCATTTTCATGAGTTTGTTTAGGAGAGACATATTTTGATTTGGTTTTCTCGCATGTAGGGCAATGGAAGTTTGGGGGTGGTAAGGGAAGGTTGGCCTGTAAGTACAGCTTTGAAGGGTTTTTAATGGTGGTTACTCCGGGATGTCCCAACGCCTGATGGAATTCAATGTAAGAGGAGAAGCAAGCATTATATTCCTCTAGCTGTATTAAGTGCGCCTTAACTCCTGCCTTTGCCCACAATACTTCACGCCCATTTTCGTCCCGTAGTATTATATCTTTTTCTTTGCCTATCAATGTGTAACCTTTGCGACTCACAGCGTCCCAAGAAAAAAGTCGTGTCTTTCCAAAAGAAGGTACTAATAAGACATCGGTTAAGATGGTAGAGTAGACCTCTCCTTGTCGGTTCCTAAGGTTAAGACGAACAGTTCCTTTTCCGGTTACAGGGACATGGGAATTGTCTGCGATTTTGACACTGTGATTTTTTAGAGGTATCAGTGTTTCAAAATCACGTTTACATCCCGTCATGTGAGCCGATGCGCCAGTATCGAAGATCCATTCTGGGTGAGACGATGTTGTCTGAGACTGTGCCGCAAATACCGTATCGTATATTTGATGTTCTGATTTAGCGGTGACCGACGCCTGGGCGATTTGGGCAGCGTTTTTCATGTCTATCTTCTTTTGTTTGTGCGCTTTTAGCTTCCGACACTCCTTAAAATTATGCCCCTCGTAATTATACTTGCGACTCTTACAATATGAGCATTCTTGTATTTCCTGTTTCGCGACTTGATAAGCTTTTTCATCTGAGATGGGAGCTTTTCGGTTTGCCGACATGTCTATGAGTTTAGAGAATACACCATCGTAATTGGTGATTTCTTTAGTCACGAGGTTATCGATGACATTCTCCATAGACTTGGGCAAGGAGGACAGCAGAAAGGCACCTTTTGCGTCCTCCGACGAGGTCAGGTCTTTGAATGCTTTAGTGAGAGAGGTAGTCGAGTGTAGTGAGCGATTTCGGAGGCGGTTCCAGGCATCATTGAAGGTTGAAAGGTATTCCGATATATCATCTCCGTCACGTAATGTGAGATCAGTGACGGCTTTTAGTAGGGAAATAGTGGAACTTGCAGTTTCTCTATCTAATCGTGATTTGAATTGGTCCCATGCCTCTTTTGCTGTTTGGCAGTCTATCACAACGGTCTGCAACGATTCATCAACAGCGTTCAGGAGGAGGCCCCGAAGCTGTTTATTAGCGTTTTGCCACTTTTCAAACTCATCTGATTGTATTTCAGATTTTATTGGTGTCTCTTTTTTCAAGAAGTCAAGTAAACCCATTGCGTCGAAAGTTATCTCCCAACTCCCAACCCATCTGCGATAGTTTTCACTACCGGTCAGTATCGGAAGTCGGTCGAGCTTAAGTGAGATTGGGGCTTGTCCAATGTTTGCCTGAGTTGATGAGAGTGACATTTTGGCAGTGGTTTGTGTGCTAACCGGGCTATAACCTGTTGAAGCTTTGTCGTTGAGTGATAGAGATGAGATAGAGGTTTATGGGTCACGATGTATGAGGTTACTGAGTGTGGATGTTAAAGTTCCTTACTATTGTTGTTATACTAGTCAGGGTTGGTTTTTTTTTGTGTTCTATGTACAAGAGGGATGTCTACATCTACAAGTGGGCCAGATCGCTTAGGTCTAGCTAGCGGCTTTCGCTGTTCCTTTCCTTCTCCCCCGCATGGCATCACGTGCTATACAACTACTGCTCACCATGAAGTCCGAGGATGAAAAGCGTTAGATTACAACAGGAGAGAGGTGATATTTCCTCCCCGCACGCACACTCCATTGAAACGGCGGTGACTTGTCGAGAAGTTTCCGTGGCCCGTACGGGCTGTGATCACTTCACGGAGTAGCCGCCGGGAAAGTGTCTGCTCGCGGGGCTTGTGTCGGCGCATGAGAAGACCCAGATTTCGACACGTAGGTGGAAATGCTTCTTCCCACCTTTCGTCGAGAAGCGATTGTCGTTTCTAGTTCATGAGCCGACGAACGTACACCAACATCATGGAGCCAGGCTGGCTCTCTTCGCTTGGCAGTTGCCGGAGCATGCAGCTCTATCGGCCTCTTCGTTTTCTATATCCCAGAGTGGGCTGGTATCCACTTCATCGAGACTCGAGCCTTTTTTGATAGCGCCCTGAATTGGCGCACATCGTCGAGGCTTGTTGTGGCGGCTCCCATCGACAGTGCCTTCACTGCAGACTGACTATCCGTCAACACGTTGATCCGCTGCCTGCCGTCACTTCCCCCGCTCTCCCTCTCCAACAATCCCAGCGCAGCTTCCAGGGCATTTCTCGCCCCTACAATTTCCGCATCAAGCACTGCACCACCATGCTTGATGCCACATCCCTTCAACAGAGTTTTTCCATCCCTCTTCAAGACGAACCCCCATGCTGAGCGACCATGCCCCTCCGACGATCCATCCGGGTTGGCACAAATATCTGTTCCTGTCACACTGTCAAAGAACCGAGCTACCTTGTCTTCCTCCTCTATCCTTGAGCCAAGGCTCGAAAGATAGCGTGGCGGTGGGAATGGCTCAGCGTCTTCCGCGTCCGGGAGTTGTCAGTAAGCCCGCTGTACTCGTGACATCTGGATCTCTGGATTATTGTTGATCCGGGAATATTTCTTGTACTTCTGTATTCCATCGTTTGGACACATGGCGGCGCGAGTCCGGAGCGGGTGGCGGTTGTTTAGTGGGTGCAGTCGAGCCGAAAGCCGTAGTCGGTTCCCTTCCAGAATGATCTTCCCTGTTGGGATACCTCCTTCACGGTGGAGAGTACGATTCGGTGTCGTTCTCATTACCGGGAGGATAGCGCGCAGTCCCGTCAAGATTGCCTTATCAATCATCTCGCAGAAAATGCTGGTTCAGGGTGTGATGATCCCCCTTTGGATCGGAAATTTGAGGCCAGGTCGCCAAACATTTGCTCCAAAGGTTGCTATGGGGAAAATGCACATGTCCATTATTCGAACTATTGCCGCAAGAGCGGCTCCTCGATACGCTTAGTTGAAGCGGCGCATGTGCTGGGCAACCTTCAGGACTTTGCCACACCACGTTGTGACATGGTGTTCGAAGTCCAGTTGCGGGTCTAGGTATACTTCAAGCCAGCGTATTTAGTCTCCTGACTCAATAGCCACGGGCTTTTTGCGTTTTTGTCCGGGAAACTAGACTACCTCCGAATTGATGGTATCGAAGGAGACTGCGTTGTAACTCGCCAACTCCAGAATATGATCCACTTCCTTCTGTACAGCAGCGGCCGACTCAGCAATTCTGCGCCCGAATCCTAGTATACCGATGTCGTCAGCGTAGCTGTGCCTCATTGATGCATTGCCGCTTCGCATAGGCTCTGCCATGTACAAAAGGAAGAGAAGTGGCAATATCGGCGATCACTATGGAACTCCACAAACCAGCTCTCTCTGCTCAGCTACCCCTCCGAAGTATCGCACTTGCACCATTTTTTGTGCGAGAAATGACTTCATCTGTGACGTGATCGATGTTTGAAAGTACTTCAATTAATCCTTAGAATATTAAGCTCAAGAGAGAAGAGACTCTGAAAGGCGGGGTATCTACCCCAAACTATATACAAAGAACGTGGGTAACATTATAAAATTGGCGGGGAACAGAGCCTATGTGTCTCAGGCCGCCCTCATCATCAGCATCGTGACAAATCGTCACATCATCCATCGGATAATTCAGTTCGGCCACCCATGATCTTGCATCCTTCTCACCAAAAGGTTCTGTAGTACTGCATCGAACGCGCCTTAGACATCCAGAGTCGTTGATTTGGCCGCCCATCACTGGGTGCTTATCTCTTCGATGTCATGGACTACGCAGCTGACAAGATCGTTTGCCGATCTCTTAAGGAGCGCTCCGAATTATTGGTATCCAACAACGTCGAGCGTAACCGCGAGATGGGCCATCAGCTTCGCCAAGAGTCGTTCCAGTCCCTTCCCTAAGCATGACAAAAGGGCAATCGGTCTCTAGCCTTTGACCGTCGTTGGATCTCGGTTCGTCTTGTGTAGGAGCTCCACTTCATCCAGCTTAAAACAGGATGAGTGGGTGCCGAGTCTGATGCAGGCGCGGAAGAGAGTGCCAACAAATGATCCAATCGTCTTCCAACAGGTTTGCAAAAGCTCCACAGAGATCCCGTCTGCTCCAGGCGCTGTATTGGCGCAGCCTATAGTGCACATGCGCATCTCCTCGTCGGAGACATGGTCGTTACAGAGGATTCGGTTCGTGCTCGGCGCATCGAGTGGTGGTAGGTCGTCCGTCGCTTGGTGTTGTTCCAATAGAGCATCTCGTAGTATGGCTGCCAGCTCGGCTTGATCGGATTACACCTCCCATTCATGGTTAAGTGGAGGGGGGGTACTTGCCTACCTTAGCTCGGCCGAGCGTATCAGCTTGATAACGTCTGTCGGTGTTGTGATCGCTTCGACTTGACGCGTCTGGTGCTCTTTCCTTGCCGCTCTGAGGGTTGAGCGCAGCTTCTTCGCATGCATCCATCGTTGCTCCGGAGTCACTGCTGCAGGATATTCCGTGTGAGCCAGCTTGAATTCTGGAGTCCACCAAGGCGCACATTTGCAACATCTTTTGTTCCTTCGTGTTCCTGCTGCTTTGATAGTGTTAGTAACGCCGGAACAGAGATCATCGGCGTATTCGTCCACCTTGTGAACTGTGTCCAGGACTAGTGGTGGATGTGTCCACTGCGTTACGGCAAGGGCGAACTTCGGCAAGTTTCCACGCGTTACCCTGATTTGCGAAGGCTCCTGGCCCCTTTTTCCGGATCAGATGGGGACTTGTCCTCGAATCGGTAGATAGTCTCTGGCTACGCACTCGTTGCGATCCACCAATGCTTGGGCTCCCTTGATGTTGGTCCAAGCAAGATCCAGTGTATTCCCGGCACGATGCGTTGGCTCGCCCAAAATCAGACAAGTGAGATTATGACGTTCCGCCCATCTCTCGATTTCAATTCCTTGTCCGCGTGGGTAGGTAGCCCCTGGTTGCCAGGCGCAGTGCACCGCGTTGAAGTCGCCTGCTGCGACAGATCTTGTTGGTGGGACCCAGCTGAGGAGTGGTCGAATTGCTGTCGGGTCGTTAGGCTCTTTGTACACGTTGAGAAACGTGACTCCGTTTACTACAACCCAGCAGTAGTCTGCTGTCAGGGGATCGTAGGGAAAGATTGAGTCGCCGAGTAGATTCTCCTATCTATTAGTGTATCAGTCACTGCCCTGGGTCGAACATTTACGCCGCCATGTGGTATATGACAGTCGTAACTAGGGTGTGACTTAGTTTCCTTAATGGCTTTGCTCCACGAGGACTCTTGTATTAATACTACATCTACGCCTAACATGCAAGTTCTAGAGAGCGTGATGTCGGGTGATTAGCCTCACCTACCTACGTTGATCGACATGAAACTTATCGTAGGTGGGAGGTTAGAGGGGCCATTCAGGAGGACTCAACAGTTTTCGTCGTTCCTGTGGCCGTGGCGTTGGGGTTGACGTCGGTCATCAAAACTTCGAGTCCGTTGTTCGATTTCATCGCTCCGGGTGAGGCTTGCGTCTGCCTAGCGGCCGCTTGAGCTGCTGCCTTAGCGCGACGGACAGTAGCTTTAGCTCTCATAACTGCCGCTAGCTTGCGTTGGCTAGCCATGCGAATGGTGGCCAGTTGCTCTCTACTTATAGGCCCGGACTTTGTGGGGCGCGCCAGGTAGACTCGACTGTCGGATCTGTGCGGTCCTCCACAGTTGTGGCACTTGGTGTGCGCATGGTACTCGTCTGTCGAGTGCATTGTGGAGGTGCAGTTGCAGCAAGCTGGAGCGCGAGAGCAGCCACGCGTTCCGTGGAACTGCAGGCAGCGTTTACATTACTGCACAGTCTGTCGCGGTTGATGTCGGACCGCGATGTCTGAGTCGTCGAACAGGCGAAAACCTTGTCTTGGTTCCGCTCCCTTCTTGAAATGAGTGAGCCATAAGTTGTATGGCGCGTCGAGCCGAGTTTTCCCGTGGGGCCGAATCTTGACTGGCACGGCCTTTATGACTCGAGTGATCTCCTCGATCACCATCTCATCCGTCACTGGCACCTTTCCAAGATGTTGTGGATGGCGACGGGGACCGTCGAGATCCGGAGCGCCACAAGGTCGAAGGCCCCCTCCGGTCTTCCCCAGATGAGGAGGTAAGATTCCGCCGCGTTCAATAGGACCTGGCGAGGTTCCTGGTCCTTCGCTCGGAGTGCGAAACCAGTTCGGACACGGTAGACGTGCTCAAGGGCTGAGTGGCGCGGTACCACGAGAGATTGATGTAGAGATGGACGATATGTGAATTTATGGGATGGAATGGGTAGATAGGGCAAACTTTCATAAATTTCTCGAATTGTGTGCAGTGTGAGAGATGGGTTGTTGATATAGGATAAATGGCATGTCTGTTCATTTGGGAGCACACTTTGGTGCGCTGCATACTGGTTACGTGATCGGTCTACAAGCGAACAAGCTAGGGGATAGGGACGAGCTTCCCCCAACTGTATCATAACAATCATTAGAGCAACTTTACTTCTGCATATTAATGAAGATATCTCTCCACAAACTATCTTGGCTGTTCCAGCGCAAGTATACATTCCCAAATCATATACCAATCATAATATTTTATCTTTACCTCGCAGAGCATGGATCTATTCTGTAAGGAGCTCGATTGCCAAGATGGTACTTATTGTAGCGCACGAACCACACGAATGGTGCACCTGTCGCGCTTCTCACACAGAAGAAATGTACCCGTAGTTAGATAGCTTTACCACTGTATTTACAAGTGCTATGGGTCGATAAAAATTTAGTGTTATACATGTACTTTTGTAGCTTTCTGAGAACTTTTGTTGTCGATTATTTGAATCTCTTTAAGGCTGTGTCCATATCTTGAGGTACTTGCGACGTGTTTTTTCTCCTTTGCTGCCTGGAGAAGGCCTCCCATCATTAGAATATCTTGTGGAATTCTTTTCCATCGTTCCCATGACAAGGCTGGAACTTCACGGATGAAAATCGATGAGGTCAGTTTTCCCAAATGATCGTGTTATCTTATTTTTATATTAAGACTTATTTCCCTTATTGCAGGCAAACAGAACAACATAAATCCAAAGTTTGAGATAACTGATGATTAATAGGGCAAGCTCTCTTCGGCAATCGGTGCAGCTACTTGGTCGTTCTCTGAGGTAGTTTATATTCTTGTTTATTGTACTATTAGGCTGCTGTATATAGATCTATAAAGACTGATGGCCACACTATAAAGGAAAATACTTTTGAAGTAATAAAACTTTGGGACCCGCCACGATGACACGTCCCAGCTCATGGCCGAGAAAGCCCCTTTCAACCTCTAATTAGTTGATATTTCTTCTGGTTCCGTTAACTCCCCTACCAATAAGACTCAGCGCATAAAATTTAATTAAATAGAATGCACCTCCTCGTTCGGAGTTGGCCTGCATGGTCGTACTTCTACCGATGCACTTGATAATGGCGCTGAAGAAAAGACCTCCTTTCTCGGAGCTCCTGAGCTCCAGTCTAGGTCCGTCAGTTTTCCAACTTGGAACCGAATAGAACCTCCATTTATCAGTCAGTCCAACTGTTCGTGATGTTGCGACTGGTCTTTTTTCATCCGTAAATTCGCTGTACGAGACAGAAGCTCTATCTGTATTTTCTCCATAATCTTGTTATAGACCTACAAGTCCGATAGGCTGCTTTCTGCCATGAATGGTGTTCCTTACCAGAGTTTGCACAAGAAGCCCCTTTCCTCGGACAGTTACGAGGTTGCTAAACACATATCCGTCGTTCCCAACGACGCCTGCGTATATCCAGACTGGCTGCAGTTTAAAAACTGCTTTTGCTAGGCCTATGGTGACTACATCTAGGTAATATGTGTCACGGTATTGAAACCAATGTCATATTGAACCACTCGCGTTCACATTTCTTCCAACGGGAGGCTGACTACGATTGATCCTCAATTACAGCTACTTGAGTTTCTTCCCGTCATGTAGCTACCTAATTTTGTTAATCAAAGGCCCGGGAATACTGACTTCAGTCGCCACCATAGCTTCCTTGATGATGCCAATATTATTGGGATTTTTTCGCCCTCGATTTTTGTCCGCAACGAGACCCCATAAATTCTCGACAGGAAAATCTTGACTAAGAATTTTAAACTCCGTGGGCTTCCCCATGTTGAGTACCGAATCTCTCTGGGACACCAACTGAGCCGACACCTACGTGTCTTTGCTTCAAATATAGCGTATGGCACAAGCACCCTAGATGTGTTCTTTTGCCCTTGGAAGCAGCTCCTCCGTCTGCAAGTTTTTCGTTCAATCAATTGTTGTGTGAACCGCATTTTTAACCATTGGTGGCGCCACTATGGATGCGCGTGTATTTGGGACCAGCGATCCATAAATTCTTATTGAAATCATCTTTTAGCGGGATCCGCGGGATTATTCTTGAATACCTCCTCCAATACCACCATCCTCTACTCAACTGGAGAAGTTTTACGGGACATCGCTATCCAGGTCTCTTTGTGAATATTCTGAGCCTTCACGGCTTCGTTGACCTCCTGTATGATTGACACATTCTCCTCCTCTACTCCACTCACCACAATAGGTCTGCCCTTTTTTGTTAGGTTCCCGAAGGTTTCAAGGTTTGTATATTTTGGGACTGTCTGCGACCCAACACCTTCATATTTGATTGATGTTGCTGTTATCACTGTTCGCAATGCGTCGAGATCACTGAAATTACCTATACCACTTCCCACACCCGCCGTGATTCTGCGTGGATAATATTATGCCGGGAATTTTGTAAGAGAAAGATAAATATGGGCTTTACGATATCAAATTGATGTCAAGGGCTGCGTGAAACGCTCCGCGGCTTTAGGTGTGTGTCTGTGTGTGTGTGTGTGGTTTTTCTCCAAGGTAATGTATTCGGTGATTAGATAGTGTTAAAGGATTCATGTGAGAATGGTAGTATCGACATTGGTGAGAAGTCGTCAACTGTAGGTATGCTAGCATTTGATCGCGATTTAAATTTATGTGCGATACCCCAAGGCTATCCTACATGTCTAGATTACATTTGGCATAAACGATGGTGTCGCTTTAAGGAGCTAAATCTGTCTCAAATGAATTCTACTTATACGAGCAATTATTCAGGTCGGGGGACTATTCTAATAACTTATTAATGGTGTCCCCTACTAACTTCCAGCCCTCATTATAAAGTCTTTTTTTTTGCATCAGATTTTAATTGCGCATGCAGCTATCTAGCTATGATACAATATCAGAGAAAATATACAGAAAAGATGACTCAATTTACAATAAGAGCACTCATGCCTCAGATTTCATTTGCAAGTACCACTGCGAAGTTATGTGGCTTTTTCTTCACCCCAAGTCAACCCTCATCCGTGAATACCCTGATTAATTCAGACATGCCTTCATCATCAACTGAACTTTCTCCGCGCGAAATGTAGTCTTCGGTGTCTCATTCCCAAGTGGAGTAGGTGCCTAGGCTACTCAAACCATAACGGAGAACACCACCATTATAGAGTCTGCAAAGCCGAGATTGAGTGACAAAGTCCTCACTTCCATGAGGATTCCCATTCGCTTTCACGGTCCGCACAGCCTTCATCAACCATTTCAATCCCCTATCGCCATTATCATGAAGCTAACCACGATAAGATCAAATGGTAGCGTCGAAGCCCTTTTGATCACCACTACCTGATAATGGAGGAAAAGCCAACCCATGAGTTTCCGGAGCTTACCCAGCACCCGATACGGAGATGGTGGATTGCATCATGTCGGCCTCGAATATTACAAATAGACATGTAGATGAATATGCGCACCTCATGTGGTCCCGGTTTCTAGGCCTCGCCGGGCTGGGGCTGCAGGTTCTTTGAGACTTTTTCCCGCGCTTGCAGTTTCCATTGCCACAATTTTTGGAGTAGACGGCTCGGTGGAAAAAGTGGCCGAATTCCATGGGTAAACACTAGGCTGAATGGCTATTCATCAAGGGCAATATATCAATGACCTTTCAAGAAACATGAGAGGCAAGGAGCACTGTACAAGGTATGGCCTGGGTCAGAGAGGAGCCCAATGTGCTAGATAGTCTATGACTCAAGTAGTATAATAAACACAATCGCAAAAATCCACCACATCATAATTATTCAGGTCAAACTGCAAACTTCGCAGTGGTACTTGCAAATGAAATCCGAGGCATGAGTGCTCTTATTGTAAATTGAGTCATCTTTTCTGTAGATTTTCTCTGATATTGTGTCATAGCTAGATAGCTGCATACGCAATTATAATCTGATGCAAAAAATAAGGTCAAACTGCAACTCTGGCGTTTGCCCGTCACCGTAGTATTACCGGGGCTAAACGCTCGAGCCCAAATCGTTGTTTACTTTCACAGGCGCCGCTCACACTGCATCATGACGCCGACTCGTTGCATTCTCATGTCAATCTCTCGTGGCATGAATGAGTGCTATGGAAAAAACTAAAAAGGAGTGCCCTACGGCAATCTATATGAGCCTACCAAAATAACGATCCAGCTATTTGCTTCGCTCCTGCAAACTCAATCACTCAATCTTTGCTATTCGGAATTTTTGCACAATATTTTATTATTCTTGACGCAGCCCGGGCTCATGAAACTCGGCATACACCATGTCTTCCACAATGACTGAATGTGCAAATCCGCTTTTGCTTCGCTGGGTTTCCGAATGGCTCGAAGAGGCTAGAATACGAAATTCTAAAAGTTTTCAAATTTACAAGAAAGCATATGATTCGCTGTTGGCAAACCCAATCTCATTCTCACATCCCTCAGAAGCCAAACAATTAACCGGTATAGGGGATACCATGTGTGCTCGATTAACTGCAAAGATGGAGAAATTTTGCGAGGAAAATTCTCTACCGAAGCCCAAGCAAGCTGTCAGTCGTAATCAACACAAAAGAAACTCAGATGTAGGTGGCCAAGGCCGAATCGAATCGACGACCCCACCACGAAAGAAGCCGAGAAAATCAAAGGTATATGTGCCACAATATCGGTCGGGGGGATACGGTTTAATATTAGCTTTGGCCACATTACGTGACGAGCCACCAGCCTACATAACAAAACAAGAAGCTATTTCTCTAGCTCAACCACACTGCGATGCATCGTATGTCATACCAAGTGATGCGACCAAGCTATACACGGCGTGGAAATCTATGAATATGCTCATCGAGAAGCAATTAGTGCATGAGATGAAAGGAGGTATCAGGAAATACGCCTTGACTCCTTTAGGATGGAAATGTGCACGTGGTATACAAAAGAGTCTTCAGTCTGACATGAGTGCAGAGGTAAATCCATCTACTACACAGCAGGGCTGCTCCATCGAGAATGCGGGTATTCTTGCAGACGCTTCACAAAACGATCTCTTTGGAAACACTTGCCAAAATGCCGTGCCTGATGTTGTACCTAACGGTAAGGAAGTTACATGCAACTCTAGTCTTCCAAACTTTACCCCAATCGTTATAGAACCTAAATCGTTTACCGTGGAAATGGTCATGGATACCCGGGAAGTCCGCTCAAGAAGAGACCGAGATTTTATCGAGGACGAGCTTATCAAGAGAGAGGTTAAGCCAATAAAGCGAGTCATGGAACTAGGAGACTTTACTTGGATTGCTAAAATGAATGACCCAAATCTCTTGTCCAGTCTTGGTGTAGAAGGCGACGAAATCGTACTTGATTACATAGTAGAGAGAAAAAGGCTTGATGACCTCATCACTTCTATTAAAGATAAGCGGTTTCACGAACAAAAGTTTAGATTAGGCAGGTCTGGTATTAAAAATGTCATTTATTTAGTTGAAAATAATCCCGTGCCATCGGATGTGTACAGCAAAATGGAAGCAGCTGTCAAATCTGCAATTGCCGGTGTGCAGGTTGTAAATGGCTACTTCTTCAAGAAAACCCAAGGGATTGAAGAAACCCTCGATTATCTTGCTGGCATGAGCAAAGCCTTGCAAAAAAAATACGAAAAAGAGCCCTTGCATGTTATTCCCACCAGTGTTCTATCGACCACTACATACTTGCCTCTTATAGCACAGAAAAGAAAAATGGAACCTGGCATTGATTATCATATTACCTACCCAGCCTTCGCATGCCTCATGTCGAAAACCGACACTCTGACGCTTCGAGACCTTTATCTTAAAATGTTGATGTGCACAAGAGGAGTGACGGGCGAAAAGGCCTTGGAGATCCAAAAACGATGGAGGACGCCTTTTGAGCTCACAGACGCCTATCGTCAGATCGACGAGGAGGAGATTAGCATCGAAGAAGCCAAAAAGAAAAAGGCGAATCTCGTCTCCGCAAGCATGCACAATCTATTTGGACGGAGGAAGGTCGCATCGACACTAAGTGCGACTATCTCTGAAGTCTGGGGACAATTGTAGGCAAAGCCGGCACGGGCTAAAATGATGCAGTTGAACCCAGCGACTTTTGGAACGTGGTCTCGATGACCAGCCATATATCCAATGTTCGAACATGTTTATTTCTGCATCGGTGATCTCTGGATAGAAAAGTAGCTAGTCAACGGCGCTAGTTTGGGCCTCCGAGCCCAGCATAGCACTGATATTTTTATCAACCCCTAGGAACAACCTCTGTATTGCTATTTAATTGAGACAGAAGTCTCTACGACCAATACGTGTCTGAAAAGAGACAATGATACGGTTTTGATATTGGTTTGTTTAATGGGGGGGGTATCGTGGATAGGACAACTTGCATCTATCGGCGGAGACGTGATACTTCAGTTGTATCAACGTATCAGCCATGGCCGTCGTATTTATCTATTGGTCCCAGGAAATCATAGATTAATAATCTCTTTCCTGCTCACATCTTTGGTTCTTTCCCATGTTCCTTTTGTAACTCTACACACCTCGGTATCTTTGGGAAGCAACAGTAAATTTAGGTGAATTGATAAATGACTACTACTACATAGCTCTATTGACAGTCTTTCTATGTTGAAATATGATATATCTTGGAATTCCAAGAATACCTTTTTTTTTTAAATCATTAAATGTGTATTCAGCTATTTAGCTATGACACATGACCGGTACTATGTATACATGTAGGATGACTCTTTTGATGCTAGAGACACTCATACTCTGGATTCCACCACGAGGTGTATTTGCTTACACAAACAGTCGACCCTCCCCCGGGAGTGCCTGCGAAGGGGAATTTCGGAAGCTTTGATTGTTCAAGCATGCCTTCGTCATTCATCTGAGCTTGCACCGCGAGAAATGTAGTTTAGTTTTGCCGGATTCGGGCCAGCGGTCTCCCGTCTCGAGTGGGATATGTGTCCTAGCTATCCAGACTCTACTTTGGAGATCGACCATGACCACGTACTACCGCAACATCCATCGTTTGCGTGTTTTTATAGTGTCCGCTGCACTCTCGCAAGCGAAGTCTTGGCGCGCACAAAGCTCAGTTTGTAAAAACTCATTGCCAAAATTCGAAATCTCACGCCCATCGAGCCTACAAACTTCCTTTGCATCATCTTGTCAACTTGTCCTGATCCCTCTCACGTCCATCCCAGAGGACTGTCTCCCATATTTGTGCGCCACGCTTTGTATCCTCCATCGGGTGTAAATATCAGCGTAGGCGTGTATTTGGCGGCTAGCTGAGGCCAGAGTATGTTTTTGTTTGTGTTTATTGTAATACTTGAGCCATAGACTATCTGGCACATTGAGCTCCTCTCTGACCCGGGCCATATCTTCTACCGTGCTGCTTGTCTCTTATGCCTCTTGAAAGATCATTGGTATATTCCCATGATGAACAGCCATTCAGCCCGGTATTTACCCGTGGAATTCAGCCATCTTTTCCACGGAACCTTCTACCCAAAAATCTAGGGTAAAAGGCTCAATGTCTATTGGAAAAATTTGGAAATGAAGCACATATAAGGACAAATGAATTTTGGTGGCGTTTTGTCTGGTTTAAGCAGTCCTTCATAGTCATAGACTTAGTAGGGACTTCAATTAAATTCTATTCTATTCTACCCAGAAAAAATCAGAATGGTAGCAATGGAAACTACGTGCGCGGGAAAAAGTCTCGAAAGTCTACAGCCCCAGCCAGGCGAGGCCTAGACACCGGGACTACATGAGATGCGCATATTCATCGGACCGCTTTTCCTCCATCATCAAGTATTGGTGATGAGTAGGGCTCCGACTCTAACATTTGATCTGATAGGGGTTAGCTTCATGATAGTGGTGATAGGGGATGTGTATAGGGATGAAGACGATACAGACGGCTAAAGCGAATGGGAATCCTCATGGAGGTGGGGACTTTGTCACTCCATCTCGACTCTGCAGACTCTTTAGTGAGATCTGGAGGTTCGTAGAAGACACCACTGATAGGTGTTGAGAATAGCCCCCCGGCTTAGGCCAGATAAATTCGACGAGAGGTGTGATCATTGGAACGAGGATGTACTTGTAAACTTGATGATACTTAGTCAGGAGTCGATCTCGTCGGGAGTGAAAATTTGACATGGCGGAGAATTTTGAATCATTGCCACGCGGGCCAACTTGTTCGGTATTGCGGAATTTGACTGAACTTGGCTCTGGGAGAATATTTCACTCCCAGCTTCGTAGAGGGCACCACATACAGGTCTCCAGTCTTGCCCTCTGTAAAGTTTTTGTTTTTTATTAAACGTGTTGGCCAGCTCAATTGATATAAACTAGCCGACGTGCCGACGCTTCCAACTAAGCCCGACATGTAATGAATGGGCCGAGGCCAGCCCGCCATGCACCCCGAACTATCAATGGACGTCAAAGGTACTCTCCCGCTGAGACTTTGGCATTCTAGTGCAGTAGAGAAGATAGTTATCTGTATGAACAGCAAAGTTATCTATCGCCTAGACCAATAGTCTTTAAATCGGAGCTCTAGCAAGTACAGGCCAAATGTTTATGGTTTGGAGTAGTAGTTAGTGTTGTTGTTGCATCTTTCAAAAAAGCCATTTACTAAACGCCATGGCAGCTTTGGGAGAGCCTAAAATCCAGGAAATTCCCGGTGTTGAATATCTAGTATTGCCACGGAGGCAGGACCGACTCCGATTGAGTCGACAAAAGCGGAAGTGCTCGGGAGACTTTTCTAGCACGCAGGCGCAGATGAGAAGAGCTTGCGAGTGCTTCAAGCGGCGGTGGTAGTCTGCAAAGTCGCCGTGACCTGCTCGGGCTGCAAGAAGGCGACCTCCGTATGAGTTTATCGCGGTGCCATCTAACAGTAAATATATGTCGTCACGTGATATAAAGGGTCCACGACACTGATCATCCGTCGTCCGAACTGCTCCTTCTGGTTCCGGTGGGGGGTGTCTCTCAATCCAGATTTCTGTCACAGTAGGGAGTGAGTTGGATGGTGACCGACGATGTCTGATCTGGTGAATTAGATTGTCTACAAAGAGGAAAGAATCTAGTACTATGAAACTAATAATTATTTACGGACGCGTTAGCGTGCATCTAGACATGCCCATATATCATGTGACTGCTTTGCCTGAACACCTTGTTTCCTTGACATATGGTCTCTCCTTACTCCCGCTTCCCTCTATTTTGCGTGCGCTAAAAAAGAGATTTTTAGTTCTTCATAGACACCTTTTCTACAGATTTAATTGCTTGTAGCCTTGCTCTATCGATTTCCGCTTTGGTGGGCTGTAATTTTTCAGGGAAACGTCTCTCAAATTCTTGAATGGATGTCTTGGCAAATACGACATTTTTGAGAGGTTCCCAAGTCTTATCTTCAGAGTCATGGCCTCTCCACAGAATTTGATATTGGAAATTTTTCTTATTTTTACTACGTTTGGAGTCAATTATGGCCTCGATGGCATACAACTTTTCACCTGATTCGTCGAGTGTGACAGGCTGGGATGGTGGATTTTTGGCCTGGTAAAGGGTTAGTAGGGGCTGGCCTCAGCAAACTAGTGTGGAAAACATTGTGTAATCTATCATATTCGTAAGGGAGCTGTAACTGATAGGCATGAGAATTTATTATTTTTGTCACTCGAAATGGGCCCATAAATTTGCAGTCTAATTTCTTAATTGGCCGTGTGGTTGTGATATTGCGAGCGTCAAGGAAAACTTCATCACCAACACGGTATGCAGGTGCTGGTGAGCGATTCGCTGCTGATGCGATCTCCTGCTTTTCTCTAGAACACGTAAGATTTGAGCGTAGTACTTCGAGGATATCTGCCATATTAGAAGCAAAGTCATTCCCGGCACTGGTCTGCTGGCGGAGGCTCTTTGAAGACGTTCTATCTGGTGGTCTTGGGGGGCCAAAACTCATGCGCGGATGAAACCCTTTGTTTGCAAAGAACGGGGTGATTTTGGTTGAAGCATTGACAGCATTATTGGCAGCAAACTCGGCCATGGGTAGCCATTCGTAAACATCTTCCTGAGTGTAGTCGATATAGTGTCTTAGGTACTGTTCCATAAATGAGTTAGCGCTTTCTGTCTGACCATCTGTCTCTGGGTGATAGGCAGTGGAGAGTGATATATTGATTTGAAGGCAGCGACAAACTGCTTTCCAGAATTCTGCGATAAATAATGGCCCTCTATCAGATACGATGGAGTCACACAAGCCATGGAGTCGCCAGATATCACGAACAAATAGCTTTGCAAGATCTTTCGATGTCATTTTCGTATGACAAGGGGTGTAGTGTCGTTCTTTGGTGAGGCGATCGACTACGACCATAATGCTATTAAAACCGTTAAATTCGGCCAAAGGACCGACAAAGTCTACCGATATATCGCGCCAGCGTTGGGCTGGAAGGGGAAGGGGCTTGAGTGAACCTTGATATTTGAGCCGAGAGACTTTGTTTCGAATGCAATTATGACAGTTCTTGACAAATTGTTCGACTTGTTGGGAGAGGCGGGGCCACCAGTAATGGTCGGATATAGCTTGATATAAGGCGTTCTTACCTGGGTGGCCCTTTTCGCAACTATCATGGGAAGTTTGTAAAATCAGAATTCTCAACTCATTATCTGGGACGTAAAGTCTGCCGCGGAAATAAAGGCGATTATTACGGATTTCACATTCCGAAAGGGAAACTTCTTTTGAATGTGGAATTCCTTCAGGCTTTGTCATCTCAGAAACTATTTTAGTCAGCCATCTGTCATTTCCTTCCCTATAGCCTTGTTCAAGTAACCGGGCGATTTTTGTGTCGAGCGGTTCTTCCACAATTTTTTGGAGGATTACTGGGGACAAATAAGAATTAGGTTTGAGCTCTGGTACGGTTTTAATATCTTTCAGTTCTTCAATGATAGACTCGTCAAGCTTGTCTGACGGAAGTAATGTTTGTTTCTGAAATTGCACCCGGGGGTCGAATCTATCACTAGGGAAATCTTGGGAGCGTCTAGTTAGGGAGTCGGCTTTGGTGTTCTCTCTTCCTGGACGGGACTTTATAATAAAATCGAATTGGGATAAGAATTCGCTCCAACGAACTTGACGTCGAGATAGCTCTTTAGTAGTCATAAAATACTCAAGATTACGATGATCTGTGAGAACAGTGATAGGATGATATGAGCCTTGAAGCTCAGCTCTCCATCCCTCGAAGCATCGAACTATAGCCAGGAGCTCCTTATCGTAAATTTCATAGTTACATTCTGCGCTCTCAAGTTTTTTTGACATGAATGCAACGGGATGAAGTACGTTATTTTCATCTTTTTGAGAAAGTATTCCGGCAGAAACAAAATCGGAAGAGTCGGCTTCGACAAAAATTTCTCTCGAAGGGTCAAAGTGATGCAAGACTGGCGCTGTGATAAATGACTTCTGGAGTGATTCAAATGCTGTTTGACAGGCATTGGACCAGATAAATTTAACATCTTTCCGGGTGAGCGCGATAAGGGGCCGAACTATTTTGGAGAAATTCTTTATGAATCGGCGATAGAAGTTTGAAAACCCTAGAAAGCCTTGTACATCTTTGAGGCAAGAGGGTGGTTTCCAGTCGACTATGCATTGAACTTTCTGCGGATCCATTTTTACACCCTTAGTGGAGATCACTAATCCAAGGTAGGTCACTTCTTCAGCTTCGAACTCACATTTTTTTATGTCACAATGTAGTCCAGCTCTTCCCAATGCGTCCAGTACGGTATTTACATGATCTCGATGTGAAAGGATATCATCTGAATAGATCAATATGTCATCGATGTATGCAGTACAGAATACGTCGAGATAGGGCCGCAAGACTTCATTGATACGGGCTTGGAAAGTTGCTGGAGCATTAGACAAGCCAAATGGCATAACAAGTGACTCAAACAAGCCATATCTGGTGTTAAATGCTGTCAACCATTCCTGACCCTCGGCAATCCGGATATGGTTAAACGCAGCAATGATGTCAAGCTTGGTATAGTACTTGGCACTACTAAGTTTAGCAAGAGTTTCTTGTAGCAGCGGAAGTGAATATCGGTTTTTGATGGTGATTTCATTCAAACCTCGATAGTCAACGCAGAATCTTAAGCCTCCTCCAGGTTTTTTGGCAAATAGGACTGGAGCTGCCGCTGGTGACTTGCTAGTGCGAATGAAGCCCTTCTCCAATTGTTCATTCAGGTACTTCCGTAAGACTTGGAGTTCATCGATAGACATATTGTACAGAGGGCCATGTGGAGGCGTTGTACCAGGCTTAAGATCGATTTTATGATCGCAATCCCTGTGAGGGGGTAATATGTCTGCACTTTTGTAGTCAAAAACGTTTAAATGATGATGGTAATGTAGCGGAAGCTTTTTTGCTGGGTTAGGTCTATCTTTAGTTTGGAGAGCGATTTGGATATCTTCTAGTGAAAATCCAGCTAATTGCATGTCCGAAGCTGTGGGGTCGAATTTTGGTCTATCAGAGGTTTCTCCACTAACAGGATGTACTGCTCGCAGTAATTTTTGTGCATCTATCGAATCAGTGGGGGACTTGGAGGAGCTTGGTTTAGTTGGTAGATTTTTAAGATTGACACCCAGCTCATGGATTCTAGCATCCACTTCGTCTAGAGAAAGGGAAAATATTTGCACGTCACTTTTCTTTGATAGCTTATAGAACACATCAGAACCAACCTTTCTTGGCCGTCCCTCTCCGATTTTTTTTGCGTCAACATCTGGGCTACTAGTACTACTTTTAAAGTTCGGGGAGGAAGCTTTCTGCGTGTGTCTAAGAGCACGATGAAAACAATTTCTTTTACAAAAGATTGAATCGAAAATGACGGTATCTTGAGACCAATTTACTGAAGGGTTATGTCGTCTGAGCCACTTGCGACCCAAAATGAGTTCATATTTGCCGAGTTTTGTGAGAAAAAGTACCAGTGTCTCCCCATGGCCATTCACATCAATGTGTACAGATGTAGTATGAGTAATACGTGCGGCTGGTGTGCCGTCCACAAGGTAAAGTTGACGTGGCTGATAGAGTAAATGAACGGGGAGATTACGTTTTTGCGCGAAGTCGATATCGTAGAAATCATCAGTTGCACCACAATCAAGGAACGCTTGGGTGGAAAAACTTATTTCATTAGACCCTATGGTGCACGGGAGAAGAAGATGGTCTGTGTGGGGGGTTGAAAGGGATGAAATTTGTAGTTCTTCTCTTTCAATGATTACAGCGCCTTCTTCCTCTACCATAGCAGAATCTGATAATCTATCCGACTGACTACTTTGATGTCTCTGATCGCGACAATGATCAGAGACTAAGCTTTTTCCTCCTCAAGGATAGTCTTATTATCAGGGGACTTTCTTTTGCCTTTATTCCAGCGAGCTTCAGCGCACACTCGTGCCCGATGACCTGGATCATAGCACCAGCTACAAAGTTTATTTTCAAAACAGTATATTCGCTTTGCGTTCTTTTCAGCTTCATTCCGAGGTACGCGATGGTTGATGGCATCTGCTGCTGTCCAAATAATGGTGGGGCTAGTTTTAGCAGCGCTCAAATCCATCATATCTTCTCCAGTGGGAACAGGAAGAGAGTTTGTAGGCGGTAGAAAGGACAAGTGATTAGTGGGTGCTGGTTTATTCTTAGTATAATTTGGATTGGAAGATCGGAGCACAGCATCTATATGTCGCACTTCAGCTAGGTATGAATTGAGGTCTGTAGGCATTTTTTGGCGTAACATGACGCGGTTCTGAATCTGCGATACAATTAGCGGGTGGAGAGAGTCGTATAAATGATTTATTAGTGCGTCGTCGGATAGACCGCTCTTCTGAGCAACTTCAGACCAATCAGAGATGTGTGAGGAAGTGTCTTTTTGGCCCTGTTTAATAGTAAGAATCTGGCGACGAGCGTTATTACATTCGTCGACATCGCCGAATGTTTGCTCTAGCAAAGCCAAAATAGCATCACTGGAGAGAAACTTAACCGTGCCATCTCTATTGATACTATGTGAAATTGTCGAGAATGCTTTCCCTCTGAGCCGAGACACCAAATATATCATCTTTGATTGCTCGGATTGGTACCAATCTCCATTAGCAAGGAACTTCATGTTCATTTTACGGACGAAAATTGGAGTTCTTTGCGCAGTTCAGGTGTGTCTGCCGAAAAAAATTCTGGGTCCGGGTTTCAGCTGATCGGAGATGGCTTAATGGGGCACCTGTGCCGGTAGCAGCGATTCTTGTTTCTAATTCGTGATATTTTTGTTTAAGAAGTGAGTTTTCCTTCAGTGCTTCAGAGCTGGCGGCAACCTGCTGTTTCATATGTTGGAGTTTTTGTTGCAGCAAATGATTTTGGTGTTCTAATTGGGTACTGGAATTGGTTATTGAATTCTTTAAATTTTGAAAGTTCTGCACTGCGTCTGTCAGCTCCTGGTTCTTCTCAAGTAGTGTGTCGTAATCATTTTTGTATTGATATAATTGTTTTTCGACAAGTACATAAGAACTGGCTAAGGCCATGATTTCATTGCTTAGTCCTGTGATATTTATATCTGTATTACCACCTTGCATGGCGGTAATAAAGAGCTGATTGTTGGGAACTGAACAGAGCAGAGGATAATTCTGGACAAAGGTAGCATCATGGTCTCGAAACTCATTCGAGGAAGCAGGTGTTCCTTGCTGATATTGTGTTGTGACGCCTCCTTCAAGGTTCCAAGGGTTGTGATCCATTTTCGTTAAAGATTCTGAGTTCAAATTTAAAATTGGTCGAGTTGGGAATAATTTTTTTTTTTAAGCTAATCTGTGGAGTATTTCTAAAAACGGGAGATGGATATTACGCACTATGGCAGCAATAGTTGTTTATGATCTGGTAGACAATATGTCACAGTAGGGAGTGAGTTGGATGGTGACCGACGATGTCTGATCTGGTGAATTAGATTGTCTACAAAGAGGAAAGAATCTAGTACTATGAAACTAATAATTATTTACGGACGCGTTAGCGTGCATCTAGACATGCCCATATATCATGTGACTGCTTTGCCTGAACACCTTGTTTCCTTGACAATTTCTGCCGTTGTCGATAGAAGCTCTATGCGAGCCTCCTCTCCATTTCCGTTGTAGACTTGGTGAGCGCGTGGTGACGATACTAGAGCGGTGAAAGGCATGGCGTTAATTACGATTCCATATCGCACTACTTCCGTTTGTTTTGCCTCCGACGGGAGGCTGAGCACGCTTGATCCTCGATCGCGGACATTTTTCTTTGACCACCTCTGCTCCATTCCATCGTGTAGCCATCTCATTCTATTAATTGGCAGGCCGGCAATCCGCATCTCAGTCGCCGTCTCAATATCCCTGATGACGGCATTGCTCTCGGCATCTCTGCCGCCTTCAATTCGAGTGGGCAAAGAAATGCCGCATACCTCAACGGGAAGTTCTCGTCGTAAACTTTTAAATTCGTGGGTTGTCGCAGATTTAGCACCGCGTCTCCCTAGAACACCGACTGGACAAACACCTCGGTGTCGTTGCCTCGCATTTGTCGTAAAGCGTATGCACCTTGAATATGCTATTTTGCCGTTGATGGCGGTTCTTCAGGTTGTAATTTATCCGCTCCGTCGATTCTAGTATGTAGCGCTGTTTTGGTCATTTGTGGAGCTACGGCCGACGCGTAGGTCCTTGAATGCGGCACCCACGTTGCCTCTCCTGGAGCAGCATTACAAAGGGTGTTCGAGCGGCTCTTCTTTACACCCTCCTCGCCGCCATCATCCTCGCCTCGATTGGAGACGGGGTCTGGGACATTGCCGTCCAGGCCTTTTTGTAAAATTTAGAAACCTTCACGGCTTCGTTGGCATCCTCCTCCTCCATCTAGCCCGAGAAAATTAGTCGCTTATCAAAATTGTGATGAGTTTTCAAGACCGTGAAGCTACATTGCGATAGGAAATGAACGAGAATTCAAAGACCTGATCTGTGGAGACTTCACAAAGGCGCTTCATCGAGTGCGCGGCGGATTAAAATGGTCCACAGGCGCGAAGGTCGACGAGCGACACACAAATCTACAAATCTAAATAATTTTAACCCTGTCGCGTATGCATATTGCTAGAACTAAAGCCAGCTTTCTATTTTCATCACTGGTTCCCAACTTCAGGGGTTAAGATGCGAAGAAAGTAGATGTTGGCAGATCAAAAACATAGCTAACCAGAGTCAACTTTTTTTTAAATTCATTTTATTGTCCTGTCTGAGTCTATGACTATGTAGAAGATGCAGGTCCTCTCTACCTATAGGCCAAGGATACCTATACAAGTAGTGTATTCCTCCTATGCCTCCCATACAGCTCCCTTCAAACAGTACCACCCCTCACAAGTCCTCATTCGATCATACACGTGGAGAAGCTCTTTGCCCTTCATTATCTCTCCTCTCCAGCCAACGAAACGATGGCCATTTTCGGGTGTATGGCAGCCGGGAAAAATCGCAAAAACCACTGGGTGCGGACCTCTCCTAATACCGACATCAAGACTAAATCCGAAGAAATAGTGCCCCTTCTGAAGCGTTCGAAGAGGCCAACCAGCTGAGCGCTGCAGAATTGTGGGTACCTCGGGAAATTCACCCTCTGCCTTTCTAGCCTCTTTCCAACTCCTCCCCGAATGTCGTGCTGAAATGTAAGAAAAGCCTTGACAGAGCGTGGTTGCTGTGTCTTAGCTTAGCCCAACTTCCTTTGTGTCGTCCAGAGTTCCGGAGAGTGCCGTTGACTCATCGACAAAAGAAGCCCTCCTAGCTAACTAGCCAAAATCTCGGTCTTGGCGCCCACAAACGTTCCAAAGTTGAAAACCCCTCGAAAATGTCAGTCACAGCATGGTCTTCACGGACCTGTTCCCACTCTTTCTCCACAACTCAGCCGCCTGTCCTTCCTCAAGATGTAGATACCCATTAAAGCATCAGTCCCCCCATAAACCATGACCCGAGCTTTTTATATTATGACTTAATTTCCTCCTTGCGGGTATACGTAGCGTCGGAAATTTGTAGTGAGTGATGGTCGGTAATTAATGGGGCAAGCTCCTGTTTGCAATTGGAGTAACTTCTTTATTGGTTGTTGAGGCGAGCTGAGGCGTGGTTGGAAAGAGGTTGAGGACTCAGATGATAATGGTAAGAAAGGCATTGTCGAGAGGTCGTCAAATGGAGATATGCTTGGGGTTGCTTTCGACTTCGATTCGGATGCGATTCTTCTTGGTCATCCCAGATATGCAGAGCATACTGAGCGATTACACCAGCTCCGCTGGAAGGTGAGGATTTAGTCTTTGCCGGCATTGGTGTACTGTTGATTGTTGAGAGCTGAAGGCAAACATATCATACATGAATGTGTTCAGCGTGCTCTCTGATTTCCATGGAGAAGCCTTTCACAACACCCTTAAGGAAGAAATCTGCAAATTTAAGCATGATCTGCACATGATGCTTTCCGTTTTGTGCCGATAAAATTTAAACCCTAGGTGCTATTATGTACTTTTCAGACGCATATTCCAATCCTCACGAAAAGCGACTTACAGTGCCTTATCCATGTCTATCCTAAGATAGTTCAGACCTCAATCTACACACGCCATCAACCTTCAAACTCTGATGGAAGGCATACTTGAGAGACGATGCACGCAGCTGGGGTGAAACACAAGAATTGTGACGAAATTACCGTGGCCTATTTTGTGTCAACAAAAACCTTTCACGGCGCTGTTTCCCCAGAAAATTATCTTAGGGTAATCTTACAGTCAGAAGTCGACATGCCTCGCGCCTTAAACAAGAAGAGCTGATCCCTGATGTGGCTCAGTGGTTTATGGCTGACATTGCTTTTTTTTCTTTTCAGGGATAAGGGCGCTTTTAGGACATGGGTAAAGGGAGCTGAAGCATCGCTTCCCTGTCCATAAATTACACTAAACTCTAAAAATAAGATAGGTCGACCTACTTACATTCGTTAGCTTTACCGTTCATCAAACCACAACAAGTATAGAGGTATGGCGATGATTGATCGATGCCCGTATTTTGTTGATTTAATTGCTGGTTACGCCACGTCGAAAGCGGTCTGTTGGCCACAGATGTCTTGATCCCGAGTTGATGAGTCTCACTGCAGACGATGAATTGCTTCCTATCTGCTCTTGCTGCTTTTCCATCACTAGCCTGGTTTCGAAAAATTAACTTGCCTGCACTCGAAGCAGATGAATTATGGCCATCATATTTTACGAAAGGAATTAACATATTTGTTTTAGCCAACTTGCATACAACAAAGGCTCGACACCCCTGGCCACTAGGAGCAATAATAGGGCCATGATTGGTGGGCTCGAACCGCCCTGATTTGGGATTAACCAAACAAAAGGTCTTAAGCGCACTGAGTCTCTATGGCAGGCGCATCATAATGCACTCTCAAGTGCCTCCGTTCGCCCTGATTTGACGATCCACATTTATTTACGCTAAAATCCTGGCAAGCGCTCAACGATGCACTCTAACCGAATATGGGATAGTCAGCCTAAAGATTTGCGAGCTCCTTACTGATATCCTAGCTCGGCTCTCCCCAAAAACATGCGTATTTCTTGGCCCTCTAATCTCCATCTGGATCGAGACTTTTCCGATTAGCTGAGGCGTACAATTCTCCCTTCAGCTTGGAGCGCCGAGCACGTCTACTCCTCTGCTAGCACTCTCTCACCCTCGACACGAACGCCAGAATGCATCTCAACTTATTATTTGCTTCCCTAGTTTTGGCTACAAGCTGCAACGCCGCTTCAACGTGTTGGTATCCCGATGGCGTAACCAGTGACCCCAGTCATGTGCCCTGCAATCAAACCATCAATACGGCTTCTGCCTGTTGCAACTCTCACGACGCTTGCTCGGCTGGCTTGTGTATTAGCATGTACGGAGCGTATCGGGGAACGTGTACCGATCAGAGCTGGAATTCTCCAAATTGTGGTTCCAGGGAATGGCCTCAATGTATAACAGGTGCGCGAAATCTCCATAAACTTGTGTGGCAGGATAACCTGATTGACCCGTGAGAATAAACAGATCCCTCAACGCGTCGGAAATATAGCCAGTCCACTTCCATCTTACCGTGTGCATCGCCTGGAACCCAAGGTGAAAGCTACTGCTGTAGTTATTCAAATGGATCTTCTTGCTGCAACGACCAATTTCGTCTAGGAAATTCTGAACCTGTATATAAACCAGGCCTCGATATAATGCTTAACGATATTAGTTCCTCATCTGGCTCTAACACAACCAATATAACCAATGTACCTTCATCAGCCGGTCAAGATATCGCCACCAAAGTCGGATTGGGAGTGGGAATTCCGCTTGGTGTCTTTGTGGTTGGCCTTCTCGGCTTTCTCTTCTACCGCGAATCACATAAAAATTCAAACGAACGAAGTCCAGCAGCAGCATCTCTAAGTCTAGTGAACTCAAGAACCCGGCATTTACCCATGGAGCAACACGATGCTTATGAAAGTTACTCCAGCCCCCAGAGCTACCCTGTCTCGGAAAGTACTCAGCACCATCCATATTCACCCCATAACCTCAAACCCGACCCAGTCTTTGAAGCGCCCGTAAGCAACCTGCACGAAATGCGCGGCTAGAGCGGATCTTGAACGGGAAGATAATACACACTGGCCTGGTGATTATGTGACAGTCTCGCGCCCACTGTGCTTGAAGCTGTATTCCGGCACCCCAAACTAGATTCACGCACACGAGAGTTTACCAGGCACTTCTCCACAAATTCTATTTAATACAGCCCGTAGCAGCCTGCAAACTACAAAGTACCAAAGGACAGGGTGAAGTAGACCCATTGAACCTGGTTACCTTTTCGAAATATAACCTCTATTACGACTCGTATATTCCACTATAATAATTGAATGTAATATACGCAGTATTTGATTAGATATTTTCTAAATTCCTCAAGTTAGCTCTTACCTTTGTGTTTGAACGGGGAGTCTATGGTTTCTGGACTTGGGAAGTCCCGTTACAGGAAGCCGGTTGATAATGTGGCCTCACATATAGTAGCCCCCTGATAACTGGGGAAGGAATAAAATTGTTAAACATACTTCCAAATCTACCCTCTACCTGAAATATGCCAAGTATATGACCACTGTCAGAAACATTTGCATAAAGTTAAAAACAAAGAAAACGGAAAGTTAGTAAGACTGTTAATTGGCCTGTTCCATTCCACACCGGTAAAACATGCGATGAAATACTAGTCTCTAACACTACATATTGAAGCGCAGAGTTCTACACAATTGTAGCCTCGATGACTAATACTGATTTTTAATTCAGTCATATAGAAGGTATAAGACGGCCTGCAAGAATAGAATAACAACAACACTTGATACACGCTACAAAAAGATATGCGCGCTCGGCCAAATTTTTTAGGTAGCAGTGCTATTAATGGTCAAGGTGCTGTGCCAAGTCATGCGTTTCTCTCGACAAGTGTGGACGGTCTATTTGTGAATTATCACACTGGCCGACTGATAAATAAGCGACCTGATCCTCTCACGTGCCTGTGTGGGGTCTGTAGGAGACCCTGAAGGCCTTGGTAGTGCCAAGCGTACAGCAAGCTTCGCGAGAGGTCATCAGGCCGTGTGGGCAGATCAATGAGTCTGATAGATATCTGTGTAGGGCTAGCTTACCAGTCTTCAAAACGATCGGTCTCCAGGAAACATACAGTATTCATCCCACTACATGAATCTGATGGCTAAGGCCACAGTGTGAGCAGCCCTTTGAGAAATGCAATCGGCTGGCATTTCTCGATGCGTCGTAGGCCTTCGATGTGTCGAGCCAACTTTCAAAAGAGCAAAGAGTTGAATTTAATTTATTGAAGTACCTTTCCTCAAGGCTTTTGTCACCTTAGTCACCTAGATTTCTATATAGACGCCAACATGACGAATCAGTGTGTGACGGGCCACGACTTTCGGCCAAAGCACGTGAGCAATGCCATAACCAAATATCTCTATTTTCTATGGAGAATGTGGTCACGGGGGCGGCTTGGTCGCTCGACAAGAACAGAGCCTGTTCCAGAACCCCTGTGCCTCTACACGTAACCTGATGATACTACAACACACCAAGTACATTTTCAAACTCGCTTGCACCCATGCTACAAGGGTGGCCCTAGAGCAACAAACAGCCGAGCCACAACCAAGCGGGCTTAGCCCCTAACACTCACGGCCAAGTGCGCGGCGCACTTCTTGCTCAGCAACGGCCACGGTAGGGAAATCAAATCTGAATACCCATCCCAAATGCCGCGACTGATCCAGGGCAGGAATGGAGTTGCCGACGCAAGCGATAGTCCTTCCAGATGAGTGGATGCCGTAAATATCTCCCAAAAGTGACTTCTAAAAGGAGATGGGTTATATCTTTTGAACCAGCACCCACGATATTGTCATTCTCGGAATACTCGCGGGGTATTTATGCTACACGCTTTCTGCAGCAGTGACAACAATTGGTGGTTAACATGAACCTTCATTCTTCCCCATCTAACTTGAGAAACACGTATATACAGTAGTTATCCTCTCTCCCAACGCCATTCCTAAATAGGTAACTCCTTACTCATCGACATCGTTGGCCATCAAGTCAGTAGGTCATTCGACAATGGTTATGAATGACGTGTACGAGTCCGGACCGTAGTAATATGGTGATAGAAGAAGCAGGAAGGTATTTAGACTGTGTCTGCGTGGAATCAATAGAGTAGAAGAGAGATATCGGGTACAACTGGTGTTTACGACGACGCGACAAAAGCACTTAAACACTGTGTCTGGGCCTCGGCTAATACTTCATCAGCCTCGCCTATTCGACTCAACCAAGCTCACGTGATAGCCACCACCGACGTCATGCCCGTTAATTTTGTACATTGTAACCAGTGCGCTGTTGACCGATAGTACTTTAACCCACCAGGCACTATCTGGGGTAGACGGAGCACTGCCAGACCTCTACACAACTCCGGACTATCATTATGTTCTCCTCTTTCCCCCCGATGACTCTGCAGACCGAGTCAAATCAGCCAGCGTATTTCGGCTATGCCTGTGAGGCCATAACCAATGCAACTGAAGCGCATAATTTAGGAGAGAAACTTGTAAGAGTTTGTCCAGACGACGGAGCGAAGGTATCCAAGTGTTGACGATTCGATCTGTCGATAACTCTGAGCTTAGTAGTGGCCAGCAAGACGAGGAATATCGCGGCCCCCCAAGATAAAAAGACGAAAAAATATTGGTCAGATGAAGAGACCAATATTAGAAGGGTGTTAAGCCCAGAGTAGGTACGGATATTATGAATGTAGTCGGAAGCATCATCATATCAAAGAGGACTCAAGTGCGCGATATAAATATATACAGGTCTCCTATCCATGTCCACAACTACCAAATCCCGCACTGCCATAAACACCATCAATCTCTACTATTCATCGCAATCCTGACTATCAATATGGGCTGCTATGAGGCGGTATCTTTGTACGGGTCGATAACAAGAGAGAAATGTTAATACCAGGCCTTAGTCATTGACCAGGAAAAATTTCGATAAATCGCTTCCTACATTCCCTCGTTTCACTCAAGGACTTCTTGTGGAATGCGGGTGACCACATTGGATGGCACACTGGCGGGGGCTGCTGTGAGGATAGTAGGCGAGTTCTAGATTTTCCGTAAGCTCCAACTTCAAATAATCTCGATACATTTCGGTGGTTGTTGCACAATACTCTGATCTCTCATTGCCCCTAGCCACATGAGGGGAGTGATTGCAAAGCAGGGTGGTGGGAGATGGCGAGTAGTGTGAAAGCTCGGGTATGTAGTCACACTCACCAACACGAAAATCAGCCGCTTCGCTCTCACATTAATCAGACAACTCACATGGCTCTGATTTTTACTAATCTCCCTCATTTAAGAGACATAGGAGCCCTGCAATATCCATAGCTTTGTGCCCAAGAGACGGTGGAATGTGCGTAGACAAAGCGGGCGAATCGCTGATACCGCGTCATTCTTGGAGCTTTTTGAGCTGCGGATAACTGTGGTCCGCTTTGCGTCTTGGCCAATTACAAAATATACGGCGGTGGCAGCTGCTAGCATTACACGGTCATTCTTTTAGCTCTTCACGCCTTTATTATTTCATTTGCGGCCGCAATTACAACTGCATGTGTGCTACAGATCGCAGCAGAACCTCCACTGTATACAGTGCTCTACAAGTCATGAAGTAGAGCTTTGCAAACGTCGGGACAGCGGCTACCTCTTCATTCTCCCTCACAATCGGGATTGAGCTTCACCCTTTCCAGGCGCGCATGCTGAAGTCATAGAAAAGCACAAACTGCCGCTATATGCATTGTTCAAATCCTCAAGTCAGCGAAATGTACTGTCGGTCAATGGCGCGTCCCACCAAACATAGATTATCGAGCTGGCTACGGCTGGATAGACGATAGGTAGAGCTGAGAGCACAGATAGTCACCTCTCAGCTTTCTACTGTTCTAGATACTTGTATGGATTTCAAGAGTCTGATAAGAGTTGCTGAACCAATTTATCGCGCTCGAAGCGTTAATTCGTGGCTAGTGTAGAGTACCATTGTTACTCTGGGGGCTAGAATACGAGTCTCTCACCAACTCCATACGACTACCTACAGATCTTCGTCGAGCCAATGCGATTAGTGCTGTTTGTTTCTCCGCTGCCCAATTTTCTTAAATATAGGAACTATCGGCTAATAGTAGTACTTGCAGGCGGCAAATAGAGTAGCTTGCTCTGTGCGCGTCACGCTTCCTCGAGGGTCACGCAGCCGTAAAAGTACCGATAAAAGTCAAGAAATAACGGTTACTGGCCCAAACACGGACTCTAGACCTAGGAGTTGAATCCTTTGAACTAATTGAAGAGATCAAGTCTTGTCGTTGACAGCTTCGAGGATGAGGCGTTGGATCAATCATGGAGTATTACGTTTTTTTTGATCAGCTTTTTCTACAGCGCAGACTCAAGGGGGTGGAAATGATGCCACTTCCAATGCTTTGACTGGAATAAGGGATGTCTGTAGCAACAACAGCACGCAGTTAGATAAGACTTGATGAAGGAGACTGGCTCTGCAATAATCCAATCGCTCGTGTACCCGAACATCGCTCAGATTTGGCGGACTATTCTCAACACCTCTCAGTGGTGTCCGCTACGAACCTCCAGCTCTCACTGTAGAGTCTGCAGAGCCGAGATTGAGTGACAAAGTCCTCACTTCGATGAGGATTCCGAATCGCTTTCGCCGTCTATATCGTCTTCATCCACAAGTACATCCCCCTATCACCGTTATCATGAAGCTAACCACGATCAGATCAGATGGTAGAGTCGGAGCCCTACCCATCACCAACCCTTGATCATGGAGGAAAAGCCGTCCGGTGAGTTTCCAGAGTGAACCCAGCACCCCATATGGAGACGGTGGATTGGATCAAGTCGGCCTCGAATGTTACAAAGGGAGATGAAGATGAGTATGCGCATCTCGTGTGGCTGGAGCTGCAGGTTTTTTGAGACTTTTTCCCGCGCACGCAGATTCTATTGCTACCATTTTTTTTTGGGTCGAAGGTTCCGTAGCAAAGATGGCTGAATTCCACGGGCAAACACTAGGCTGAATGGCTATTCATCACGGGCAATATATCAATGATCTTTCAAGAGGCAAGGAGCAGGGTAGAAGATATGGCCCAGGTCAGAGAGGAGCTCAATATGCCAGACAGTCTATGGCTCAAGTATTACAGTAAAAAAAGACTCACATTGAATATCGGGCATAAGCTCAAGCTTTTCGGTGGAAGTTAGCGAGGGCACAAAGGTAAAAGTGTCGTGATGTGATTATTGTTGCGAAAGCAACCTAGATTAGATTGTTTTATTATAGTCCCTACTGAGTCTAAGACTATGGAAGACTTTGTGAATCTAACTAAAGATTCTAATTACATTTGAGAAATTTAATTGTGAAATATGCCAAAATTTGTTCTTATAGACATTGAGGGACAAGCCCTTTGTGAAGCAACGCAGATACTCCTCGTGCTTGTGGTTTCAGTAGATGTCCATCAAGAATGTCGGGTGTCGCCTATCCGATACTAGCTACACCACAACTTTCTGTCACGTCTGATATTCGAGACTGCGACGAGAATACGCGTGCTGCTCATCGTATTCTCAAGTTCTTACCATCGTTTTTCATTTTCTCTGCTCTGCCTGGCCGATTCAATGTCCCTATCCCCTGCTGCCTCGACCATAGCGAAAGGGCGCATACGAGCCTTGCCTTTTGGGGAAGTAGCGGGCCTCACGAACCTCTTCCACACCACCCAATATTCCAGATTAGTCACGGCAGCAGCGGCGAGAGCGCGCGGGAGCGGACGAAGCTTGGAAAGAGCCTTTCGACGAACATTAGATGAGTCGAGGAGGCGGAGGAGAGGGAAGGTGGGGCGCTGGAATGGCATGGATCGCGGTCTGAGCCAATAATTATTGGGTTGGCTCGAGACGACGAAGGAGTCAGAGCTAGGGCATCGCGTCTGGCTCCACGCCATAGCATATTGTTGTGCTCAGCCACGTAGTGTGGTGGATGTGGTAGCTGGTGCATAGGTAGCTACTATGGCAGTGTGGAATTGTGACATACTAGTTACGTGACTGGTCTACAGGCGAACCAGCCTGCCATGGAACACCCACCACAGTGCAGGCACCACCATAGACACCGCCATGGCTGGCTGGTGCAGTGGTACCTCGTCTCAGCCGCTCTACCAAGTATCGTCTGGATAGCTTGGACACACAGCCCACTCGAGACGGGAGATGGCTCGTCCGAACCCCACAAAGCACCGCTCTTCTCGCGGTGCCAGCTCTCATGCTTGAGCCGCCAAAGCCTCTGGAATTCCCTTTTGCGCGCACTGCCGGAGCAGCGTCGCGGTACTTGCGACTGAAGTCCAGCGCATGAGCGTCGTCCGCTATGTATACACACGTTGGAAACACGGCATCCTGCATCCCCTGCGCCCGCCAATGCCGTTGCATGCAGCTCGCCCAGACTATATTTCGGAGTTCGGGCCGGCGCCGGCACTTCCGACCTAATGAGGCCCGACGCTTGAGCCGGCTCGAATGCCATTCTTCCCGGCCAAGTGCAGGGATTGGCCTCTTCGTGTTTCCTAGTGCGTGGCCCGGTGGTCCGAGTCGGTGGATACTTCACGTCTGGCATCTCACTTTATCCGCAGTCGAGTCGGTCGCGCATAAACTCTCTCGCCTCCATTATTGTTATTCTGAATATGATTCCATCTAGCCCGATCGCGCACCGCGTGGGTCCATGCAGGAATATCTAGCTATAATGTTTACATAGGAGGGGGAACCGAATTTGGGGAAAGGCCCCTGGTCCTATCTGTTTACACTACTACCAATTTGTTCATTTTACCTTCGGGAAGTGCCGTGTACACTGCTCAGCCAGTGTGAATTCCGTCCGCTCCCCTTCCGGATGGTGCTATTATATCTGGCATTGCCATCTCGGCCTCCCCTGCACGTCGAGACTGTTTTGTCTAACAATTGAGCCGGATACGCTCGCTTCCCAGCTGCATAGCGATACTCCTTCGGGCCCTGGTTAGGTTGCGGCGGATGTTGAAGGGGGGCATCTTTGAAAATGATTTTGGTGCTGCCTCTTTTTTCGCGAGGAAATATATTTGCCGCTTTCCACTGTTCTGCATCGGCCGTTTCCTGTTCTGCCTTGTCCATGAATTCTTCCACTCCTCCAAAGGCCGCTATCTTTCCAGCTTCCTCCTGCCTCCCCTCGTCCTTTTCCCATCCGCAAGCTCTTGTCCATTCGGCGATATCTTTGCCCCTGTTCGAGGCATGCGGAGTTTCTCTCCCGTCTGCGCCTAGCTTTATACTCTTACATGTCGAGCGTAGTGTCTGTTGAACTGGGCGTTTAGCTGATAGTCCGGCGTGCTGGACCCTCCTTTGTTTCAGGTATTTCTCTATAGGGAGGATAGACGATTCGTGCTCTAGCACGTAATACTACTATTAATCCATTTATGTCCTATTTGAGTTTCTAACTATGTAGGATGGACTATTTCAATACAACCTTTCTTTTTCATTCTAATTGGGGGTTTTCTTGATTTGATGTTGGGATCCCCGTTACTGGTTCACCAGGAGTCCTCCCTTGTAGTTCCACTGTATACATCATACTACCTGAGTCTATTAGTCGATTAAGCAAACTGAACTTCTCCGTTCTCAGGCAATGCTTACTCCGAGGTTCTCTCTGTACTCCAACAACATGGCACCGGTACTTTTTTTTTTGTCAGAGTCCTAAGCTAAAGCTCCAAGTCCACTATAAGTGCAAGACTGGTGGAGCCGGTGGGGATCATTGCTTACAGGCCCAGCTCATTCGAACCGCGAGACCCGCTACTGAAAAAGTAGTAGGTGAATTGTGTCATGAATGCGCTTTTCACATTAGTAGTAAATTGTCATCCACGAAGTATAGTATGCAGGGCCAAGGTAATGTAACTAGAAAAGTGATCGATTACATACCCCCAATCGCTACATTCACCTGTAGACCACTCCTAAAGGAGACTAGTTAAGGGGCTATCTGGAAGTATGTGGGATTGGTTAATCATCATGTAAATAATCTATAACATAACATCACACAATAAGATACCATTCGCACCCAAACACATTATTGCCATAACCACCCAAGTACAGTCTAAGCTCCCTGAGTAGTCACAACCATTCAATTGAAGATACCAAGTGTATACGACCATATACACCACCACCCTTCAATAAATTGCAACTCAGAATACCCCGCCTACTCCGACTCCGAGATCGAAACTCCATCTTTCACCCCTAATTTCAAGCAAATACAAATTTCCTCCGATAAACGATACGTCTCGCCCCGTTCCATTTCGTGTCATGCAATGTGGCAATGAATAGTTTGTCCGATCGCCGCTGTGAGCAGTGGATGAGTGGGCAGATAGGCCGTCGAAACAGCCGGTTTCCTCGGCAAATATTTTGAAGCTTTCGTGGCACTTGGGCCCGAGAAGCTTTTTGCCAAAGTCAACGTGGGACATTGACTTTCTGAGCCTACGGCGCATGAAGTGGTCTGGAGTAGTTTCCTTCCCGCAAGTGCACTCCATAGGAGCGTCTGCGTTGTTAAATCGGCGATGGTATGCCGCAAAATTGCCGCGACCCCTTCGATAGCACCGGTCATGTTTGTTTGTTATAAGTCCTAGCATATACCCGTTATCCCCTAAGGCTCAAAGACCGGTGTTTACAGCTAAGATCAAATCTATGACACGCCCAGCTTGTTTCCACCACGTCAACCACTACACAGATAGTAGCTAGTTAGATTACATGCAGCCATACACAAAACAGAAATCACAACAGAACTCCCGCCTCCAAAACTGTGAGCTCTAAATTAATATCAGCACTTCTGGTTGGGAGGCAAAGCTTCTTCGTCTGGTTTCCCTTCCGATCGTGTCATTTTCCATGAATAATTTAATTGGATCTTGCTGAGAGCAGAGAGCGAACCTGCAGGTGAGCACCCATAACAACGGGTTTTCTGTGCAAAGTTTCTGAAGACTTCAAGGCACGTGGGTCCAAGAAATTGGTGTAAGAAGTCATCGTGGGACTTTAAACCTCGTATTCGACGTGTTTGGTGAGAATGTAGTCAAAAGTGTATGATGTGTGTAGGACTAGTCTCCCCTCTACAAGCGCACTCATTGGGTGCATCTGCATTGTTGAATCAGCGATGATAGGCTACGAAATTGCCGTGGCCCGTACGGGCTGCAATCAGTTCGCGGAGTAGATGCCTTGGTAGAGCTAGTTCAGGCGGCTTCTGCCGTTTCATGAGCAGATCTAAATTTAGATACAGAACAGGGCACGCTTTATCACACCAATTGCTGAGAAAAGCTTGGAGCCGGTTATTCATGATACGGCGTTGGTATGCAAACGAGATGGATTGTGGTTATTGGTCCGGACTAGGCAACATTCGTAAACTGGAACGCGCAGTTGCGCCTACTTCTTCGTTCTCCTGTATTCCAGAGTGACCGGGGATCCACTTAATCGTCACAACATCTGACGCTGAGAGTATGCGAAACTGACTTACCTCTTCGAGGCTGGTTGAAGAGATGCCCGTCTCAAGTGTTTTTCCAGCATGTTGACCATTCAGAAAAACATTCACTCGCCATATCGTCTCCCCCAGCTGCACGTTGCGCTTCTTTAAGTCTCAACGCCGCCTCAAGAGCCTTCAGCGCCCCTGTGATTTCTGCGTCCAAGACCTCTCCTCCGTGTCGGATACCACTTTCCTTGAGAAGAGTTTTACCAGATCTCTTCACAACAAAATCCCAAGCTGACCGTCTGTTTCCTTCTGATGAGCCGTCTGAGTAAGCGCAAATTTCCGATGCGGGCACGTTGTCTATCCAACGTTTGCTTGCTTTTTTCCCTTCTGACTTGGTCATGGATCTAGCAGAGTAGGATGGCTGCGGCAGAGGCATCGAAGCTTCTGCATCCGGAAGTTGTCGATAGGCACGCTGTGCACGATTCTTTTGTCTATCTACATATTCAAATCCTCGAGGATTTTTTTTGTACTTTCGAGTCCCAACGTTTGGGCACATCGCAGCACGAGATCTCAGCGGGTGCTGATCATCGAGGGTTCTTATTCGGGCTGAAAATCGTAGTCGGTTTCCCTCTAAAATAATATTTGTAGGAGGGATTCCTCCTTCCCTGTGCAGGACCAAATTTGGAGTAGTCCGCAGAACTGGAAGTGCAGATCGGAGACCCATCATGATGGCCTTGTCAATCATAGTATAGAGGCTTGCGGTAGCTGGCGTGGCTATTCCCGTTCTTGTTGGGCGTTTGAGGCCTGGCCACCAGACTTCCGCAACAAAAGTCGCGATCGAAGCGATACAACTGTTTGCTGCTAGTATCAGTGCTCCTGGTGCGGCCCCTCGAAAAGTAGAATTGTAACGTCGCATAAGATGTGCGATTTTCATTGCTTATCCGGACCAAGACATCACATGCTGCTTGAAGTTAAGTCGCGGATCGAGGTGAACCCCAAGCCAGCAAATATGTTCGGCTCGTTCTATTAGAGTGCCATCGCCGTAGACGCCAACAGCTGCCTCGCGATGCCGAGGTGGGAATTGTACTACCTCTGACTTTTCTGTGTCAAAATAAACGGTATTCTCCTGCGCCCAATCCAGTAGATGATCAACTTCCTTCTGAGTAGCGGCAGCAGACTCGGTAGTGGTGCAGTCAAATCCAAGAACACCGATGTCGTCAGCGTAACTAAACCTTAGATTAGGAGTACCACTCTGCATTGGCTCTGCCATGTACAAAAGAAAGAGAAGTGGATAGATCGGCGAGCCTTGCGGGACTCCGCAGTCTAGTTTTCGCTCCGTCGTGACTCCTTCTGAGTGTCGTACTTGGGACATTCGCTGTGCAAGGAACGACATTGTCCACTTTAAAACTGAGTCTGGCCATATTTGTACTTCTATTCTTCTCACTAGACGGTTATGGAGAGCTGCATCGAAGGCACCTTGTACGTCTAAGGTGACGAAAGTAGCCGTCCATCCCTGAGTGCGCGTCTCCTCGACATCATGCACCATACAGGAGACTAGGTCTGTTACTGAGCGTCTCGAGAGTGCGCCGAATTGTAGCCGACCAACCTCATCACAAGTTACTGCTAGGTGGACCGTACGTTTTGCCAGAAGCCTTTCTAGCCCTTTACCAAGGCAAGAAAGAAAGGCAATTGGTCTCCAATCTTTGACTGTTGTTGGGTCCTTTTTAGGCTTGTCTACAAGAACCACTTCGGCCAATTCGAAACAAGTCGGGTACGTACCAAGTTGTATACAAGCCCTGAAGAGTTTAAAAATGCATGGTCCAATTGTCTTCCAGCAGGCCACTAGCAGCTGTACGGAGACTCCGTCTGCTCCTGGGGTCGTGTTTCCACAGCCGATGGTACAAGTTCGGACTTCTTCATCGGAGATTTCATCCTTCCATGGTATTCGATTATTGCTCGCGGCAGTGCATGGTGGCAGGTCGTCCGATGTTTGATGCCTTGCAAGGAGAGAGTCACGGAGAACTGTGGCTCGCTCTAGCGGATCAGAGATGAGAGCTCCGTTGTGGTTAAGAGGTTGGGGAATGCTTGACTGTCTGGACTAGCCTTTCTCATCAAGCTAAAAACATTATTCGGCGTGGTCAAATTTTCTGCCAGCTATGCTTGATATTTCTTTCTCGCGGCTCTAAGAACTGATCGCAGCATTTTGGCGTACACAGCACGTTGGTGAGGTGTTGCGGCCGCTAGATATTCCGTCCTTGCTGCCTTGCATGCCGGGGTCCACCATGTTGCAGATTTACCGGTGTTTGCTCTAGATCGAGTTCCTGTTGGATTGATAGCAGTCTTGAGGTGAGAGGAAAGTTCCCGGGCTTAGTCTTCGGCCTTTTCAATCGTATCTAGGAGTGGCGGCAAACGAACCAATTTAGCAACAGATCGCGCAAAGTTTGGCAGTTTTTCCCTCGTCACTCGAATCTTGGCCAACTTGGGTCTCAATACTGCAGACTGAACCGGAACTATTCCTCTGATAGGAAAATGGTCGCTGGTGACACATTCATCAATGTCTACCCATGCACGGCTACTGTTAATGTTGGTCCAGGTAAGGTCCAAGGTGTTTCCAGCTTGATGTGTGGGTTATCTGATGATGAGGAAAGTTGGATGGTGTTCTTCCGCCCATCTTTCAATTATTTCACCTTGTCCATAGAGACGAATGACTCCTGGTTGCCAGGAACAGTACACCGAATTGAAATCACCCACAGCAATTGAGTTCGGCGGCGGGGTCCAGTTGATAAGTGGCTGTATGGCTGATGTGTCTCTGGGTGCCTTGTACACATTGAGGAAAGTGACTCCATTAACAAGTACTCAGCAATAGTCCCCCATCAGCTTAGCGCAGGGGAAGAGTTGCCTCGCTGATATCGTCCTATCATCCTTCCGGGTGTAGGTCACAGCCCTTGGCCTGACCTTTTCGCCACCATGAGGTAAATGATAAATATATCCAGGATATGACATTGTCTCTTCTTTCCACCGAGGTTCTTGAATTAAGACGACGTTGATATTCAGCTCGAATGCTCGGGCAAGTGCAATATTCTGTGTTGGACCTCCTCTACCTACGTTTATTGATATGAAACTTAGTGTAGGAGAGAGGCGGAAAGGGGCCTGTGTGGCGCCCTTTATGAGTGATTTTTCTGGACCCGCCTCTGTGACCTCAGTCACGTTTGGCATCTCATCCGTAATTAGAACTTCAAAGCTATTGTTAGAGCTGTAGTTCTGTGGACTTATTTTGTCCGTCTCAGCGGCTGCTTTGATAGCCATCTCCACTCATCGAACGGCTGTTTTTGCTCGGACCATCGTGGCATATTTTTGCTAGCTAGCTTTACTGATAGTCAAGAAAATTTCTCTCGAAGCCAATATAGACTTGTTGAAGCAAGCCAGGCAATTTCGGCTGTTCGATCGATGAGGCCCCCTACAGTTGCGGCACTTTGTATGTTCTTTGCATTCCGATGTTGAGTGCATTTTTGAGGTGCAGTTCTAGCATGCTGGGGTGCGCGAGCAACTTTGATTCTCGTGGTATAGAAGATATCGCTTGCATTGGCTCACAGTTGGGCGGGGCTGATGGCGAACAGCGATTCCCGAGTCGTCAAATAGTCAGAAGCCTGGTCTAGGGACGGACGCTCTTTCGAAGCGAGCCATCAATGTCTGGTAGGGGGATTCGACTCGTCCTTTTGTATGAGGGCGAACCCTTGCCGGAACCTTTGAAGTGAATCAGGCAATTTCGTTGGCCACCATCTAGTCGGTGACAATTACTTTTCCCAGGAGTGTATGAATAGCGGCTGGAATTGTCGAAATGCGAAGGGCCACTAGATCTGAGGCCTTCTCCAACCTTGTATCTATCTGGACGAACGATGCAGCAGAGTTTATAAGGAGCTGTAGTACTTCCTGGCTTTTGGCTCGAAGTGCGAAACCAGTCGGAACACGGTAAACGTGTTCAATGTTTTGTGAGGGAAGCTCGAGCACTTTTGCTACCGCATCTCGCACGCCAGCCAGTGAGAGAGCGCGCCAGGCGTGGTCTTTGCCGAGCCGAAAAAACTAACGATCGTCTTGGGCGGCTATTGCCGTAGCCTTTGCTGTGGATTTAGCTGATACGGATAGTTTGATGTGGACTCGAACGTCTTTATTTGGTGTCGCGGGCGTATTGAGTCCAGTTCGGGTAACCGTCGCCCAGGTAGGTTTGACCTGAGTCACCTTGGCCTGGGTCGCTTTTTGTAGCAGCTCTGGATACTTTTCAATCGTTTGTTCCACGATCTTTCCGCCATGATTCTGGCAGTTTGGTCGTGGGGGGAGGTTGGGAAGGACTGTTCCTGGTCCCGACATCATGAATTGAGCTATTGCAGCTCGGAGGTAGACTTTCATGGAGTCTATAAATTGAACACTCGGCCCTTTGGATAGAGGTGAGAGGGCATTCTTCACACCATTGATAGCAGCGGTGCATATTGTGAGATTAGTTGCGGTCTGGGCCGCTCGCTGTTCTTCGGCTTAAAGTATGGCTCGAAACTCGGGAGGACAAGCCGCTGTTTTCTTGGAGCTACTATCGCTGCAAAAAGTTTGATTGTTACCAATTTCCCTTGGAATAGTAATCTGAGGGGTTGTGGTTGACGCGGCTTCGTCGGCCTTTTTTACGTTAACACTAGATGTCCGCTTCATGGCCGGCACAGCAATAGCCCTTGTGTTTGTAATAATGGGGGCCTCTGGGACCTGACCGTCTTTGGGTTCACTGATATTCCATCGTGAGCTCTAAAGCCCCTCCATAATATATCGGTCGATAACTGCATCACCCATCTCAATATCTGTGTTTGTGTAGTACGAGTCTTCTTCGAAGGCTCTTATTCTCTCGGATATGTCCAATTCCATCTTTCGCCCGTCTATCGAGCTCAATGTGTCACAGTTCGGGTATAGATGCTGGGGCGATCAAATATACGAAGGTTGTTTATTATTTTCTATACCACAATATGTGTGTCCTAACTCAACTATTTATACACTTATTAGGCTATCTAGAATATTCCTTCCTGTCTGATACTAGCTTCTGTTATGTTCCCCTGATACCAGTTCACAGTCTCACTGTCAGTTGCTAGAATCTTCTAGTCATGTTGAGAATAAACTAGAGTGAAGTTTCGCCCTTTCTAGAATTGTTGAGGCACGTGATTAGCATCACGTGATACAGGACAATTATCGGCTCACTAGCCGTTACACAATGGTATTATTTTGCGTTCCAAGTGATTTTTCAGGTTGGTATTCATTCTGTTCATAATTCTTTTGTGGCGAATAAGCTGCGGTAATTTGGCAGGCCCAGGAAACATTTTGAAGATCTGGGGTCTTGCTACTATGAGAAGTCGAGTTAGTGTGATGATTTTTATTGTACTATTTGAGTCTTAGACTATCTAGCACATTGGGCTCCTCTCTGACCCAGGCCACACCTTGCACAATGTTCCTCGCCTTTCATGTTACTTGAAAGATCATTGATATATTGCCCGTGATTATTAGCCATTTGTTACGGCCTTGTATTCCCGACATTAAGAGCCCCTGATACTATTGTTCCTTTCGGGTATTGTGTTGTGATCATATATATGCGTACGGAGCAATTGTATATTATGTATATATGTATATCTCTAGATACATCTTATTATCTTCTTTACCTAGTTTAGAATAATGTGGCGGCCGGAGTAGAGCACGGGTTGTAAGATGACCAAGTCGAATCAAGTCGTCACACAATTCAGCTCAGTACTTATCCATGGAATTTGGCCATCTTTTCCACGGAACCTTCTACTCAAAAAACAAAAAATGGTAGCAATGGAGACTGCATGCGCAGGAAAAAGTCTCAAAAAACCTGCCGCTCCAGCTAGGCGAGGCCTAGACACCGGAACTGTTGAAATCTAACGCTTTTCATCCTCGGACTTCATGGTGAGCAGTAGTTGTATAGCACGTGATGCCATGCGGGGGAGAAGGAAAGGAACGACGAAAGCCGCTAGCCAGACCTAAGCGATCTGGCCCTCTTGTAGATGTAGACATCCCTCTTGTACATAAAACATAAAGAAAAATAACTCTAACTAGTATAATAACAATAGTAAGGAACTCTAGCATCCACACTCAGTAATCTCATACAACGTGACCCATAAACCTCTATCTTATCTCTACCACTCAACGACAAAGCTCCAACAGGAACCACATGAGGTGCGCATGTTCATCTACATCTCCCTTCTTCGTGACAGTCGAGGCCGACTTGATCCAATCCACCATCTCCGTATCGGGTGCTGGGTAAGCTCCGGAAACTCATGGGATGGCTTTTCCTCCATGATCAAGTAGTGGTGATCAAAAGGACTTCTACGCTAACATTTGATCTGATCGTGGTCAGCTCCATGATAATGGTGATAGGGGATTGAAATGATTGATGAAGGCGATGCAGACTGTGAAATTGAATGGGAATCCTCATGAAAGTGAGAACTTTGTCACTCAATCTCGGCTTTGCAGACCCTACAGTGAGAGCTGGAGATTCGTAGAGGACACCACTGACAGGTGTTAAAAAAAGTCTCCCGACGCCGACTGGATGAAATCCTGGGTCTCTTTGCTTTGCATTTTGCGAATAGTACATACTCCTTGAATAACTTGCTTTGCTTTTGATAGCAACTCCTTGGGCTGCAGGTTACTTACTCCGTATATTCTTATCCGAACTTACGCTTTCGTCACTTGTGGAGCTACGACCGACGAGTAAGTCCTTTGAATCGTCACCCCCGATGCCACTATAATAGTAAATTTCCTGACGGGATACGTGTGGCTCTTTTTTTATAGCTTCCTCGAGGGCCTTAATCTTCTCCTCGCTCGGAGACATGTTTTGGGACATATCCTTTTTTTTGTTTTTTTGAATTAGATTTTAATTGCGTGTACAGCTATCTAGCTATGACACAATATTGGAGACAGAGTAAAGAATAGATGACTCAATTTTAAATTTGAGCACTCGTGCCTCGGATTTCATTTGCAAGTACCACTGCGAAGTTTTGGTTTCTTTTTCTTACCCCAGATCAGCCTTCATCCGTGGATACTCACTAAGGGAAACGTCTCAAAAATCCCGAGTTATCCAGACATGCTTCCATCATCTATTGAACTTTCTCCGCGCGAAATGTAGACTGAAGCATCTCCTTCCCATGTTAAGTATGTGCACAGCCTACTCAAACTATATCGGAGAAAATCAAAGTAACTTCCATCGTTTGCTCGTTTTTATAGTTTCAGCTTCACTCTCGCAATCGAAAGCCTGGCGCGCACAATCCTCTTTACTCTGTGAAACTCTTTGCCACAATTCCAAATCTCACATCCGTCGAGATTTTATTCTTCCTTTGCGTCATCTTGTAAGCTTATCAAAATCTCTCTCAAGCCAGTCTCAAAGAACTGTCGCCCAGATTTGTGCCCCACGAATTTTGTCCTCCTGCGGATATTCGTATTGGCGTGGGTGTATATCTATTGGCCAGCAGAGACCAGAGAATAGTAAAAGAGAGATATGTTCATCGAAACGAGGATGTACTCGCTCGTTCTTCCAGACTTGATGAGGCTTAGGTAGGAATAAATCTCGTTGGCAGAGAAATACTGACATAGTAGAGTGAATTAACTCATTGCCTACTGGGCCAGCTTCTTTAGAATTGCGAATGAAGACTAAACTTGGGTCTGGGTGAATATTTTACTCCTAAGTTCGTAGAAGACACCGCGGACAGGTGTTCGGTTTTTGCACTCAGCAAAATGCCCCTATCGAATGCTAATGTGACCGAATGTAAAATCACAGTTCTACTCTTGTGTCACCAACATCAATTACTCCGTCAACTTTAATAGCACTACTATCAACGAGAATAATTTCAGGTGAGATGGAATAATAGGAGCCGGTTCGTGCACTACTCGAGCCTCTCCAAAAAACATATTGAGCTTGCTCTCGGTTTTGCTTCTGCAAGAGAGCTTGTTGGCGCCGCTGGTGCTTGAACATTTTTCCGTGAACGTCCTGACCCTTTTCTTGTTCCTTCAACTATCCGGATTATTGCCAGAGAAATCCCTCGATAATCCATCATCTCAGTTTCTGGTAGTGTTACAGCGTGCGTTGGAGTCTCTATAATTAATGCCGCTGTTCTACCAATGAGCTCAAATGAAGCTCTCTCCAACCCTTTTGAGTAGATCCGAAATGTTTGATACATTGTGTTCTGCCGGACCTATGGGTTTTGCTACAGTTGGCGCAGGAAACCCGCTTCTTCGGAAACTCCTTCGCCTGTTTTGCGTATAATGATTGTGTTTGCCCTCACTGACTGCGGATAAAACACTGGTCAACTTTTGCACACGATGATCAGAACTTAGCTGTGGAGGACAAAGAACCGATAAAAATTCCGTACCGGAAAACTTCTCATAATCTATCAACCAATAGATTATAATGATGTCTTCCCTTGCATGATCTTTTATTTTTGCTCTTATTATTTCCTGGAAATCTAGTTTTCATCGAATCACGGCTACTGTCAGCCTTGAAATCCACATGTTGTTACCTAGCACAATTTTTTGCATTTTTTGCATTAGGTTTTAATTGCTTGTGCAGCTATCTAGCTTTGACATAGAATAGAATATAATTAAATTAAAATCCCTTCTGAGTCTTGACTAAGATGGATTTAGCTTTGACACAATACTAGAGATAAAGTACAGAACAGCGGAGGACAAAGTGTAAATACTTATCACCGGTGTTTTCTAGTACCGAGATTCAGTCATGTTAAAGGGTGTACTCGAGAGTTTTCGTCGAGTTGGCGATCGGGAGGAATGGTGTTAGCAATTCTCGAAAATTCGACAAGCAGAGACTTCACGACCGCACAACTTGTCGATTTCAATCACCTACACTCCAGATATGAGCCGCAGACAATGTGAAACCTGTCTGATTTTGTATTAATACAACCGACTACACTCACTACCTCGAATTTTCCTAGGGGATCTTTCCCAGCTAAATTCATCATCACTGAAGCACTCCATAACCCGCAAGTCATCTTTGTTATGATCAAAAGCATGAAGTTTTATTATAAACTATGAAGGCTATAAATAATTACAAGATTGTCACATGACCAGGTCATGTGAGACTTAAATACCATCACAATCTTTGCTATCTAAAATTCGACTGGAAATTTATCACTTCACATCTGTCGTGCGATATGAAGGTACGGTCAAAGTACCGGCCCTGTATTCGTCTAACCTCGGCCAAGGGCACCAACAACTCAACCTGAGACGAATCGCCACTGACGAAATACGTACGACATTTCGCCGATACATCAACTAGATAATTCGACAAAGGTCAAGGTATCGGTACCCTAGTCTTGAGCTCTTCGGCCAATATTCGGTCTCCACGGTTAGAGATATGGCAGCGACAGGGCAAAGCCGGGAAGATGGAGAGTCTACAAATTTTCTACGATGGCGATATTGACAGAAGTTTGAGGATGGTTGCAATGGAGAAAAAAAGGAAGAAAAACTGAGTAGACCTCGACGGACAACTTGATGAGGTCTCTGATGAAGAAAAAACCCCTGGATGAGATGAGAATATGCTGCGGTGAAGAATGACTAGGAATAAACGGAAAAGACAATTTAGAGATTGGAATAGCGTCAAGGGCTCGGGCGTAGGGTGAACGAGTCTGAGGATGAAATTGCGCTGAAGCGCGCCAAAGTCGGGTTCTCTAGACGGTTAGACTTGACATGTCCAACATGTGGGTGAAGTCTGAGGTGGACCCATCATTTAGGTGGGACAAGGCTCATGTACTTGGTGGTTCACATGATCCAGTATGGTCCCACTCATACTCAGGTTCCCATAGGGGTGCAGAGGGTGCCGATTCCCTAGCACTTTAATAAACAAAACAAAAATGAAGCAAAGCACTACCACCACAATTTATTAGATCAGAGCGCTGTTATCGACGTTCTGTCTCCTTCGATTCTGTTCATTGGCGGAACGCCTGGCACCCCTAAAGGTCTGCATCGCCGTGAGTTTTGAACTTGGGGATATTCTATGTTCAAAAAAGTACTCGATTGAACACCTTATTGCACCATCACTCTGGTGTTGTACCCCTCACTTGGCTTATCACCTACGTCACCGCTATCTCAGTTTTAGTCTTGATAAGAATCTCTATTGGCTTCATATCTTTCTCTGTCCATTGTTATTTTCACCGCCATTTCTTCCAATGACGGCGCCGAAATTAAGACGTATGTCGGTCTAGCACCCTGTCCAGAAATTGTTGTATTGGGATATCTTCAATAAAGATCTGCAATGATATTTTTCGCAGCCTCTTCTTAAGCCAGTATCCCCTCTACCATTGGAGTCGTGTTACAAGAATCTGTTTTCTGCGTCTTCTTGAGCGCACTGAAAGCCTTCATAATCTCTCTTTGCACTCTTCGGCGCTAGAAGAAACACCATGTGCAACCATTTTAATAAACTCATTTCTCAATTTTCTTACGAAAAGCCTCTGTGGCTCTATATCTGCGTCTGCAAGAACAATGTCCTACTAATCGTCTCTTGTTGGTGATTCCGTTGCGTTTCGCGACGCGTCTGGACCATTAGTATCCAACATATCAGTCCCCATACCCTCCACATTGTGTCCTTATAGCATATTCAAGGATTTAGGCTTAGCTAACTGAAAATTTAATGAAAAAGGTGTCAAACATATGTGGAATTCTAAGTAGAGCACTGCAAAAGTTTTTGGAATTGAATATAACACAGTACAAGAATTACCGTTGAATTCATGTTTATCAGTGAACGAGATAGGCTAAAAAAATTTTGTTCACTGTCCCCTCTAGGACTTTGACTATATGTGAAAATGTAGGTCAATTGTGCCCACAGGCAGTATACACTCTCCTACGCCTCATTTACGACTTCTTTCCAGCAGTAATATCCCCACAGATCTTCATTCGAGTCGCACTTAGAGAAACCGTTATCCTGTTGCAAACTCCTCTGTCTATCCAACGAAACTGTGACCGTTTCCGATTGTATAGCTGCAGGAAAATATCTCAAATACTACTGGGTGCGTGACTTCGCTAATACAGACATTAGAATAGAATAAAATTCCAAAGCAGTCTAGCAATGCAAATACGAAGTGAGCACATGGGGCTCAATTAGTATCTATGTAGAAGAATAGTACCCAGAGTCTACAGTCCAAGCTGACCATGTGGCTACCAATCGCAGAACCCCAAGCACATGATTGTGTCCTGCCCTCCATGGTCAAATTGAAGAGGAGAGATTTGGAGACAAGCCAAAGATCGATCCTTGGGACATCAAAAGGATAACACAGTGGATCTTTAACCATGGTTGGATAGAGCAATTCTAGATAACAAAAGCGGTGGAAATGCTGCTCGGGGAAAGGAACAGGTCAAGCCGTCCTTGAGGTCGAAAAATATGATCTGATTGTATGACATGGAGGGCACTATACTGTAGCTGCGCTTCCTGAAGGATACATTAGAAAAATATAGAGAATAAACAGGAAAGTTTGGGGGTTTTCAATAAAAGGTTTCCTCCCATGTAAATTAGAAAGTATGACAGACACCTGCATGGGCCCATAGGACGCCAAATCGGACTAAATGAAATCAAATTCAAATAGAATAGAATTAACTTAAAGTCCCTATTAAGTCTATAACTATCAAAGCCTACAGACATTTGACGTTGCCAAGCTGGAATAACGTACCATTAGAATGAAGGTATGTAAGGAGATAGCTATTGCTTTAAGAGAATTGAAGTTCGTGAGTTATACCCTTAAGACTTGGAACAATGGACGAGCTTGAGGATATTCCCGGATATTCTCAAGTATGTGAATAATGTGGAGATTACTTAGATTTCCTATTGTATAAAATGCTTATATTATCTATGTAGCAGGACCTTCCTCAATATACATAAATAAGGGGGTTTCTGCCCACTAATGGACGTTCCGACATGTCTCCTTGTCCAACCGAGAAAGAAAGGATGTGAGAGATCCTTGCGCCAATAGATACCATTAGGAATCTATTGGGAACTACTATGTCATACTAATGAGTGATGATCTAGGTCAATCATATCTCATGGGGCATGTGCACATTATTCTAATGTGAACAGTTTATTGTAATGCTGTCATGTTACTCCCCTAATTACAACAGAAGTTAGTCAGGTGATATGGCTACCCTTCTGCGGGTTTTGCAGAGGCCGGCTAGCTATTCACGGCAGGATTGTGTATGCTTGAGAGCCTCTCTCTCCTTTATTCCTCTCCTGATTAGTGCTGCAGGACAGATGTAAGGCAGTGGAAAGATGTCAGGAAAGTCATGGTAGAGAGTTATTGCCTTGAAGTAGTCTTTACCATCATACGAAAGCCGTTACGTACGAGGGGTTCTCAAATAACTCATGTACTTTGGATTCCATTTTGGCAAGTATGCTCTGTATAAAAGATGGAGAGAAGTGGTTTTATTAACATGTCGAAAGCTACTTTTTATGGAGAAGCAAATATCTTTTATTTTTGTTTCGTTGGATTTTTATTCGCCTGTAATTGGGTAGCTTGTGTTAGAACAAAACGAGGGCTTCTCTGACTTCCATTGTAGCTTTCGGTACCGCAGTATCATTCATATTTCCCAGCGTCTTTTTCATCGTCTTGATCGTCTTGTGTATTATCGAAAGCGTATCTTTGAGGGGGGAGATCACTCAGCTAAAAGTTGAAAAGTTGTGGCTCAATTTCGGCATAGTAGACTCTACAGTGAGAGCTAGGGATTCGTAAGAGACACCACTGTTAAGTAATGGGCTTTCGTCACAATTTTGGTCGACCTTTTAATGTAGTGTAAAAGGCAGATTGTTGAACATCGCGTTATGAAAACAAATATTAATTTGATTAATGGTACCAGAACGAAAGAACATATCAAACACTGAATAAACATAGGTGGGAGTGTGACGTAATTTTTTATTATGACAAGGCTGTAATGTCTGCTTGAGTGTCGCGCCAACCGCCCGGTCACCAATGATAATATTTTTTAACCACGCCGTTGCTCCGATTTTATACAGTAGGTGTCTAACCCCAACGATCGCCTTTCTCATTCAAGATAGCCTAAATACACTTTTATTCTCTTAGGTGGCCGAGGTAAGGCAACATGTCTATGTCGTCGCCATCTTCATCAGGCTTCAACTCACCCCCCGCCAGCGGGATGCGACGTCAGAAATCGCGCTACACCTACCGACACCTCGGGCAACTAGCACTTTTTACCCCAAATTGTCCCCTCCGAGTCATTGCTCATGTGGACTTGGACGCCTTCTACGCGCAGTGTGAGATGGTGCGGCTGAACGTGCCAGAAAATCAGCCACTCGCAGTACAACAATGGTAGACAGATTTCCAGATCTGACGTCGATTTACTCACTGGAACAGGCAAGGCTTGATAGCGATTAACTACCCTGCCAGAAAATTTGGTCTTAATCGACATATTACCATTACTGAAGCCAAAAAATTATGTCCCGAATTGATCACGCAGCATGTGGCGACCTGGAAAGAAGGGGAAGAAAGTTGGGCTTACCATGATGAAGCGTTCAAAAATATGGCTACTCACAAGGTTTCCCTTGATCCGTACCGATTAGAGTCTCGAAGAATTGTGGCCTGTATCAAAGAAAGCCTCCCCGAAGAATTTCAGAGAATCGAGAGGGCGTCAATTGATGAAGTTTTCCTAGATCTTTCAGCTCTTGTCCATATGAAATTATTAGAGCGATACCCTAACCTGAGCGAACCACCACCATACGATGACCCAACCGAATTTCTTCCCCATCCTCCAAGAAATATTTTAGACTGGGCAGCTGATGCTCTTGTTGATCTTGATTCCAAAGAAACGGAAGAAGACTACCCGGACTGGGATGACATAGCTATCGTAATCGGCTCAGAGATCGTTCGAAATATTCGAGCAAATATATTAGAGAAACTCAGATATACTTGCTCGGCTGGCATAGCACAAAACAAGATGCTGGCAAAGCTGGGATCAGCTCACAAGAAGCCAAATCAACAAACAATTATCCGGAGCCGCGCTGTAAAACATTTCCTTTCTAATTTCAACTTCACCCAAATACGCGGTTTGGGTGGAAAACTTGGTGAGAAAATCATCCAGGAATTTGCTACCGAAAAAGTGGATCATCTATTTTCAATTTCGCATCATAAGTTGAAACAAGCCCTTGGAGACGAAACCGGAACTTGGGTCTATCAGATCATCCGTGGACAAGACTACAGCGAAGTTAGTTCTCGGACTCAAATCAAGTCGATGCTTTCCGCAAAATCTTTTCGTCCCAGTATTACCACCTACGAACAAGCTCATAGCTGGCTGCGTATTTTTGCTGCAGACTTATATTCAAGATTAGTGGAGGAAGGCGTTCTAGAAAATAGGAGACGACCAAAAACGATTCATTTACATCATAAGAATGGAGCTCAAACTAAATCCCGATCAGGATTAATACCTCTGGGGAGAAAGATAAAAGAAAATGAAATTTTTGAACTGGCGCGGAGTCTTCTTGACCAAATGAACCAAGATGGTCAGGCGTGGCCATGTTCAAACCTTAGCCTTAGCGTTGGGGGATTCGAGAATGGGGTCACGGGCAATATGGGAATCGGAAATTTTTTAATAAAAAGCAACGACATCAAAACAATGCATATGGACGGGCCTAATGCTCCTGATAGTAGTGTTGAGAGACTAGACAAGCGACGTCGCCTCGATAATACGACAGGAATCCACAGATATTTTCATAAGGATGCCTATTCTCAGAACCTTGACATTGGGCTTGGGGCCCAACGCTTATCTGTGGATAAATTGGAACACAGAGAATCAAGTTTATCCATAGCCGCGCTTAGTCATTTTCAGAGCAGACAAGATAGTATTGAAGTCAGAATAGTAGAGCCTCCGCACCAGGGTGACTGCGATTTTCTCTGCACCCGCTGTCATATGAACCTAGGATGTGCAGATGCTCTGCAGAATCATTCAGATTGGCACCTAGCAAAGGATTTGCAGGACAAAGAGAGCCAGAGAATATCATTAATCAATCATCCAGTGAAGAACTCGTGTGAAAGAGTAAGTAGTGCGCACATGCTGAATGAGGGAAAAGGGAAGTCTAAAAAGGTACAAAGTCGGCTACAATTTGGTAGGCAAGATATAAACGGACCCGTGTGAGATGAAAATATTTGTAGAAGAATTCTTCCCCTGGCATTTAGGCACGTCGAATTGGCCTGCCGCAAAATCCACTGAAGCCATCTACTCCACTTTAGTGGGTATGGTCAGCATCAAGGCTGCGTAAGGAAACAGGGTCAAGAAATCAAAAGTAAGCCGGATGGCCGGTACTGAATGTGAAAGCATAATGGCAGGTGCGGCCGGTAGAAGTTCCTCAAATTGCACTGCCTGTAGATCTGTATAGGGGTCACTCATGCAACCTGGCTAGAGCAGATGACCTTGCGAGCCCACGGGATTTTAAGCGGCTTCCGAACAGTATTATTTGTATCTGAAATGTTTACCAATCAAAGGTTGTGACTGTAAAAATTGAAAATATCCACGTGATTTCTTAACGGATAACCTCTGACGGAGTTTTTAGGACTGCCGAATAGGGAGCAACTTGGCGGCCGTGTGAATTTCCATCCTGGAATAGCATTCAAGTTCATTATGACGAACTAGCGATCACATGATCTCACATATCTAGTGGTCGGATGCTCTTGTGCTGTACTTTCTGAGCCAAGATCGAGTGAATCTGCACACTACGGAGGGCCACGATATGGTCTAACATAAACACCTGCCGAAAAAAACGGTATTTGAGCTAAAGATATCTGTAGAACCGGGGATGTTGCTATGAAAGGTAACGTGAGGACAAGTTATTTGAATCTGTTAGGGTCTGTCCCGAATTCAGCACAAATTCAGTAATGGAATATATTTTGTGCTGTCATACACAGTTTTATCCTTGACCTTCAAATTATGAAATTTCGTAAGCCGAATGAGTTGTGCAGGGATAACGGACTCTCCATCCTTCCCCTCACAGACCACCCCATCCGACTACTACACACCCCCTCACCATAACCTGTCAGGCTGCGAGCGTTGGGCTGCCGCACCCTAGTATGCGTGAATGCCCAACCTATCTGGACAATAGTACAAGCTTATGGTAGTTTGGCTTCTCCGCTTGTACATTTAACTTAGCCGCCTGGCCACCCTGTTCGCCATGAGCGACGACCGGAGAAGTCCAGGCGAACAGGAACTCGTGCGTTAGTTCAATCGATTAGATGTCGAGGAGAGCAATGCGCACAAATTGAGCAGGCGTTATCACCACGATAAATTGGGCGCGAAGCGTGGCGGCCAAATCTAACCGAGGAACTGCTTCGCTTAGAATATATTAGATTTTTAACCCTGAATCATGGCAATGCGCCTGAGCCCAAATAGACCTAGTCTCGTCTAGTCCAGCAACCTCCCCGTCTCCTCGGATATGGGCGGCGCGTAGCAAAATTAAACATTCCGCGGCGTGCAACTTGACGGAGACAGCACAAGCTGCAATGGAAAATAGGACTGCAACAAGCCTAGATCCCCGCAAGAATTTTGGCACAGTCCTCATTGGCAGCTGCCGCCGTTGACATAGTTGTAGATTTAATCAGCGCACCCTTCGATTTGCAAAAGTCTCTGCAAAGTCAAGGTATCTGAATAGCTAGTATATTCAGCCCTTTGACTAGCTACCTCGAGCTCTTTGAATATTGTGTGATTAAGTGGTCGCGTCAATCTAGTGTTCCCGCTAGACTCATCTCCACATCCTTTAGCGATTATTATGTAGGGCTCCCTCACCCCATCGTTCCATCCGCCAATTCTATCACCCCTCCCCTCCAGTAAACTAGCTAATTATCTCTAACTTTGTGCCTTCGTCCATGTCTCAAGTTAATCGAGCCTTTTTCTGTACCGCTTCCCCGTACGCGTCTTTCTTCTCGCCCGTCCTCTAGCGTCTACGATCTGTCATTCTAGTCCTTTAATCGTATACACCCTTTCGTCTGTCTAATCAGATCCCTAACTTGTACATCTGAGATTTCACACAAGTTGACGGCTCCATTCTCACCTCCCTATCTCCAGCCTACGACAGTGTGCATTTAACCTCACTCATCTTAAAATCATCCACGCATCCGTTACGCTCACTCTTACTTACTGTCTAGAAAAGTCAATTCGAAGTTTGAAATCAGATTATACCATGGCAATTAGAAGAGATGTAGATCCCAGAGAGCGACGTGGCGCACCAGTATGTCAAACTCGATCAAATGAGTACTTCGTTCCCAAGGATGGCATTGATCGGGAAGTCATCACTGCCGATATCTGTCGCTACCTCGGAAACGATGCTCTCGTCCGACCGGGAAACTATGAGGTTGGTAATATTCGATGCCGGCTTAACACATAGGCTGATTTTCAATAGAACCCTTCGACACGGTCCGTTCAGCAAGGCTACTACATAACTGCTTACCGTAATCTAACGAGTGTAATATCGCACTTTTAATTAAGCAGTTACCAAACCACGCTGACACGAACTTTCGCAGGCCATGATAGAGGATCTCAAGGCAGACTCAGAAAGGTGGGATCAAGAGCGTCGCGCGGCCACTTCAAGAGGAAACGGTACCTCTACAAAATTAAGTCTCAGGAAATTTCTAACGCTAATTAGTCGGTTACACACAGTCTCGCACGCACGAATCACGACAACATTGGGGGCCGACAGGTGAGGTAACTTCAAATTATGTATCTACAGCTCCCTCAGCATGTTCTCAGCCTGGATATGACCAATATCATCCCTCTAGCTACCCCCAGCACATTTCCGGAGGATACAGCCAACCAGTCGCGGCATCATCTTTCCCACCGGAGAATCACTTCATAGCAGGATCTAATATGGGTATTGAGCATCCGCGCGGGTACCCTCCTCCTGGGTGTGATAATTCTCGAATAAATGGCCCTCAATATGTACAAGTGCAGCACCTCCCACAATATTCCTCTCAAATTCCGGAACCTAATTACGGTCGTGGCCTATACCCTCAACCAATTCCACTTGGCCCTAACCAGCGTCGAAGTCACGAAGATCCTAACTTTCCATTACCTGCTGTCGCACCTCAATCTTCATATCAGGACGAAAGGAAACCACACTATACTTTAGCAGGCCCTAAACCGGGATATGGAAGTGCCTATAATTTGAGAGAGTCTTACGGTGAGCGTAAATACCAGGAACCAGGACCATACCCTACCACAATGGCTGTATCTAGTAACCCACCTCTTCCAAATCTGCCCAGGAGAGAACGTGACCGGGAGCTGGAAATCCGTGATAGTAGAAATCACCGCGATCCTGGCCGTCGCCGTTAGTTCAAAACACGAGAAGATACCGCATAAATTGATAGCCAAACCTGGTATGAGACCTTTATCTGGAGGACATGATATTATTCCTCACCCAGGATACTCTATTATACACACTCTACGTCTTTATGGATGTGTATCAGGCAGAATCCATACTACATGAATACTGCCATTGAAGTCTCTAGTTTGCATGTTTTGCTCACGAAAAGTAAACATCGAGCTAAATATGCCATCACATACAGTTTACCCTCTCGTTTACCTAGATACAAAGACGATTCAGGGTTTGGACCAGGTGTATCCACGCCTCGGAAAAAGCCTTTTAGGGATAATATGGCCGCCTATAATACATTTTGCATCATCATATTCAAGATTGTGCAACTTAATTAACTTAAAGCTTTACAGTACATTAGAAATTGTACCCAACAATTCTAACAAGGCACCTGCTTTTTATTTATCCTGGAAAATGTTAACGGACTCGTACCCGGAATCTTAATTAGCCGTTACAACCCTTGATATTTTGTTTATTTGTGCCCACACTGGTGGAATTCTGGATTTAATGATGGTTTATTTAGGTCAGATGAGGTCACTCTGTAGGGACATCAATGTAAATATTTCGACACGACCGCTTGGTTTTACCCTTAAGTTCAGATATATGGCTTTTCCTCAAATACTGGGTTCAATCCACGGGGAAAACCTAAATCGGATATGTCAAAAAGTAATTTATGTCCATGGAACTAGTTTTAGGGGAATTCACTGTGCTGAAATTGCAATCATGAGGAATTCACCGGGTAAGCTGCCCATGTTTATGATTGGCCCAGGTTGAAAGTGGCTACCCTATGTCTGTCGGGCAGTGATTTTGCATTTGTAGACTATCTTTGTCGATGATAGATGTGGGACCGATTATCAGATGCGTGCCGGCCTAATTGACTCCCTGCTCCCAACATATCCTATTGATCAAGGAATATTTGAAAGGCTATATCTGGATAAATCTGTTGCCTTGCATCAAAACTGGAATCATCTCTGACCAGAAATATTGTCAAAGAACACTAATACACGTGTGAGCATCTTGGATTATCCTTAGCGAGGCAGTTTTATACACTGCACTTATTTCTTCAACCTACCTCGCGTCCCTAATGTGACCTGGCTCGCATTTTGATGGAATAGTAACTGTTCGATATGAAATGAACACTTCGCTACTCGGCCTCAGGTTGGGACAAAATGGCGTTACCCGTAATGGAAGTCTCTTTGCCGGGGTTTAGTTTGTAGAGCAGCCGGCAAAACCGGAGCTGGGCACACTTAGGCTCGGCTTAGGTGCTGTGACGGGTCGCGGAGCGGATGGCGACGGCACGGCTCAGTCCGAGGCCCCAACCACTTCCTGGCTGCGCGGTTAGCTGCTACGCGCGACTTGGCAATTCATGGGGTAGCGAGATGGGTCTCGAGCGAGGATGTTCAAGTGCATCTAGATCATCGAGGGCAATGCCGATCTTGAAGACAGCGGGATGCCTAATGTACGCCCAGGGGTCAGAGTGCTTGGTTTGTCTGTCAATGTACTAGACAGTTGGTACTCTGCGCATCCCCCTCGAAGCACGATCGCGGCTCCAAAAATTGAGTATCTATTCATCGTACCACCTGACAGACCTCCTCCTACGCGTGCTCATTTACGCCAAGTCCCAGCTTCCATAGTCTTTGACGATCTCGACTGAAGCGTAAATTACACCCCTGCTTCGGTCGCCAAATACCCATGGCACTGACATCCTAACGATCTCGTTTCGTCCCTATCCAGCAGTTTCGCATGCTCCCCGATTCCCTCTAGAAGATTTTCTTTTTAAGCAGGTTTCCTTCACTCCGGTATCCCCATGTCTATCCGGAAATATCGACAGTGCAAAATTTAGGACTATTGACTCCTCCACCCACGGCCTGCACCTATGGCACCCCTCATCGATGAAAGCAAACATGCCAGTGAGGACTCAAGTTCGAGGCAACGATGATTCGCATTCGTCAAATGCTCAAGCCGATGTGTGCGCGAAATATTGTATTGCGTTGCTGTTGTTCGTCGGGGGCCGAGTGATGAAACTCTTGGCCGAGGCATAGACGCATTTGAGGCCGCTCTATAGATCTTCTTTCTCACGACACGACAGTTACCCTGGACTAGACCTTTCTTATTTTCGTCCGAACACTTTAGGGCTCTCGGAGTTTAGTTGTGGTTGGTGAGATGTTTGCCAAGAGAGTCGCAAAATGAACTGAAGAGTTCAAGTTTTATAGGAGGGCGTCAGCTGGTTGTACTGATATATCACAGATCTCGACACATCTGCGCTCATCATATCTGGTATTAATTTTGAATCTTGAGTCTATGTCTATCCAGCACATTGGGCTCCTCTCTGACCCAGGCCATACCTTGTACAGTGCTCCTTGCATCTCATGTTTCTTGAAAGGTCATTGATATATTGCCCTTGATGAATAGCCATTCACCTTAGGATTTACCGACGGAATTCAGCCACCTTTTCCACGGAACCTTCTACCCCAAAACAAAAAAATGGTAGCAATGGAAACTGCGTGCGCGGGAAAAAGTCTTAAAAAACCTGCAGCCCCAGCCAGGCGAGGCCTAGACACCGAAACCACATGAGGTGCGTATATTCATCTACATCTCCCTTCTTCGTGACAGTCGAGGCCGACTTGATCCAATCCACCATCTCCGTATCGGGTGCTGGGTACGCTCGGGAAACTCATCGGTTGGCTTTTCCTCCATGATCAAGTAGTGGTGATCAAAAGGACTTCTACACTAACATTTGATCTGATCGTGGTTAGCTCCATGATAATGGTGGTGGGGATATGCTTAGGGATTAAGACGATACAGACGGCAAAAGCGAATGAGAATCCTCATGGAAGTGAGGACTTTGTTACTCAATCTCGGCTATGCAAAGCCTACAGTGAGAACTGTAGGTTCGCTGGAGACGCCACTGACAAGTGTCGAGAAAAGTCCCCCTACGCTTGGCATGTAAGGGGGAGCGGAGTTGATGAAATGTTCGTTGTTAGTGCAAGCATGATATATCTGTGGGTCAGAGTTCAAGGGGGAATGAGTCCTCACGGCTCTTCCCTATCGCCATATCGCCTAAATTATCAAGCGCCTTAATCTGTCGCCCAATCTCGCTTTGAAAAATATATTTTATTTCGTGTTTGTAGAGAATACAGACACTGAGTGGTCAGATATCGTCATCCTAGAGAATAGAGTTCTCTCTTGGGTTGCTAAGTCTCTTGATCCGAATCACGCGATGTCTCTTGAACTCTTAGTCTTTCGTCTCTGGAAGGAAGCTCAGTGTAAACATATTGTGAATAATGATGGGGGACGGATTGATTCGGAAAAACTCAATCAAAGAGAACGATCTTTTAATGAAATAATTTATGTAAAGCTATCAAGTTTTTACAGAATAATTTTACTTCGAACTAGTCAGATGAATCTCGATTATAGAGATTCTCATAATCTTGAGTCTGTAGTGAATACGATCATGAGGTCATTGGAGCTCACATCTATTGACCACATCTAATACAATCTTTCATTATTTGAGCCTATTCTCTTTGAAGGAAACTCTACTGTTCTGGATCGCGGCAGAAAACATGGGGTGTCTGAGACACAGGGTGCAAAGCATCGCATCCAGGAACGTGCAAGTAACTTTGGACGAGGATAAATGATACATAATATAATTACACGCTCAAACTCGAAAATTAACACAGCAATCTTTGTGTATGCCGTTAAGAATTCAGGCTGTGGCGTCCCAAAAAAATTCCAATCGAGTTATCCTCCTGGCTGAATACTAAGGGATAGTGCCACTATTAAACAGGATCAGTGGATTGTTTATGCATTTATCAAATGTACAAACGATATGCGGCAGATAGTTACTGACACGGAGAAAACTAGTGTGCATCCAATGAATACAGAATGTAAAAAGCCCAGTGAAAGCCACTGCACCGTACTCATGCTGAAAGTCGGAGGCTTATTCAATTTGGTCCAACCCTACCTAGCAGAAATTATCGGAATGCAATCGATTGATTGAGATTATCTAAACGCAAAAATACCCCTCCCTTTTATACACGTCTCTCTTGCTGTTCTTCATTCCACACAATAATGCCAGTTCCACTCGGATTCTGACTGAGAGTCCTTGACTCAAATAAGTCGCCCATTGCCTACATATCACTCGAGCCTAGATTAAAAACTATTATACTAGGCTCAGTATGTATGGTGCATCTTGGCTGCTCCGCCTGCTTACAGCATATCAACCAAGAAAAGTTGAATCAGCCTCAAACTCGTCAATGTGTGGTGATTCAACGCCCTGGTCAGGTCATATGTCATAGAATACATCTCCATCGTTAATAGCCACCTCCAGGTCATGCTCATGACGTATACAGCGTAAATATAGAATGAATGCACCATAGCAGATGCGGACTCCTCAACTCTCATCTCGAAATAATTATCTTGCACTACCAGGTATGAAAAGATTTACGAGAACTTATCGAGCGACAAAAAACAAGAGTCAGCAGCTCAATGAGACAATAGGAAGTTATGGATCTTCAAAGCGGCAGCAGTGGTCTCGACTGTAACAAAAATTGAAGTCTGCTGACCATCGAAAAAGCCAAGGAGGATAAGAGCTAAGATTCGCTTTGACCGAGAAATGAAGCTCGTAATGCAGACCTGTTCCTATTACGCCAAAAATTGCAACGGCTGGTCCTAGACTTGTCATTCGTTGTCGATGCATGGCAGGTGCCACTAAGTGCTGCTGTGCCCGCCTCGTCGCTGGCCAAAGCAACTGGTATTTTTCAGAACCATGAATTCACTACTGCACAATTTGTGAACGGCGCGTTGCAAAGAAAGTTAGTACGCTAGACAGAGCCTAAGTCCCGACTAATAGCCCTCTATTAGAAAGACTGGTGACACTCGCCTTAATAGATAATAATATAATCCAACTCAAAGCATGGACACGCTAGTCTACAGACTCTCTGAGCCCACATGGGAAAATTAGAATTCATGTACCAGAGACGAAAGTTTGCAAACTGTCTATTACAAAATAAAGTCTTTTCTGATTCTCTGAAACATTGAAAGTATAGGATTAACTTTAAAATAAGCTTGGAGAGAGCTCGTAATAGGAAGCCACTTTACAGAGGATGTCTCAGCGGACCCAGAAACAGTAACTTCACCCCTCCCTCGGGTCTAATTATTGATTTCATGCAAGCGACGATCTCTTTTTACTCGGAGAACCTACAAAGCTACCCACGTTGGAAGGGGGAATATTCTCAACACCTGTCAGTGGTTTCTTCTACAAACCTCCAGCTCTCACTGTAGGCTTTGCATAGCCGAGATTGAGTAACAAAGTCCTCACTTCCATGAGGATTCTCATTCGCTTTTGCCGTCTGTATCGTCTTAATCCCTAAGCATATCCCCACCACCATTATCATGGAGCTAACCACGATCAGATCAAATGTTAGTGTAGAAGTCCTTTTGATCACCACTACTTGATCATGGAGGAAAAGCCAACCGATGAGTTTCCCGAGCGTACCCAGCACCCGATACGGAGATGGTGGATTGGATCAAGTCGGCCTCGACTGTCACGAAGAAGGGAGATGTAGATGAACATGCGCACCTCATGTGGTTTCGGTGTCTTGGCCTCGCCTGGCTGGGGCTGCAGGTTTTTTAAGACTTTTTCCCGCGCACGCAGTTTCCATTGCTACCATTTTTTTGTTTTGGGGTAGAAGGTTCCGTGGAAAAAGTGGCTGAATTCCGTCGGTAAATCCTAAGGTGAATGGCTATTCATCAAGGGCAATATATCAATGACCTTTCAAGAAACATGAGATGCAAGGAGCACTGTACAAGGTATGGCCTGGGTCAGAGGAGCCCAATGTGCTGGATAGACATAGACTCAAGTAGTACAATAAACGCACACACACACAATTTTTTGAAATTCAGATTTTCGAATATCCCCATTTTTCCTCCCTTTCGCGCTCGTCACATTCATCAGAAAATGGTGATCTCAGCGAAAAGGCCCCGACCTTCGGAATGGCACTGGGACAACCCAAAAAATCGCGTGAGGATCGTGTTATCGACGCCCTCGGAAGAGGGCACAAGAACTCGACAGTAAAAACTATCGACTATGGATAAATGTATTTAGAGCTTATCGAGAGGATCAATGCCTTTGAAGGAAACACCAGCTCCAGCAACCCAGAAATCGAAATGTCAGATAGAACAATCGACATATATATCCAAGCGGAATTCAGTAGCTCTAGATGGAACGTAGAAGACTCGTAAGACAGCCAAGTCACAGTCATCCCCGCCACTACAACTAGGAAAATTGCTATCCCTGCTGTTAGGCGGGCAGCGATGACAGCAGTCGTAGAAGTGTCAAATCCAAACCAGCCAGGCTTCAAATCGAGCAACTGTTTTGAAGTTCTCATGTCCGACACTACAGCAACTGTAGCCGAGGTCGATGAGGCATCAAATCAGCAAAAATCTTTGTGTAGGGCACGCCACGGTTCTCTTCAAGCCTCTCTCCTACTCTAAGCTTTATGTCAATGTGACGGGTGTTAAGCCTGGGGATTCCTGCAGCCTACGCTGGCTAGCGCAGGCAATAAAGCCAAGGGGACCATCGGGAAGGATCTCGAAATACGCGGAGCTTGGGAGATTCCTCGTCAACCTTCTGTAAGCATACTGAAGGTTCATGAGGACGACAGGCGTACCTAGAATCTCCCAGGAAGCTGTTGAAGAATCCAAACCATTCTAGTCACAGAGGGAAACTTATCGAAGGAGAGTATCTTAGACTGTATATATTTGTAGTTTTTAGCTGTAGGGATTCTCTCTCCAGAGAATTATAATTAATATACTGTACCTACAAGATTGCCCATGCATTTAGCACTGAAACCATGACAGTCTAGAATAATTACAAGCCAAAAAGCTACAGAACAATTCAGTCCTAGACCTTCATGAAGTACTCAAGAGCGGCTACTACAATCAATGGTATGATAGTCTACAGCTATAACATAGCAACCGATTGTGATGTTGATTAGTGACTGTTGCTATCGTAAAATTGTAACCATCGCAACGCATTGACTATGTTACTAGGGAAGCTCCTGACTTGGTTGACCAGACTCGTGGGAAAGCCGGTCTATGACACCTATGTTGTGTCTACAGGAAACTATTGCTGGGTTGTAGTGAACGGTATCACTTTTCTCAACGTATACAGGACACTCAATGACTCGACAGCTGTAGAGCCTCTCATCAACTGCAATCCACCGCCAAACTCCGTTGCTGCAGGGGACTTCTTCTCAGTATACTGAACTGGACAACCTGGCGCAGAAGGCCCTCATGGACAAAAAGAAATGATGGAAAAACGGGCAGATAAACACCATTTGACCTGCCATATTGTTGGGGAGTCCACCCACCGAGCTGGGAGCTCACTAGATTTAGTTTGGAGTAATATCGACGGCGCCCGTGCTTGTGTAGATGGTGGTTAACGTGTCACCGGCGATCATTTCCCTATCCGAGGACAAATTCCAGTTTGCAACTCAGTGATGAGACCCGAAAGTGCAAAACTCCGAGTAACGAAGGAAAAGCTATCCAGATTCGCCAGAGTCATTGCACAGTGGGCTCGACCACCACCAGTTCATGGCACAATCGAGAGGGTTGAAGAGTATGCCCAGGAAATTTTTTTCCTTCTCACTAATGCCATCAATGTTGTAGGAGCCCGTCCTCGAGCCAGTTGCGGTAGATCTGCTTAGTGGTGAAGGTCAGGGTGCAAGGTAGTATACGCCGAGTACCAAGTTGCGACAGCACCCCACAAACGAGCTCTCTGCGCGAAAAAACTTTGATCGGTTGTTGTAACGTCCCGTCCCCGAGAGCCACAGAGATAGATGGATATGCCCCAGCCATTTCATATGGTATCAGTGAGGTTTACTGTTTACCTATTGTCATTTGCTAGGGTTGTACTTTGAGCTTAGTAGTTGTTGGCCTGAGGAGCCAAGAGCAGTTGTAGATTAGTGGACAGCACACGCAGACGTTTATCGTTACCTTTAAATCTTATGCTTTTAGGATTCACTTCCGAGCCCTCCTTCGACTTGATCGCCTAGGTGTCACAGTTGTCAAGGCCTTGAAAAAGGAGCTCAAAACCCAACAGATCGAATCAATCACTACGCTAACTGATGTGTTCAAGCTAATGAGAATGGGTAACCCCAGACAGGCCAGCATCCCTCGGCCACTGAAACACGATAGGACGTTAATAACGGACCCACTAGAACGGGCCACGACCCTTCGCAATGCTCTCCTGGCACGATATCAGGCATCAGACGACTTGTCGCCATGTACAGTTACGAGCAGCAGTTGGATACCCCTGGGAAGAGGACGTATCAGATGAAGAATTCCGAGCCTGCACCATTGGTTGCGGAAACACGGCCCTAGGAGCAGATGGAATCTCCGTAAACCTGCTGGAAGCATGTTGGAATGCGATCGGGCCTTGGATTTCCCAACTATTCCGAGCTTGCATTTTGCTTGGCACTCATCCACAGTGTTTCAAGCTGGCTGAAGTTGTCTTTCTACAAAAGAACAATCGAGATCCAACAACAATTAAGGGACGGAGACCAATTGCTCTTCTTTCATGCTTGGTAAAAGGGCTAGAAGGGCTCCTAGCCAAGCGGTTGGCGCACCTTGCAGTTACATATGACGTAGTCGGCCAACAACAGTCTGGTGCGCTACCAAAGCGCTCACTAACGGATCCAGTCTCATGTGTAGTCCACGACATTGAAGAGGCAAATTCACAAGGATGGACAGCTACCTTTGTGACGTTGGGTCTTCAAGGGGCCTTCGACGCGGTACTCCACAACCGATTAGTTAGGAGGATGCAGGAGCAGGGATGGCTAGAATATATTCTCAAATGGACCAACTCTTTCCTCGCCTATCGGATGGTTCAAGTGCGATACTCTGGAGGAGTCACCACTAAGAGAGAGCTAGTGTGCGGAGCTCAGAAAAGCTCACCGATCTCGCTACTTCTCTTCCTTTTGTACATGGCAGAGCCCACGCGAACTGGAACCCCCAAGTCTGAGGTTTAGCTACGCCGACGATCTAGCCATTCTTGTTTTGGCCGGAGAATTGCTGAGCCTGCAGCCGCAGCACAGAAGGAGGTCAACCATATATTAGAATGGGCTCGAAATAATACCGTCGCTTTTGATGCAGACAAGTCCGAAGTCGTACAATTCCCCGGACGATATTGCGAGTCATCGGTTAGAATTCATGTAAACGGTACCCTCACAGAACCGTCGCAAAAATATCCGCTGGTTTGGTGTGTACCTTGATCCCCGACTAAACTTCAAACACTACATCACAACATGGTATGGCAAAGCATTGAAAATTGCACAGCCTATGCATCGCTTCAATGCAGCCTACCGAGGAGCCGCTCTTATGGCGTTGGTTAAAGTGATCGACAAGTGTCTCGTCCCAGTTGCAACATACGGAGCTAACGTCTGGTGGCCTGGCCTCAGACGCCCAACAGTAAGGGGGATGGTCACGCCCCCAACTGCTGGCCTATGTAGCATGATTGATAAGGCTGTCTTAATGGGTCTTAGACCAGCGCTACCGGTAATGAGAACAACGCCTAACGCCGTACCACATAGAGAAGGAGGAATTCCAATCGGAAAATTCATACTGGAAGGAAACTGACTTCGCCTCCCTGCCAGGATGCAAACACTTGACGACCGCCATCCGCTCAGGATCCGTGCTGCTGCTTGCCCAAATTTTGGTACACAGAAATTTAAGAAGCATAATCGGAAATCTGTACGTCCTGAAATTCAAATGTCACTGGCTCAGCGTGCCCATAGACAGTTGCTAGAATCAGAGGCCGCGGAACCTCTTACCTCACTATTTTACCAATCTCTTCTTCGGGAAGATCATCTATCCATTCTCCAGTTCTACATTAGCAAGACCCACGTGCAACATCTACTGCAACTAGTTGCCCATTCATCTCCTCCTAGAGTAGACCTATCATCACTTTGACCCATTAAATATCCTCACTTACTACCTAGATCTTCACTAGGCCATAAAACGCACCCCGTGGAACACTGTCAAACCCTCATCCTTGAGAACTAGCCACGAGGAAGTACGGAAATTTCGCAAACTATCTGGGCTAGCTCAGGTAAGAATAAAGTGAGTACCAGGCCACTCGGGAATACATGGAATTGAGGAAGCAGACGCAGCGGCCAAATCCGGCCTACGAACGCTTCTCAGCGCGGAAACTCAGCCAGCAACCACCACCACAGCATTTTTACATCAAAAAATTCATCGCCAATGACAGGATTTGCTCGACAACTGGTGGAATGAAACTTGCCCGTCACGGTATCGTGAGCTGGATCTGCTCATGCGCCGTCGCAAACCACCAGAACCGGGGCTTCCCAGACCACTTTTATGAAATCTTATTGAAGCTCGTACGGGCCACGGCAATTTTGTGGCGGACTTTCGTCGCTTCAACATTCCACACGCTATCACAGAGTACACCTGTGGAGAGGAAACCACCCCTACACACTTCATACATTGTCGACCCAACGCAAAAATCACGCGTCGAATCAGAGGTTCATTGTCACACAGTGCCCTCCCACACAAGCTACTCGGACCAAAGTGCTTCAAGAACTTCAAAAAATTTGCGCAGGATACCGATTGTTTTGGGTATTCTCCTGTGCATCCATCTCCTACTCTCAGTGGATATCGAATATAACTTGACAGGAAACTAAACCCGACTAGACGGGAATCGAGGCGAGAAGTCTTGCTTCCAGTTCTCGTTTCTTTGCAATTTATATTTTTCTTTTGTCAGTTTTGGGGGGAAGGAGTTGGCGGCGGCGCCTATTTTTAACTGACTGCTGGTTTTGTGGTGGTTCACGCGGTGGAATCAAGCTGGGTATGTCTTAGATGTAGTCCTGGCTGTGAACGCCGGTCCTGTACTCATAATTAACTCGGAGCTTTAGCTTAGGACTTTGATAAGACGACAACACTGTAGTACCGTCCGTGTGTACCCATCACGTCCGCTGTATCGACTCGAACCTGTGCCAGACCTATCACATTCCCTAATCGGCATTTCAACTGCACTCTCCATGCGGAATTGTTCTATCCAGCCATGACTAAGAATCTATTGCGTGGTTCTTCTAATATAGCCGGGATTGGCGATCACTGCTTCACAGGAGCGTTTTCGGCCTCTTCTCCAGATCGCACTCCTACCGCTTGATCACGTCGGGCAGGAGACGATGATGTGCTTGGGGTTGTCATTGTTAGCCACACGCACAGCGTGCATCGTAGGCTCCTGGCACCCTTCTTCCATGTAAATACGAATGAAGCCCCACGTGCTCGCTTCGGATTGGGGCGAGCCAGGCTACTCTAGGCCCGTGTCGGGTGTTGATGGAGGAATTGGGGATTCCTGGAGCCTCGCTTTTTGTCGTCCAGAACATCGGCATGGGAGAGCTTGGCTGCCATCCAAGTCTCGGGATCTGCTGGAGCAGGATTTTGGGGCTCTCGGCCTCGCTTTGCGGCGGACCAAGGATTCGCCCCTTCTAGATGGGCTACAGCCTTTACCGCCTCTCTCCGTAATTCTTTAGACGGCTCCTCTCCAGTAGGCAAGGTCTGCCCTTCTATTACCTGCTCGAATATCCTCTCTCCCTCTTTTGGCCAGCTTGATCCTATCACACGCAGATTGAACAACTTTTCGGACTGGTAGGGGAGTTTGAACGGTCTACATATTGTACTCTTCGTTGCCTCAAGTGGGTTTCTATTAGAAGTGTGGCGGTTCCGTGTTCCAGCACTATTAACTATTAAGCTAAGTTTTTATGTTTGTTTTCCACTTTTCGTACGTCGGGCCGTCAAGCCTGGGCTTAGGTCCCTACTACCCACTATACTAATTAGAGGCGTGGACGCCAATGCTTCCTGTCCCGGCGGCTTTTCCCTTGCTACTTCCCAACTAGGAGTGCCGGGGAATTTTCTAATTACATGATAGTGTACAGCGTTGCGTCTACATCTTTACAGCTAGTTGCCAAGGGCCTTCACTCCACCGATTCATTACACCCATTCCCGGGATAATACTAATGGATCCATTCAGAAGTACCAAAGCATCCGTCCACAACGCAAGACTCCAGGTTGCGGCAGAGTTTAAGATCTATCTAATCCTTCCCTGGGATTTCTAGAGTAGGTCCTTGTGTAAAACTCAGAAATGGAAAGTCACTTTGCATCACGTGGGGCCCCTTCACAGGTTCCTAGCAGATTTTCTTTGGGTTCCTCGAAGGTGCTGGAGCACGGGGGTCTATGTGTGGATAGTCGGCATTCTAGAAATTGCAATAGGGCTTTGAACTGTCCGTAACTGCGATTTAGGTGAGCGTCATCGTGATTTAAACGGCGGTGGTACGCTGCAAAGTCATCATGACCCGAGCAGGCAGCGTATAGTCTAGAGAGAAATGATCTGACTAGTGGGAGTTCCTTAGGGTGACGAGAGTATGAGTTTGTGGCAAGCTCCCTGTAGGAAACTGGGGCAAGTTGGTTCCAGTAATCTCTCTAAGCCGTCGATACTTCTACATTGATGCGTTTTTTAGCGGTGCAACAAGAATCTTAACCACGGGGTATAGGCGGGGATTTGAAAGCCCCTCCCGGGCAGAGGCTTCAGCCATATCATTACCCAATATGTCACAGTGGCTTTGGTTCCAATAAGCCTGGACGTTTTCGGGAGGGACGTGTGGAAGTCGGGTGGGAAGAAACCAGTCACAGTAGAGGGACTGTATATGTTGAAAGACCACTTGCGACTAGCAAAAGGGGGACTGAAATAAAAGACGAGCTGCCTCTAAGTTATCTGTACGTATCCAAAGGTTTTCCGAGAAACGTGCTGTTTGTAGGGAAAGTGCAGTGTCGCGGACTGAATGATGCGGAGATTGTAGCCTGTTAGCCCCTGGCTCTAAGACTATGTGGCTAATACTATGTCATGGATAGATTCATGGTGTTGAGGCGATGTCTGATCCTAGCTTCAGCTGGTATTTCTCTGGACAGGCTCTAGTTACTTGGATGGCATTTTAAGCTATTCTAGCAATTAGTTTCTGGATATTTCGGAATGGTGTCTTGTACTCTTACCAGTTCACTGGGCTTCGCTCAGATTCCAGGTCACTCTCTAGAGTTCGACAGGAATCGGGCTAGAATTAGATTACTGTAGTCTATAGCATGTATTATCGAGGTATAAGTAGCTGAGGTATCTTCATGTCGAAAGTAGTACCCTCTCCTTCATCCCAATCCAGAGCTTCCTCAAGCGAGCGGCGAAGTGCCACACAGTTGCCTTAGGGATCAGAGTCTGTTTCTAGGATGAACATTTCATCTGCATATCCGAGCCTTTTTTTCTTCACCCCCAGCTTGAAGTGTGGTAATATAAATAGTATAGATAGGATGGGAGAGACTGGCGAGCCTTGCGGGAGGTCCCAGTTGACCGCTTGTAAGGGAGCTTTTTTCAGTCCAAACAAATGCCAACCCTTCGGTTTGTTGCGAATGCGTCCACCTAGCGTACGAGATTATCAAGTCAGCTCCATTCACGCAAGCAGCGGACGAGCCGTCCCGGGAATACGGCATTGAAATCACCCTTGATATCGAACGTAAGCATGCTGGCTGTAAAGTTTAATGAATTCAGATATACTTCAAAGACAATAACTCGATAGGAATTAATAACTTCTTCCTTGGGACGACAATCTACCACATCGTCTCATATCATTTATATCCTCTACGTAGACTAATCTCAACTCTCTTCCTTGGCCACCTGAAAATCACCCTTTCTCCCGGCACAACTATTCTCCAGTATCATACTCCCCATCTGGCATGTACCCCCCTTGATACCTACTTATGCGCACCATTCGCATTTCCGGGAGTGCTGCTCTGTCACAGCTTAACATCGAAGACAGAGTGGTCCTAGTGACCAGTCCCAATCCGGACAAAGCCCGTCACACCAGCTGTGAGAACCTCATTCAGTGCCTTCTCAACATCATGGATAAGATATGTGGTTAGGTCCACTGTAGAACAACTTAGTAGAGCGCCAAATTGTTGGCTTGCAGTAACTTTGTTCCAGACTGCTGTCCAAGCCATGAGTCTCGGCATCAGCCGCTCTAAGCCTTTACCTAGTACAGAGAGGATTGCGATTGGGTGGTTGGAGCGAGGCGACGAAAAGTTGATCTTGTTCGGCTTCTGCATGAACACCAGGGTGACTTGCCGAGAGGGATAGAATGTTACCCAATGGTGAGGCATGCGCTGAAATTTTGGACTACCCAGTCTTTGATAAGAGGCCACGCGTAACGGAGGATGATCGTGAAGATCTCGTCGTTATCTGGAGCGTTGTTGCCGGCACGTATAATTACGTCGCCTATCTCTTTGGCCAAGAGAGCAGGAAAATGAAAAGACTTAGACGGTACCGCTGGAGAGTTCATTGGGATATCCTCGCTCGTCGAGGGGTTTTTGAGTAAATTTTGAATTAATTCCATTTTTCCGGCAAGGCTGTGCACTAGTGGGAGCTTTAGAAAGCGGGGGTCCTTCAGCGGTCTGGAGCGATAGTGCCTAGGGTTTTGTGCCATTCTTTCAAACTAATTACTTCTTTGAGTGTGAGAATATTCTCTAGCTTTGACTTGAATAAATCGTCTTTTGCCTTGTACACTGTATTCTCATAGGCCTTGCAGGCGTTCCTTCTTTCATGTTCAGGGGAACGTGAGCGCATGGCTAGTTTGAATTGCCTTCCAGCGTCTCTACAGGCCTCGTTCCACCAAGGATTACCGTGAGCTGAGCTCAGTGAGTGTTTTGTAGCCCCGTAGTATGCGTCGTGTATCATCTGCAAGACAGACTCTGCTGAGCCATACGGTTTTGTCTTAGATGGAGAGAATGGCATGTAGTCTAGATTTCCCAGCTGGAGGTTCAAAAGTTGACCGAACAAGGGTAGGTCCAGGGTGTGCGGCCAAAGTCGTCTCGGAGGGTCGGGAGGATTAAACCAACCATTGTCAGGAGTGGTAAATGATCTAACATAGATGCCAATTGAGTGGAGATTCCGCAGTCCGCGTGATCAGGTAACTGGCCTGAGCCGAATAATAGATCTAGAATGTTACCGCGGTTGTGCGTCGCTTTGTCTGTTGGGAAAAGTAGAGTGAATTGAACTGAGTTTAGCCATTCTTCGAACTGCTCGGCTCCGTGAGATAGCCCGCGACTAAAAGATGGCTGCCACTGTGTGCGATGTAGATTAAGGTCTCCTTGGGATATGAAATCACCTGCAAGAGGACCGGTTAAGCTTGAGATTAGAATATTGGCTGCGCTTCCAGCACTATTAGATTCAGGCGGTGCGTTATATATGTTGACTACGGTGAGAGCCTGACCGCGGGATAGGGTTAACTTGATGAACAGTAGATCTGGGGATATACCCGCTCAGAGTTGTTCGGATCGTATACCTAAGCCCTTCCGTACGCAGGAGATCATCGGGGGCGGCATCCCAAGTAAGCATTGACGGGATAAAACGACTCGAATGAGGGATGGTGTGCAGTTATGCGACGAGATAGATCCCCGAAAACTTGTGGTTCTTGAATCAGCACTACGTCAATCTGGACCGTATAGGCTTGAGTTAAAGCAATATCATGAGCTATGAAACTTTTTCTAGTATTTAAAGAGAGAATTGTTAGCGGCTTTGAGCAATTTACGCGTATATATGTATTTCGCATCATAGCTGTCAACATTTCTATCCTGATATTGACCCGTACAAACATACTGTATAATAGTTACTCATATTGATACTCAGGGTTGCGATGGATAGCAGAGATTGATGGTGTTTATGGTAGTGCGGGGTTTGGTAGTTGTGGACAGGGATATGACTCGTGTATATATATATATATATATATATCGCACTTCACTCCTCTTTAATATGATGATGCTTCTGACTACATTCACAGTGCCTATACCTACTCTGAGCTAATCACCCCCTTCCATATTGGTCATATTTTCTAATTAATGTCTTTTTGCCCCTTTATCAAGGGTCCGTGGAAAAGGTGGCCGAATTCCACGGGTAAATACTGAGGTGAATGGCTATTCATCACGGGCAATATATCAATGATTTTTCAAGAAACAAGAGAGGTAAGGAGCACTGTAGAAGGTGTGACCTGTATCAGAGAGGAGCCCAATGTACTAGATAGTCTATGACTGAAGTAGTACAATAAACACAAACACACGATAGGTCACGTACCTTTGGGACGTAGGATACAATTTAGGTCATCTATGGCATGAGGGCCGCAGCAGTGAGTGCAGCGTGGCGGACAGATGTGCTCTCTCTTAGCCGCAAACATGTTGCAATGGATCTCTTTTGTGTGTTTATTGAAGCTGCAGAGGCTGCATCGTTGCGTCGCTGAGCAAAGGCGACTGTTATGCTATAGCCGGCAAATAGAGCATTGAGCTGTGGAGAAGCGTCGGTAAAGTAGGCGAACAGAAGTTCTGCAGCTAAATAGATAGAGGACGCGAGGTAGCCAATTGTGTTTTTCAGGGAAGCTTGCAATCTAAGTAGTAGAGGCAGAGTTTGAGTTCTGGGTATTTTCTTGAGACGCCAGGATGGCTTCAGGGGTGATACCTGCTGCGGCCTCTAGAGCGGGGGAGAGAGTCTCAACAGAAATTGGTTCGAGACAGTACTAGAGCTTGTCGTTGATCTAGCCGACGGTTCGGGGAACATTCTCGATCCCGTATGATGTCTATTGGCACGCTTTTTCTAGCGAAGCATTCCCAAAGAGACCTGAGGCGTTGATTTTTTCTACGAGAGCATCTGTATTGTCCGCACTAGGGCAGAGAGCAGAACCGGAATTGGTCGGAAGGACGTTTTGCGGGAGTTTGGCATATTTTCCCAATTTCGATTTGATATGAGATTAGAGAGCATAGTCTGGAGAGACTCGGAGTGAACTATTAGGTGATTGGCGGAGGAAAAGCCTGTCATCTTTCCTCTCCTCCGTTGGATTATTCTGTGGAGCCTTCACAAGTACCTTGTAGTTTTTCTGCAGAATTTGAACGCTTGCAGTGTAAGTGTGTTTGGCGCGGGCTGAGATACTCGCATAAGTGTTGGAGGTTTTTGGATTATCTGACTCTGGGCAGAGAGCTTGACTTTCGATGGTGCTGCCCCATGTGCATAGGCGTTGAAATGCTTGAATACCACGAGTACAAGTTCTGAGACGCAGGGATAGAGGGCGCGCACCTGTTTGGAGGTGACATCTCCTTAGGAAATAATGGGAGAGTGTTGGTCAAGGAGGACCGTTCAAGATTTGAATAAAGCTTTACCCTCTACAGTTTGGTCTGCCGCGACATAAAAACTATCGGCCAGCGACTGCTGGATGCGCCCCATGGCTCTGGCGCGAGTTTGATAGTCGTCATAATCAAGTAAATCGGTAGAGCATGAAGATTGGGGAGCGTCGGGGTCCCCAGCGGATAAATGGGCTATCTCCATGCCCTCCGCAGAGCGATACTTGCTGGAGGATACTACCATGCGGTGGATTTTTCTTTCTAAGATCAGTGAGAAGTAGATTTTCACTGGATGTGTAACGTTGTTAAGTTAATGAGGTGATGAAATGATACTCTGATTGGGCTAACAGAGTAGTTACTACAGACGCGTTAATAAATAGCACGTGACATTTTCACAGCGCAGAAGCTGACACTTAAAGAGGTCATTATCTCGCTATTCAAATTCTACATAAGGGTATTCATATGGAACGGATATAAACTTCTAAATGTTTATCCCAAAGCCATCCGTACAAATCCAGGCACGGAAGTACAAGAGATGAAGCTGACCTAGACAGCCAGTAATAAGTTATGCCTTAGATGTGTTTGGATTAGGTTGTAGTCGGTAATTCCTAACCTAATTGTGTTAGGTTGCAGGATTCTATCCCAGGTCTTCAATAAGATTATTTGATCGATCCCCGAGCGTGCCGCATATCAAGCAGGCATGTAGCTCGGGCGTAAGCATCACATGGTCAAGTATATATAAAGATGTTACGTATTGTTGTAACTAAAAGAATACTGCTTTTCGGAAACTACAGCCCTAACCCAGATGCCGTGGTCCGCCTCCTGGTTATGTTCTCCGGCATAGTTTGAGTAGCCTGGGCACCTACTCCACATGGGAAGAAGACACCGAAGACTACACTTCGCGCGGAGAAAATTCAGTAGATGACGAAGGCATGTCTGGATAACCCAAGGTTTTTGAGACGTTTCCCTGGGTGGGTATTCACGGATGAGGGTTGACTTGTGGTGAAGAAAAAGTCACCATAACTTCGCAGTGGTACTTGCAAATGAAATCCGAGGTATGAGTGCTCTTCTCGTATAATGAGTCATCTTTTTCTTTACATTTTCCCCGATATTGTATCATATCTAGATAGCTGCATACGTAATTAAAATCTGATGCAAAAAAACCCCAAATAATATCGGAAATTGTTGAAGTGTCAGCCTTACGCTGTTTTATGTCACATGACTTTATCCCGTAGCGTTTATGAGGATCCCTAATAAATAGACCTCTAGGTTAGTACGAGGCTACGATAAATAGTAATGCTTATGTAATATTGTTCATGTCGGAGTCCGGGCGCAAGATAAGGAATACTGTAGTTAAATAGACGATACCCTGTATTAATAGAAAATCAAGTTACATCTAGTCTCAAGCTCTACTAAACATATTGGTAGTTTGGAGCCACGAGACATCCGTAACCCACACCATCTTTAAGCTAAGCTTATCTCACATTTTACACATTCTAATCCACTAGGAACCTCATTTACATTACTTTCTAGCGTTTTTTTTTTAAACCATTTATTGTGTTTTCATCTATCTGTGTTATGGCCAGGCATCCTTGAAGAGGTTTCAAGGAGAAGATTCTCAGGAATAGTGGATAGGAGAAGGTTTCCGAGCAAACTCTGACAGTTAGAGGTGGAGGGGCTGGCGTCATGACTATATTTGCCATAGTATTAGTTGAGTCAAGTACTGTCTCGAGTTAGATATAAGGAAGCTGGAGCTACCACATAGTAGTTCTCCAGCTTCTCAATCTTTCATTCTTTTGATCTTTGATCTCGAAATCTAGCACCTATATAATATCATACTTTTAGATCCTCACAGTCCGATATTCTCAGTCTTCAATTTCGTATTTACATACTCGTACTTGTGTTCACCCTGATCTATCAGCCTTGATCGCTGGCTCGGCAACTCGACTGCTTGACTTTGTGTCTCGACTCTCCTGTAGTTCTCCGACCTTTGACCACCTGGCACCTCGCCGGTTGGATTATATCTGAGTATCCTTCGTTAGCAATTATAATCTGAATAATTATTAGTACATTACCTTCGGCAGACGGCGATCTCCAGTATCCCTAGCGCACGCCGTAACAATCTGGCTATGACACATGACCGGTACTATGTATACATATAGGATGACTCTTTTGACGTTAGAGACACTCATACTCTGGATTTCATTCGCAAATACCACTATGAGGTATGTTCGCTTACACAAACAGTCGACCCTCCTCCGTAAGTACCCATCAAAGGGAATTTAAAAACCTTTCATCATCCATGCATACCAGCGCCGCGAGAAATGTAGTTAAGTTTTGCCGGATTCGAACTAGCCGTCTCCTGTCTCGGGTGGCATGTGTGTCTTAGCTATCCAGACCTTACTTGAGAAACCGGCCAAGATGATGTACCACCGCACCATCCAACCACGGCGGTGTTTATAGTGTCGCCCGCACTCACCTTGTAGCGTTGTATACTAGCTAAAATAACACCTGTAACCTACACATCAATTAACTTATATTACATTCTATTTACGTCCTTTAAGAGAAATGCAATCTAGCCTCTCAATAAGCAATCTCATAAATCTTTTATCCTCTCTGTGATTAAAGACACACACATACTAAATCAACAATAGAACAAAGTCGACTAATTTCTAAGTCCTGGTATTTTTGAAATGTTTAATTTTATCTGCTGATACTATGCCTTGTGTATGCACAACTGATTTTTCGAAGCCTCAATGTGACAAATCTGACTTTGTTGGGGATAAATTTATTTGCCGCCGGTACTGGACAAGGGAGCTGTCGCAATAAATAATAGGTATGTACAAACTTGAATTAGATCCTTGAATTGGCTAGATAAATTTCACCTGTCTTATTGCTCATCAATTAGCTTTATACTACCAGAAATCGATATGTTGTAATAGTGGCTCGACTATGTGACTAGTACATCAGCCCTTTCTAGATTTGCGAACCCCCACTAATTCCTCCTTGGCACAGACTTGACTTTTGTCTTCGTTAATATAATTAGTTATTTGTGCTACACTTAGGTTTCTTCTTTTGCCCCTTTAATGGTCAATTCGTGAAATGATAACTTTTTGGGGAATGGATTCCACCTATCTTCCCCAGTAATAGCGTAGTCTCTCTTCCAGCTCCACTTAACTCTAGTTACAAGCTCTCTTCTACATGATAGCATACCTATGGAAAAGATATTTTCTAAAAATTTATTTAATTTGATTTGATTTTGATTTCATTGACCTGATTTGGCGCCTGGTTGGCCCATGCAGGTAGCTATAAACCTAAACTATATATTTACATGAGAGGGAAACCATTATGATAAAAACCCCCTCCCCATATTAATTTTTGTTTTCATCTATAGTCCTTCGTTACCTGTAGGAAGTGCAATTGGCCACGAGTCCGAGACAGGACTAGCTATAGTTGCATCGAACCTCGCCATCCTTTCCCTGCCCTCGCGTGCCGAAAAGAGATGACTGTGATCTTGAATTCGATCCCGATGGTGCAAATTGTTGTGATGTTGGGGCTGGGACCTGGACTTGTATGCGCGGGCGTCCAGGCCCTATCTTGAAACCATGTGGTTTTTGGTTGGACACAAGTGTGAACCCTTGGTCGTCTATTTGTTTGGCCGCTGTTGTTAGTGGTGTTGCCGTTAATACTTCGCTTTCCCCTCTTAATTCTGCCGTCTTCTCCATAAGTCCATACCGTGCCCTTTGGACGCTGGCCTTGTATGCCGCGAAGCTTGGACACGCCCCCTTCTGCCACGATAAGTGGGCCTTGCCACAGTTGCAGCACAACACCGACTTCTTCGGGCAGTCTCTGGTCTGATGGGTGCCCGCACACCCTCTACCTCTCCTTGCCTTGTTGCAAGATGCTTGAGTATACCCCCACTCGCTGCAGTTAAAGCACTGCTTGACTTGTGCCCGGGATGACCAGAGCTATATTTAATTCGAGTATTTCCGCTTTTTCATGCTAAAATGAATAGGATCACATTCGTGGGTTGAAATTTGATGCATTAGATTCAGTATATTTTTGTTCCAGCCAAATATGTATAAATAGAGACCAGTCGAGCCAAGCAGTACCGTTATCTATTCATCAATAAGTCTTGATAAATTTGCAATTGTGCGCTGGTCTGTAGCTATTCTTCTTTTTCGCTAGTTTGAATTGTGTTGCCCTCATTATCACTTTCGAGCAAATCTTCAATACTCCCTAGAGCACTGATTCTAGGTTCTAAAAGGTCTAAATCTTCCAAAATTGTCCTTTTTGGAATCTTCCAAAGAGTGGTACCGCAGATCCGATCTTTCACAAGCAAGTCGTCGACAAAAACATCCATGTAAGTCAAACTTGTTGCTGTTCTTCCTCTCTTCTTCAACTTCCTGTAATCGGCGAGATATGGCTCTAGTATAGTGTAGATGTCTTTGGCTTGTCTAGTGAGTCTTACGTAAAAGACAGCCAGTGCCCGTAGATACTTGAACTTTTCGCCACCGTATCCAAGATACTCTTGTATAATTTCGTCTGATGGGGCTAGCTGCAATAGCTTAAATGCGAGACAGAGGAATGGCGATGGTCTTTGAGCATCGCCATAAGTACCACAAATGAAGTGAACATGATCCACGACGCGATTGATTATATCTGCTTCGTTCAGTGCAAAACATTGGTCTTTCCAAAAATAGCAATCGACTATGCGTTCACGGACTGGTTTCTCCATGATGGTTGCCGGGTTCAGTCCGTTGGGTGCGAGGGGACCAGAAGAGCCCCGCTCGTCCATGAATTGCTTTTCATCTGCACGGTGATTCGCCATATTCACGCGTGAAAGACGGGAGCTGTAAGAATCGTGAGATACCTCTTCAATATTTGATACAGTAGCCTGAAAACTTCCGCGATAACAAGTCTTAAGCACGTAGCGAAGAATTGAGCTTTCACGATCCTGAAAAGTTTGTTATGATTGCGAGTTAAGGGAGGGATAAGTTTTGGGTCTAGATCGTGCTCCAATTAATAGAACAACATTAAAGGCTTAATTTGAGTTCCTATGTAAGAATTGTCAGTGAATTTGCAACAGGGTATAAAGACAATGACATATTGTAATTGAAGATGACTTGAGCATGTAATAAGAAATCAGATATTGTTTTACTTGGTATGTGAAATGGGGGACGTACACTTGCGATGACTGCTGTGATATTGGAAGAGGGAGTGTCAGAGTGATGAATAGATGTGAATGTGCTTAATTAATTATTTACAGTAAAAATGTCTATGCTTCTATATCCAGTTAACTCGTTCACTGACCAATCACAAAGCCCACTAAGCTATCTTGTGCCATTTGTCCCAGTCAACCAAGCCCACCAAACCACTTCATGTGACCTGTCCAGCCTTGCTACCCAAGTATCACGTGCTATGCTTCGCGTTAACTATGGCTGAGCACAACAGATGTTGCAATTAGTCTTCAACGATCAGCAACCATGAACTCGACTGGCCTACATGTACACGCTAACTAAAATATGAATACTCGCAGATGGAAGAATATCGTGGCGTAAAAGTCTGAGGAGCGAGTATTTGATAAAGACGCGATGTATCAGGACATTAAGATAAATGACGTCTGTATGTAAATATTCTTCCGTGATGGAAAATCTAGGCATTCCGCATATTTTTATTTTTATTTTTGTTCATTATCCTGATTTGGCGCCTTTTTGGCCCATGCAGGTGTTGACTTCAGTAAGATACAGTGATGCTATAGTTGTGATGAACATCATGCCTCAGATATCATTTACAAGTCTCACTACGGCTGTGACAAAGCGGCTTTTTCTTCACCGCCGTCGAACTATGCCCTCCGTGAAACTCACCCAAGGGAAACCTCTCAAAAAACCTTGGGTTATCCACATATGCCACCATCATCAATGTAGCTTACTTCAGTAAAGTGAGGTCTGCTGGAGTCGAACAAGCGAAATTTTGTCTTAAGTGGGATAGGTGTTCAGGGTATCCAGACCCTACTCAGAAGACCGGCCCGGATGGTGTAGTGGTACACCATCCGATCTCAGGTATTTTGGATAGTTTCCAGATGAAGAGCATTGTATGATAAACGAGTTTGAATTCGAGAGTGCTGTAAACACTTCAAATACAATCATGGCTGCATGGTGCGGTGGTACATTATACGGGCCGCTCTCTAAAGTAGAATCTGTATAGCTTGGAAACATTTTTGACTTGGGACGGAAGATCGCTTGTTTAAATCCCACAAAGCTCAAATTCATTTCTCGCAGTATGTGTGCGAGTTTATTGTACTACTCGAGTCTATAAATACCTAGCACACTGGGCTCCTCTCTGACCCAGGCCACACCTCGTACAGTGCTTCTTACCTCTCATGTTTCTTGAAATATCATTGATACATTACCCTTGATGATTAGCCATCCAGCTCAGTATCTATCCATGGAATTTGGCAACATTTTCCACGGAACCTTCAACCCAAAAAAAAAAAAAAAAAAAAAAAAAGGTAGCAATGGAAACTGCATGCGCGGGAAAAAGTCTCAAAAAACCTGGAGCCTCAGCTAGGTGAGGCCTAGACACCGGGACCACATGAGGTGCGCATGTTCATCAATATCTCCCTTCTTTGTAATATTCTAGGCCGACTTGATGCAATCCACCATCTCCGTATTGGGTGCTGAGTACGCTCCGGAAACTCATCGGATGGCTTTTCCTCCATGACCAAGGGTTGGTGATGAGTAGGGCTCGGACCCTACTATCTGATCTGATAATGGTTAGCTCCATGATAATTGTGATAGGGAGATGTGTTGAGATTTGATTTGATTTTAATTCATTTCGTATAAGGCTTACGCCCTACACCCAATAGGCGTGATACGGGTCTATGCTCCCTCGGGACACACTACAACTTGAGTACATAGTCTACTTGTCAAATCTATACGCAAAACATAAATAATTAAATTGATTCCAAGAAAATTAAGCGCCCTGCGTCTTTCCTCCTTCCTCACAACTCTTTGTCCTGAAAAACTTCTATTTCGGCAGGACTTAATCCTCCCGGTGTGGTATTTGCCTCTCGTAACACTTAGTTACTGTTAAGTACTGGAGAAATATTTCCCAACCCTTTTGTGCCAGCATCTCCCGTCCTCTCGGTGGTGATTCGTGCTTCAAGTTTCTCCATTGCCGTAGAGCAATCCGACATTCGGCAAAATGCCAAGGACGTTTGTTGGTATGACAAAGGTCATTCACTAAAAGCTTATTAGTTCACTTAAAGTTATGAGAGTACTCTTGTAATTTGTTCGAACTATCGTTCAGACGAAATGGATATTCATGGATACTCGTTATCTAGTTTACAATGATGCTACAAGATATTAACTATGTTGCATTCGGATAAAGTATTTTCCGAATGAGGAAATCCACAACACGAAGGAAATCGTTAACATGTAAACCAAGAACCACCAACTCCAAGTAAACCAAACTAGAGATGCTATTCCAACACGTTTCTCCCTTCTGTACACGCATTTGCAGTTTTCAAATTCGTGGCCAAATCTTTCATGGTATTTTCTGAAATCGCCATGTCCCGTCATTGCTGCGATAAGGCGGTGATGCGCCCACCTCGGAAGTGCTAGCTCCGGTGGACGTTTTAGTTTTATCTGGAGATCCAATTCTTCGTAGCGGCTCGGTCTGTGATCTAGCCACCAGGATTCCACTGCTTCTTCACATCTTTGCCTGACAAACGAAGTGAGGGCTGCAAAAGTGTATTTAAGTCTGTCCCTCAATTCTGAGGGAGATGTGTCCGTTTCATCCGGTAGGTTCCTGGGGGCTTCCTTAGCCAGTCTGTCTGCATCTTCATTCCCCATGATCACAGCGTGGGCTGGTATCCATCCGATCTTAACTGATCTAGCTTGTCGTACCAGTCTTTTAAATTTTTCCACTGTAGCCTGGTAAGATTTTGTTTTGCCGGTTCTTAGAGCTCTCACGGCTGTGGTGTTGTCAAGCAGTGCCTTGATCGGGCAGTTGCCTGCTTTTCCTATGGCTCCTTCTAGGGCTTTTTGGGCCCCAAAAATTTCGGCATCGTAAGCCTCCGCCCCTAGCAATGGACCAGAGTCACTCCCAATCACCTGGCTTCCTTTGTATAATGTATACCCCCATGCCGACCTAGCTGGTCCACATGATCAGCCGTCTGAATAAGCGCAAACTGTCTCGGCCGACAGACTTGCTAACCATTGCTTAGCGTAAGCTGCTTCTTCCTGAAAGTCAGTGCTTTTAATTTTTCTGATGGACTCGGCTTTTGGGAAATATAATTTGTCGGGTCCTTCGGCCATCGGCACATTTTTGGCGCTGATCTGAAGTTGTGTAGGTACTGGGGATGTGTTGAGAGATTAATATATATTTATTATTGTCCTGTGTTAGTCTATGACTATGTAGGACATGCAGATCCTCTCTGCCTGTAGGCCAAGGATACCTATGCCAGTGGCATATCCCTTCCTATGCCTCCCATACAGCTCCCCTCAAACAGTACCGGCCCTCACAAGTCCTCATTCGATCATACACTTGGAGAAGTCCTTCGCCCTTCATTATCTCTCCTCTCCAGCCAACGAAACGATGGCTATTTGCGGGTTTTTGACAGCCGGGAAAAATCGCAAAATCCACTGGGTGCGGAGCTCTCCTAATACTGACAATAGGACTAGATCCGAAGATATAGTGACCCTTCTGAAGCGTTCGAAGAGGCCGGCCAGCTGGGCGCTGCAGACTTGTGGGTACCTCGGGAAATCCACCCTCTGCCTTTCTAGCCTCCTTCCCGAAGGTCGTGCTGAAATGTCAGAGAATTCTTGGCAGAGCGTGATTCCTGTATGGTAGCTTAGCCCAACTACTTTTGTGCCGTGCAGGGCTCCGGGGGGTGCCGTTGACTCATCGACAAAAGAAGCCCTCCTGGCTAATTAGCCGAAATCTCAATCTTGGCGCCCACAAGCGTTCCAAAGGTGAAAATTCCTCGAAAATGTCAGTCCTAGCATGGTATTCAGAGACCTGTCCTTCCTCAAGATATAGAGTCCCATTAGAGCATCAATCCTCCATAAACTATGACCCGAGCTTTATATATTATGACTTAATTTGCTCCTTGTGGGTATACGTAGCGTCGTAAATGTGTAGTCGGTGATGGTCGGTAATTAATGGGGCAAACTTCTGTTTGCAATTGGAGTAACTTCTTTATTGGTTGTTGAGGCGAGCTGAGGCGTGGTTGGAAAGAAGTTGAGGACTCAGATGATAATGGTAAGAAAGGCATTTTCGAGAAGTCGTCAAATGGAGATATGCGTAAGGTTGCTTTCGACTTCGATTCGTTTGTAATTCTTCTTGGCTATCCCAGATATGCAGAGTATACTGAGCGATTACACCGGCACCACTGGAAGGTGAAGGATTCGTCTTTGCCGGCCGTGTTGAGAGATGAAGACGATACAGACGGTGAAAGCGATTGGGAATCCTCATCGAAGTGAGGACATTGCTACTCAATCTCGGCTCTGCAGACTCTACAGTGAGAGCTGTAGATTCGCAGGGGACACTATTGACACGTGTTGAGAATAGGCCCCATGGAAGTGGAGAATGCATGGTATTTCCGACGACATCGATGAACAAGTCGCTTGGCCACCCGATCAAATACCCTTGCACGATGTGATCAAGGATATTATGCATGGACAAAATATTGGAGCCAAAACTACAATGTGGGACGAGTGGAGATTTATGGTCCAAAAGTAGATGGTTGCCACTTACTCCCAAAAGGGATTGATTTGGTCCGATAGCTTTGGCATACCAGGTACAACCCCTGCATTCAAAGGACATGACATGGGTAGTGTATCCCGAAAGGCTCACTACTAATTTGATTGAGTCGTAAAGACCAGGAAAGATCAAGAACAAAAACACAATGTCTAATTCCGCTGTCACGGGCCGCGCTAGATTCTCTCGACATCTTCAGTCAATAGAATGATTCCACCAACACCGCATTGTCTCGCGCTAATTATTGCCGTGCTGCCGAGGTCACCTTCTAAGCCCTCCAAACACCGGAGCTGACGTAGCCCGTGAGCAACATGGTGCAACGGTAAATCATCCGGACCAACCTTCTATAGAAAGTCTCGATATCTTGGACACCCGTCTCATTCGAGAGAAGGGTTTGTTGGCTTTAATTCAGCAAGCTAATCACATATATCGTGACGCCAGTCTGCTCGAATAATTTTAGCTTTTGAAACTTCCTGTCGGTGGGTAGTTACGGTCGAAGTCTGAATTCATTGAGCAAATGAACATTCCTCATGCTGGTATTTGCGAATGAAACCTAGAAAAAGAACCTCAGAGGTCAATTGAATAATCCAAAATGAAGATAAAACACCGATCACGTGCGTAGCAATAGTCGTCCCACTAGTAAGATCACGTGGGCGGTGAATAGAGGCAAACCACTGGCTAGTGCCTTTGCAGATATAGCTACTGAACGGTATTATAATACGAACCTAGAGTAGTAAACGGACACTATTACTGAACTCACATCCGCTTTACTAAGTAAATTACCCCTGTGTTACTTACAACGTGCCATAGCTACATAGCTGCATACACAATAAAGATTATGAAAAGGGCCCTAGCTTGTCAGTCATGCCCAGGGCTACCACGACTTTGTTTTTCATAAAAGAATAGATTTTACGATTTTCTCCGGTTGCCATACATCCGTAAGCGGCCATCCTTTCATAGGCCTGTAGGTAGAGAGGACCTGCGTGTGCTACATGGTCATAGACTGAGAAAGGTAATTAACATAATTATTAACAATAATGCCGACAAAAATTTCGAGTTATGGGCCTAGTCAAATCACTCTTGCACATCCATTTCACAACCCGCTTGATAAACAACAGAAACAGTATGAACTCTCTTGTTGGTTGGATGTATCTGTCATCTACTCAACTACTACCGAATGAGAATCAACTTATTTTTTTACCTTAAGACGCACCCTAAATGTCCGATGCCGCAGCAGTGAAGCTATTTAAACTTCATCCAACGAAATTTTGAAACTTTTTACCCATCATATTCTCCTAAAAATTGAATATTGACAAGTTTATTACCTCGTACATGAAAAGACTGCCGCTTCCTTCGATGTCTACGAGAGCCAGTGGATGACTTCTCTTGCGCTTTTAATATCCTCTGGAATCAATCTAGTAGACAATCTGAAGTGGAGGGAGTGCTCAGGGGTTGTGTTGCATACTAAAGCACAAAACGCATGCCTTCTTTGTGCATTAGGATAACTTTTTTTTTTTTGCATCAGATTTTAATTGCGTATGCAGCTAACTAGCTATGACACAATATCGGAGAAAATGTACAGAATAGATGACTCAATTTATAATAAGAGCTCTCATATTAGGTTAACTTGTATTGCTTAGATTCATGCCCGCACATATCGACGTGTCCATAGGTGACACGTGCCGACTAATCTAGATTCTAACGGCTAACCGAAACGATTTGCGCATGTGGAAAGTAGACGACCGGTATTTCAGGTGCAAGTCACGTGACAATTGACTACCTGACACGCCGCATGCAGTCTGCAAGGGCATTGTCAAAACATTTTCGTTGCAGTGGTATTGGCAGAGAAATTTAAACTTAATACTGCATGATGAAATAGCTCTAGTTTGTAGAAAATTATTGTCCACTTGAGCCAAAGATTGGCACATTTCAGCCTCTAAAATTACATCAATATAGCTAGCAATAGTACAGGCACTAGGTGAGCCGTATTGGTTTAGCATCACTAGAGACTCGGTAAGGCGTCGGCTGATGAGTAAAATTGTCTTGCTCTTCTACATATTGCCACTGTCGGCATCATTTTCTGCCGTCCGCATCTGATTTGTCGGACTCCCGGTAAGTAGATGAGCTACCAGCATGGCAACAAAATTGAGAAAACTGGCTTTTCTATTTGTGGGTCCAGGTTGAGCTATCGGAAGCCAAAGAGAAGGCTATCGCTTACAGAAGGGGTGGCAAATAACCTCAAACGAGACTAGGGGTGTGGCTCGTCGACGGTTAGTCGAAGCCGCTGACCCTCGTCTTCCAGTGGCGTCAAGATGTTGCCCACGAGATGCTTCTTCCGTGATAAGCATATATCGCCTAGTCATCATGAAAGAACTTCGGAATCAAGGAGCCGAAACGGCTGATGTGGAAAAATGCCCTGCCAGTGACGCCGTGCTCTCAGCTCATGCCGTCCCAGTCCATGAGCCATAAATACAAGTTCAGTTGCCTCAATTATCTGATCCATAGTTCCCTTCCACACTGTTTGTTACACCATTGGTTTTACACATCAACAATTGCACTTCACACTTCATAACTACACACAAACTTGTAAGTTGAATAATCTTTCTCCCTCCCCTTTGTGAGTTTTCGAATCTACTGCGTGCCCTACAATGTCTGCTGCTACTATACTGCTAAAGGATTTTACATCCATCAACGTTAAGCAATAAGTATCGTACTCCGCAGTTTGTACAAACTATGTTCGGAGGTATCCCGCATCTGGGTAAACCCCAACGGCAAGGCTGGACATTCATGGGAAGTTCAAAGCCCGTTTAAACTATTGAATACTTTATTGCAGGCCTTTGATAATTCTCGAGCGTTGATCAGAAAATACGATTATAAGAACGATCATCATAAGTTTCGAATTGATTTGTCTTCACTATGCCTGAATTCCAAAGGTCCGCGTCATTGTTTTGCCTAGCAACATATCTGTCTTTTGCATACGCGAAAAATGCCCCTCCGCACTTTCAAGATCGGTCCTCCCAGCGTCGATCACTAAGATCCGCCGGAAATGAAGAATTCTCCTTATTTTATGGCATCACTAGAATCACAAAAACCTGCTAACATTATAGAACCCTTTCCAGCTCCCAAGAAACGATCTGTCATTGACCCATTTCCTGCCCCAAAAGGTTACCCGATAGCAGACCAATTAGCGTCTCTTAAGTCCACCGTACGATACAACATGCCTATGAATCAAGCTAAGGTCAAGTCCGTCCTGAGTGGTGACACCCTCATTTTGACGTCTATCGCCAACTCCAATTCTGAACGAACTCTTTCACTTGCATACTGTACATCGCCACACTTGAGGAAAGATGGAGATGAACTGTGTGCCTACGAGTCTAGGGATGCCTTACGACAAATGGTTGTTGGAAAAGTGATACAATTCACTGTCCTATATACGATCCCGAATACAAAACGTGATTACGGAATCGTTTTTTTACAAGATGGTACTCGCTTACCCGAAGCAATGATGAAACTTGGCTGGCTGCGACTGAGAGATGATGCTGGCCGTAAGGAAGACTCCGAAGAAGCCCAGAGTCAAATTGATCATTTGCGAGCCCTTGAAGCCCAAGCTCGGTCCGAAGACCTAGGGATATTTCGTGATAATGTTAAGCCGATTAGTGTCCAGTACGAGCTTAAATCTCCGGAGACCTTCCTAAGTACATGGAAGGGTAAATGCATCGATGGCTTAGTAGAGCGCGTGTTAAGCGGAGACCGTCTCCTCCTACGCCTACTCGTCTCACCAGTAGAGCATTTACAGGGTAATATGCACCACCCTATTTTACCTGTTAAGTTTAGCTGATTCGTAAAGTCATCACTTTAATAGCAGGAATTCGTGCTCCAACGACTGAGCATCTTAATCCATCAAATGGCCAGACTCAGGCTGCTGAGGAATATGGAAATGAAGCTAAATCCTTTGTCGAAGAAAGACTATTGCAGCGAAATATCAAGGTCGATATTTTGGGACTAAGTCCTCAGAAACAACTAGTTGCAACGCTTCGACATCCTCGAGGCTCGATTGCCAAATTTTTACTTGAAGCAGGTCTCGCTCGTTGCACCGATTTTCACTCTACCCTGCTAGGAACGGAGATGGCTCTTCTGCGCGAGGCAGAAAAGCTTGCTCAATCAGAAAAACGTAAAATCCACAAAGACCATGTCGCCAAAGCCGCTAACCCTGCTGGAAACATTGAAGCCCAAGTCACCAGAATTTTTAGTGCTGATGTCATATTTGTCAGGAATCGTTTAGGCGCCGAAAAGCGCGTCAACCTTAGTAGTATTCGAGGGCCTCGTACTACGGATCCAGCAGAATCCCCGTATCGAGAAGAAGCCAAGGAATTTCTTAGGAAGCGTATTATTGGGAAGAATATCCGCATGAGTATCGATGGTTCTCGGCCAGCAACCGCTGAGTACGAAGCAAAAGAAGTCGCTTCTGTAACTATAAACGATAAGAATATCAATCTGATAATGGTACAAGAAGGATGGTGCTCTGTCATTAGACATCGGCGCGATGATACTGACCGTGCGCCAAACTACGATGAGCTTTTAGTAGCCCAAGAGAAAGCTAAAGAAGAAAAGAGAGGTATGTGGTCTGGCAAGCCAGCCAAGGCAAAGCAATATATGGATGCTTCGGAAACCGTGCAAAAAGCCAAACTTCAAATCGCAGGTCTTCAGCGTCAGAAGAAGATACCAGCTATTATTGATTTTGTCAAAAGTGGCTCTAGGTTTATCGTTCTTATACCTCGAGAGGGTATCAAGCTCAACTTTGTTCTTGGTGGCATTAAAGCTCCAAAATCGGCCAGAAACCCAACCGAATCAAGCGAGCCGTTTGGCCAAGAAGCACATGATCTCGCTTCTAAACGTTTGACACAACGAGACGTGGAGATAAACGTACATGGCCTTGATAGAGTTGGTGGATTCATTGGAGAAGTCTTTGTGAATAAGGAATCATTCGCAAAAATTCTTGTCGAAGAGGGCTTTGCTACTGTTCTAGAATACTCTGCAGAGCAGCTAGGTAACTCTTCCGAACTTTTGGCAGCTCAACAACGTGCGAAAGAAGCCCGGAAAGGTCTATGGGTGGATTGGGACCCTTCGATAGACCGAAATGAAAATGAAACAGCTCCTCACACGAACGGGACTGAACCAACTACTTCCCGCGAAAAGGACTATCGTGATATTATGGTCACCCATATCGGAGAAAGCGGTAGTTTGAAGATCCAGATCATTGGTACAGGCACCTCGGCACTGGAAACCCTGATGAGTCAGTTCAAATCATTTCACCAAAATCCGGCAAACTCAACCAGCCTACCTGGTCCTCCCAAGGCTGGCGATTACGTTGCAGCTAAATTTAGTCAAGATGGACAATGGTATCGAGCTCGTATAATTGCAAATGACCGAGCAGCGAAACAGGCAGAAGTCTTGTATATTGACTACGGTAATAGCGAAAAGCTTCCATGGTCAACTCTGCGTCCTCTCTCTCAAGCTCAATTTTCACCGCAGAAATTACGACCTCAAGCGCAGGATGCAATTCTCTCACTTATCCAGTTCCCATCTAACAAGGACTATCTCTTCGACGCTGTCCAGTATCTGACGGAACTTACTGAGGGCAAGCAATTAGTTGCCAATGTTGATAACATTGCGCCTAATGGCTCTTTTTACATAACGTTGTTCGATCCAAGCTACAGCGAAAAACTCACAGACAGTATAAATTCGGAGATAATATCTGCTGGACATGCTATGGTACCCAATAATCTAAAGGCTTGGGAACGTAGCTTTGGAAATGTTTTAAAGATAATGAAAGGTAAGGAAGAAGAGGCGATTCAATCGCGCAGGGGTCTATGGGAATACGGTGATCTTCGTGATGATTAGACACATGTCGCCTCCCTGTACAGGATAAGTTCGCCACTATAATTTCTTGATGTTACAGTTTTGTTTAGATTTGAGATTGTGTCGTTATTAAGCTATCATGATTCACTTGTGCTTTGGGTACGTTGTTGCACGGGCAGTTGTTGGTATAAAAAAAAAGTAAAAAGTAGATTTGAATAATTTGTGTATAGACAACCTACTAGATTATATTCCCGTATCCTTCTGTATATTTGGGATGCAAGCTAGTTGATTTAACTTAAGTAACCTCTACGTGAGGGAATAATCAGCTCAAACAAAGTCGTCAAAACTTTTTATTTTGGAATCATAAAAGAAAACTTGTGACCGCTCAATGGAGCCTAAGCAAACTCTACTCATGTGCACTACTATTAGAGCGTCAGTCTATCGAAAATCTGTTTAAGTGATGCATAATATTATCATTCCAGGCAATCCGTACCTTCCGTACGCTTTTCCAGCTTTGAGCTTGAGTGAAGCCGGGTTGGGTCAGAATGAATATTAAATGCATGAACCCCGTCCAGACAGAATGAGAGGACTACCAGGTACTTAACCCTTCGTTAAATAGAATCAAGGCTTACTGCCTGGAAAACACTCTGTCCAGGTGTCCGAGACGTTAGAATTTTCATCCTCTCCAACCCTTCATGAGGTGAAAGATCCCAGCGTTATCCGAACAAAGCATCTCTCCATGGCATTATTTGTGTGTTCGCCTCGCTTCCATTATGGCTTTCCGCGTCAGAGTGTGCGTCGGTAATGTTGTGATGATTGCAGAGACGGATTACAGGGCAAGGTCTTCGCGGGCGCGGCTTGGTCGCGTTGATTGAAGGGCCGGGGTATATTAATTGATCAGAAGCCATGCCTTGGTAGACATGGATTCATCTACAGTTTGCCGATTGAGTTTCCTTTCGCCTCCTGTACGCGTATGATGTCTCTGCATACTGACTTCCTCCGAAGTGTCTAGCTCAACTCCTCAACGCGATAATCCACGACACCATGCTAGTAATTTCCTCTTCCAGGACCGAATCTCGTACGGGCGCAGTGCTAAGGCTCAAGGTTCGTGGAACTGGCTGCTGGTAAGCTTTCTGCATTCGTCTTCTGGCTACCGTTGTTGCATGTGAGCATTGTAGCAATAAAGTGTATATCTACTGTCTGGGACCATGTTGAGCAGGGATGCGGGATTGGTTAGCGTGCGGATGATAGCCTTGCCCAGTGTGATAGGCTCAGCCGTCTGCCGAGGACGATGCAGGGAATGCTGGACTTGTGTCAAGAAAGTACCCTTTTTTTAAAAATATATTTATGGTGTAATGGTGAATGCCTTTCTAACCTCTTTGCCCAAGGTCATGATGAAATGTCAGGAAAGTCTTTGTAGAGAGTTTTTGCTGTATCACAGCTTAGTTCAACTTCTTTGTGGCGTCTGGGAAATTTTAAAGTACCGTAGATTCATCAACAATAGTAGTCCTGCTGGCCAATTACCCAGAACCTTAGCTTTGACACCCACAGGAATTATCTTCAAAAACTCCTCGAAAATATCGGTCGTATCATTCCAACAAGAGATCTATAATCTTATTCCGCGCCCCAATAGCCGTTTCTCCCTCAAGTTGTAGAGCCCCGTTAGAGCAACAGTCCCCCGTAGCCCAACACCCGGGCTATGTAAATTATGACTTAGTCTCCTCCTCGCGGATGTATATGGCATCTTAACTTAATGGTAGGAAATGATCGGTTTTTGATGAGGAAAATTCCCGATTCAAATAGGAGGAACGCCTCTATCGGTAGTTGAGGCGAGGTGGTGTAGTAAGATTGAAGCAGAAGACTCGCGTGAGGATGATAGGCCCTACATTGTTGAGAAGTCATGGATTCTAGAAAAGCAGCAATATAATAATTTAACTACGTACCCATCAAAATTATTCCCATTCATTAAGTGAGTGCAGAATTTGCTAGAATGTCAAAGAATGAGATCCCAAGACAAGATTCTTTAGATGCCTCAAAAATTAAAGAGTATCAACATCAAATTTGATCTGCAGCGCCCAGCTGACCGGCCTCTTAGAACTTGTTTGCTTTCAGGGTTGTCACTATTTCAATAGCTATCTACACACTGGGCGTCTCAGCTATAATTCATGTTTGTAAGGTCACAGACAAGATAGCTCGAGTGTTCTCATTACTTCCCATTCAGGCGCAGTCTTACAGAACATGCTACTTTGGAACGCTGAAGAGACACTAGCAAGCACCTTTTCTCGGGGAATCTACCCCGCGGACAGATTTATATCCTTTTGTGAACTCCGCCATGGCATTAGTCCTTCTGCACCATCTGGACGTTCAGAAGTGCTGATACTGCCTCGGCCACAATATTAACTCGTATGTACTTCTGCGCTCTGACATGCTTGTAATGTGGCTGAACAATTTGTTTCACGGCGGATTTCAAAGCTGCCAAAAAGGTCGAAAATGAATGCGCAATATCAATTAGATATCCCAGGATGATTGGGCTGTTTGACTGAAAGTGTTGCAGTGAGGCGGGAGCAAATTGTAGCTGCCCCAAAGGCCAGTTAATAATTGTTTGCTGCAATGACCCAGGCAAAGGCAGCTTTTTAGGGGACCGAGGTCGAAATTCTATCTGCCCCTGAAGATACGATGATTTCTGGAAGATTAGCGTTTGGAGTCCCAACCTCCGAGGGGCTAGTCTAGGGAGAGGAAGATGCCATGAATAAGTCAGCAATCGCTTCAAATATTGTTTGGAAAAGGATCCGATGATATTGTAGGAAACCCGAGAGTTTATCTTTTCCTCTTGAAAAGAATTGATTTATTTTTTCATACGGGAGATGTATGAGACAGTACGCGCGTAGTTTGGATCCAACACTGAGGATCCTTGTGCTTTTGAAATCTGGGTGGCCTTGTGCCAACATCGACTCTAATCTTAGATGGCGATGACCTCGGCGCCGATCAGTTGGGCTTGTGCGGAGTGATCCCGGCTGGCACCACCGGTTCTGTATCCATATCGGACTTGTAGCTTAATAATTCAAAAAAGGAAATAAAACGTCACTTGTTGAAGGCATGGAACTAGTGCTGTATCCCGGTCACTGACCAAGATACAGTCTGTTTGTAGCCAAGAGTTTTCAACGAGAAGCTCAAGTTGCAGATAGCGCCATACGTCATCAATTGCCCCTCTCCAACATGAAGCCGCTGCTCTCTGGCCAGCCTGTATCCACAACTATCTACATTTATGTGAATGTCATATATTATCTGTATATTGTTATAGATTTCTAGAATTTACATTTTAATTTAAAACCTCGATTGACTAACTAGCTAGAACCTCCAATATCCATCCGTTCTTTTACTTGAACTGTCAAAAGATAAAGCTGTGGCTCGTTATCAAAGGAGTAATGAAGTACCTTGATAGCTTAGTAACAAAACTACAAAATCACTCCAGAAAAAACTCGAACCTAGCACCGAATCAAGTCACTAAGCAAGAAAGAGCCTTCATTACCCATTTATCTGGCTCGGAATGCCCAAAGGTCAAGGTTAACCAAGTAGATTCCAGGAGAGAGGTGCCAGAACAAAACCCTAGATTTCGATTGGGAATTAACGACTTCGAAAAGTTACAAACATTGGGGACGGGTGCGTGTCATTCCTGATGATGATTTCCAATCAGAGAGCATGAGAATGGTGTGCTGAGTAGAACATCAACACAGGAACATTTGCGCGCGTGTGGCTTGTGAGACTATCTAATCCATCCAAGGAAGATCGTGATAAAGTTTTTGCACTGAAGGTGCTACGAAAAGTGGAAGGTTAGTCTTAGAAATTCGACATAGAAAGCTATATCCCATTAGCATTCTAACTAGTAATCAGTGATCAGACTTGGACAAGTCAATCATGTAAAAAATGAGCGCCGTATCTTGGCAGATTTGGCAGGACATTCTTTCATCACCAATCTGATCACCTCCTTCTCTGACCAAGACTCGCTTTACTTGCTTGTAAATCTCTAAAATTACCTCCGGACCCCCTTATTAACCTCTTTAGCTTGATTATTGCCCTGGGGGAGAAGTTTTTTCCTACCTTCGTAAATCCAGACGTTTCGAAGAAGATGTCGCTCGCTTCTACGCTACTGAAATTGTAATCATACTCGAATATCTGCACGAGTGTAAAGGAATAGCCTACCGAGACTTAAAACCCGAGAACCTTCTTCTTGATGCAGATGGACATATCAAACTAGTAGATTTTGGATTCGGCAAAGTTCTGGGCAACCAAGAGACATACACACTGTGCGGTACACCCGAATATTTAGCACCAGAAGTCATCCAATCTCAAGGTCATACCACAGCTGTTGATTGGTGGGCACTAGGAATTTTAATTTATGAATTCCTCACTGGATATCCACCGTTCTGGCATCAAACGAATGCTCTCGAAACATACAAGCAAATTATAAGTAAACCAATAACTTTCCCCAATGACATTCTAATATCTCCTGAAGCTAAAGATATCATCTACCAGTTTTGCACGACTAACCGCTCTGATCGTCTCGGTAACATCTCTGGTGGTGCAAAAAGGGTTAAGAACCACCCATTTTTCCGCGGCGTGATCTGGGAAGACGTTTACAGCCGCAAACACCGAGGGCCCATCATACCTCCTCTCCGCTACCCTTCTGATGCCCAATGTTACGATTACTATCCAGACGAAACGGAAGAGCCAGATCCATATTCTTCAGAGCTGAGATTATTATGGGACGATCAATTCAAAGATTTCTAGGCATAGGGCTGAAGAAATTTCAAGGAATTTGATGTAGGTGAAAAAGGACAAAATCTCAAATAAATTTAGGCGTAATTAATGAATTCAAGAGACTTTTAGTTAACTGTGAATAAATTCTATTGATTCGACCGTGTTGGAGCATGTGGAAGCCATCCAGAGATAATATCAGGGAAGATAACTTTATTAGTAATTATTCTGACTGCAAAGGGAATAATACTAAGTCTGGCAGTATCTCCATTTATGATTTGAGCGGGGCGATACGCGGTAAGTTTGTTATTTATTTTTGAAATTTCACGACAAGCTTCGATGCCTAATCAGGATGCCACAACTTTGTCACACTTAATTGACTTCTTTCATTTAAAATCAAACCCTCATTAACGGCTCATCAATTGTTTCGTTTTACCAGCATTATGGTGGGAACTCGGGCTACTCGTTTGAAAGACGCTTTGCAGAAGGATGTAACGCTAGAAATAGCCAATCAACCAAGGTAATTGAGTCAAAAGTTCGAGATATTCGGGAAATTATGGTTACAACTCACAAGCCGAATGATATCCTAAAGATCGGAACAAAAGTCTCTGCGCTAAAAATAAAAGGGAAACGAAGGCTCCTCGGCCCTTATTATCAGTCGTGAGGAATGCTAAAAGGCTTCCTGTAGTTCTGCACCCCTAGAGGAGCGTATATTATCATTGCTACACAGTTTAATATATGATTGACTAAAAAATAAAACATCTTAGTCAAAAATGCAGGCTTCTAACTAGGATACCAGCTAGCTTGCTGCCATTCCACTTGTACTGTTCGGGTCTAAACTGTCTTATACTACAGCTTTAACACTATCCACCACTCAATTTTCATATCGGATTAGGGTCAATGTTCCAGGGAAATGAGGTCTTGGAGATGATTTTACGATAGCCAAGTAGTATGAAGCGGGTGAATGAGCAGTTCGACGTCTAAGAAGCCAAGTTCTGGAGTTATTCGACTATAGTGGCCTTCACTGAAATTATTTTCTCATAATATCTCGTAGCTCCGATATTAAAGTTCTGCGCGAGAATTATGCGGTCGAAATTTATCATGTTATTTCGTCAATAAAAATACAAAGAGGCGAAAGTGCCGATAAAGACCAACAAATTAAAGGTGTTATTGCTTGAGGTAAAGATAAAGAATGCGCTACATTGTCATACGGTATTAGTAGGCTCAGGCGCGTGGCGGCTGAAGAACAATGTTGGAAAGGAGTTGTTTTAATTTTCAATTTTTGAAAATTGAGATGTCGCACAGAAGTTTTTTTACGTCCTATTCTGGACTACTAAACTTGTCATGATTCAACACATAGATGAGTTTCGGGATGTTCCGGCCACTTAGGTGGGACCAGGTATTTGTACTTGACGGTAATAAACCTGATAAACCCGGCTCAATTGGAGATCAAGCTACAAAGCGAGTGACGAGTTTATTTATTACCTTGCAGCATGTTAATAAACAAACAATCGCAACTTTATAGTCTTATAATGCTTAAATCTTCATCTGAATTTTCCTGCTGGTTATCTTTGTCTCTTTATGTCTATACTCTACGCAGAAGATAAGATGACATATTGTTATGACTAGGTTATGAGCAGATATAGAATGGTGTGTAGGCTGGGGATAATGGCGAATAAGCAGGAAGAGATAATGGGACACTGAGAATGTGAGACAAGTTCAAAGATGATTAATTATAGATACAGTTCCACAGATAGGACTGATATATATGTACATAATTTACACCCATATCACAGTCCACAGTCACGTAACCAGAGTACCATATTCTGCGCTTGGTTGTACCAGTAACACTCAGCTCTTAGCGCTGATCGTAATAGCAGTCATGCTGGCGCTACTTAATCCTTGTCTTATATACTAGCACTAATATTTTAGACATGGGTGCACTCATGCCAGCTGTGACAGTTACATCACAACACATATCCTATTTGTGCAAAAGAAATGTCCGAAAATCTGCTTTACAAGATCTCTACTGACTCTAGAGAACGAAGATAACCGGTGAATTGGTGTTTCATGATTAGATGGACCTAGTAGGGAAAAAGGCAAATGATTCTGATACTCTCACTCAGAAATTAATCAATCCAATTTTATGCCGTATCTAAACACTCCTCTCTCCACATATGTGTCAATTTTAGACTACTCCAAGCCCTAGGTGGAGAATTGGCACAGTTTCTGATTGTAGAATGCCTCGTAATGAAAATCACCATCAATATTTTGAGGTGCGTATTCTACAGAAGTTTTGACATCTTCATTTTAATCTTAATTGTCTTCTCCACGTCATACAACTCTCAACCGCCGATCAAGCATTGCTGCGACACGGCATGGTTGATGTAGGCGCTGGTGTGAAGAATTTTCAGGGCATCAACGCGATGCGGTCAGCGACAAAAATCGCCACCAACAAAGGCGAAGGAAAAGCAGCAGATTCTTCTGGAGGAAATGATGAGATTTTTGCGAAGTATTAATGGTACAGTAGAAAGGTAATAATGCATTACTTAACAGGGATGAGGAAGAGTCTATGGAAAGCTGGAGCAAAGGAAGATCGCCGCCGATGATGGAAGTGGAGGAGGTCTTTATGGTGCCTTTAAGAAGCTCATGAAACCTAGTCACATCGAGGAAAGAATACTGGCCTTGAAAGAAGTTATTCAAAGGGGTCTTGAGTATCTCGCCCGCAAGGCGGCCCCAACAACATCTAGCACAGTGAGCCGGCCAACGAACGCCTCCGTCAGGGCACCAACGACATTAAAGATGACAGTAAAAATATGAACGGACAGTGCATATAACTTGCAGCTAGAGTAACTGTTACCAAAAGCCCAAGATCGCATACAAGGGGCATGCGCTATCAGGGAAATGTTGATCAATGATACCGAGACTTTTGTTCAATCAGCGGATCAGGAGATACGGCTTTGAACATGGTTTGGCTGGAGGATATTGAAATTCCAGGCAAGATTAGCCAGTGGAAGTCATTGGAGTATGTCTCAGGACTAAAATCATGGGAGGCATGGACACAGATAACTGAAGGGCTGTTGACGAAATTATCGCAGCGACCAAAGTAAGGATACCATAGTTCCACGACGGAAAGAATCACCACTTGGCATAGGAGAGTAGTCGAGCCAGGAGATCTCTCCTCATCAGCTCTTCGACAGAGGCCCTCCAGCTAGAGGTGGCGGAGAACGGCATTTTCATAAACGTGATGCCCTACACAGCGCAGCTCTGATTACACATGGCTCAAGTCAAGCATTGATACAAGTGCGATTAATGGGGTCTTACCCAGGCCTCGTGCAGAAAGGCAGCGAGATGTAGAAAGTGCGCGAGGAACTGTCAGCCGGGGACTGTAAGAGGAAGGAGGTTTCCCACTGCAGCTAAAGGAGGGCACACATCTCGCGGCAAAAGACGGAATGCAGGACTATATGGTCTATAGGGGCGTGTGGAATCCGCTGGGATGGAGCTTCTTGAGCGAACAGCAAACATAGATCGTGGTTATTCGGTCGGTGTAGCCTGGAGATCAGCAGGAATCTCAAAGGGGGCATGAGTAAAACATCGCGACCGTCACTATCAAAAATTTAGAGGCACCTAGAATGAGACCGTAGCGATCTTGGAAAGCTGTTCTGACTCCGGCATGCGCCAAGGTATCTATCCCACCAAGTCAGAAAGCTGATGTATTTCAGTTCACTTTTTGTAAGGAGACAATTTACTTTTTACCGAGCAATTAACAAAGGTGAGCGTCGAAAACTCACACAGTGCAAGGGTAGATAGACACTCCTAGAATAGAGTTAGAGTGTGAGCTCGCGGGAGGACAAGGGGTTTTGTTTCTAGAAAGCTTTTTCCCTAATTAATATGGCCGCCCGTCGGGAAAAACATCATTTTTCACGAAAAGCGGCACCACGTTCCACGAACGTTATTTCATCGTTTTAATCATTGCTATCATCTTATCTCGTTCTCCGAATTTTTTTCGCTGCGCTTCGGCATGGCGGGTTGGGGAGCCAGAAAGGTGGAATTTACGGCTGGAAAAATTTTCACGGCACCACCAAAACCACCAACGGACGGCGGAACAGCCGCAATTATGGCTGTAGATTCTCTCGCGACATCTACAGGCGTTAACATGGATAACCTGAAGCTAATAGGGCTTTATTTAAACAAGGTTCGCGACAGGCTGGTGATAGCAGGTACTAACCCAACTGCGGCACCGATGGCAGAAGTAGATGGGGCCATTGACGCCCTCAAGTCGCACGCATTGTCACTGAAAGCGACAATGAAGGCGACACCAATGGAAGAAAGGATGCTGGCCATAGAGAAGGCGATAATGAAGAGCCTCAAGGAGCCAGTGCGCAAGACGGCTCCTCAGTCGACATTAGGAATAGGAGGCCGACCAACGTACGCCTCGGTCGTTGCACCTCCAGCAACCAAAGCGGCCGTAAGAATCAGAACACAAGGAGCAGAGAAGATGCAGCTGGCAGAGCTGCTCAATAAGGCAAAAATACATATCAAGGGAGCATACGCCGTAAGGCATTTGCGGAGTAACGATACCGAGGTGCTCGTGCAGTCGGTCTCTGAGCGAGACGCTGTCTTGGGGATGGTGCAGCCAAAGGAGTTCTGCGTCTTGAAGCAGGATTATCCTGTCGAAATCTTGGGAGTCCCATTTGGGACAATGATTCAAGGAGGAAAAAATGCCAATAACGGCGGAATTATTCAACAAATAAACACGGAGACAAGTGTTCGGATTCCTGGAATCCAAATCGGCAGAATAAGGTGGCTTTACGACGGGAAGGAACACCAATGGATGGGAAGAAATGGCCACACCCGAGGATCAGTGATCGCGAGCCTGCCGAAAGAGGCTCTTCAACGCGAGGTGATACGAAACGGCATTGTACTCAACTCAATGCTGTACACGGCCCAGCTCTAGTCACCCCAAGCACAAGTCAAGCAGTGCTTCAACTGCAGCCAATGGGGGCATACTCAAGCCTCGTGCAATAGGGCGAAAAGATGTGGTGAATGTGCGAGCACTCACCAGACCAGAGACTGCCCGAGGAAATCTGTGCTTTGCTGTAACTGCGGCAAGGCTCATAAATCGTGGCAGAAGGAGGCGTGTCCTAACTTCGCGTCATACAAGGCAAGTGTCCAGAGGGCACGGTATGGACTTATGGAAAAAACGGCAGGTTTAAGAAAGGAGGAGATTACACCAACGGCAGCAGCACTAACAACGGCATAACAGGTAGACAGCCAAGGGTTTACACTGGTGTCCCACCAAAGGGCAGAGGGAGTCAAGAGAGGGCCAGGGCGCCCGCGCAAACAGCCACTGGTCCCAGCGCCACAACCACCCCAACTATTTGCGCCATCGGTATCAAAGTCAAGACCACAGTCATTGCCTTTTGGCGCGCGAGGGCAGGGAAGGGATGACGAGGGAAATTTCAACTTTAGCTAGTCCTGTCTCGAACCAACGGCCAATTGCACTTCCTGAAGGTAAATGAAGAAGCGCAGATAAGTAGATTGAAGGGGTAGGGGGTTTTTATCGGAAGGTTTCCCCCTCATGTAATATAACTATAAATAGAGTTTATAGCCACCTGCATGGGCCCATAGGGCGCCAGATCAGGTTAATGAAATCAAATCAAATCAAATGGCCGCCAGTCGGAGGACGAAACTCAACACCAGTCAGTGATGTCTCCTACAGACCTCCAGCTTTCCCTCTTGAGTCTGCAGGTGCGAGATTGGGCAGAAACTCTTCAACTTTGAGCTGAGTTGTCTCACCGCCCCCCGCCGTCAAAGATACGCTTCCAATAACACATAAGACGACTGTCGAGATACTTAAACACGGTGCAAAGAACGTAAACTGTATGTCACGTTTCTGCGGTTGTGTTGGTGGATCTTGTCTATTCTCCTATTCTACAAAAGATACTAATACTCATAACGAACGATGACTAATCTATGACTAACATTGGAAAGGGAGGTCAATACATTTATACCAACAACGACTAACATGACAATAATGATGCTGGGACCGAGGGAAAATAGTGCAGTACCAAACGCTACTACGGTAGTCGGAGAAGCCCTCGTTACATATAAATATGAGCTACCCACCGGCGGGCAAAAAGATGCCCACGAAAGCAAAGTAAAAGGTCCTTCCGTCCTCAAGAAAAGCAGATTTCGACTCGTCAATATCATCGTCCCTTCTAACCTTTAATTTCGAATATACTAGCCAGGAGGGCATCTGAAATACGCGAGCTACTGGACAATCCCACGTCCGTGACGACTCATGGATGTTAGGCTAGGCTCCTTCTGAAATCCTTCGACCACCTTCGGTGTATCCTACGGCATAAGTCAGGGGAGGAGTAAAGAGGAGGCTAGGAAGGTTGAGAGACGCGCTTAGGTATACACAGGTCTACTACGCCCGACTGGCCGGCCTCTTGAAAAGCTTCTGAAGGGTCACTTTGTCTTTGGATCTAGTCCTAATTCCGCGATTTGCAGAGCCCCACACCCAATATCTGTGAGACTTTCCCCTGCAGCTATAGACCCGCAAATGGCCATCGTACTGTTGGCTGGAGAGGGGAGATGATGAAGGGATAATTGCTCCTCTGAGCGCATACTCGAATGAAGACTGGTGGGGGCATTACTGCTGGAAAGAAGTCGTGAAGGAGGCGTAGGAGGGCGTACACTGTCCGAGGCATGGATACTCCCGCCGCCGTGATCTAGGAGTAGCTTGGCCTCGATTGGTGGAGAAGAGTATGCTAAGGATTGGCAGGGGTCATGGGCACTAATTAGGCGTGGTCTGTCGCACATGTAGCAAAGCTACATGCATCCATTCCTACATATCATTCTTCCATGTCCATATTGTAGAGAGTAGTTTCATTCAAGTCTTATACCATCTATTACTTACCTACCAAATGAATACACAGAATTCTCGGTATACTTGAAAGTGTTTGAGTCAGTTTTAGTACCCCGGGTAACCTCACATCATATACCCGGCCTGTAGGCAGAAAGGACCTTCATGTCCTCACTTACCCACAGATTCAAGAGGTCAAGAGGTAGAAGGGACAATCCGACTCTTAATGCCAGCGTCACTTGGCGCTGACGTTATTAACATGCCTGTATTGAAGAGTTCGGTCTGCGGGTACTCTATCGGCTTAGTAGCTGTCATCTTCAATGTCCTGTGCATGAATTCCATGACTCATCTCGTGAGACATTCGCAATTTTGGTCTCACTCACCAGTCCCGCGACATGTTTTTTTTTGTTCAGTATCCTGATTTGGCGCCATTTCCGGCCCATGCAGGTGTTGACTTCAGTCAGATACAATGATGATATAGTTGTGATGAACATCATGCCTCAGATATCACTCGCAAGTCCCTCTACGGCTGTGACTAGGCGGCTTTTTCTTCACCGCCGTCGAACTATGCCCTCCGTGAAACTCACCCAAGGGAAACCTCTCAAAAAACCGTGGGTTATGCAGACATGCCACCATCATCAATGTAGCTTACTTCAGCAAGATGAGGTCTGCTGGAGTCGAACCAGCGAATTTCTGTCTCAAGTGGGATAGATGTTCAGGCTATCCAGACCCTACTTAGAAGAACGGCCCGGATGGTGTACCACTACACCATCCGACCTCAGAGGACATGTTTTGTTTCATACAATACTCAATCCCAATCCGTGATTGATTACCAGTGTCAGGTCCGTTGGCCCTCTAGAGTTACTTGCAGTGACAAATCATTGTGAGAACGCAAATAGTAATGTCGGTAAATATTGTAGTTGTATGATCTAGTCCGACTAGTGGAATTCATGGCTGAGCCAGCTTTCTTGGTTCTTCGTTCTAGGTGGGATGAAGGGGCTTTTGTGGTGGTATAGAGATAGAGAAGATAGTCACGAATCATCAACAACTGTTGAAACTCCATAAACGCCTCGAGTCTTAACAACAAGTAGCCTATTCTTCGCGTTGAACGTTTATAGTCCCCCTCAATGTCCATGAGAACAAACTTGAAGTTTTTACAGTTGAATTTTCAAAATATAGCTAGTCTCTTATATAGATTCTAGTGGTCCTCAATATTCATTGACCCAGTTAGGACTATAATACAAATTTTATCTAATCTAATGTGTATAGGAAACATTATTAGCTATTTTATCTCAAGACAGAATGCTGTAGGATAAATGCTAAGGCTCAAGATCGTCAGCTAAAATAACAACCTTTCCGGCAGATTCGAATTTCAAATCTCGATCCTTGCGAAAATAGGTTACATCCTCGAGATGATATGAATTCTCAACTTAGCCAAAAAAATATAATTGAGTATTAATTTGAAAATTGACAAAATATTTAGATGCTTGTCTAGAATGTTTAGTACTTGTATCCTTGCGCCAATCAAATCCCATAAATAAATTAACCATGGACACCGCTCTGAATTTGACATTTGCTTGTGAAAGTGTCTAAATACAGCAACGTAATGGTCACAGTAGACTGCAAAAAGTATTTATCTAGCTACATTTTGGTAGGATTGAAGAAATTTATTTTAAATAACCAGCGTATACTTTTTGAAATATTTCTTTCCCATTTTGAAATATGATCTCGCCGTGACATGGTATGATGTTTTGAAAATCCCAGGAGCCAATACGCTTGATACTTTTTTTATAGCTAGAGCGATCTTTAGTAAATGCGAAGCGTACCATAAACTTTTGCCCCCGAGCAGCACCTGTGGTTGATAGCATCTTGTTTGCGAATTTTGTAAGTTTATTTGGTGATTTTAACTCAATTCCAGAGTACTGCTCTTTCGCAGGTAGGTTAAATAGTAAATCAGCCTCGATAAGTGTTTTTGTTACTTTATGAAAGAAAACTAGCTCCTCATTTTTATGTCCATCTACAAATTCATAATCAAAGTCCTGATCTAGCTCTGGTGAAATTGATATTGACTGTTTGTTTTCGGCGGTAAAAATTGTGTGCCAATGAATATGCGTTAGTGATGGATCCAAAATACGCTGGTTATTTCGTTTTGATACTAAATTCCGCATACCGATAACATGGGCATTGGGAAATGCAGTGGTCCAGGCAGAGAGATACAAGTGATGTTCTAAATCAGGGGCGATTAGGTAACCAATAGGGCCACAATCTTTCACATGACTACATTCAGGCACGAGTGACTGTATCTTTTCTTCTACGTCGTGTGTGAGGGTACCTGGAGAAAATACTGCTAATTTTCCGGTGGACAATTTGACTGTAAATTTTTAGTGAAATTAAGGGATAAAAATGAAATGAAGACAAACTTATAGTTGTGCGGCCACCAATGGCAATCTTTCCATAACGCGAAAATTTGAATGAAACTGTAGTAATACTAGGAAAAGGTTGGCCAAATACGACAGGACTTTCCGGACTGGGAATAGGTAAGCTGTTGTTTGATTCAGTGTTATCAAGTGGCGTTTCCATGCCATAAACTTGTTGCACGGCTCGAGCTGAAGTATTTATGCCAGTTATGACGCATAAGATTTGAGCGAAGGCTAAACATCTTTTGATCTAATTCATAAAGTCAGCTTACTTCAAGATCAGAAAAGTGAGGACTTCTGGAACTACCATTTTAAAATAAGCTGGAGTATAGAATATTACGGATTGGCGTATCAAAATTGCGGTATAGGATTCTAATTATATGGGTACTATGCTCTCTATATACGAGTACCAATACTTTATGACGTACTAGATGACTCAGCGGGGTATTGACGGCTTATTTCCTTTCATTATTAAAATTGATGCAAATTGATACACTTTATATAGCGACAGGCTGGTCACGCATCCTTGCGCAGATTGGATCTTTAATCAACAAATATGGTCATCTTTCTCCACGAGTTTTTACATTATGGGATTCTCTATTTCACGATTGGTGATAAAGAATTCATAAGTCTACTAGGAACTGGCATCATTGTAATCCGAATGGAATATCAAGAGTAGTTGTCTTTCTTAGAAATAGCATTATTACGATATTTCAAAGTCCGATAGCTTATTATTTCTCCCATAACCATACCATAATAGAGAATTAACCAATTGAGCCATAATTAATAACATGAGGCTCGTGGCCTAACTCGATGAGAGTACCTTCATGACCGCCAGTATATGTCATAGTTCCTCACTGTCTAGAAGAAGAAAATTTGAAGTAAACATTATTTGACATACTAAATGTAAATGTTCCATTTAAGTATATTACAGAAGTTCTCTATTGGCGTAGTCTTGGATAAGATAGTAAGATAAATTTAATCTATTGATTGTCAGAAAAGGCACAATTTCTCGGCCTAATTATGTCGTCTTGATATTTTTAGTCAAATTTGTTTGCTAGGTGATTATAGCTAAGCGGTATAGCATGAAGTTATTAATCAGGCAATTACAGCACGCCAATTGGGAAATACCGTTAAAAAGGGCATATTTATATCATGATGACTTTAGGTGGCGATAAATATTCTGGAAGATTAGTCCTAGATATTGATCTTTCCTCCCGGCCAGTAGTTTGCTAGGTAGCCCATTGAAGTACGGGCGGATCATAACGTCTCAGCAGCAGATCTGAAGGTACCAACTAAGAAAATGACATTGGAGTGAAAAGTCTCACCGCAAACGGTATAGTTTATCTGATGATTGACATAAATTCTCTGAAATTATTATGCATGAACAACTTCAGATACGTTCTCACCAGACTAGACCAGATTATATACTTCAAGATCCCATAATATCAACATGGTATAGAGGGCCAGATTATCTGAAGGTAGAGATTGCTGCACATAAAATATAAACATGTGCAGTCACCTTCTTCCAAGAACGAGCGGATCAAGTAGCGTCCTAGAGATAGAGAGAGAGAGAGAGAGAGGTATATTTCTGTTGTGAATATCGCGAAATGAAATTGGCGCAATGTTTATGGAGCGAAAGCAGTAGTTGACCAAAAGAGTGTCATGTTCGGATTACAGCTAAAAGTGTGGGAAGTGTGAGCTACATTACAAGTGTTCGGAGGGCAAGACTGAACACCTGTACGCGGTGCCTTCTACGAACCTGGGAGTGAAATATTCTCCCAGAGCCAAGTTCAGTCAAATTTCGCAACACCGAACAAGTTGGCCCATGAGGCAATGATTCAAGACTCTCCACCTAATCAAATTTTCACATCTGACGAGATCAAACACCACCAAAACCTCATCAAGTTTTCAGGTACGACTTAGTACATCCTCATTTCAATGATCACACCTCTTGTCAACTTTCTCTGGCCTCAATTGACCACCACATACACGCCCACGCCGATATTTATACCCGACGGAGGAAGCAAAGCGTGGCGCACAAATCTGGGAGACAGTTCTTTGGGATGGTCGTGAGAGGGATCAGGACAAGATTATGTAGCGGATGGCCACAATCTCGACGGGCGTGAATTTTAGAATTTTGACGAGTTTTCGAATTGAGCCTTATGCGTGCGCCGAGACTTCGGTTGCGACACAGCAGGCAACATTATAGACACGACATGGTTGGATGGTGCAGTGGTACATCATCTTGGCCGGTTTCACAAGTGTCTGGATAGCAAGAACACATATCCCACCCGAGATAGGAGACCGCTGGTTCGAATCCGGCAAAACTAAATTACATTTCTCGCGGTGCTAGTATGCATGGATCATGAAGGCATACTTGGATAATCAAAGGCTTTAAATTTCTCTTTAGTGAATATTTACGGAGGATCGACTGTATTTTTTTTTGCATCAGATTTGAAGTGCGTATGCAGCTATCTAGCTATGACATAATATCAGAGAAAATGTACAAAAAAGATGACTCAATTTACAAGTAGAGCACTCATGTCTCGGATTTCATTTGCAAGTACCACTGCGAAGTTATGGTGGGTTTTTCTTCATCCCAGGTCAACCCTCATCCGTGAATACCCACCCAGGGAAACGTCTCAAAAACCCTAAATTATCCAGACATGCCTTCATCATCCACCGAACTTTCTCCGCGCGAAATTTAGTCTGAGGTGTCCCCTTCCCAAGAGGAGTAGGTGCCCAGGCTACTCAAACTATACTAGAGAACACCACCAGGAGGCGGACCACGGCACCTTCCATCGTTTACGTGTGTTTATAGTGTCAACTATACTCTCGCAGCCGAAGCATTGGCGCGCACAAAGCTCAATTCGTAAAACTCCTTGCCCAAATTCAAAATCACACGCCCGTCGAGATTATATCCATCTTCAGCATCATCTTGTAAACTTGTCCCAATCCCTCTCACATCCGTCTTAAAGAACTGTCTCCCAGATTTGTGCGCCACGCTTTGCTTCCTCCGTCGGGTGTAAAAATCGGCGCGGGCGTATATTTGGCGGCTAGCTGAGGCCAGAGAATAGTTGATGAGAGGTGTGGTCATTGGAATGAGGATGTACTTAGTCGTACTTGTAAACTTCATGAGACTTGGATAGGAGTCGAACTCGTTGGGAGCGAAAATTTGACATGATGGAGAATTTTGAATTATTGCCACGTGGGCCAACTTGTCCAGTATTGCGGAATTTGACTGAACTTGGCTCTGGGAGAATATTTCACTCCCAGTTTCGAAAAGAGCACCGCGTACAGGTGTTCAGTCTTGCCCTCCGAATCGACTGTTTGTGTAAGCGAACATACCTCATAGTGGTATTTGCGAATGAAATCCAGAGTATGAGTGTCTCTAACGTCAAAAGAGTCATCCAATATGTATATATGGTACTGGTCATGTGTCATAGCTAAATAGCTGAATACACATTAAATGATTTAAAAAAAAGTACTGAGCTGAACACGGCTCTAAATATGAGGTCAAGTAGCCCCTTTTAAGTGCGGAGTCGGATGCAGGCCGGGCGGTTAGTCTACTTCACGACCATAAATTTCGTAGCCGAATCACCAGGATGCCGGATTTTACACCCATGTCACAAGATTGTTGCTGGGTCAGCCGCCAGGCTCACTCAATTATAATCAAGATGAATTTGGACATGCGCCAGTTTCCAAAGATTACACCAAAATGCTTTTGACATCCACTCAAGTCTCTGTGACTATCTCTACCATCGTCGGTTTGGCTCTCTCTCGTTTCGCTAGCTCTAACACTTGCTAACCTTCTCTCAATCCCCTAGCAATCCTCTTCACTTTCGCCCTATTCCTATCTGGATACGTATTACAACAACGAACGCTTCGTGATATTCGCGCTATCATACGCCCTGACTTGGCGCAGGCTCACAGTGATTACGGACTACCAATATTTTGGGGGAGAAAAGATGCTGGACACGGTCGCTCAGCCTGGGAAGCCCGAGGGGTTGTAGACGCCATACTAGATGATATCATCAACGATGGAACACATGATGGTGAGACAGATGGACAGCGGGATAGTAAGAGCAGTAGGATCAAAAAAATTACACCGGGTCAGCGTTGGAAAGAAATAGACACGTCTGACCAGAAAACAGCGAGGTATTCCTCTCATTCCTCACTGAGTCGTGCAGAGCGAAGGAAACTTATAAAGTCTCAAATACTGGCCGCTGGAGAGTAGAAAGAAATGCTCGATCACCAACATCATATTTGGTGACTGCGAATGCTACGGATTATTGTCAGCCCAGTACAATTTAGTTGAAAATGCACAAAAGCAATATCTCTGAAATATACCGGAAGTTCACTGGCGGATCGAGCGAATCGTCACAAATATACAAGATATCTGTCGACATTTCATATTGCCGACAACTTACGCACGATCGCCTGCTGATATGATTGCCAATCACATCGATACTATTTTACGGCATAATTCTTCGCTCTGGTGAAGCAGAACAGATCACTCAAGCAAATTACATTGTTGAGAAAACTGAGCCAAACAGATACCGTGCATGCTTTCACGACTTACTCTGGTGGATAGAGATTTCTGGTATCTATTAGTAAACCTCGGCAAAGTAGTGGCAATATTTCCTTTAAACCCACAGATTAAGCTCAGAAAAACGATTAGACTGTGTTGGGCAGCCTTAATTTTCAGACCGGAGTGATGTCAGGTTTTCAGCCTGAAGTTCTGCCAGCAACCCTTGGATTTGTATACTTTTGTCCCCAAAAAAGATGTACCTGTCACGATCCATTAGGGGCTCATCATTGCGCTCGAGAAGCATCACTAGCGTTGGTTCGAGGCAATAGACTGCGTTGAGATGATTTAATCTCGTATCATAGGTTAGAAATAATTTTCGAGCTGATAATAATTTTTTATTGGCATTGTACAGTCTGCACTACTAAGGCAGGGATGGGATCTAGAGCCTAGCTAGCTACAGGGGCTACTCATGCTTCAGTCAAGCTACTGTTGCTCAGCAACACTGATTGCTATCATCAGCGATTCTAAATATAGTTATGCAGGTTTACAACGTACTAATCCCACCAATCATAGCGCGGCTATTCCTACTTGTGCAGCAGTCTGCAATAACATCCTTAAGAAGCACCGTAGCATAACGTTTATGCAGGTATGCAAAAACAACTCTGTGCTATTCCTAGATCATAACAGAGAAGACTTTAATCAGGAGACGAGGCCAATATAGATGGGTGTGATTAGTCTAGAGTAGGGATGGGCATCGTGATTGTAGTCGGAAGCATCATCGTAGTTGAGAGGGGCCAAGTACGCTGTAGATATATCCTGTGTCCCATGCCGGTCCATCATTACCAGTCCCCGCACTGACATTTTTAACATCGACCATCGCAATCCTGAGCATCAACATGAGTGACCATTTTGCTGTGACGCACGAACCATGCGAATGGGGCGTGTTGGTAAAACACGGGATAATACCAATTGGGCGCCGTTACGAAGTCGGTGAATTAAGTAAATTAATTGATATCTCGAAATCCATCTAAAGTTGTCTCTTTCAGCCTCTACTCCAAGCGCCTCGCTATAAATTGAGTCATCTATTCTGTACATTTTCTCCGATATTGTGTCATAGCTAGTTAGCTGCATACGCAATTAAAATCTGATGCAAAAAAAAAAAAAAAGCGCCTCGCTAATGAGCCAAGTCAGATCCCTGTAGGAGTCCCAACGACAGGCTGAACACCGTAACTATATAGGACTGATTCTTTTTCTTGCATCAGATATTAATTGCGTATGCAGCTATCTAGCTATGACACAATATCGGAGAAAACGTACAGAAAAAGATGACTCATTATACAAGAAGAGAACTCATGCCTCGGATTTCATTTGCAAGTACCACGGCGAAGTTATGGCGGCTTTTTCTTCGCCTCAAGGCAACACTCATCCGTTATGCTCATCCAGGGGAACATCTCAAAAACCCTAAGTTATCCAGACATGCCTTCATCATCCACATAATTTTCTCCGCGCGAAATGTGGAATAGGCGTCTCCTTCCCAAGTGGAGTAGGTGCCAAGGCTACTCAAACTATACCAGAGAACACCACCAGGAGGCGGACCACGGCACCTTCCATCGTTTACGTGTGTTTATAGTGTCAACTATACTCTCGCGGCCGAAGCATTGGCGCGCACAAAGCTCAATTCGTGAACTTCCTTGCAAAAATTCAGTATTTCACGCCCATCGAGATTGAATCCATCCTCTGCATCATCTTGTCCACTTGTACTGATCCCTCCCACGTCTATCCCAGAGAACTGTCTCCAAGATTTGTGCGCCGCGCTTTTTTCCCTCCTTCGGGTGTAAATATCGACGTGGGAATGGTTTTGGTGATCAACTGAGGCCAGAGAAAGTCGAAGAGAGATACGTTCATGGAAGGGAGGATATAACAAGTCGCACCTATGAGCTTGATGAAGTCTTGGTGGGGATCGATCTCATTGGGTGGGAGAAATTGATCAGGTGGAAAGTCCCGAATCATTGCCTCGTGGGCCAATATGTTCAGTATTGCGAAATTTGACTGAACATGGCCCTAGAAGAATATTATACTCACAGGTTTGTAGAGAGCACCGCGCATAGGTGTTCATTCTTGCCCTTCTAGGCCGATGATAGCTAGGCCACAGAACTGGGACATACAGATTGTCAAATGGCTTTTACGTACGTATGCGTAGGATTAACGGAAAGCAGAACGAAAGGTTCCAATGTAACAACGGAGTTAGTTTGTTCTAAAAAAGGGCAGATGCAAAGATGTCAACATTGGCTGAGTCATCAGGAGAATAAATCAGCAACGGAGAGATCCGATACAAATAGAAAATGACAAAGAATAGATTTTCCAACACAATTAGCACTATTAAATGTAATCGATCATACTAGACGACCACAAAAATTAGCGCATCACCACAAGGTCTAATACCTAACGTGGCAAAGGAATATATTTTAAGCTTGCTCGTTGTTTCGACATATCATTTTATAAATTTCTTACCAGTTATTTTCCATAGTCCTATATAAGCAACTCCTTACAGGATCAGATATGATTGACTTTTTCGGCTGAAGATACAAGGAAGTAAGACTTCTAGAGACTGCGAAACCAAGGTAACCCCAACAATATGAATTCTAAAAAAGATATGATTAGTGTTGGTAAGAAATTTTAATGGAGCCAAGCCCATTTAAATCTAATAGCATATTTCAATTTGCGAATGATTATATACATATTTCGTCAGAGCGCAGCAGATACATGGTGAGAAGTCTAGGCAGATCCACCACTGATGCCTAATTGGAATCTAGCCAGGCAGAGCAAAGTGTTTGACTCTTACACCAACGAGATTGAAGAAGAACTTGATCAAATTTTCTATCATTGTCGCCCACTCCTCGGAAAACAAATGATTCAACCATCCACGCGAGTTGTTACAGTCGTGTCTTGAAATGTAAACTAACTGCTTTACTGGTGTGGAGTCTGAAATGGTCAGACATTTTTGACAATCTCTCCACATAAAGTAGATACAACTCAGAACCCATAAACACATGAAAACCTTGGAGATAGTTTTTTGGTATGTCTTCTTTTGGGGAAAAGAGGTGAAGCATATTGAAGATGACGTGGAAACCAACTTCCGCAATATTGCGTAATAAATCGCAAAGACGTGGATTAATAGCTGGGTGATCATGTCGACTAAAATTATCATCTTAGATTTAATTAGGGGATGTATGTGTTTTGCTAAATATTTTCCAAATTTGCAATCTATCGAGTGCAAAAGTTGAGAACGACTACAACCACAAGGTAACTGCTGGCTACAATTACTGTATAATGGAACCTCAGGCTGAAATAGCTTGACCTGAGTTTTGTTGTTATCATCGAAAATTGAGCGGTCTAAATTAAAAGGAACATGGACACTTCGAAGCCAAAATTGGTGGTTAGAGTTAGGGGTGAAAGGCTTGTATGAGCCTTGAAAATTTTTCGCACAAATAGAAGAGGTAAGATTAACGGCAATGCAATTTAAATTTGATATTGTGGTGCTTTTATCTGATCCAGAATTAGTTGACAGGGCTCTTGTGGACAGGATTGATAAAAGTTCAGTTACAGTGTAACTAGCGTTACAGACTGTCATGTTTCGAACGAGCTCTGAAAATCTAGTGCCAGCAAGCAAAATATGAATGGCAACAAAGTTAATCAGATCAATATCTACTTGACTCAAGTAGCTCGAGTAGTGATTATTGTTATTTTGTTCGAATGAGATGGAATTCTGCTGTTTTGTTTTGGAAAACCCAGGCAGTGAGATGAGACCAACGTTCAACTTGTCCTGTTTAACATAGATCAAAATTCTATAGGATACCGAATTTCTTGTTTTCTTTTGATGTAGTCTGTTTAGACAATTCCAAGTAATTCTTTGCCTGTGTCGCTTTTTTGACCTGAATTTCCAGGCTTCTTTATCTTTCACAAAGGACATGCTTGTTTCTTGCGTTTCACTATTTCTCTTTCTGGCTGATCGGCTTTTATTTAAATCCTGAATCTTCATCTTAAGATTTACGACTTGTACTTCAAGACTCGTCGCTTGCTTTCTATATTTCATCACCTCAGTCTGTAATTTTGTCTTTTCGGCAGTGAGAAGGTTAACTTCATCTTGCAATATCTTGTTGTGATCACCAATTTCTCGGAGGAGTGTTTCGTTATCTACCAACTGTAGATTGAGACTGTGGACTTGGGATTCCCTTTCATCATGATTCCTAGATAATTGCCTCCTCAGATTTATTGAATCAGTCTTACACTGCTTAAGTTCGATCTCATTTTGGCTATGGGCATCTTCCATCTGCGTAATATAAGAGGCTTGAAGTGAAGCTTCAGATTTTATTCGCATTATTTCCTCATTTTTCTTTTCAATTTGTAATCTGGCTTCATTATAGCCTGCCAACAATTCTGTACACTGCTTTTCTGTGTGCTCAATCTGCTCAGTGAGCTCTATGTTACGTTGTTCTAGTCTAGATTTGAAGGCGAGGCATGATAACAATTCTTCGTCTTTGTTTCCCATTTTCTGTATAGATCTGTGGTCAAAACTCTGTCAGTTACTTCACGGAAAGTTCAGTTTAGGAACAGGATGGCTGGGACTTGTATCGTGAAGTTACAGTGAGAGGATATGGCTGAGCTTTGCGAGGTTTTCACGGTTTCTAAACTCACTCCAACCGAAACGTCGTGGTATAGAGTTCATTTACATAGACTAGATATAAGTCTGCCATAATTCAGACTTATTTTCCACATTCACTTTATAAAAAATTCCGAATCAAAGAGCAGGTAAATCATTCGAGTGATAACGTTTAACTAGGGTCCTACTAGAGGCTCGAATATTTGGAAGGACACTAAAAACAACTTGTATTTGATTTCACCCACATGTCTTGAAGCTTTAAAATATTCTATATTAATATAATGGTAGCCACTATTAATACAAATAACTAATGCAAAACAAGTCCCCGATTTCATATAACATTTTAACGTCTCAACCTGTGATAACAGGTAGTATACGAGTATTACACAATGATTCTAGCATTTGAAAAACTTACAATTATTTGGACATACCTCCCAGACAGAGAAACTACTGCCAGGTATCAATTTGAAGGAGAATTGATCTATTTACCTTTGGGTCTAAAAAAACCCCAAATTTCACGTAGAGCTGCGCAGGGCTTGATGCAGATTCTGAGATCAATTTGAAATGACAATATTCGATGTTATCTCTCATTTATCAAATTGCTGACATCAGACCGTTTTTGCGACATCACGGCGTGTATGGGTCAATCTAACAGTCTCGACGCGGCACGACACTAATAGCACCGATGGCAAATAAATCTGGAAGTGGAGTGTAGATAGCTGCAAAGGAGAAAAACTTACAATCTTGGGGAGCTCTTAGAAAAAAGCTAGGCCGATTATAATGGGTGAAGAAGAGGAGTAATATAATCCTTCTACAGAGGACATCAACGAAGCCGTTGAGATTTTTAGAAGTTACAAAAGCTCTAGATATCGATGTCTAGCATATAGTCTATAGTATGGAGGATGATAATGCTAGAGAAGGTAGTCAAGAAGGGTCTCGCGGATCCCGCCCGAAGTTGGCTTCAATAATAATTTCAGCGTCGCTGGCCCCTAGAACATGCGCGTCCATCTTGGCGCTGCTAATGGTAGGATAAACCTTCCGCACAAGAATTGATCGATCAAAAACTCGCAGCCGAAGGTACTGTTTTCAAAGGCGAAAGAGCATATCAAGGGTGCTCATGCTATTTTTGTGTATCAGACTTGAATTGAGTATGCAGCTATATAGCTATGACACATGACCGGTGCTATGTATACATTGTAGATGACTCTTTTGACGTTAGAGACACTCATACTCTGGATTTCATTCGCAAATACCACTATGAGGTATGTTCGCTTATACAAACAGTTGGGCCTCCTCCGGTAATACCTGTCACAGTAGGGAGTGAGTTGGATGGTGACCGACGATGTCTGATCTGGTGAATTAGATTGTCTACAAAGAGGAAAGAATCTAGTACTATGAAACTAATAATTATTTACGGACGCGTTAGCGTGCATCTAGACATGCCCATATATCATATGACTGCTTTGCCTGAACGCCTTGTTTCCTTGACAATACCCGCCAGATGAATACCGGGAATTCCCTGGATTCTAGGCTCTCCTGAAGGTGCCATAGCATTTAGTAAATGGCTTCATGAAACATGCTTTTTTGAAACATGCAATAACAACACTAACTAGTGCCCCAAACTATAAATATTGGGCATGTATTTGCAAGAGCTCTGATTTAAAGACTATTAGTCTAGGTGATGGATAATTTTCTTGTTAATATAGATAAATATCTTCTCTACTGTATTAGAATACAAAAGTCTCAGCTGGAGAGTACTTTTGACTTCAGTTGATAGTTCGGGGTGCATGGCAGGCTGGTCTTGGCCCATTTATTACATGTCGGGCTCAATTAAAAGCGTCGGCACGTCGGGTAGTTTATATAGACTGAGCTGGCCAACACGAGACCTTACGGTTGTTTTTGTTTGTTTTGTTTTATTTATTTTGTCCTAAGCTAAAGCTATGTTTTCCACATTGGGTCAAGGACAGGTGGAGCCGGTGAGGATCACTGTATACAGGCCCAACTCATTCCAACCGCGTGAATCGCTACCAAAAGTGCAGCTGATTAAACATAAACGAAAAATCAAGAAAATAAAAATAACTCCGAAAACCAGAAGATTCCTTCATATTTGACCCAAGCAATGCGTTCCTCACACATTCCCTGGTCCGTCACACCTTCCAGATGACAAGTTTGCCCCTTCTCTGCTGAGAGCAAAAGACGGGTTAGCAGGCACCTTTTATCCAGCCGGTATCCTGCTAATAGTTAGTAGATGCCCCGAAAGGGGACATCGTCGAGGTCGCTGTGTCCTCAAACTTCTTCTTCAGATCCCAGCATTCCGAAACCTGTTGCCTCGGCCATTGCGACATCTTTCGCCGCGGCGACGATCGCCTCTTCGGCCTTTTTGGCTGCGGCCCTCGCTCTAGCTGCCGCTGTGAACTTCCCTTGCTCGAGGTGGCGAATCCGCGCGAGCTGCTCTTTGTTCACCGGTCCGGACTTTCTGGGTCTGACTTGGCAGTCCCGATAATCCGATCGGTGGGGTCCCCCACAGTTACGACACTTTGTGAGGGCCTTGCACTCGGCTTCCGAGTGCATGTTGGAGCCGCAGTTCCAGCAGGCTGGAGTGCGGGAGCAACCACGGGTGGCGTGGAAGCCCAAACAGCGTTTACACTGTTCAATTTGACGACGAGGCTTGTGAATGGTAGCCATACCAGACTCGTCGAAGATGCGGAAGCCCGCACGAGGGGCGCAGTCCCGGGAAAAGAGGGCATGCCAGTTTTGATACGGTGCCCCAGGTCGACATGTCCCATGAGGTCGGACCTGAATTGGAAGCGCGCCGGTCGTACTGAGAATCTTGGCCGAGACCCACCCAGCATCGACCGTCCTGGGGCCGTGCACTGTAACTATACTTACAGGTACGTTCGGTATCTGTAAGGCGACAAGATCCGAAGATGCCTCGAGTTTGACGTTTTCACTCGCCAGCTTCGAAGAGGCATCTAACATCTCTTGTCTTAATGTATCGTTCTTTGCTAGCATAGCAAAGCCGGTTCTCACTCGATGGAGTGAGGATATTTGTTGGTTGAAATAGCTGAATTTGTACTCCAACTTGGTTCTCACGCTACTTGTGGACAGTTGTCGCCACGGGTGGTCCTTTTCAAGGCGAAGAAACAGTCGCTTGTCGACTTTCGCCTTGGGGGTTTCTTTTAGTTGGGCTTTGGCCGTAGGTCGCGGCACAGCCTTGGCAGTAAGGACTGCTTTTTGTCGCAGTCCGTTTCTGGCCACCGTGGCCCAGGTGCTTTTTATTGGCAGCGCTGGGACGGCGGGAATTGGTGTGCTCCTGGCGTCGAGAGCCCTTGGGAGAGGGTTGGCCGGGCGAGGAGGGAGGACGGGTGGCGTGGAGGCCGGGCCCGTGGCCATGTATTGTGCGATGGCGGCACGTAGGTAGACTCTCATCGAGTCTACGAATTGTCTGTTTGACCCATTGGTCAAAGGGAGGAGGGTGGCTTCGACGCCAGAAATGGCGGCGGAGCAGAGGGCCAGATTTGCCGCTGTTTCGGCGGCACGTCGTTGCTCGGCTTCGAAAATTGGTCGTAGTTCGGGCGGGCATTCTGCTTTTGTAGCAGCTTTTGGCTGCGACGTTGAATTTGACGCTGATATGGGCGCAGCGTTTTCCGACAGTTTGGGCGCGGTCGGAGGAGATTTTGACGATTCTCCAATCCCGTGGGGGACGGAGGGCGGTTGAGAGATTTTCTCAATAGTTTCAACTGACCCGATCATGTCAGTATCGGGCTCAGTGACGGCGGGTAGGGCTTTTTCCTTCCCTTTGATTGAGACCTTGCTCATCTCCGCGCATTTCAGAGACTGGGCAAGGCCAGGTAACTGTTCGAGAGCCCTCGGGTGGACTCTCGTGTTGTCCAACTTGGCGTTGGGACGCTTTTTTCGAACAGGTGGCATGATGAAAATGCCAGTGACTCGAGCACAATTATTTGATTGAATGCGACGAGCGCGAGAGGGAGGGAGAGGGTGAAATGGTGAAGATTCGAAAATTCGAATTTCAAAAATTGCGGTGTTTTTGTTTTGTTTATTTTGTCCTAAGCTAAAGCTATGTTTTCCACATTGGGTCAATGACAGGTGGAGCCGGTTAGGATCACTGTATACAGGCCCAACTCATTCCAACCGCGTGAACTCCCACATAAATGGTGGTGTTAACAGCAAAACTTAAATCAAAAACTAAAATCAAAAACTTAAATCAAAAAACTAAAATCAAATTTAGAAGAAATCCCAATTAGGTCTGGATCCCGCGCTTCTCGCCCGTTCCCATTCCTGTCACATCTTCCAAGTGACAAATTCTGATCTTCGCTGAGAGCAGAAGATGAGCTCGCAGGCACCCTTCATCCAGTCGGTGTCCTACTATTAACGTGTTGAAGCCTTGTCGACTTCACTGAGGCTCGCAGTAGCCTTAAACCTCCTCTTCGGAATCCAGAATTCCAAATCCCGATCCGTCCGACATGCAGACGTCGTTCTTCGCGCCGTAAATTGCCTCGATGGTTTTTTCGGCTGCAGCTTTGATGCGAGCATAATCTGCATGATTTTTCTGCTCGAGCTTGCGAATTATCGCAAGCTGCTCTTTTTTCACCGGGCCGGATTTGTTGGGTCTGGCTTTGCAGGACCGCGAGTCCGATCGATGAGGTCCCCCACAGTTTCGACACCGTGTGGGGGCTTTGCACTCCGCTTCCGAGTGCATTTTTGATCCGCAATTCCAGCAGGCCGGAGCGCGGGAGCAACCGCGTGAGGCATGGAAGCCAAGACATCGATTGCACTGAACTATTTTTCGACGAGGTTGGAAGAGCTTTGCAGCTCCGGAGTCATCGAAGAGGCGAAATCCAGGTCGGGGCGTGGATTCGCGAGGGAAGAGCGCCTGCCAGTTCTGGTAGGGCGCTCCAGGTTTGCAGGTCCCATGAGGACGAACAAGAAAAGGAACTAATTTGGTCACTCGCGTGACTTCATCGGCAACCATCTTTGCTGTCACGGCGATGGGGCCATCGAGAGTTCGAATTGTCTCCGGGACGGTGGCAATTTGCATGGCAACCAGATTTGATGCTGGTTCCAGTTTGATTCCAGATACGCTCCGTGATGTGGAGGAATCCAGGAGCTCTTTCCGAGCGAGTTCATTCTTTGCTGTTAGTGCAAAGCCTGTTTGTACCCGCTGAACCAACGTGATATCGTTGGCTGCGGTACCAAGTGCCTCTGAGACAGCTGATCTTACGCCAGCTGGTGCGAGGAGTCGGTGGGGGTGGTTGCGGGCGAGGCGTAGAAACAGTCGTGTGTCGGCTGCTGTCCTCGTATTGGCTCCCTTTGCTTTTTGGGCGGGCGGGCTGCCTTTTTTGTCGATGGCCCAGCGCTGCTTACTAGGCCTGCCCGAGCTACGGTGGCCCAAGTTGTCTTTGGGGCCGGAGCCTGGATTTTCGTAGGGTTAGGTACCCTAATTTCTGGCGCCCTCGGTGAGAGAGGGTTGGCGGGGCGAGCAGGAAGGACTGGTGGTGTACTTCCTGGACCGGACTGAACGAATTGGCCAATGGCTGCTCGTAGGTAGACTTTTATACCGTCTACGAATTCTTTATTATCGCCGATCGAAAGAGGCGAAAGTGCTGCTTCAACACTGCTTATGGCAGTCGAGCAGATGGCGAGGCGGGCTGTAATTTGCGTCGTGCGACGCTTTTCGGCCTCCATTACTGATTGCAGCTCCGGAGGATATTCCGGTGCTGATGTTGAAGCTGTGCCTTTGGAAGATGGCACAGCGAATTTTCTTGCAGACGTTTCTGCATGTTCTGTCGTCTTCTCTCGGACGACTTCCTTCCCTTTCCTTGAGGTGCTTGTCTCTGGGGCAAGCTCGATCGGGGTGTGGGTCTCGGGACCAATTTTTGCTGACCTGACGGGCTCAGAATCAGTCATCTCTTTGTCGGGAAGGTTTGGAGACTTCCCTTCGATGAAGGCCTCACTCGCAAACATGCTTGATAGTTTTTGCGCGAGGCCTGGTGTTTTTGCGGGAGCCCTCGGGCGGACTCTCGCATTGTCCAACATTGCGTTGGGGAGCTTTTTTCGAACAGGTGGCATGATAAAAATACCAGCGACTCGATTACAATTTATTGATAGAATGCGACGAGCGCGAGAGGGAGGGAGAGGGGGAAAGGGTGAAGATTCGAAAATTCGAATTTCAAAAATTGCGGGTGTTTTGTGAGTTGGCACGACGTTAAATAAATAAAAAAAAAAAAAAATACCCGCCAGATGGAAGTTTCGCAACGATTGATTGTCCAAACATGCCTTCGTCATCCATGCACAAGAGCACCGCGATAAAAAAAGTTGAGTTTTACCGGAATCTAACAAGCAATCTTCTCAAGTGGGATATATGTCTCAGCTTTCTAGAGTATGCGTGTGGGTTCATGAGCTACTTGTGCCATAGACCATCCAGCACTTTGGACTCCTCCCTGACCCAAGCCACACCTTGTACAGTGCTCCTTTCCTCTATTGTTACTTCAAAGATCATTGCCATATTGCCCTTGATGAATAGCCATTCAGTTCGGTAAAACCCCGTATAATTCGGCCATCCTTTCCATGGAATATGTGGGAATACTCAGGTGGTATTTGTTTCATGAGCTTCCTCTAATAGTAATAACGATTGTTGTTAACATTTATCTTGAATTTTGTCTTCCCTCACTAAAGGAAACACGTGCATACATTAATCACCCCTCTATCAAAACGCCATTCCTCAAGAGGTAATTCAGTACTCATCAACATAATTGGTCATCATTTCTAAGATAGTATATGAAAGGTCGTTAAATTATTGGAATATTCGACAGAACCTTCTACCCAAAAAATGATAGCAATGGAAACTGAGTGCGTGGGAAAAAGTCTCAAAAAACCTGCAGCCCCAGCCAGGCGAGGCCTAGACACCGAAACCACATGAGGTGCGCATATTCATCTATATCTACCTTCTTTGTAAAATTCGAGGCAGACTTGATGAAATCCACCATCTCCGTATCGGGTGCTGGGCTCGCTCCGGAAACTCATCGGATGGCTTTTCCTCCATGATCAAGTAGTGGTGATCAAAAGGACTTCTACGCTAACATTTGATCTGATCGTGGTTAGCTTCATGATAATGGAGATAGGGGATGTGCTAAGAGATGAAGACGATACAGACCGCGAAGTAAATTGGAAATCCTCATGGAGGTGAGGACTTTTGTTACTTAATCTCAACTCTGCAGACATTACAGTGAGAGCTAGAGGTTCGTAGGTGATATCACTGACAGGTATTGAGAATTATCTCCCAAACTTTCTAGAATATAGCCAGCAAAGACGACTTCTTCACCTTTCAGTGGTGCCAGTACAATGACTCAGTATGCTCTGCATATCTGGAATAGTCAAGAGGAATCGCATCCGAATCGAAACCAAAAGCAAGCACGAGCATATCTGTATCGCACGATTTCTCATCAATGTCGCCCTCACTATTCTCATGTGAGTCCTCGATCCCTTTCAATTCAAACACCACGTCCCCTCAACGACTGATAATGGAGTTACTCCAGCTGTACACAGGAGCTTACCTCCTTTATTATCAGCCATCAACCACTACAAATTCACGATATTACGTATACTCGCATGAAAAAGATTGCATTATCACAGCTGGATGACTTTATACAATGTGAGTTAAAAAAAAGGATGAAATTAAGTCATAATTTACACAGCTCGGCTCATGTAGGACGTAGGCTGAACACCTGTCAGTGAATTCCTCTACGAACCTAGGAGTGAAAAAGTCTCCCGGAGTCGAGATTCAGTCACAAAAAAGGGTGGGATGAATATTTCTCGTTAGATTTTTGGCTTGACAGAGCTGTAGTCCGTAATTTGGTTCAAAAATCAGTCGACAGAGATTTCACAATCGCAACAAAGTCGAACAAAAATTCATCACCGTTAACAAACGATTCATGAATGGGCCTAGGTCTGTCTGGGGGTCGTATTCAAACATCCGACATTTCTCAAACGCCTCATATATTTGCGACGAAGCATTTCTCAGTCAATCCTACACCTGCGACCCACTTCCATACTCGTCGCATAATCTCCCTACACACGTCCTAATGAGGAAAGTCATGATGAAAACGGGTCGTGTATAAAGGAGGGAGAAAAGAGAATATACACCGAGGGGATCACACAGATCCCCCATGACGACAACAACCCAAGGATACGATATGAAGTTGCAGGGCTGCAGTAAGGATAAGATCTAGGACGAAATTTAGGTTTCAGAGTCAATGATGATGTTAAGGGCTCGGGCGCATGGTAGCCGAGGCTGAGAAGGAATTTACACTACGGCGTGTATACAGCGGGTTTCTGGACGGTCTAACTTGGTATGATTCAACACATAGGTGAAGTTTGAGGAGGCTCGGTCACTCAGGTGGGACGAGGTATAACTGTACTTCACGGTAGTTGACCTGATCCAGCCCTGTCCCACTCGTGCTCCGGCTCCAGTGGGAGTGCGATTGGTGACATGTACCTAGCACGTTAATGAAAAAAACAAAAGAAAATAGCTCAGATCCTGATTTACAGGGGACACTTGCTCTAATGGGACTATATATGAATATTATTGTCTGTGTTTATTATGCTACTTGACTCAAACTATCTAGCAATTAGGTCTCTAGTGGTAAAAGCGAATGCACCAGATACATAAGTGCTACAAATATCAAACTGAGTTATCTTCGTATTTAGTCATCGGGAAAGGCTAGCCATCTCTGGGTCATGCTCTGTGAGTGCGAAACTTGGGCTCGTCACTAATAAAAGTTTATCTATCTAACCCCATTTTCGTCACTTGTGATCCCTCGGATTTTGACCCTGTCATACCAATAAATATTGAAGTTAGCCCCAACGAAGAACAACTTTATTTGTTCTTAGTCATTATATAGGTCACCCCCAACCCCTCAGTACATTTAGTATTTCGAGTGGAACTGACATTGTGTTGGGGTCTTTTTTATTGCATTCGATTTTAATTGCGTATGCAGCTATCTAGCTATGACAAAATATCGGAGAGAATATACAGAAAAGATGACTCAATTTACAAGAAGAGTACTCATGCCTTGTATTTCATTTGTAAGTACCACTACGAATCTATGCCGGCTTCTTCTTCACCCCAAGTCAGCCCTCATCCGTGAATACCGACCCAGGGGAACGTCTCAAAAACCATGGGTTATCCAGACATGCCTTCAGTAATGAGGTCTAGGCACGATATAAAGGTACAGGGCTGAATAGTCAGGCTCATGGAATCTTATCATAGATGAATCACTGGTGTACAGTAGACAGGAAACAATAATATCTTCATCCCAAAGCACACTTTTATCTGATCAGATACCGAGACACGCACCATCCAACAATAGAAGCAAAGCACTTTCAGATGCAAATATCGATTATCTAATGTACTCGTGAACCTTAACCTGCTACTTGACCCCTTTCAGTCAAGATGCTTCAACACCTCCTTCGTTGAATAAAGAGAAACTATTTGCATAAAAATAAGGGTATATTTGGTGCGGTATTAAAACCGATCTCAATTAGAAATACAGGTAAGTTTGATAATGGCTAATTTTCCATCGAAATACCACCACGTGAGCTGATGCTAGCGAATGAGAATGCCTAGATCGGAATTGGAGCAGAGACATAAGTTGTCACATAATTAACTTTGCGTCAAAATTATTTCTTTTATGCGTCTATATCTTGGATTGTCTGTTAGTATGACAACGATGATAAAGTAAACTTCAGGAAGTATTATTTAAGACAAATAGTATGCATCCAACTCCTCGCTGAACCTAGTCCCAAATAAATCCCCGTTGCCTACCTGAGATATTACCCTATAATAAACAAAAAACTAGCATGATACCGCTGGCTAGTGGTTGTTATTTATATTCATCTTTAAGGAACCATATACCTCGTGCTCCGTTCCGCTTACTAACTTCAAGCCGGGCAATCTCCCTCAACTTGTGCTTAAACTCATCTGTTTGTTCAGGAGTCTGGCACATACGATTGAAATGATTTACTAAAGCTTGTGATGGTACAGATCCACCTTGTCTGCGAATAAAACATTGGATCAAGCGAACAAAGTCTCTGTTACCAGTAGGCCGCGTAGATGCCCGTGAACTAGCCTCAGCCAAGCTGCTTCTATCAAGAAGCTGTTGGTGATTTGCAAGCCCAGTGATAACATCTGAGTGAAGGGCGCGAGCATACCGGATGTTAGCAGGTCTTCCAGCTGATCCATGCTCCCCAGTCCAGGTAACGGTTCCAGGTACAAGCTCGCGAGCCACTTCACCGGCCTTCCGCAATTGAGCTGCTGCTAATGCAGCAATTTTCTTAGCTTCCCTCTCAATAATACCACGATCGGCTGTTATTTTCTTTTTGCCATTAATTATTTGATCATGCTCAAGTGCACCTTGGACGCCAGAGCCAGCAAATATTCCCTCCATTAGTCGAGCTTCCTGAGACTTTGGTATTTCTTCTTGACTATTACCACGGTACGTTTCAAGACCAGCTACACCATCTAAATTACAAACCTCAGGTTTTAAATCACCCTGTCCGCACTCCTCAGTCCTCTCTTGAGTAGGGCCCTGGTCGCAATGCACTTGATCAGATCTTGTAGGAGTAGTCTGATATTGAACCTCAGTACCTTCAAACATCACTCCAGTTTCCGTAGTCCCACCATCATTATCAGCTAGTGAGAAAAGATCGTAAAGGTCTTTCATCTGAAATGTCTGGCGTTGCTTCGGATCTTTTAGGACTTTATTCGTCAAGAACTGCTTAAAAATCTGCCGATGATACATCTTTTCCTCAATTGTACCAGCTGTGATAAGCCGATAAATGGTTACTTCTTTCTTTTGGCCCAACCTCCACGCACGTTCACGAGCTTGAACATCGGTTGATGGATTCCAATCGGGATCGAAAATAATTACTCTATTAGCGCCTGTGAGGTTGACTCCTAGGCCCCCAACTTTTGTTGTCAGTAGAAAAACGTGTAGATTAGGGTCTGAATTAAACTGATCAACCAATGTCTGTCTATCCTTGATGTTTGTACCGCCATCCATCCTGAGGTAGTTATAGTTACAATTATCTTTGATAAGGTCTTCGAGAATGTCAAGCATCTGTACACCCTGGCAGAATAATAGAGTCTTATGGCCAAATTTTTTCCAGAGACTTAAAAGTGATTCAACGATTTTCATTTTTCCTGACTTATTTGGATTAGCCCATTTGTACCCAGGCTTCACTTTCAAGTGTGGATCCAAAAGATCTGGATGATTGCAGATCTTCTTCAATATATCAATTCCGTACAAGGATTGGCGTGTACGATTCATGATGGATGCCATTTCTTCTGAGGCTAAAAATGTTTCGTAAGCACTTCTCTGAATTTTTGTCAGCTTTACGAGTAGAACCTGCTCGGTCTTCTTGGGTAGGTCGGAAGCAACATCAACTTTTAAGCGTTGCAAAAGATAAGGACTTATAGTAGTCTTTAAAGTTTCTGCACATTTAGTAGCAGCCAGGACTTGTAAATTGGTGGAGTTGGCGTAGCCACCTTGCTTGATCGGTGTCTCAAAGGTTTGTCGAAAATCGATAAGTGTACCAAGACGCATGGGGAATACAAAGTCAAATAAGGACCAAAGTTCAATGAGATTATTTTGCATGGGGGTGCCGGAGAGTATAATTCGATGCGGAGTTTTTAGTTCCTTGCAATAAATTGTAATTGCTGTATTTGGATTTCGAATTTTGTGCCCTTCATCGAGGACGGCATACCCCCAGTTCACTGGTATTAAAACATCTGCATAGGTCTGGAGACCAGCATATGTTGTAACGAGAACGTGGCCATGCTGAATGACGCGATGGACTATTTTTTGAACTTTTTTGGGTGATTTTTTCCTAGCCCGATTAAAATCTTCCTCATAATCACTTATATTCTCATTTCGTACATTTACCATGCCGCTTCCTGAACTATGAAGGATAGAAACACGCATGGGTGGCCACCATTTATGAAATTCGTTAACCCATTGTCGCAGGACTGTAGCTGGAGCGACAACGATTATTGGCTTCGATAATTTTTTACTGTAATGTAAGCCAGCCAAAAAGGATATTGTCTGTATAGTTTTCCCGAGCCCCATCTCGTCACCAATAATACCTCCGACCTGCTGGTTATAAAGTTCTCCTAGCCATTGTACACCGGTCTTCTGATATTCAAATAGAGCTGGATGTATGTCACCAGGGAGAGATAATCCATTCCCAAAATCATAGTCAAGTACATTTGGACACGGTTTGAACCATTCCTCCTCATTTACATTGTTTTTGTTTTTTTCTCGTGTGTTTTTTTCACCAGATTCCTTATTTTGCAATCTTGCTTTACTCCTCTTCTCGACCCAAACCTCTAATCTTTTTTGATACATGGATTCATTTCCATCGTCAATTCCAGTAAGGTCTGTGTTATCATACAAATTTGACTCCTGGGCTGAACGCTTCTTTGAAATCTTGGAATTATTCCGCTGATTATATTGACTATCGCTTGAGCTATGGTCATTAAAGGAATCTTTAATAAAATCATCATTATTTGAGCTCGACTTGCCCATTGAATTTGACATGTTTTTAGTCTCATCCAGCTTCCTCTTCTTTCTTGGTCTCAGGGAAAACTCATCTTCGACGTCTACTTCCATGAACCCTGGTAGTCGCAAGTGCTGATGAGATCTTGGTTCTTTGGGATCGCAGGAAGTTTGATGATCAGCCTCTATATGCGCATTTATTGTAGCTTTAGTATGGGATCCGTCTGCATTATCTAGCTCTTGGTCCTGAATTTTTGAAAAGGGAGTTATTTTTCCGGTCCGAATGAGAAAGTCTTTTCGGGTTTCATTTGGCATTATATTGCTTGAGTCAGCGCTTACATTCTTAGGCTGTAAATCATCACAATGCCTTTGCTCAATTCTGCATTGGATTTCCTCAATATCTTTTTTATGTAAGTTAACTTCAATCTCGATTTTCTCAAGCTCTTGGAGGCACCGGTTTCGCACGATAAGGTTATTTGCTGTCACGTCAAGGCGACGCTTTAGTGACTTTTCTTGAGTTAAGAGTTTCTCAAGTTTAACTTGAGATTTTTCAATTCGCTTTTGGTCGCGATCATTTTCTTGCTCCGTAATGAGCCGACATGCCTGATTGGAGATATCTCTCTCAAGATCATCTTGATCTCGTACATCTGCTGTAAGGTTTTTTAGCACACTTGATTCGTCAGCAATACCAGTACCGTCAGTCTTTTCGGCCTCTGTAATATCATGCTGGATTCCTACTCCGTTATTTGTACTCATGTCATTATCGTCTATATTTACAGAAATAGGCGTTTCAGCTTCAACAGCAAAGCTATCGCAGTGTAGTTTGAGATCCATTTTCATGCCATTAAATAATTAACTTTGTTGATACCGTTATTTTAGTTTCGTGAGACTTGAAGCAAAAAAAATACATAATTTACGGGTTATGTCAAGGTTGTTAGCAGTGGTCATGGGTTTGCAGTTGTTAGGTATTGTATACGTCATTGACTGGGGCCAGATCTGCTTGACTCATAATAAGCTTAGATCGCAGGTACATATTTGCACCTGTAAATTTTTCCTTAACATAAAAAAGGGAACTACGGACCTAAATTTATTCTGCCAAAAATTATATGGAAAGAAGACATAGACCAAAAACCTATCCACAGTGGCAATCATGAACCTAGGCTTGAATAATTTTCATAGAGCTAAGTTCACCCCAATTACACAAAACAGGAGAATTTGACCCACGAGTTAATGATTTATGCCTCAATACCAAATCAATCTATCGCTCCCAACAAGATCGATTCCCGCCGAAGCCTTATCCGGTTTCCAATTACGACTCAGTATATTCATATTCCAATGACCACGCCTTTCATCGACTCATTCACTGGTCTCAAATGGCTACTGAATATATACCTAAGCTGATATTTACACCCGTCAGAAGTAAAAAATCAACGCGCACAATTCTGGAGGCAACTCTCTGAGGTAGACATGAGAAAATTGGGACAAGTTTACAAGATGATGCAAATGAAGGATACATTCTCCATGGGGTTGATATTTCGAATTTTGGTGAGGAGATTTTTCTAGTCGATGAGCATTTTGCGCGCCAAGCCTTCGATTGCTGAATTTCAGTTGAAAGTTAAGGTAATTTGTGATTTTTGAAAGTTACCCCTCAGTAAGAATTTATGGGTGAGGGCCGACTTGAAGTGAAGAAGGTATCGGAACTTCGCAGTGGTACTCGCAAATGAAATTCAAGGCATCAGTGCTCTATCTTTAAATTTAGTCATTTATTCTGTAGTTTATTTCTGATACTGCTAAACAGCTAGATAGCTGCGGATACAATTAAAACCTGATGCAAAAAATGGAGCTGCCCCAGAAATTCCAGCTACAAATACCTGCAACATACGTGGTCTCACTATTGCGTAACCAACAAAACTAGTCATCTATGAATTAGGCGTCCTAGTGCGACGCCATATACAATATTACTCAGATTGAGGTACTCAAGCTCTTGTGTAGGACTATTCTTTGAAGGTTCTCCAAGTCCTTTTCCGGGAAAAGATGCGAGGCGGAATGACCACAAAGAATCTAGTTTTGAAAATTACTTGAATCGAGGCCACCAAGGGCAGAATTTTTGACCTGTTAGTCGACCGTATTCGCTAGTTTAATGATAGCAATCAACGTATTAGGACTAAGAAAAACAGCAATACATGAGAAAAAATGGTAATGAAGCTTAGGGCAGAGAGTCAACAATGAGAAGCAGTTATGAGCGTGATCATCACAAATTTTATTCTTTATGCGGCACAAATGTGTTTTCCCAGGGCTGGACTCAAGCAGTGCTTCAAATACAATGGGTAGAGATGCACCTGGATAGCATGTGGAAAGGCGATGAGATGTGCTGGAGCGTGCCAGACTCGCGATCGCCCGAAAAAGAAAATATCCTGCAGCAACTGCGGCAAGATTCACCGAGAGTCGTAGAAAATGGATGCATATCTGTGATAGGCGATCAACAAAACAATATAGGAAATAAATGGTGGCCGATTACAGTCTGTTTTCTACATACATCTCAGAACTGTCCATCGAGTGTAGGCTACTTAAGGTGTCCCAACTCCTAATACACTAACCGTATTATCTGCTCTACTAAAGCATATTCTTGATATTCCAAGTAGGCTCCTCATAGCGAATCTAGGCCGTGTTGGTCCATTATTCCATATGAGACTTGCTACAACAATATCCTATTTACATATTTGTTTCAAAGCTGTTTTTGTATGGCTGAGTTGGATATCCCTCCAGATGGTTAGGCTAATGAGATAATTATGATTAGTGTCCGTGCGACATTCACTAGGAGATAGGCGCAGCCTGTACCAATATCTTTTGAAAGTTGTGGAGAAAAACTTGAATGAATTCATTTGGAATCTCTAGAGTGAACGGTATATGCCCGTCTGCAAATGACACTGCACACATATTCCAGTTTAAAGTAGCCAATCAAGGATTCATTTGGGTTAAGAATAGAAGGCGAAAAACATCAATGACGTAGAACTAAGCTATGGACCTGGATGATCTAGAAAGCTCTCCGTAGTAAAAGGTCCATAACTGCTACAACTTAATCGTTATTTAAGCTCAGGCAGGCACCTAAGTGTAATGCCGAGAATCAGCGAGAAAGTGTTTAGAAACTTTTGTACGTAAAATTTGGTCTTGTAAAATCGATAGAGTTATTTGGGAAGTGCCATCAGAGTTGTTAGACTCTTGCAACATATTACTTGGAGGGATTCCGACCAGAGTTGATAGATCAAATGAGTAAGTGGCAAAATTATATATTATTGTTAAAAACAAAGTGGTGTACCTTAGTGTGTAAGTAACACTAGGTTGGTTTGCTGAATATTAATAAGTAAATACGTCTAATTCTAATTGAGTTCCTCATCTGATTGAGTGAGTGAGTGGTTTGTTTATTGTACTACTTGAGTCTTCGACTATCTAGCACATTGGGCTCCTCTCTGGCCCAGGCCACACCTTGTACAGTGCTCCTGTCCTCTCTTGTTACTTGTAAGATCATTCATATATTGCCCGTAATGAATAGCCATTCAGCTCAGTATTTACCCGTGGAATTCAGCCACCTTTTCCACGGAACCTTCTACCCAAAAAAATAAAAATGGTAGCAATGGAAACTGCGTGCGCGGGAAAAAGTCTCAAAAAACCTGCAGCCCCAGCCAGGCGAGGCCTAGACACCGGGACCAGATGAGGTGCGCATATTCATCTATATCTCCCTTCTTTGTAGCATTCGAGTTCCTCATCTGATACTTAGTTAGTAATGACATGTTCCTACACTTCCATAAATTTCGAATACTTGTGTGGATCGAGATTCATGTTATAATGCTAGCCAGTATGTTAAGAGTAGGTGTAGTGTAAAAACCCTCCAACATCTGATTCAGGTTGTCTGGATACATACCTGCTGTTGGCGGACGCCTTAGCATAGTCTAACTGACGTAATAAACTTCAACAGGTCCGACATAAAATCATTGAAACGATATCACCATTCTGAATTTACCCCAGCACGTAATGTTGAAAATGTTTAAGATAAGGTTGCATCGGGAGGGATATATGACGCTAAAATAAACGGAACTACTAGTCAGCAGGATGGAGGACAATACTGAGCACCTGTAAGCGTTGTTCTCTACGAGCCTGGAAGTGAAATATTCTCCCAGAGCCAAGTTCCGTCAAATTTTGCCATACCGAACAAGTTGGCCCACAAGGCAACGTGTCGAATAATAGGACACATGTTTTATTTGGATGTGCATAAGGCAAGGATACTGGAGTTTGGGCGGTAATGATCATTATGAAGATGTAATAACAAATAGGTAATGATTAGTAATAGCTTTAGAAGCATGTATCATGTGACGAGTGTTGAAGGTATTTAAGGCCCTGGCGCTCCGTCGCAAAACAAGATAGACACGAATAAATGCAATAATCACTATTGAGATACCTCAAATAAAGAATCCATAGGAAATATTCCGACACAATGATTCAGAACTATCCACCTGATCAATTTCTCCCACCCAATGAGATCGATCCCCACCAAGACTTCATCAAGCTCATAGATGCGACTTAGTACATCCTTCTTCCATGAACGTATCTCTCTTCGACTTTCTCTGATCTGAGTTGACCACCAAAGCCACGTCCACGTCGATATTTACACCTGACGGAGGAAGCAAAGCGTGGCGCACAAATCTGGGAGACAGTCCTTTCAGACGGATGTGAGAAGGATTGGGACAAGTTTTCAAGATGATACAGAGGATGGATACAATCTCGACTGGCGTGTAATTTTGAATTTTGGCAAGGAGTTTTACGAATTGAGCTTTGTGCGCGCCAAGACTTCGCTTGCGGGAGTGCAGCGGACACTATAAAGACACGCAAACGAAGGATGGTGCTGTGGTCCGCCTCCTAGTGGTGTTCTCTAGTATGGTTTGAGTAGCCTGGGCACCTAATCCACTTGGGAAGGAGACAGTTCAAACTACATTTCACGCGGAGAAATTTCAATGAATGATGAAGGCGTGTCTGGATAACGCAGGGTTTCTGAGACGTTCCCCTGGGTGGGTATTCACGGATGAGGGTTGACTTGGGGTGATGAAAACCCCACCATAACTTCGCAGTGGTACTTGAAAATGAAACCAAGGCATGAGTGCTTCCATAACGCCAGACCACCGTAGGTATCCTTATCCAACTCCTTGTATGTACACCATATCCCTAGCCATTTAACAAAGGATAGACGGCTGAGATGTGGTGTGAGAGGGGGAATAAGTCTCTGAAGACCATGCTGGGACTCACATTTTCGAAGGGTTTTCAACTTTGGAACGTTTGTGGGCGCCAAGATTGAGATTTCGGCTAATTTGCCAGGAGGGCTTCTTTTGTCGATGAGTCAATGGCACTCCTCGGAGAAATGGACGGCATAAAAGGAGTTGGGCTAAGCTACCATACAGCAATCACGCTCTGCCTAGACTTTTCTGACATTTCAGCACGAACTTCGGGAAGGAGTTAGAAGGAGGCTAGAAAGGCAGAGGGTGAATTTCCCGAGGTACCCACAAGTCTGCAGCGCCCAGCTGGACGGCTTCTTCAAACGCTTCAGAAGGGGCACTGTGTCTTCGGATCTAGTCCTATTGTCAGTATTAGGAGAGCTCCGCACCCAGTGGATTTTGCGATTCTTCCCGGCTGCCATACATCTGCAAATGGCCATCGCTTCGTTGCCTGGAGAGGGGAGATAATGAAGGGCGAAGGGCTTCTCCAAGTGTATGATCGAATGAGGACTTGTGAGGGCCGGTACTGTTTGAGGGGAGCTGTATGGGAGGCATAGGAGGGGATATGCCACTGGCATAGGTATCCTTGGCCTGCAGGCAGAGAGGACCATCACGTCCTACATAGTCATAGACTCAGATAGGACAATATAATGAAATAATAAAAATTAATAGACCGTGCAACCTCGTCGTAATCTAGTTGAATTATATGTTCTGAGCTTTACTGCATTATATTTAAAGACTAGTCTAACTTCTACTGTATGACACTTTTCGACTAGCCGTGAATGGGGGATGTGTTTATAGATGAAGACGATACAGACCTCGAAGGAGATTGGGAATCCTCATAGAAATGAGGACTTTTGTTACTCGATCTCGGCTCTGCTGTAAAAGGACTGGTTACGCTAGCTGTTCGCACAAGTCAATCCAAAATGGAGTTTATATTCTGTTGAACGAAAGAACTGTATGAACTTCGCGATTAAGGATATTCTGAGCATTACGTAACTAACCCGAACTTGTCTACCAACTAATGTCACGCGTACAATCATTACAAATGGAATCGGAGTTTTCCGATTCCAAACATACAAGGCGGTAAGCCTGTAACATTATCTCTCTTCTTCTATTTCATAGATCAAGCTTGTGAAGTTGTTCTACACGTTCTGATCAATGGTAGAGCGCGCCAGTAATGCACGCTTCGTGAGTTTTCGTCGCCCTATAAATGATCCTTTATTTTCGCCAAAATTATCCATACGGCCATATTTCTTTTCGAATATGTCTAATGCTTCTGTATAATTAAGATTGTTCCTTGGTTCCCAGGTTGGTACCGCAAATCCTTTCCATTTCATCAAAACTAAGCGATGATGACCTCGACCAACTCTTCTTTTTTCAGCCCTTAAAATTTTATCAACAAATTGTTCCGGTTCAGGTTCTTTATTCGTAATTTATCGTCCGATATCAGATGTCTCAGGTACTATTGGAAGAAGCTGAGCATCGTCAATAATTTGTGATGGTAATGGGTCAGTAGCGGCTCTTTTCAATAGATCGACATGGAATCTGGGCCAAATGCCTGACGGTGTATTCAACTCTACAGAATGGGAATCGACAACTTTGACAACTTCAAATTTTGCATTAATCCAAGAAAGGTTTTTAGATAATTGTGGCGTTTTTATGTTCTTTAAGTTCAGCCATACTAGATCTCCATTTTTGTATGTCTCTGCTTCTTTACGGCTTCTATTTGCGTACTCTTCCATTCTATGCTGTGATGACGCCATAGATGCCTGCGCAAGCTCTTCGGCTTCTCTCAGTCTTTCAACGAACCTTTGCGCATTCTTTGCCTGTCTTGATGGATTGCTGTTTTGTTCTATTTGCTGAATCGGTTCCACATGATAGCCATGTTCAGCAAAAAATGGGCTCATGCCTAGTGCATTCGAAGTTCTATTATTTGATGCTAGCATTGCGCATGGCAGCAGATCTTTCCAGTCAAACTGTGCATAAGTGATAAATGCTCTTAGGCATGCTAGAATTTCCTGATTCATCCTTTCAGTTGCCCTGTCTGTCTGAGGGTGAAAAGATGTTGAAAGGCGCTGTTTCATTCCTGTTAGCCGACACAATTCCTTCCAAAAATCTACGACCCAATTCGATCCTATATCCAAAGTTATATGGTTTGGGAATCCATGGTACCTCACATGAAGCTTAAGAAAAACTTTAGCGCAGTCTTCAGCTTTCATAATCGTCATTTCTTCAACTGCAACACTACCTTTTAATCGGTCAACCACTACCATCATATATCTTGCGTCAATTTTTGATTTTGCTGGTAGATCTGTTATAAAATCAATGCCTAGTTCGCTATTAAATCGATCTGGTACGGGCAATGAACGTAATAACCACTTTTTTCGCTCCCTCCAAATATGACTGCGTCCGCAAACATCACAATTCCGACAGAATCTTCTTACTGCTTTAGAAATACCTGGCCAAAAAATATTTCTGCCAAGTATTGCTAAGATACTGTCTCTTCCTGGATGTCCTGTAACGTAAGAATCATGAGTTTGTTGAATGAAAGACGTCTGAAGTGGTTCATAATTTGGGATCCAGACCCTATCTCGGAACTTGAGGGCACCTCTAGTGTCGAAACTACACTCTACCAATGATACCTTCAACTTACTTAGCTCTGGTGGCAGACTTCGTTCCCCTTTCGCCAAGCAATTATATAGTATATTTAAATGTCAGAATACTCGGGCGGTATTTATATCACAAGCTTTCTGTAGCAGTAATAACAATTGATGGTTAACATATATCTTCTCTTCTTTTCTTCTAACTAAAGGAAACACGTATATACAGTAGTTCTCCCTCTCTCCTGACGCCATTCCTAAACAGGTAACTCATTATTCATCAACATAATTAGTCATCATTTCTAAGATAATACATGAAAGGTCATTAAGTCATTAGGTCATTCGACATTAAGGTTTTTTCTTCTTGCACTGCTCTATCCCATAATGTCTGAAAGTGGTCGTCTGAAAAAATGCTAATGCCATTTGGTATCTTTTGCGACTTATACCCATGATCTTGTCGCAGTGGTGGTTCGGTTTTACCTGAACAAATCCAGGCATCTTTTACCAATTGTACTTCTCGACTTTGTAATCTATCGTCTTCATGTCCTTTTGACATATCTTGCTCTCGTCTAGATAATGCATCTGGTCTTGCAGCTTGAGTACCAGGGCAAAACTGGAACATAAAATTGTATTGTGACAAGAATTGTGACCATGGTATTTGGCGTTCGTTCAGTCTACATTGTGTCATAAAATGTTTGAGGTTCTGGTGATCTGATAAAACGACAAATGGTTTGTCTAATCCAATAAACATGCCTCTCCATTCTTCCACACAACGAATGATTGATAGCATTTCTTTATCATGGATATCATAATTTACTTCCGCTGGCGCCAACTCTTTTGAAAGATTTGCAACTGGCCTTAAGACCTCATTATTATCTCTTTGTGATAGACATCTGTTAAAGTTATGAGCTTGAGCGAATATGGAGGTTATAGCGGAATCAGTGTCGGCGGTTAGACCGATACAGTAAGTCTCGTATGAAGTTGTAGAAGGAAGAATTGACTGGAAACAAGTGTATTGAGATGTATGGTTCTGAGTAAACTGAGCTGATAAGAGTGAGATTGCATGTGCGCATATCTTATCAACTGAGGTTTTTGACCAGTATTTATCAATCTCCATGGATCATAAATTATGATCCCTGTAGATGTAAATCTATATAAGTACAGATATATGAGCCAGGAATATAAAGCTAAATACATGTGTGTCGGTAATAGATCCGAGAGAACTATGTGGATCCTAAACGTAGCAGGCTACGTAATGTAATATAGACTACTAAATGCGGTTAGCCTACATTTAGTAAGCTACGCACAAAGTGTAGATTTCGGAGTTGGGAGTTAGAGGAAGATATAGACAAATTTATTATAACTCAAGCTTAACTATTGCATTCTGCGGAACTAGCTGTAGTAGAGCCACGAGTTATATTTGTCACCATCCTGTTACAATTGTGATCGATCGAAGCCCACAAAAATATATATTTTTGTAGAGAAAATCTCAACTAAAAAAACGCCATTATTATTCACTTTCAATTCACGTCTTAATGGTAGGCCTCACAAACTTAGAGCTCGAATCCAAGTTGAAGAAAGCCACCGCCGACCAGGTGTCATTTCGGGAAGACACAACAAAACGTTTCAAAAAAATGAGCAAGGACTTGGAGAAGCTCGCGGAAAGGACGGAAAATTCAATTCGAAAACTGACCGAAATAACTGAATTGTCTTTTAATGAGCTCCTGCACAGGGCGGACAAAACTGACGAAGCACTCTCGCTTATCTTGCAACAACTCTCTGTTATAGCCAACGCCAAGACTAGTCAGAGTCCAGCTAACAACAGTCTACGTCCTGTAATTACGTCAACTCAAGAAGTCCCACCGTTAGACAAAGGCAAACAGAGACGGCAAGTTTCGACCTTCAACCAAGAAGCCTCCTCTTCATCAATGGCGGTGCCCAAACCGGAACCACTGATACTGTGTGTCTCAGGCGAGCTCCCACTTTCCACGCTCACTGAAATTCGCCAGAATCATAATCAATTGTCGAATCAAATTCAGCTCTTCAATGCTCCACCAGCCGGAATCAGCGACAAGTCTCTTGCGGACGGAACAACAAATCTTTACCAATCAGTAAATCCTCAAAACTTAGGTCTTAGCAATCAAGAGTTCCGAGTCAAAAGATATTTTCCAGATTCTTTCACACGCAAGGAAGCCGAGAACTCCAACGGCCCTCTGCGTGACGCGACCGAGATAAACAAGGCGATTTTCCCAAACGACTGGAAACTATGGTTTGCTAGTGTAGAAACCTTGGAAAAACTATACCTGATGCAAGTCTGCATGGTGCAGTCCATGTTACCTTTTCTATTTTCTTTGATTACGGATCTCCCACTTGTTTTATTTCCAACTCCTTGGCCACCAGACTTTTTTCCTATAATACCTCGTTCATTTCTACGATTTCCGGAATTAGCGGAATGGGACCTACAGTTACCAAAGATGTCATTATAACAGTACAATTCCACATTCAACGCAGTTATAATCATTCCAAATGGACAGAATCAGTTACGTTTTCTGCTGGGTCGCCCCCGATAATACATTTCCCGCCAACCTTACCTTGGGCCAAACTGGTTTTCACGCTCTCGGATTACATTTTCTTTCAGATGGAACTATTCAACTTTCCAACCTACAGTCATCTTCAACTCTTTTTCCTTTTTTTAATTCAGATAATTTCCATCATGTTTTTACGACCAACTCTATCCCACTCACGCCAAAATGGCACAAGTCAACGCCAGCTAACACATTTACTTTGACCAGCTCTTTTATTAACAACTTTCCTTCCATTTTTATTTAATCTCTCCGAAAAAAACCGACCTTCTGTACAAGACACAACTCGTCATAAATACGGGTAAATGTTAGCCAATTAAGCTTGCTCCAAGGCGCTATAGCCCACAACAGTTACAAGCAATCCGGGATTTTTGCAAAACTCACGTGGGAAGAATCTTACAGAAAAGCGACGCTTCACAACGGTTTGTGGGAGTAGCTCTTCTGCAACCTCATCTCCACTCAACCAATGACACCCACAAGCATCCGCTTCTACACCCTTTTGTTTACTTCTCCAGGAAGCTATATACAATACAGCAACGATACTCTGCACAAGAACGAGAGTTGTTAGGTATACTCCTCTCCATACAACACTGGCGTCACTGGGTTGAAGGCGGAGACGTAACGGCCATTACGGATCATGAATCCCTAAAGTCGATTCCGACCAAAGCGGAACAACTATCACGCATGATTCGTTTCCTCGATACCATGGAACACTACAATATTCGCATCCTCTACCGACCAGACAAAGCCAACGTTCTTGCAGACTTCCTTTCTAGACCGACAGACTCAGCCTATCCGCTACTAGGAGAAGAGGGAATGGTATCCGAATTGCAAGAAAATGACAGGGTGAAATATCCTCATCAGTTGAATTGCATTGATCTCCAATGTATCTTCGAGCATCTAAAATTACATCAGCAACTCCTATCAAAGATTTCTGAGGACTGGGTGAAGCAGAATCTTACAGTTCTCAACAACAAACTTCACCTCATCAAAAAGACTCGAACCCATCAAATCAGTGGTCCACCAGGCCTAACAGGAATTGCGACACTATTAGATGTATTGGAGTACGAAGACCTGGTTTCAACGGTTACAAGAATTCACGAGGACCAAGGTCATGCATCCATTGGCACAACAACGCGCGAAATCGAGCGGAAATTCTGGCACCCGAATTAATCCCTCAGATCCAGCATTGGGAAAACTAACTTCAATAAAGCCTTCACTGCTGTTGACACGTTGGGGAATTAACCACAAAAAAATCGGACCCCTAATCCTTCTTCATGCGATTGAATACGCCACCAAATGGCTAGAGATGAGGTTAGTTCCCAACAGAGGCTTCGTAAACACCATTCCTTTGCTCATATACATCATGAACACTTTCGGTACCCCGCGTCAAGTAATTTGTGACAATGCACTGTGTTTCACTGGAATGGAAGCACAGGAGTTCCAGAATAGGCGTAATCTCTCATCCACGCAGTCGACGCCTATCCGACCACGGAGTAATGGAAAGGTAGAACAGACCAACGGCATCGTAAAGGCCATTCTAACAAGAACTCTCCTCGATGCTCCGGGAATAAAACTTATAGACGCACTCTCTCGAGCTGTTTCCATATTCAACCGACGGATATCTCATAACGGCTATAGCCCGCTCTTCTGGCTCTTCGGAACACAACTTTCAAATGGAGAGCAGGCGTATACGGAATATGCCCGAGATCCAACGCTGCAAGAGGAACGCGACTGGACAGAAGAATTGGTTGGATCTCAAGCTGTACCCATCGCTCGCTCGTACGTGGCCAGCATGAAAGCAACCCGCGACAGGACTTGGGCTTATCTCCAAGAAAAGAAAGTCATAACGAGAAATTATGCCCCAGGGGATTGGGTCTTACGAGTCCGTCAAAAGAAGCATAAATTTGAACCTTACTATGATGGACCCTGGGCGATTGTAGCATGTCACGTTAATAACTCTTACTCACTGATCTCCCCATGAGGATTCAAGTTAGGTAACTCCTACAATGGTACTAATTTGTTCCCAACATACGTTCGTGAAGACCACCCAGTGAAAAGATTATGGTACGGGAGTAAAAGAATGTTAGAGCAGGATCGTAGGAACTTGAAGGACTGTGGAGGGCTTTAATGTTGAGTAATAAACTTTGGTGAGCTGCGGACAGCTCAGTTGGAGAAGGAGGATGATTTGTGGATCCTAAACGTAGCAGGCTACGTAATGTAATATAGACTACTAAATGCGGTTAGCCTACATTTAGTAAGCTACGCACAAAGTGTAGATTTCGGAGTTGGGAGTTAGAGGAAGATATAGACAAATTTATTATAACTCAAGCTTAACTATTGCATTCTGCGGAACTAGCTGTAGTAGAGCCACGAGTTATATTTGTCACCATCCTGTTACAATTGTGATCGATCGAAACCCACAACTATAACCTGCATTTGAGACACAGTCATCTGCTGGAATGCTAGTGTGAAATAAATGCCAATGTACGTTAAACTTTCCGTGAGGAATGCGCTGATGACAATGATATAGGAAGGTGAATTTGATAACCTAATTAGCCGGACTTACAAATGAGTTATCCTTGGCATTCCAGGATATACGATATTTCAACACCCCTCCTCACTTTGCATCGAGAATAGATACATAAGTGAAAAACTGTTAGTATATTTATTGTCATTTCTCATCTAATGCTGGTATGGTAGACACGCCAGTGGTTGTAATAGTACCAAAAACTGAAGTGCATAAATCGGTGTGCCTTGGTCTCGGTAAGCCTTTTGTACATATATCTGCGAGATTTTTAGCTAAAGGAACATGTAATAGTGTAAGCGAGCCGTCTTCAATTTGTTCCCTTGTAAAATGATAAGCGATGTCGATATGTTTAGAAGCATCATTTAGTTTTGGATTGTGAGCGAGTTCAATGGCAGCCGTATTGTCAGTCAAGATTGCTGCTGGGATGCTGTCTCCAAGGAATCGGTGAAGTCCGCGCAAAATCCAGATATATTGTTTGGATGCGAGCGCTATTGCCATGTACTCAGCTTCGCAGGTTGAATGGGCTACAGTACGTTGTTTGCGTGATCTCCAAGAGATAGTAGAGCTACCGAGTTGAAAGATGTATCCAGAAAAACTTCTCCGCGTATCAAGACAGTTACCATAGGATGCATCACAGAATCCATTAAGTACGAGGGAAGAATCAAACTTGTAGTGGAGCTTTAAATTCCTTGTACCTTTTAGATATCGTAGGACACGTTTTGCCGTATTTAGATGAGCCTGAGTGGGGTCCGAATTGAATTGGGAGAGATGGGTGATTGTATATGCAAGATCTGGTCGAGTTCCAGAGACTAGGTACATAATAGACCCAATAATTTGCTGATATGTTGTTGTATTAGTTCAAGTTTCCCCTTCTTCCGCAGCCATGAGTGTTGTGGTTATGAGCTGTGAGGTATTTGGCGATTAAATGACTCTGCTGTCCGTCGGTGGAGTGGCACGGGCTCATGTGCAATGGTGAGTCGCGGAGATGGCGCGCTCACGCTGGGTGATGGCACGATGGACACTGAGTGCGTATCACTGTGGCCAAATGGGTGTCAGTAGGTATCAAATGTGAACTTTTACTGACAATGGTGATCTATGAAGGTGATGCTAGATGTGCATCCCGACGATTGATAATATCATCTAATGGATGATGTGAAGTATGATATTATTTGGATAGATTTTATTCACTAAACTCGGCAGGTGAAGAGATTGTAAAGTACATGAACAGCGTCTGTGCACCAGACTGTATTTTCCACCCTTTCCTAATACAGCAGCCCATCCTCCGTTCCCCTGTCTCCTAACAACTCAACCAAGCCAGCACAACAATGAGCCGATGATTTGGATCGATGGGTGAGGATACAGGATTGCATTCTTGCATAGAAAATCGGCACAATATTTTATCAATGTAGGCAGTCTGCGACAGAGATATGTCTGATTCGGAATACTCTATTTTAATTCCAAGGAGCCAATGAAGTGTTCCCATATCATTTACTTTGAATTCAGATTTTAGTAGGTTGACTGTTTGCTCTATAAGATCTCCTTTTTCCCCAAATAGTATTATGTCATCTACATAAATTGCCATGATTAGGTTTCCTGAATCATGGACAAGTACACAGGGGTCAAAGAGAGAAGAGGTAAAACCAGAAGGTTTAAGGTATTCAACTAATCGGAAGTACCATTCTCGAGGTGACTGTTTTAGACCGTAGATACATCGCTTTAGTCGTGCAACGTGATCTTCTTTCCTAAATCCTTCGGGTAGCTGCATATATATTTCTTCGTTGAGAATACCATAGAGAAAAGCAGTTTTAATGTCGAGCTATCTAGGTTTCCAACGCTTGTTTGCCGCAATAGCTAGAAGTAATCGGAGAGAGTCGTATCGCACGACTGGGGCAAAGGTTTCGTCATAGTCGAGCCCTTGTACCTGAGAAAATCCTTTAGCTACATATCGTGCCTTGAAGCGTTCTAGATTTCCTTGAGCATCCCCTTTCACTTTACAGACCCATTTGCCATCAACTATCTTTCGTCCTTTGGGTCTAGGTACTACTACCCACATATTATTTTCGCGAAGGGAAGTAATCTCTTCATTGAAAGCTTTTTCCCATTGATCCCAGTGCACAGATTGTTTGGCCATGTTATAGGATTTTGGTATAGGAATTTCTAGAATATTAATAAGCGCCTCTTCGTCCGGAAGGTCAGTCGAGTTCTCGGTTGAAGGTTGATTGAGGGAGATGTTACTCGATGCATTCCACCAATCACCTGTTATAGTGTCATTGTATAGCCGAGGTCGAACTTGACGTCCAGATTGCGTTCTTTGATAAGAGATCTGATTTTCATCAGAATTACGGCTTGTACGATGAGGTAAGCTTTGACGTTCAGGAGTTGAAGAGGGATTTATAGAGGTTGAGTCTGTTGAAGATTGTGAAGATGTTAAGTCGAGAGGCTGCTGAAAATTATCATGGCTTAAAAGTTCATTTTCATTGTTATGGGTAGTGTGCCTATCTGGGTTCTCTCGTACGGGAATCTCATTGATAGGGATAGGTGCTATATTGATTTCTAAGGATGCATCGGGTAGGCTTGAACAGTTATGTTCTTGAGATGTAGTCGTTGAGTTCATGATAGGTTGTTCCGAAGTGAATGGTAAAAACTCTACATTTGCTGACACATAAGTATGCTTTCTTTCTGGAACAAATATTTGATAATGATGGTCGACTTTTGTGTATCCGACAAATATTCCCTTTTCTGCTCTTGAGAGAAGTTTGTTTCCAGTACCACGCTTCTCTTTAGGTATATATACGTAGCATTTTCGCCCGAAGGGCTGGAGGTAGGAAAGTGAGGGTTTTTCGCTATAGAATGCCTCATGCGGAGTCATCCCATTGATTGCGCTGTGGGACTGGATATTTTTTACATGAATATATGTGTTTACCGCCTCTGCCTATAATCTTTTGTCTTTTATTGGTAGAAGCATTGCGCGTAAACCTTCACCAATTGACCGATTTAACCTTTCGGCGACTCCATTTGATTCTGGAGAGTATGGTGGAGTGAGGTCATGTTCTATCCCCTTCTGAGTAAAGAATTTGGTCAATTTCTCATTCAGATATTCCCCGCCGTTATCAGTACGGAAACGATTAATTTTGACATCATATTGGGTTTCCATCATTGAAATGTAATCAATGATTGACTGAGAAGCTTCTGATTTAAGTTTTAGAAACTGAACTGAAGAAAACCGAGTTGCATTGTCAATGAAACTGATGTAGTATAGAGCGCCTCCATAAGAAGGTACTGGTAATGGTCCACACTAGTCAGAATATATGTATTCTCCTTTGATTTTTACTCTTCTTGGAGCTGGTTTAGGTTTGTTGCGATTGGACTTAGCAATTACGCAGGCTTCACACTTGAAATTTTCTGGACATAGGGGGATGTTTTTGGAATCTAATGTGATTTTATTGGTCTTGGTGATTGAAGATGGAGCTGAATGGCACAAGGCTTCGTGCCAGAATTCGTAAGTCAAGCAGGCAATGTCTTCAATTTCGATTATGTATGGCAGAGAGCCATCAAACTTTGCTTCCAATAGTGTTTTTCCATTTTTAAAAATTTTCATTACATTCCTGTCATCAAATAAAGTATAGCCTTTGGATCTTTCTCTCTTCCAAGAGAAGAGTGGACGTTGAAGTTGAGGTACATACAAAACATCATTTAAACGAAAGGATGAAACAGAACCACTTGAGGCTTTACAATTCATCACCACAGTTCCTCTACCTTTCACGGGCATCCCTTGACCAGAGCTTGAAGTTACAAGTCCGGTACAAGTCGAGAGATTCTCGAACCGATCTAGGTAAGGACACATGTGAGAGGTTGCACAAGTATCAAGGTAAAAGGGATGGTATCTGACCTCTTCGTTCTTTGAGTTTGTAATGTGAGCCTCATTTCTGCTTCCATCGTTCTTGGAAAGAGAAGTCCTAGACTCCTTTAATTTAATGCAGTCGTTCCAGTTGTGTCCGATGTGCCGTCCTGGATGATGTTTCTTGCACCAGTTGCATTCAGGTCTGTTCGAGTTCTTGGATACTCGATCAGATGACGGTTTCTTGCCCTTAAAATACTTTCTCATTGAAGGTTTATTGCCTTTAATTTCTTTCGTCATGAAGGCAGAATCGCGTTTGGTGACATTTCGATGATCCAGATTCATTAGTCGCTGCTTGACTTCAGAGAAGGTGAGATCATCTTTTGTCGTTATATTGTCAACGGTGTTTTCGTAATGTTCGGAAAGGAGGGCTAGAAGAAAATCACGTTTTGCCTTGTCTTCTTCTAAGAACTTTGATAAGAATTTCCGATAGGGGTCAGTGGATGCTTTCGACATTTTGTGAAGCGTAAGCCATTCGGATTCGTATTTTTGGATGTAATCTGAAATAGAGGAAGACGGATCGTAGGCATTGATGAGATTCATCAAGTTTCGCATTTGAGAGACTAGAGCAAATGCTGTATCCCTATAAAATTGTTGCTTGAGATAATTCCACATTTCATGTGGGTCTTCGAGCTCGATGATCTGTTCAATAAGTTTTGGGGATACAACCTCTAGGTAAACCGTGAGGGCATGGTTTTTTAATGAATCGAATGCATTGATTTCCTCTTCGGATGAGTTCTTTTCTGGTTTCTTTCCTTCAACAACAAGTTCATATACTTTCAGGGCTCGCCAAACAATTGTCATGGTTGAGGCCCACACATTGTAATTTTCTTGGCCCGAAATTTTGGTGATATTTGATAGCTTTACCATCCTAGTGGTAGCATCGTCTATCTGCGATAAGAAAAAAGAGCTAGAAGAGGCCATTTTTTGGATCGGAAGCCTTACTGATATACTGAGAGCACCGGGCTCATAACCTGTTAAAGTTATGAGCTTGAGTGAATATGGAGGTTATAGCGGAATCAGTGTCGGCGGTTAGACCGATACAGTAAGTCTCGTATGAAGTTGTAGAAGGAAGAATTGACTGGAAACAAGTGTATTGAGATGTATGGTTCTGAGAAAACTGAGCTGATAAGAGTGAGATTGCATGTGCGCATATCTTATCAACTGAGGTTTTTGACCAGTATTTATCAATCTCCATGGATCATAAATTATGATCCCTGTAGATGTAAATCTATATAAGTACAGATATATGAGCCAGGAATATAAAGCTAAATACATGTGTGTCGGTAATAGATCCGAGAGAACTATTACCTGCATTTGAGACACAGTCATCTGCTGGAATGCTAGTGTGAAATAAATGCCAATGTACGTTAAACTTTCCGTGAGGAATGTGCTGATGACAATGATATAGGAAGGTGAATTTGATAACCTAATTAGCCGGACTTACAAATGAGTTATCCTTGGCATTCCAGGATATACAATATTTCAACAACATCCACCTAGCACATAGCCCGAGCTGTCAGCCTCAAGCACTGTTTCCATTTCATCATCCCACATTGCAAGAATTGGGGCGATTATAAAAAGCTGTTTGAGTTTTTCGAATGCATCCTGCTGTCGGGATTCCCATTTAAAAATTTACTGCTTTTTCATCAGAGCTAACAACGGTGCTGCTATGCCTCCAAAGTTTGGGATTAAGTCGCGGTAAAAATTAGCAAAACCAATAAAACTTCGCACTGCCTTTGCGCTTGTTGGTGCTTACCAATTTTTTATTGTCTTTACCTTTTCTGGGACAACCTTAATTCAATTTCCTAAACATATAATAAAACAGAGGTGTTTTGTCTGCTTAACAGCAAATTCGCTCTTCCGAGGATCCATTTTAGCCCTGCCAACCCTAAGCAATTAAGTACTAAATTTACCTTTATCCAGTGATCTGAAATATCTCTAGAAGAGTAAATCAGAAAATCATCTAGGTATGCGGAACAAAATTCACCTTAAAATCCCCTAAGAACACTGTTAATATATCTTTGAAATGCACTAGGGGCCCCGGTTAAACCAAAAGGTGTAACCAGCCATTCAAAAGAACCATAACGAGTTCGGAATACTGTCTTATATTTGTCACCATCACGTACTCTCAGCTTATGAAAAGCAGTGCAAACGTCAACTTTCAAGATCCATGTGGCCTTTGTGACTTGCCTCAATGTTTCTGTCAGGATTGCCATCTGTATAATCTATATATGTGGAGATAACCAGAATCTAGAGTTCTATGATTCTGGTCTGGCCTTTTGGCCGAGTGGTTATGCAACTATCTCATGCACAATGTGGGATGGCACCCTCTAGCCCGAATATCACCTCTCTGACCCCTGGATCCTCCTTGCATGTCTACATGCTACTCTGACACGGGTATACCGAAAACCAACCAAGCAGTTGTCGAAGAGTCTCAGTAATTCAAGACATAGGGAGAATCTTCTCGAAGGGAAAATATTTAGAGTGTATATGTAAGCAGACCTATGCTTGTCTGGGTTTTGCGCCAGTCCAAAAGCGAAAGTAAGATCTACGCGCACAGATGTTTGGCTACTGGCAATACTCAAGGGAGCGTACAAGGGGATACTCACACAATATAGTCCTAGGCTCGACTCGTAGTAGTAAATAATTCCAAACTTTCACTCTTACATTCTTGACAATTCACGTGACATTTACACGAAGCCCCTCTAAGTTTTACATGGTAGCATTATTCTTGGTTGATTCAAACGAAAATTCGACGGTAGAAGACTCATCTGGAGCTTTGTTATATCTTGGACGAATTGTTTGTGACAATTGTTTAGAAGGGAATTTGATATCTGTGTAAATGTCGTCCTTCGGATTATCGAAGGCGGATCGGGAAACCGCTGCCCAGGGCACCGATTTGAATCAGACTGCTGTGGAAAAGAAGCAGTCGGGGAAAAATATTGCTGGTCGTTCAGGTCGAGTGCCGGGTAACTTCAGCAATGAGTTCGACTTCATATCAAGCGGAAGCACGAGTGAAAATCTGAGGTCCAGATCAAGAGGAAAAGATTCAGACAAACGATCCTTCGAACAAAAGGATCGGGATGATGACGAATGGTGTAAGAAGCACTCAGAAGAAGCTACATCTTCAAGGAGGTCGGAAGGAGATGGTGATCGCAGAGATGCACCAAATGACGACGAAGATTTAGGGGCAGGATGGGACAGGCCCGCTAGAATGGCTCCAAAGAACGGGAGCAAAACCTTGCTCGAGTGGAACCTTTTCGATTGGAAACCACCTCAGTCAGCCTTTCTGAGAGGAATCAAAAATTGGTCCATGTACCGAGAGGCTGTGTTACTACAGCTAGAGTGTATTGGATACGAAGCAGGGATGAAGTTAACGCCACTAGACGAAGTGAGACTTGCTGCTGTCATCCAGCGAACTACAACAGAGGAGACAGGAAGTCTAGTCGTAGGGATGAAACGAGGCACAGAGATGATGAGGTTGTTCGAACGAACCTATTGTCAGGTTGGTGAAGTCCAACAGGAGGCCGTCTGGGAAACTCTTATCGCCCTCAAGTATGAAGGAGGATGCCCTGTGGAGTACGTGACAAAGTTTAAGACACGTGTTAGGGACTACATTTCCACTGGTGGGACTCTAGCAGAGAGACAAATCTCCATTATCTTCAAGCAATTGACGAAGGATAAAGCTGGGAGGTGGAATTCAATGGTCTCCACCATCGCCTGTTTTCAAAGCTGGTCAGCAGAAAATCTTATTCAAGATTTTATATCTCACCACTACAACAGGATCGGAGAATCGGGCAAAGAAGAGAGGCCCAGGAAATCTCAGCCGGTGAAGAAATACTTGAACAACGCCCAAGGTGAACAGAATACAAGTGACCAAGGAAAGTCGAGAATAAAGGGAAAAGGCAACTATCTCTCAAGGGCGAGGTTAGGACAGTGTTCCACAGGGTGCGTATGTGGTCTAACGGAGATCTAGGTGGTAGATGAAGGTGATGAGTGGGTCGAAGGGATGACTGGTCTTCTCTAGGAAGAGACGAATTGGTAGAAAGTAGCGATAGAGGCTACACGTGGGTCTTGCTGATGAAGAGCTGGAAAGAGATAAATGGTCTTCCCGAAGAAGAGATGGGTAAACAAATGTATTGTTAAGGTAATTGAAGAAGACGTTGCGTGAAGAATAATGCTTCTTCACACCGAGTATTTATATACATAAAATTACCAAATAGCATGTACCACACCGCCTCTATGCCAAACAATCTGCTACACATCACCTAATGAGACTAGCCTACTCTTATCAGTCTTCCTCGCTAGTTTTAAACGTACATTGAACTAATGTTTGTGTTTTAGCCTAGCCGTCCACATGACGTTTCATATTACGCTATGCCACAACGATCCATGAAACTATCCTAAGAAAAAGTTTGCCATCCGTTGCTATAACTGCAAGAAAGAAGGACACATTGCCAAGAACTGTTCTGAGAAAAAGGAAAAGGAGGCACACAACTCTCATGCCACGACCACAAATCTAACAGTGTAAACGCTGTTTAGGCTTCCACGCAATCCGTGGTTGCTCCCGCGCTCCAGCTTGCTGGAACTGTGGATCAAATTTGCACTCCGAAACAGAGTGCAAGGCCCTCACACGCTGTCGCAACTGTGGAGGACCCCACCGATCGGATTCTCGGGACTGCAAAGTCAGACCCAGAAAATCTGGACCGGTGATCAAAGAGCAGCTCGCGCGGATCCGCCAAATTGAACAAGGGGAGTTCGCGAAGGTGGCACGAGCTAGGGCTGCAGCCGAAAGGGCCGAAAAGGCTATCATTGCCGCGGCGAATGATGTCTCGATGGCCGAGGCAACAGGTTTCGGAGCACTGGGACCTGAAGAAGAAGTTTGAGGGCACAGCAACCTTGACGATTTCCTCATTCGGGACATATACTAGCCAATAGCAGGATACCGGCTGAATCAAAGGTGCCTGCTAACCCATCTTTTGCTCTCAGCAGAGAATGGGCAAATTTGTCATTTGGAAGGTGTGACAGACGAGGGAATGTGTGAGGAGCACATTGCTTGGGTCCAATATGGAGGAATCTTCTGGTTTTCGGAGTTGTTTTAATTTTCTTGAATTTTTGTTTCAGTTTAATCAGCTGCACTTTTGGTAGCAATTCACAAGGTTGGAACGAGTTAAGCTGTAGGAAAAATTACAGGGAGTCCTGCCAGATCCGCCGGTCCTTGACCCAATGTGGAAAAGATAGCTTTAGCTTAGGACCAAAAATAAAAAAAAATAAAAAAAACAAACCATTAATAAAACAGGAGAAGAAACGATGATTATCATTAATGCCTTCTCGCAAAACATAGGAAAACGAATAATTATTTAAATTATTGGTGTCACGGATCAGCTATAGAAAGCAGTGAGTACTTGTATGGGTGATAGTGTCACAGTAGGGAGTGAGTTGGATGGTGACCGACGATGTCTGATCTGGTGAATTAGATTGTCTACAAAGAGGAAAGAATCTAGTACTATGAAACTAATTATTATTTACAGACGCGTTAGCGCGCATCTAGACATGCCCATATATCATATGACTGCTTTGCCTGAACGCCTTGTTTCCTTGACATATGGTCTCTCCTTACTCCCGCTTCCCTCTATTTTGCGTGTGCTAAAAAAGAGATTTTTAGTTCTTCATAGACACCTTTTCTACAGATTTAATTGCTTGTAGCCTTGCTCTATTGATTTCCGCTTTGGTGGGCTGTAATTTTTCAGGGAAACGTCTCTCAAATTCTTGAATGGATGTCTTGGCAAATACGACATTTTTGAGAAGTTCCCAAGTCTTATCTTCAGAGTCATGGCCTCTCCACAGAATTTGATATTGGAAATTTTTCTTATTTTTACTACGTTTGGAGTCAATTATGGCCTCGATGGCATACAACTTTTCACCTGATTCGTCGAGTGTGACAGGCTGGGATGGTGGATTAGTTTGGCCTGGTAAAGGATTAGTAGGGGCTGGCCTCAGCAAACTAGTGTGGAAAACATTGTGTAATCTATCATATTCGTAAGGAAGCTGTAACTGATAGGCATGAGAATTTATTATTTTTGTCACTCGAAATGGGCCCATAAATTTGCAGTCTAATTTCTTAATTGGCCGTGTGGTTGTGATATTGTGAGCGTCAAGGAAAACTTCATCACCAACACGGTATGCAGGTGCTGGTGAGCGATTCGCTGCTGATGCGATCTCCTGCTTTTCTCTAGAACACGTAAGATTTGAGCGTAGTACTTCGAGGATATCTGCCATATTAGAAGCAAAGTCATTCCCGGCACTGGTCTGCTGGCGGAGGCTCTTTGAAGACGTTCTATCTGGTGGTCTTGGGGGGCCAAAACTCATGCGCGGATGAAACCCTTTGTTTGCAAAGAACGGGGTGATTTTGGTTGAAGCATTGACAGCATTATTGGCAGCAAACTCGGCCATGGGTTGCCATTCGTAAACATCTTCCTGAGTGTAGTCGATATAGTGTCTTAGGTACTGTTCCATAAATGAGTTAGCGCTTTCTGTCTGACCATCTGTCTCTGGGTGATAGGCAGTGGAGAGTGATATATTGATTTGAAGGCAGCGACAAACTGCTTTCCAGAATTCTGCGATAAATAATGGCCCTCTATCAGATACGATGGAGTCACACAAGCCATGGAGTCGCCAGATATCACGAACAAATAGCTTTGCAAGATCTTTCGATGTCATTTTCGTATGACAAGGGGTGTAGTGTCGTTCTTTGGTGAGGCGATCGACTACGACCATAATGCTATTAAAACCGTTAAATTCGGCCAAAGGACCGACAAAGTCTACCGATATATCGCGCCAGCGTTGGGCTGGAAGGGGAAGGGGCTTGAGTGAACCTTGATATTTGAGCCGAGAGACTTTGTTTCGAATGCAATTATGACAGTTCTTGACAAATTGTTCGACTTGTTGGGAGAGGCGGGGCCACCAGTAATGGTCGGATATAGCTTGATATAAGGCGTTCTTACCTGGGTGGCCCTTTTCGCAACTATCATGGGAAGTTTGTAAAATCAGAATTCTCAACTCATTATCTGGGACGTAAAGTCTGCCGCGGAAATAAAGGCGATTATTACGGATTTCACATTCCGAAAGGGAAACTTCTTTTGAATGTGGAATTCCTTCAGGCTTTGTCATCTCAGAAACTATTTTAGTCAGCCATCTGTCATTTCCTTCCCTATAGCCTTGTTCAAGTAACCGGGCGATTTTTGTGTCGAGCGGTTCTTCCACAATTTTTTGGAGGATTACTGGGGACAAATAAGAATTAGGTTTGAGCTCTGGTACGGTTTTAATATCTTTCAGTTCTTCAATGATAGACTCGTCAAGCTTGTCTGACGGAAGTAATGTTTGTTTCTGAAATTGCACCCGGGGTCGAATCTATCACTAGGGAAATCTTGGGAGCGTCTAGTTAGGGAGTCGGCTTTGGTGTTCTCTCTTCCTGGACGGGACTTTATAATAAAATCGAATTGGGATAAGAATTCGCTCCAACGAACTTGACGTCGAGATAGCTCTTTAGTAGTCATAAAATACTCAAGATTACGATGATCTGTGAGAACAGTGATAGGATGATATGAGCCTTGAAGCTCAGCTCTCCATCCCTCGAAGCATCGAACTATAGCCAGGAGCTCCTTATCGTAAATTTCATAGTTACATTCTGCGCTCTCAAGTTTTTTTGACATGAATGCAACGGGATGAAGTACGTTATTTTCATCTTTTTGAGAAAGTATTCCGGCAGAAACAAAATCGGAAGAGTCGGCTTCGACAAAAATTTCTCTCGAAGGGTCAAAGTGATGCAAGACTGGCGCTGTGATAAATGACTTCTGGAGTGATTCAAATGCTGTTTGACAGGCATTGGACCAGATAAATTTAACATCTTTCCGGGTGAGCGCGATAAGGGGCCGAACTATTTTGGAGAAATTCTTTATGAATCGGCGATAGAAGTTTGAAAACCCTAGAAAGCCTTGTACATCTTTGAGGCAAGAGGGTGGTTTCCAGTCGACTATACATTGAACTTTCTGCGGATCCATTTTTACACCCTTAGTGGAGATCACTAATCCAAGGTAGGTCACTTCTTCAGCTTCGAACTCACATTTTTTTATGTCACAATGTAGTCCAGCTCTTCCCAATGCGTCCAGTACGGTATTTACATGATCTCGATGTGAAAGGATATCGTCTGAATAGATCAATATGTCATCGATGTATGCAGTACAGAATACGTCGAGATAGGGCCGCAAGACTTCATTGATACGGGCTTGGAAAGTTGCTGGAGCATTAGACAAGCCAAATGGCATAACAAGTGACTCAAACAAGCCATATCTGGTGTTAAATGCTGTCAACCATTCCTGACCCTCGGCAATCCGGATATGGTTAAACGCAGCAATGATGTCAAGCTTGGTATAGTACTTGGCACTACTAAGTTTAGCAAGAGTTTCTTGTAGCAGCGGAAGTGAATATCGGTTTTTGATGGTGATTTCATTCAAACCTCGATAGTCAACGCAGAATCTTAAGCCTCCTCCAGGTTTTTTGGCAAATAGGACTGGAGCTGCCGCTGGTGACTTGCTAGTGCGAATGAAGCCCTTCTCCAATTGTTCATTCAGGTACTTCCGTAAGACTTGGAGTTCATCGATAGACATATTGTACAGAGGGCCATGTGGAGGCGTTGTACCAGGCTTAAGATCGATTTTATGATCGCAATCCCTGTGAGGGGGTAATATGTCTGCACTTTTGTAGTCAAAAACGTTTAAATGATGATGGTAATGTAGCGGGAGCTTTTTTGCTGGGTTAGGTCTATCTTTAGTTTGGAGAGCGATTTGGATATCTTCTAGTGAAAATCCAGCTAATTGCATGTCCGAAGCTGTGGGGTCGAATTTTGGTCTATCAGAGGTTTCTCCACTAACAGGATGTAGTGCTCGCAGTAATTTTTGTGCATCTATCGATCAGTGGGGGACTTGGAGGAGCTTGGTTTAGTTGGTAGATTTTTAAGATTGACACCCAGCTCATGGATTCTAGCATCCACTTCGTCTAGAGAAAGGGAAAATATTTGCACGTCACTTTTCTTTGATAGCTTATAGAACACATCAGAACCAACCTTTCTTGGCCGTCCCTCTCCGATTTTTTTTGCGTCAGCATCTGGGCTACTAGTACTACTTTTAAAGTTCGGGGAGGAAGCTTTCTGCGTGTGTCTAAGAGCACGATGAAAACAATTTCTTTTACAAAAGATTGAATCGAAAATGACGGTATCTTGAGACCAATTTACTGAAGGGTTATGTCGTCTGAGCCACTTGCGACCCAAAATGAGTTCATATTTGCCGAGTTTTGTGAGAAAAAGTACCAGTGTCTCCCCATGGCCATTCACATCAATGTGTACAGATGTAGTATGAGTAATACGTGCGGCTGGTGTGCCGTCCACAAGGTAAAGTTGACGTGGCTGATAGAGTAAATGAACGGGGAGATTACGTTTTTGCGCGAAGTCGATATCGTAGAAATCATCAGTTGCACCACAATCAAGGAACGCTTGGGTGGAAAAACTTATTTCATTAGACCCTATGGTGCACGGGAGAAGAAGATGGTCTGTGTGGGGGGTTGAAAGGGATGAAATTTGTAGTTCTTCTCTTTCAATGATTACAGCGCCTTCTTCCTCTACCATAGCAGAATCTGATAATCTATCCGACTGACTACTTTGATGTCTCTGATCGCGACAATGATCAGAGACTAAGCTTTTTCCTCCTCAAGGATAGTCTTATTATCAGGGGACTTTCTTTTGCCTTTATTCCAGCGAGCTTCAGCGCACACTCGTGCCCGATGACCTGGATCATAGCACCAGCTACAAAGTTTATTTTCAAAACAGTATATTCGCTTTGCGTTTTTTCAGCTTCATTCCGAGGTACGCGATGGTTGATGGCATCTGCTGCTGTCCAAATAATGGTGGGGCTAGTTTTAGCAGCGCTCAAATCCATCATATCTTCTCCAGTGGGAACAGGAAGAGAGTTTGTAGGCGGTAGAAAGGACAAGTGATTAGTGGGTGCTGGTTTATTCTTAGTATAATTTGGATTGGAAGATCGGAGCACAGCATCTATATGTCGCACTTCAGCTAGGTATGAATTGAGGTCTGTAGGCATTTTTTGGCGTAACATGACGCGGTTCTGAATCTGCGATACAATTAGCGGGTGGAGAGAGTCGTATAAATGATTTATTAGTGCGTCGTCGGATAGACCGCTCTTCTGAGCAACTTCAAACCAATCAGAGATGTGTGAGGAAGTGTCTTTTTGGCCCTGTTTAATAGTAAGAATCTGGCGACGAGCGTTATTACATTCGTCGACATCGCCGAATGTTTGCTCTAGCAAAGCCAAAATAGCATCACTGGAGAGAAACTTAACCGTGCCATCTCTATTGATACTATGTGAAATCGTCGAGAATGCTTTCCCTCTGAGCCGAGACACCAAATATATCATCTTTGATTGCTCGGATTGGTACCAATCTCCATTAGCAAGGAACTTCATGTTCATTTTACGGACGAAAATTGGGAGTTCTTTGCGCAGTTCAGGTGTGTCTGCCGAAAAAAATTCTGGGTCCGGGTGTTCAGCTGATCGGAGATGGCTTAATGGGGCACCTGTGCCAGTAGCAGCGATTCTTGTTTCTAATTCGTGATATTTTTGTTTAAGAAGTGAGTTTTCCTTCAGTGCTTCAGAGCTGGCGGCAACCTGCTGTTTCATATGTTGGAGTTTTTGTTGCAGCAAATGATTTTGGTGTTCTAATTGGGAACTGGAATTGGTTATTGAATTCTTTAAATTTTGAAAGTTCTGCACTGCGTCTGTCAGCTCCTGGTTCTTCTCAAGTAGTGTGTCGTAATCATTTTTGTATTGATATATTTGTTTTTCGACAAGTACATAAGAACTGGCTAAGGCCATGATTTCATTGCTTAGTCCTGTAATATTTATATCTGTATTACCACCTTGCATGGCGGTAATAAAGAGCTGATTGTTGGGAACTGAACAGAGCAGAGGATAATTCTGGACAAAGGTAGCATCATGATCTCGAAACTCATTCGAGAAAGCAGGTGTTCCTTGCTGATATTGTGTTGTGACGCCTCCTTCAAGGTTCCAAGGGTTGTGATCCATTTTCGTTAAAGATTCTGAGTTCAAATTTAAAATTGGTCAAGTTGGGTATAAAATTTTTTTTTTTTTTAAGCTAATCTGAGGAGTATTTCTAAAAACGGGAGATGGATATTACGCACTATGGCAGCAATAGTTGTTTATGATCTGGTAGACAATATGTCACAGTAGGGAGTGAGTTGGATGGTGACCAACGATGTCTGATCTGGTGAATTAGATTGTCTACAAAGAGGAAAGAATCTAGTACTATGAAACTAATTATTATTTACGGACGCGTTAGCGTGCATCTAGACATGCCCATATATCATGTGACTGCTTTGCCTGAACGCCTTGTTTCCTTGACAGATAGTATATTAACAATTCAACTATGGAGAGCTAAGTTCTACATACTAAGCCACATATATGTACAGACTCGTTGGCTTCTGAGATCTTCCTTCTAAGGCCAGGTTACTTCTAGATAATTCCAGTTGCTACTGCGAGAATATCATTTCTAGCAGCTTCTCCAAGGTACATTCTAAATCTCAATCCTGTGAATCATTTTCTAGCTCCTTCACCAGTGGTTCTAGTATGTTCTACAGGGCCCAATACCCGGTGGTTGTACGTCTGTACTGGCCAGTACTGACTACAGGAAATTACCGGCTTTGCAGCCATTACATATAGAGAGGCTTATTCCTATTTGATACCTAGGCTCATAGTTACTCATACACTGGCCAGCCTCACTGTTGGCACAGCGGGCTCACTTGGTTTAATGGGTCAAAAGTGCTAAAACAAGTGGTGTCTTCTGTCTATCTTCCCTCTTCCCCAGAGGTCTAGGTACTTAACGTGTAAGGGGCTCAGCTAGCGCCCTACGCCAGTCTATGATGGTGCTACGCCCGCGTGTTATAATTGCACATATCTGTGAAATGAAGTTAGATACCAGCGCTCACATTATTCACCATAAGTGAGGAGTTGTGTCTTTTACTTTATTGAAATAGTTAAAGTATACAGCATTCTTGTTGGTATGACAGGGTCAGTATCTGTGATATCGCAGGTAATGAGAACGAGGTTTGCTACTGCAGAAGTGGTGACTGTTTAACATGTATATGTATATAGATGTCTATGTATGGACGCCTCTGCAGCGTTTTCATGGATCATTGGGGCATAGCGTAATATGAAACGTCATGCAGAGGGCTAGGTTAAAACACAAACATTAGTTCAATGTACGTTTAAAACTAGCAAGGAAGACTGATAAGAGTAGGCTAGTCTCATTAGGTGATGTGTAGCAGATTGTTTGGCATAGAGGCGGTGTGGTACATGCTATTTGGTAATTTTATGTATATAAATACTCGGTGTGAAGAAGCATTATTCTTCACGCAACGTCTTCTTCAATTACCTTAACAATACATTTGTTTTCCCATCTCTTCTTCGGGAAGACTATATTTCCATTGCTGTTGAAAATATGGAATACAGAGATAAGTCAGGTGATGTTTAATGGAAGTAATTGATGAAGGGTTTGGTAGTTGAGTTTTCTATTATTTCTGTGTTGGGATACACTCTGTCAATCCTACTAGGCTCGATAATAAGTAGTCCCGACTGTCACAGTCTAAGCATAGGCACTGAGGCAACCTTATGGTCAGGGGTATTCTATTTTCAATCTATGGTGAACTACAGATTGAAGAGGATAATAACAGTTACTTTATACATGATTATTATCCAGGCCAATAACACAGTTTTCTATCCATATATCCGTGTCCATTCTCGTATCCCTTCTCGTATCCCCTTATTGTGCCCTATTCTTGGAGGTTTTTTTTTTTGCTAATTTCTGGTCCTAAGCTAACGCTTTTTTATCCACAATGGGTCAAGGACCGGTGGAGCCGGCAAGGATCACTGCGTACAGGCCCAACTCATTCCAACCGCAGGAACTTCTACTGAAATTGTAGAAGTTAACAGCAAAACTAAAACCAAAAACATAAATCAAAAACTGAAATCAAATTTGGAAGAAATACTGTTTGGTCCGGATCCCGCTGTTCTCGCCCGTTCCCTTTCCTGCCACATCCTCCAAGTGACTTTTTCCTATCTCTGCTGATAGCGAAAGATTAGTTCGCAGATAACCTGAATTCAGCTGGTATCCTGCTATACATTTGAAGCTTTTTGTAGACTTCACCAAGGGTTGCTGTACCCTCAAACTTCTTCTTCGGATTCCAGGATTCCGAAACCCGATCCCTCGGCCATCGAGACATCCTTCGTTGAGGCCATTGTTGCCTCTTCGGCCCTTGTGGCTGCAGCCCTAAATCGAGCCACTTTCGCGAACTCCCCTTGCTGGATCTGGCGGATCCGCGCGAGCTGCTCTTTTGGCACCGGTCCGGACTTGCTGGGTCTGGCTAAGCAGGCCCGGGAATCCGATCGGTGAGTGTCGGAATACTTGGGTGGTATTTATATCACAAGCTTTCTATAGCAGTAATAACAATTGGTGGTTAACATATATCTTCTCATTCCTTTCTTCTAACTAAAGGAAACACGTATATACAGCGGCTCTCCCTCTCTCCTGACGCTATTCCTAAACAGGTAACTCATTACTCATCAATATAATTAGTCATCATTTCTAAGATAACACATGAAAGGTCATTAAGTCATTAGGTCATTCGACAGTGAGGTCCCTCACAGTTTCGACACCGGGTGAGGGCCTTGCACTCTGATTCTGAATGCATATTAGATCCGCATTCCCAGCAAGCTGGAGTGCGGGAGCACCCGCGGCTGGCGCGGAAGCCAAAGCAGCGTTTGCATTGTTCTATTGGTCGACGTGGTCGGAAGAGCTTCGCAGCTCCAGAGTCGTCGAAAAGGCGAAATCCAGGTCGGGGCGTGGATTCGCGAGGAAAGAGGACTTGCCAGTTCTCGTATGGCGTCCCGGGCTTGCACTGCCCATGAGTACGGACAAGAAACGGAACCAATTTCGTCACTTGCGTGACTTTGTCTGCAACCATCTTTGCCGTGATCTCGATGGGACCTGCAAGTGTGTTTATTGTCACCGGTACGGCGGCAATCTGGAAGTCAACCAGATTTAACGTTGGCTCCAGGTTTATTCCGGATTCCCTCCGTGATATAGAGGAATCCACGAGCTCTTTCCGAGAGTGTTCATTCTTTGCTGTCAGCGCAGAGCCTGCTTTGACCCGCTGAACCAACGTAATGTCGTCGGCAGCGGTACCAAGCAGCTGTGACACAGCTAATCTTACGCCAGCTAGTGACAGTTGTCGGTGGGGGTGATTAAACGCGAGGCGTAGAAACAGTCGGGTATCGACTGCTGTCCTCGGTTTGGCACTTTTTGTTTTTGGGGCAGGCGGTGCTGCCTTTGTAATTGACGGCCCAGCGCTGCGGCCTAGACCTGCACGGGCTACTGTGGCCCAAGTCGCCTTTGGTGCCGGAGCATGGGTTGTCGTAGGGTTCTGAACCCTAATTTTTGGAGCCCTCGGCGGATGAGGGTTGGCGGGGCGAGCTGGGAGAGCTGGTAGTGTGCTTCCTGGGCCAGATTGTACGAACTGGCCGATGGCCGTTCGAAGATAGACTTTGATTCCGTCTTCAAATTGTTTATTATCGCCAATCGAAAGAGGCGAAAGTGCTGCTTCGACACTGCTGATTGCAGTCGAGCAGATTGCGAGTCGGGCGTTTATTTGCGTCGTGCGACGCTTTTCGGCCTCCATCATAGATTGCAGCTCTGGTGGAAATTCCATTGCTGATGTCGATGCTGCGCCTTTAGACGCTGGCACAGCGTTGTTTCCTGCAGATGATTCTGCACATTTGGTTGTCTTTTCTCGAACAACTTCCTTTCCTTTCCTGGAGCTGCTTGCCACTGGGGCCAGCTCGACGGGGATTTTGGTCTTGGGACCATTGTTTTCTGCTCTGATTGGTTCAGAATCAGTCATCTCTTGATCGGGAAGATTTGTGGAATTCCCTGGGACAAAGGCCTCACTCGCAAATAAGCTTGATAATTTTTGCGCGAGGCCAGTAGGTTTTGGACACAATGATGTCCGTTCAGAGCCGACTGAAGTTGTTGGCTCTGGGCGATTTTTTCTCACCGGAGGCATTTTAAATACCTCGCGACGGTTAACAATTCGTGAAGTCAAGCACAAAAGTGATCATAGGAATGGAAATTGGGAAAAAGGGAATTTCTCGAATTGTGCGTTTGTTTGTTTGTTCATTGACGTGCTAGGTGAAGTAACTACCGTCGCACTCCTACTGGAGCTTGAGCACGAGTGGGGTCGGGCCGGATCATGTTAACTACCTGTCGAATAATAGGACACAAGTTTTATTTGGATGTGTATAAAGCAAGGAGACTGGAGTTTGGGCGGTAATGATCATTATGAAGATGTAATAACAAATAGGTAATGATTAGTAATAGCTTTAGAAGCATGTATCATGTGACGAGTGTTCAACGTCACTAAGGCCCTGGCGCTCCGTCACAAAGAAAGATAGACACGAATAAATGCAATTATCGTTATTGAGATACTACAAATAAAGAATCCATAGGAAATATTCCGACACTACCGTGCAGTACAAATGCCTCATCCCACCTAAATGACCGGAGCCATGCCAAAATGCATCTATGTGTTGAACCATGACAAATTCAGCAGCCCAGAATTGAAAACAAAACAAAAACTTTCACGCAAAATCCCGCATTACAAAAGAAAAACTTAAACAATCTCCCTTCCATCATTCCGCCTCAGCCACCACGCACCTCAGCCTCTAATCCAATCTCACTGTCCGTGCCAATCCACCTAGGCCATTGATCTATCACCTCCGAGTCACAGGTATCCCTGCCATCGCCCTACTAGCCTCCGCGTATATCCCGCTCTCCTGGATGTAATCCCTGAACAACTGCCATCTGCTTGATCCGAGCATTGTTTCCAGAGCCGGCGCCCTACGCTTTCCGCTTTTCAGCCGCCATGCTGCCAGTGCTTTTCGACACTGGACAAGGTGACCAATTGATTTTTCCCTCCAACACTTGCAGTTAAGTGTAGCGTCAGTGTGGTTGAAGCGGCTGTGATATGCCGCAAAGTCTCCATGTCCAGTTTGTGCAGCAATCAAGCGTTCGAAGACCGCTCTAGGTAGCGCTAGCTCTGGTGGTTTCTTGCGGCGCATCTCGAGTTCAAGATCGGCGTAGTGTTTGGGGCGATTCGAGTGCCACCAGTCTGTCAACATCTGCCTGGCCAGTTCGCGGGCTTTCCGTCCAGATGAAGCAAGGGTCATCACACCATGTGTCGTTCTAGAGTTGTCCGGCGAGTTAAGCTCTCTTCGAGCGAGTTCATCGGCAATTACATTTTCTGCTAACCCTTTGTGGCCCGGAATCCATCCTATTTTTACAGGTGTGGCTGATCTCACGGCCATTTTCACGAACTTTTGGATTTGCCAGGATGATGAGCCCGTTGTTCCCGTCAGTAAAGCCTGAACAGCCGCAGAATTGTCGAGCAGGATGTAGATTGCGCTTCGTCCTCGATCTCGATTGCTGGCAGTAATTGCTTCTAGAGCAGCCAAAGCTCCATGAACCTCCGCGTCGTAGACCTCCGCATTGGTAATTTTACCTGAACCACTTTGTTCAATTGCTGTGCCTGTGCCACTGATAAAGGTCACAAAGGCCCATGACACTCTGTCTGTGGACGCCCCAGAACCATCACTGTAAACGCAGAGACAGTCGGGTGGGAGTGTAGGCAGCCACTCTCTTATGAGCTTGGCAGCCTCTTTCTTGCTTGTCCAGCGGGGAATTGGCTTAGGGGGGGTCGGAGGTCGGGGCGGTGGCGGAAGTTCAGCCTCTGGCAGGAGTCGGCACATCCTCTGGACCCTTGAATCATGAACTCTATCCAGACCAAGTCTGGTTTTGTTACATGTCTTTAGTCCGAGTCGGTGGCAAGCGCTGTCAGTACTTTCCGTGGCCCGAAGTCGAAGCGGATGATAATCATCCAGTCTCCGAATTCGTGCGGCAGTCTTGAGCCTGCGTTCCTCGAGCAGAAAGTGTGCTGGTGGAATACGAGTCTCTCTTTTCAGGGCTGTTATTGGCATCGTGCGCCAGTTTGGTAGAGCCACACGGATTCCGAAGGCAGAAGTTTGGTCAATAACTTTGCACTGTCTCTTACATGAATTTCGCGCGACACCCCGATAGGTTTCCCTGGTTGGTCCCAGGTACCAGGATTCCGCTGCGTGCATCGCAATTGGCAGAACTACTGTGCGAATGACTGTGGTTAGTAAGTCAGGCCTTGGTCCCTGGGTGCACAGTGTGAGCCGTCGGAAGTGCTGCACTAGACGCATTGCTTTACTGGTCCACTTGGAGACGTGGTTTTCGAAGGTCAGGCCACGGTCCAAGTAGACTCCGAGCCATCGGATATTTCCGGATGCTTGTACATCGCGAGTTCCTACCCTTATAGCCGGAAGATCGTGTCCCCTGGATCTAGGGCCGAGGAAGTAGACTGCTTCGGCCTTGTCTGGATCGAAAGAGACGGCATTTTCAGCAGCCCACCCTAGGACTGCATCGACTTCTCTCTGGACAGCTGCTGCGGCTTCATTTGGAGTCGAACCTATGCCGAGGATAGAAACATCATCTGCATAGCCAAATCTTCAACTACTACCCCCCGACTTCGGCCATATAGGGGAGGAAGAGAATTGGGGATAAAGGCGATCCCTGTGGCAGCCCGCATTCTAGGTGAATTGGGTCTGTTACTCCATCCTCGTGTCTGACGCGGGCAGATCGTTTGTCCAGGAAAGACTTTATCCAAGTGATAGCTGCTTTCGGCCACCCAACTTTGTTCATCCTTTGCAGCAGTCGTCCGTGGAGTACAGCGTCAAATGCCCCCTGTACGTCTAGAGTGACAAGGAAATTGAAATAGTTTCGGATATTGGAAGAGTTAAATACTAGCCTTGAGGTTGATTTAGAGATATGATGAATCTGTTTAATGTACGAAGAAGTTTACTGATATTTAATGGATAGTTAATTGTAAAGAAATTGCTATAATTCTATCTGTGTAGCGAGAAGTCCCTCTATATACATGAAAGCGGGGTTTTCCGCACACTAGTGTAAATTCCAACATACTTCCTAATCTAACCTAAATGGGAAAGTTGTTGGATATCCTGAAGCCAATGTATGCTGTAAGGCATCTATTGGCTAGTTATTATTCATGCCAGTGAGTGATGATATAGGTTAATCATATCTCATGGCGTCAGTGCATATTATTCTAATATGAACTATTTGTCTCCTACAGTCATGTTTCTGCCTTAATTACAACAAAGGACTGCTTTCTTCTGTCTTTTCATTGCATGTTCCACATCGTGGATAACGCATGAGACAAGGTCATTAGCAGATCTGCCAGACAGTGCTCCAAAGAGCTGCTGCGGCACGGCCTTGTGCGAAATGGCGGTAAATGCCATGCGCCTTGCCACTAGTCTCTCAAGACCTTTGCCCAGGGAGGAGAGAATTGCGATTGGCCTCCATCCTTTAGCTGTGCTGAGATTACGGCCAGGTTTGGGGAGGAGAATCACTTCGGCTAGCTTGAATGCCTTCGGGAACTGGTTCAGTCGGAGTGAGCCCTCAAAGAGTGCTCTCACTGCGTGACCAATTGACGGCCAGGCTGTCCTAAGAAGCCGCACAGAAATCATGTCTGCTCCGGGAGCTTTATTCTGGCAGGCCGTTGTGACCCACTTGGCTTCTTCATCAGTGACGCTTGAGGCCCATGGAAGGTTTCCGCGCCCTGGCTCGAGGTGCTCGATGTCCACGTCGTTTTGGCTGGTGAACCGGCCGAGGAGGAGGTCGCGCAACAGAAGTGCACGCTTTCCTGGATCCGAGACAAAACCATCCGAAGTTTGGAGTGGTGGAGCAGCGAATGCATGTTGAGGCTTTGCCCAGCGTGCCATCCGATACATGTGGACGTCAGTTGTAGCTTCCGAGAACTTGCCCCGCCAGTATTGGCGTTTCGCACTTCTGACTATGCGACGGAAATCCTTTCTACTCTCTTCGTCCCTGAATATCCTATATTGGCGTTTGGCCTGTGAGCACTCCAACGTCCACCAAGGTGCCGTCCTACCCTTCTTTGCACTCCCGCGTCTTCCGGTAGCCCTGATAGCATCACTGATGGTTTGAATCAGTTTATCCGCAAGGCTGTCGACCGCACTTGTTGAGACCATAGGATGCATCCCTATTCCATGGGCCCACCTACCTAGTACCTTGGCGAAGTCTTCGAGGGCGTCGTCTGTCACTCTTACCGGTTGACTAGTTTTGATAACCGCTCTGGCTTTCGAGTTCGGGCGGGGAACATCTCCTGCAAGCGTTCTGTGGTCCGATGTTGAGTCAAGCTCTATCGAAATGTCTGCAAGTGCGCCAGCGTTAGACCATACTAGGTCGAGTGTGTTTCCGAGATCGTGGGTCGGGACGCCCGGTGTGGAAGATAGGTCCATACCGGGCTCGAACATCCATTCAGTGAGCAGCTGGCCGTCACCGTGTAGCCTAGTAGCCATTGGCTGCCAGTCGGTGTGAACGGCCTTGAAATCTCCGCCAATTACTGTAGGTCCGGATGGAGCCCATGATAGCAGCGGCGAAAGGTCTGCTCCAGGAGCGCGGTATACGGAGACAAATGTGACTCCTTCTGCCTTTGCTGCAGTGAGATCTGGTGATGTCTCGCAGATTGCTTGCTGTTGGCACTTGATCCCTTTTCGCGTGTAAATGAGGGAGCGAGGCCTTGAAGGGTTGGAAGCGACAAGGGGAGGTAAATGCCTATCGAATCTGGGGTGCGACTTGGTGAGCCAGAAGCCGTCCTTTTGTTGGGTCCAGGGTTCCTGGATGTAAGGATTCCTCTTCCGATCCTCCCGATCCTTCCGATTTTCCCTTCACCATATAATTTTACCCTTCTTCCCATGTTGTTATGACAACAGTATAATCCTTTACACATTGGATCATGTTGATATTAGATTAATGTCTATGTTATGATGAGCTAGTGGAAGGAAGCCAGTATATGTAGGACGGCTTGGTCTGTAGCTTCAGAGTTCTCCACGCTTAGTTTTCTGTCATTGTCACGGACTGACTGATGTGGAGATGATTCATGGTGTTGAGTTACTTCGATGGCATTCTAAGCTATTCTAGCAATTAGTTTCTAGATGTTTCCGGATAGTATTTTGTACTCTTACCAGTTCACTGGGCTTCGATCAGATTCTAGGTCACTCTCAGGAGTTCGACAGGAATTGGGCTGGAACTAGATTACTGTAGTCTATAGTAGATAGTGTCGAAGTATAAGTAGCCGAGGTATCTTCATGTCGAAAGCTCTCCAGCTTTCAGTCTTGTACTATTACCTAGATACCCAAGAATCAAGAACCTAGTCTTCTGTTAATATATTGTCTTTATTATCAAGTATCCAAGATTTCCCACCAACCATTTCCAAGTTAAGTAACCAAGTCCCAAGAGAGCCCTGACAGTCATACCCAACACCTCCCGATCATCTCCGGTCGCCTTTAGTACCATTAGTCAACACCAGTATTCGCTCGAACCTTTAGTCTCTCTAGACAATTATACTACCAAATTCAACCCTTTAGTTTCTCTATGTGATCTCGAGTAGACCTTCAGTCATCTCTCGCAGTCTATCTAACCTCTATTCCACTACAATTACGCTTCAGTCCGTACGCCTTTTCTCCAATCTGACACTGGATAAGTAGGACATCGGTTCCTGACTCCCAAGCAGATTGCAGGATGATGTCCGTAGCGGGGTCTCCTCTGCCCAAATTAGCACAGAGGAACGAGATAGTTGTTACCGTTGTGTGGAGATCGGTAAGGTTGTGGTCCCTTACAGACATTGAGTTCTGTTGGTGGTTTTGTTGTCGGCAGTAGCCTCAGTGTCTTTCTGCTTTGCTTCCATCTCTCGAATTGCAGCGTTCCGTTCCTTTTGACCTTGCTCGCGTATAACCGATAGCTGGTCTTTAGTACGCTGCACCGTTTTGCCGCCAACCCGGGTTGGTCTGGCCATACAGTGTGGTTCGATGGCTGCATGTGGCTCATGGCAGTTCATGCACCTTGGGATGGTCTGCTTACAGACAGATGCTTTATGCTCGATCGATCCACATCGTGAGCATCGCTCCGCTCGTGAGCAAATCTTTGTTGGGTGATGTCCCCAGCATTGGTTGCATTGCGCAATTTTGGCCTTGCGTGTCACGGGTCCTGGGCCCGCTAAGATACCCCCTGTAAAATAGCTTTCTATTACACACTCTCCAGCGCATCATAGAGCGACTCTTGTATTTTCATCACTTTAGAGAATCAGAATAGACTTTGATTACTTCGTTCGATTTTACAAGATCACGACCTCATTTCATGACATATTCTGATTCTCTAAAATCAATTTATCCTCATCTAGCCACACCTGCGACGCCTCGCGGTACCGGCAACAACCTCAAGTTAACCCAACTTGAATCAAATTTCTGAGCCTTGAATACATTTTTTTTTCAGCTCTCAAATACTCTCAGCTCGCTACATCTCAGCCAGAACCCAAGTTGATTTCAGTCATGTCACAAATCAACACTAACAATCAAACCGCAGAAGTCCCCAAGCCGATAATACAATAGCCGAAATGGTCTGGAGATTCTGCGGACTTTCCCGCTTTTCACATCAGCCTTGAAGGAGTCGCAGAGGAGCGCACAAACAACAAATCTTTTTGTTACTCGGTTTTCTCCCAATCTCTCCCCGCCGAAGCTCAGCGTCGAGTTGCACCGTGGATGAGAGCTCAGAAAAAGTCTAATGATTGGAGTAGCGAGAAGTTTATATCCCATCTTGAAGATCTATTTGTCAATAGGGATGCAGCGACAAGAGCCCAGACCAAGATCAACGCCCTTCGCCAAGGACCGCGACAAACGTTTGCTAACTTTAGATCAGTTTTCGAGCAACTTTGCTCTGAAGCAGATCACCTCGCACCAGTTGGGGCATCTAAGGTAAATGCTATGAAGTGTGCGCTAGCTTCAAACCTTCGTCAGGGAATAGCTTATCGTCAAGGAGTTTCGGAAACAAATTACGATAGCTTTGTCAGAGAGGTCCAAAGCCTTGCCAAAGAGCTGGAATCAATTCCTAGCTTCAGAGAAATTCGAGGTTCTGATAAAGAATCATTTTTAGTTGAACGCACCTCACAAGCTACTCTGACTTCTATAGATAGAAACAAAGACATTTGCCAGCCAAACCAATCCTCAAGCAGAATAAGTCAGCCTGCAACACTATTCAACAAAGATGGCGATATCCAGATGGCCGATATAAGCTCGCTTCAAAGCCAAATCGACGCTCAGACTCAAGTAATTCTAGCAGTGCTTAAAGGGACAAGCTCGAAGGTTTCAGGTGGTAATAGTCGGACAAATGATGAGCGCCCATTTCCTCCAGAAGTTTCCAAAGCCGAAAGAAACCAACAAATTGACAACAACAGGTGTGAAAGGTGCGGCAAGTCTCCTTCTCACAGATGGTGAGATTGCCGCTATCGAAACTTTCGAGAAAACCCAACGCCCAGAGGCTATAGTTCTACACGACGGGCTGGGGTGAATTCGATGAGTAAGGAGCCATCAAAAGGTGAATTTATTTCGGATTCGGAAAACTAGTTGCCTCTGAGAAAATTCGTGCTCAGAGGCCAATGGTATATGATTCATTCGGTGTAAATTTAAAGAAGGAGCCGTCGTTAAGGGAAATTCTAGTTGCGAAAAAGAGAATGGATAGCAAGCCGTTTTTAATAGATACCTTTATTAATGACCAATTCTTTCTCCCAGCCCTTTTTGACTCAGGCTGTCTCCCATACGCTACTTTCAGCGAAAACATTGTACAGAAACATAAACTTCCACGCATTACAGTACAACAAAGAAATCTTCAGCTTGCCAAAAATGACAAGTCCCCCCATAAAATAAACCAAATAACATATGTCACCCTTGATATTAATGGTCGACGAGAACGGTTATGGGGATACGTCATTCAAGGCTTGCACTATGATCTAATACTTGGTAAGGGATGGGCAGAAAGAAATAATGTTGTGTACCAAGCAAAAACCCATACTCTTTATGTTAATAAGGGGAATCAGCAAGTAAAAATTCTTGAAAAGGGGTGGATGGAATGCGGAGATGTAGTAAATAGGACCAAGTATATCCGAGAAGGGAAGCTCATATCTGCGCTTGCATTTTCCGCTTTCACGAAGAAGGCTCAAAATAGCCTGCAAGATCTCACTCTAGCATCAGTGTCAATTTCAGATATCAATAGAGCATTGCAAAAGCTTGACACAAAACGAGAAAAGCCCACCATTGAATCAGTTGGTAAAAAACTTCCCAAGCAGCTTGTTGGATTCGAAGGCATGTTCTTAGAAGACGAATCTTGTGAGCTACCTCCCCACCGAGCTGGTCATGACATGGAGATAAAGTTGGATAGGGATGAAAGCGACAATGAAAAGAAACCGCCCTATGGGCCGCTCTATGAAATGTCAAAGGAAGAGTTATTGGTCCTCAGGAAAACTCTCGCTGATTGTTATGAATTAGTTGTAGGTAATTTGGATTGGGTGGCGCACGGACTATTTCGTAAATTCGGTTAGGGCTAGGCAAATGGGGCGTAGATTATGTTGGTTGGAATTTTAGAATTTGCTCCTTAGTTCGAACAACTTTTGTTTTAAGATACACGACCTTATACCCTTCGATAATCAAAACTAAATATATCTACTTGATTAACTATTCGTGATTTACCTGCACCCTTGAAATCTTTATCTTGCCGAAACTGACTCGACCTCTGTAGTTTAACAGCTCCGTAATCCAGTCCATAAGTAAGATTCATAACACTGATCTCCTTGACAAAGGCTGGATACGAGCAAGTTCCTCGCCAGCCAGCTCACCAGTGCTTTTTGCAAGGAAACCAGGGGGTGGCTTAAGGTTTTGTGTCGATTATTGGGGACTTAATGCAATTACAAAAAAAGATCGCTACCCACTCCCACTTATAAGGGAGACACTACGTCAACTGACTAAAGCCCGTTGGTTCACGAAAGTGGATGTACGCACCGCCTTTCATCGCCTGCGTATCAAGGAGGGAGATGAATGGAAAACTGCTTTTCGCTCACGTCAAGGCTTATTTGAATGGCTAGTTTGTCCCTTTGGATTATGCGGGGCACCAGCAACATTTCAACGTTTTATTAACAGCACCCTACAGGAGTTCTTAGATGTCTTTTGCTCAGCGTATGTTGATGATGTCATAATATACTCAGACGGAGACCTAGAAGACCACTTTAAAAAGGTATCAAAAGTATTAAATTCACTAAAGACAGCAGGGCTTCGGCTTGATCTAGAAAAATGCGCGTTTGGGGTGACAAAGATAAAATACTTAGGCTTTATCATTGAAGCTGGAGTAGGTGTTAAAGTAGATCCAGATAAAGTGCTAGCAATTTCTGATTGGGAGGAGCCAAATAATGTGTCCGAAGTGCGATCTTTCCTCGGATTTTCCAATTTTTACCGAGAATTCATCCCTCGCTTCTCTTCAGTCTGCGAGCCGCTTAATAACCTTACTAAACGAGGTGTACTTTGGCAATGGGGCAAGCCCCAAAAGAATGCATTTGAGCGGCTGAAACAACTACTGATAAGCGCACCAGTACTTTCAATGTTTGATCCGGAAGCTGAAACCATTTTAGAAGCGGACTCATCAGGATATGCTGTAGGGGGAGTCTTATCGCAAGTAGACGAAAAATGTCGCCTACGACCAGTAGGCTTCTTTTCCAGAAAATTGTTGCCAGCTGAAGCAAATTACGAAATCTATGACAAAGAAATGCTATCAATAATTGCAACCATGAGGCACTTTAGAGGAGAGCTTAGAAGTGTAGACAAGCCTTTTATTGTTTTATCTGATCATCGAAACCTACAGCATTTTATGACAACACGCCAGCTATCAGAACGCCAAGTTCGATGGGCCGAAGAGCTGGCAGGTTATAATTTCAATATAAAATTCAGGCCCGGTTCTGATTCAGCAAAACCTGATATTCTCTCAAGAAAGGCTGAGTTCAGACCAAAGGATGCAAATGATGAAATTTTCCGAAAAAGGGAATTCCAACTTTTAAAAGACAGCTGGTTGTTGTCTAAATCAGAAAAAGATGGTTTGTTGTCATCCCTAAGTCTCTCAGCAGTAGTCACGAGGCAACAAGCCAGATCTCATGAAGTAGCTACAAATAAGGCCCTATCTGAACTCCCCAAGGAACCAACAAGGGTCTCCAATTCCGCCAACGGCCCACCAAAAGGAATTAAATTGTTTGAGGAGCCAGAGCTCCAGAAACTTTGGAATCGAGCAGTTGAAAAAGATTCTTCTTTCCGTGAAGTTTATACAAGTCTAGAAAGGGGTGATCGTTTGTTACCACAATCTGTTGGGTCTTCAATGCAAATCATAGACTGTTCTTTTGATGATAAGCATGCTTTAGTTTACAGAGATGCCCTATGGGTTCCAAATTGGGAACCTCTTCGAACCGCTCTAATTCAAAAGGTGCACGATTCTCATATGACAGGACATCCGGGCAGGGAAATAACACTTTCTATACTTTCACGAAGCTTCTTTTGGCCCCAGCAGTACAAAGACGTTCGGAGGTTTGTGAGAAACTGTCATGTCTGCGGAAGATCAAAAGTTTGGAGACAGTCATCTCGTGGTTTGCTCCGGCCACTCCCCATACCGGAGCGATTCCACAGCGAGCTGGCCATAGATTTCATGACTGATCTACCGGTGACTGATAAAAAAGAGAAATTCCTTATGGTTATACATGATAGACTTCTTGGTAGTGCGACTTTGGAAGCTATGGAAACTATGGAAGCCGAAGCTTGTGCAGACAAATTTATTTTAAGCCACTGGCGCTACCACGGTTTTCCCAACTACCTAACTTCAGATCGAGGGTCAAACTGGGTCGGTCATTTTTGGAAAAGGCTTTGTCAACGTGTGGGCATCCAACAGCGTCTATCAACAGCATTTCATCCCCAGACGGATGGAGGAACCGAGAGAATGAATCAAGAAGTACTAACGTACCTTCGATCTTATATCTCCAATGCGCAAGACGATTGGGCAAAGCTTCTTCCGCCAGCAATGGTCGCAATAAACAATAGAACTAGCTCAAAAACTGGCTTCAGTCCCTTCTTTCTGACCCATGGCTACCATCTGGAACCTATTCGGCGCCGATCAACACTGTTAAGCTCAGGTACAAATCCCAAAGCAAGGGCTGACGCCTTCATAAATCGCCTCCACGACGGTCAAGAAATTGCGAAAGCTGCAATGAAAACTGCCCAGCAGATAATGGAGCACAATGCCAACAGGGGACGAAGGCCTGCCGAAAAGTTAAAGGTCGGGGATAAAGTTTGGCTAAACTTAAGAAATGTCACTACTCCGCAACAAAAAAAAAAGTTATCATGGATAAATGCCAAATGCAAAATAACGCAGGAGGTAGCACCTGACGTCTATGAACTAGATGTACCAAGTAATATCCATCCCAGATTTTTTGTAGACCTACTCTGTCGGGACTCTGACGATCCACTGCCTTCTCAAGCCACTGACGACAGTCAACCTCCTCCACTATTAGACGGAAAACATCCCCTCTATGGAGTAGAAAAAGTCCTCAGAGCCCAATCTTTCAGAGGAAAAAGATTTGTCTGCATGAAATGGATAGGTTACAAGGAGACTACCTGGGAACCCCGAGAAAATTTAGTTCTTACCTATGCCTTTAAGAGTTTCATCGGCAAATATGGAGATGGAGATGATGTTGGTGACTCCAATGCGGGTAGCTATACAGGTTCAAGGAGCAAAAAGAGGCCATCGCTACACCAATAGTGGTAAATACACCCGGGAGGAGAGAGGTGATGTCACGGGTCCTGGGCCCGCTAAGATACCCCCTGTAAAATAGCTTTCTATTACACACTCTCCAGCGCATCATAGAGCGACTCTTGTATTTTCATTACTTTAGAGAATCAGAATAGACTTTGATTACTTCGTTCGATTGTACAAGATCACGACCTCATTTCGTGACATTGCGTTGGAGCTTGTGTAGGCGGCCACTCTCTTCGAAAAGTCGCTCACCCAGTTTTGGCTTACCGGTTGCAAAATGCAACACCCAGTCGGTTGATGGCCTAGCCATGCTTGTCGCGAACGCACGAGCCGAGGTCGGTCTAATGCCTGTTTTCAGGGTCGCTTCTTCTATCACCATCTCTGGTGTGACTGGTGTTGGTCCTTCTAAGGTATAGAGCCTATCTGGTACTTTCGGAGCTAAAACCGAGATCCAGTTGGAAGCAGCTTCCAGTTTCATTTCCGTGCTCTCCAAGAGCACAGCACCCGAGAGGAGCGCATTTCTTGCTGCATCTCCTTCAGCTTGTATCGCGAACCCTGAGTTGACAACAGTGACCTGCTTGATTGCAGAGTTAGCCAAGCGAAGCTTGCTTGCGAGGCTTATTTTTATGTAGTGAGGAGACATGCGTCTCCACAAGTGGTCTGGCTTGACCCGTAGGAACACACGTTCGTCTGAGCGGGCCGGCTTGGAGGCGGGGGTACTTGGCTTGGGCGCTTGTGTAGGCCCAGTTGCTTTTGACTGGGACCCATTGACTGTTGTCGATGTTGATGCCGCTGTTTGTACAGGCTTTGGCTTTTTCCTGACCACCTGAGTCCAGGATCCCTCAGTGGTGTTGGTGTTACTGGGCTCGTCGCCTTCGACTTGCCTGGTGGGTTTTGACGAAGCCGGCTCTTTGCCTTTCGACTGGCTGCTGGTTTCTCTAGCGAGGATTTGCACAGGTCGTGGGATACTCGCGTTATTCTTTCCTCCTGGCATTGTAGCCGGTGGCGGACGGGTTGTCGTCTTGCTGCAACTGGCAGCCTCAGTTGGCCCACTAGATAGTGGCTGGGGGTTTCGGCGCAGGATGTTTGTGATAATGGCCTGTAAAGCCTCTCCATTCTTTTCGACAGCGCGTCGGAGCTGTATGTCAGTTGTAGCAACCAGTAGGTTGATGAACCCACTGACGATACGCTCAGCCTCTGCGAAGCGTAAATTGAAAGCCCTTGCTTCATCTGCGAGGAAGTTAGTCAAGGTAACGCCCATTAACTCGGTGGGGTTTCGGGGCGAGTGTTGGCAGCTCGCCTCGCAGATCGGTTCTGCGTTTGTTTGTATGTTGTGGTGGTGGTTGGGTGGCCCCATGAGGAACATTTCGACGTCGGGACGCGTCGAGATTGCGGGTGGGAGGGGGGGCCACGAGCCAGCCTCTGCGGAGGACTGGGGCGGCATGGCAAAGTAAATTGGAGAATAGTAATCAGTAGTTAATGGAGTGTTGTATTTAGAGGTTGTGTGAAATCTGAGGTGTGTGTGTTTTATTAATGGTGATAAGAGTTTTGCTTTTTTTGATGGGGGTACTGTGGATCCTAAACGTAGCAGGCTACGTAATGTAATATAGACTACTAAATGCGGTTAGCCTACAATTAGTAAGCTACGCACAAAGTGTAAATTTCGGAGTTGGGACTTAGAGGAGGACATAGACAAATTTATTATAACTCAAGCTTAACTATTGCATTCTGCGGAACTAGCTGTAGTAGAGCCACGAGTTATATTTGTCACCATCCTGTTACAATTGTGATCAATTGAAACCCACAAAAATATATATTTTTGTAGAGAAAATCTCAACTAAAAAAAAAAAAAAACGCCATTATTTTTCACTTTCAATTCACGTCATAATGGTAGGCCTCACAAACTTGGAGCTCGAATCCAAGTTAAAGAAAGCCACCGCCGACCAGACAGCATTTCAGGAAGACACGACAAAACGTTTCCAAAAAATGGGCAAGGACTTGGACAAGCTCGCGGAAAGGGCGGAAAGGACAGAAAATTCAATCCAAGAACTGACCGATAAATCTAAATTGACTTTTAGTGAGCTTCTGCACAGGGCGGACAAAACCGATGATGCACTCTCGCACATCTTGCAACAACTCTCTGTTATTGCCAACGCCAAGACTAGTGAGAATCCAGCTACCAGCAGTCTACGTCCTACAGTTACGTCAACTCAAGTAGCCCCACCGCTAGACAAGGGCAAACAGAGACGACAAGTTTCGACTTCCAACCAGGAAGCATCAGCTTCATTGGTGGCGGTGCCCAAACAGGAACCACCGATACCGAAAGTCTCGGGCGAGTTCCCAACTTCCATGCAAACTGAAAGTCGGCGCTACGACAATTCATCGTCGACTCAAATCCAGTTCTTCAACGCCCCACCAACAACAGCCAACAACAAGTTCCTTGCCGACGGAACAATAAATCTCTATCAACCGGTCAACCCCCAAACCTCAGGTCTAAGCGATCAAGAAATGCGAGTGAAAAGATACTTCCCAGATTTTTTTACGCGTAAGGAAGCAGAGAATCCTAATGGTCCTCTGCGCGAAGCGACGGAAAGGAACAAGGCAGTGTTCCCAAATGACTGGAAACTCTGGTTCGCAAATGAAGACACTCTGGGAATCCTCTATCTGATGCAAGTCGGTATGGTCCAGTCAATGCTACCCTATTCAGCCTGGCCGATGAGGGTCGCTTCTGTAATGGACCACGATTTCATTACAGCTAGAAGAGCTATTGCCAATGGTTCTTTAGACTGGGCAAGCACAGTTGAGTGCATCCTTAAGGTTCTACATAACAATAATGCCTTAAGTTCTCCTCTCACCACTTTCGCTAAACTTACCGTCAACAACAGCGAGACAACTTTAGACTTTGCACGCCGTTTAAGGAAAGCTTTTTTCTTTCTCCCAACGGATATGGTAGTGGGACCCCAGGCTCGAGATATTTTAAGCCAACATGTCCGACAGCTCTTACCTCGGACATGGTCCACAATCAGTTCTCGAGCCCCGTCCCTTTCAAATGAAGAATTGGCCGACCATATTGTCCAATCTACTGAAGCCATTGCCCGTTGGCCGTTTGAAGACACCAACTTTCAGCATAGACCCAGTCTTACAAATCCAGCTGTTGATTCATCCCCACCTGCGTTAGGCCAGACAATAATGGATCCTAGGCTTCAGGGAAATAACGTGTTCCCCGCATACAGCACATTTGACAAAGGTGGAGAATACGCTGTAAACCCTCAACACGGCAACTGTTACAAGTGTGGAAAGCCAGGACACTGGTCCAAAGACTGTCGCTCGAATCCACCGCCTAAAAATAACCGTATTCAGTCAAATTTGGGTCGATTTCCAGCCCGCTCCAATTTCAGCGACGACCTGAAGAAACGTTACGCGGCTATTAAGAAAAAAGGATTCAAGCGCTTCAGTCCTAATCAGAAATCGTTTGTTGTCGAACCCATGACTCCAGACGATGGCCATCAAAGAAGTCCTGCCGACACCATTGAACACGACAACGTTGACCAGGAACTAGAAGACTTGCTTACTCAAGTCCTCGCCGAGGAAGAACTAGAATGAGGGTGCCAAGGTGCCTATGTTGTGGCAATAGGCTCAGGCTATACAAAAGCTACTCCCGACGAGGATCCTCTTCGCGAGGGATGCGGAAAGCCACACAAATTTTTCCTTACACGTCTTTCAAAATTTCCTTCTATTACCTTTTCTACTTTCTTCAATTATGGATCTTCCACATGCTTTGTTTCCAACTCCTTAGCCACTCGACTTTTTTCCTATAACACCTCGTTCATTTCTACAATTTCAGGAATTGGTGGAACGGGACCCACAGTTACCAAAGATGCCATTATAACAGTACAATTCCATATTCAACGCAGTAATAATCATTCCAAATGGACCGAATCAGTTACATTTTCTGCTGGAGTCGTCCCTGATAATACATTTCCCGCCGACCTCACCTTGGGCCAAACAGTTTTCCACGCCCTCGGATTACACTTTCTTTCTGACAAAACTATCCAACTTTCCAACTTGCAATCATCTCCAACTCTTTTTCCTTTTTCTAATTCAAATAATATCCATCATGTTTTCACGACTAACTCTATCCCACTCACGCCAAAATGGCACAAGTCAACGCCAGCTAACGCATTTCCTTTTACCAGCTCTTATATTCACGACTTTCCTTCTATTTTTAATAAATCTCTTCGAAAAACCGACTTTCTGTACAAGACACAACACGTCATAAATACGGGTGACTGTCAGCCAATTAAGCTTGCTCCAAGGCGTTATAGCCCACATCAGTTACAAGCAATACGGGATTTTTGCAAAACTCACGTGGGAAGAATTATACAGAAAAGTCAAAGCCCGTGGGCAGCACCATTGCACCTCACACCCAAAAAGACGCCATCCAAGACAAACGAACAAATCTGGAGAATTTGTGTGGACTACAGAGAACTCAACAAGGTTACTAAGAAAAACGCACACCCACTCCCAAATGCTCAGGACGAAATACAGCGAGCTGCGGGACATAAATTCTACGCGTTCTTAGACCTAGAAAATGGATTCTGGCAAGTACCAATGCATAAAGATTCACAAGAAAAGACAGCCTTCGTGACGCCTTTTGGTATCTATGAATGGCTTGTCATGCCTTTTGGTCTATGCAATGCTCCAGCAACTTTCCAATCTTTAATGGAAGAGGTACTACAGCCATATCGACTGTTCGTATCTGGCCTTCTGGATGATGTGTGCATTTGGGGGGATTCGCACGAGGAATTGCATGCGAGATTACAGCAAGTTTTCGCCCGTTTTGTTAAATATGGCTTAATTCTCAACGCAGCCAAGTGTAGACTCTTTGTCGAACAAGGAGTTTTCCTCGGATTCCTCATTTCAAAGTACGGTATCACAGCAGATCCCGAAAAAGTTGCTGCCATTCGCGAACGCCCTATACCGTCAACAACTTCAGATATTAGGGGTTTTGTTAACGCAGCCGGTTACTTACGTTCTTTAATTAAAAATTTCTCTCAGCTGGCTGGCCCACTAACCGACCTTTCAATAGGACCAAAAAATTTTCCAGTTAAACTGACTCCAGAGGCGATTGAATCATTCAATAAAATCAAAAATGCCCTCACAACAGCTCCAGTAATACAAAAATTCGATTGGAGACTACCAACTGTGTTAGAAAGCGACGCTTCACAACGGTTTGTGGGAGCAGCTCTTCTGCAACCTCATCTTCACTCGACCAATGACAACCACAAGCATTCGCTTCTGCACCCTGTTGCTTACTTCTCCAGGAAGCTAAATCCAACACAGCAACGCTACTCTGCGCAGGAACGAGAGTTGCTTGGCATACTCCTCTCCATACAACACTGGCGACACTGGGTTGAAGGTGGAGATATAACAGTCATTACGGACCATGAATCTCTCAAGTCAATCCCGACCAAAGCGGAACAGCCACCGCGGATGATTCGTTTTCTTGACACCATAGAGCATTATAATATCCGCATCCTCTACCGACCAGGCAAAGCCAACGTTCTTGCAGACTTCCTTTCTAGACCGATAGACTCAGCCTATCCGCTACTAGAAGAAGAGGGAAGGGTCTCCGAATTGCAAGAAAATGACAAGGTTAAATACCCTCACCAGTTGAATGTGTCGACCTCCAATGTGTTTTCGAACATCTAACCTTACTTCAACAACTTCCGCCAAAGATTTCCAAGGACTGGGTCAACCAAAACTTTACAGTTTTCAATGACAAACTTCACCTCATCAAAACGACCCGTACCCATCAAATCGGTGATCCACCAGGCCCAACAGGAATTGCGACACTTTTAGAGGTATTGGAGTACGAAGATCTGGTATCAACTGTCACAAGAATACACGAGGACCAAGGTCATGCATCCATTGGTACAACAATGCGTGAAACCGAACGGAGATACTGGCACTCAGAATTAATGTTAGCAGCACACGAAGCAATCATTAATTGTCATTCTTGCCAATTGATGAAACCACCAGATCCAGCTTTGGGTAACCTAACTCCGATAAAGCCTTCACTGCCGCTGACACGTTGGGGAATTGACCACACAAAAATCGGGCCCCAAATCCTTCTTCATGCGATTGAATACGCCACTGGATGGCTAGAATCGAGGTTAGTACCCAACGCAGACTTCGTGAACACCATTCCTCTGCTCAGGTACATCATGAACACTTTCGGTACCCCGCGTCAAGTAATTAGCGACAATGCCCTGTGCTTCACTGGAATGGAAGCACAGCAGTTCCAGCACAGACATAATCTCTCATTCACGCAGTCGACGCCTATCCGACCACGGAGTAATGGAAAGGTAGAGCAGGCCAACGGCGTCTTAAAGGCCATTCTAACAAGAACTCTCCTCGATGCCCCTGGAATGAAACTAGTCGACGCACTCTCTCGCGCTGTTTCCATATACAACCGACGTATATCTCCTAACGGCCACAGCCCGTTCTTCCTGCTCTTTGGAACACAACCTTCAAACGAAGAACAAGCGTATACGGAATATATCCGAGAACCAACGCTACAAGAAGAACGTGACTGGACAGAAGAACTTGTTAGATCTCACGCTGCACCTATCGCTCGCTCGTACGTGGCCAGTATGAAAGCTATCCGCGACAAGACCCGAGCTTACCTCCAAGAAAAGAAAGCCATTTCGAGAATTTACGCCCCGGGAGATTGGGCCTTGCGAGTCCGTCAAAAGAAGCATAAATTCGAACCTTACTATGACGGACCCTGGGCGATCGCGGCATGTCACGTTAATAACACCTACTCACTGATCTCCCCAGGAGGATTCAAGTTAGGTAACCGCTACAATGGTACTAATTTGTTCCCAGCAAACGTTCGTGAAGGTCACCCAGTGCAAAGCTTATGGTACGGGAGTAAAAGAATGTTAGAGCAGGATCGTAGGAACTTGAAGGACTGTGGAGGATTGTAATGTTGAGTAATAAACTTTGGTGAGCTGCGGACAGCTCAGTTGGAGAAGGAGGATGATTTGTGGATCCTAAACGTAGCAGGCTATGTAATGTAATATAGACTACTAAATGCGGTTAGCCTACAATTAGTAAGCTACGCACAAAGTGTAGATTTCGGAGTTGGGAGTTAGAGGAGGACATAGACAAATTTATTATAACTCAAGCTTAACTATTGCATTCTGCGGAACTAGCTGTAGTAGAGCCACGAGTTATATTTGTCACCATCCTGTTACAATTGTGATCGATCGAAACCCACAGTACTCCTAGTTGTTATATCGTTGATTCCATTGCTTCGACTGTTCCGCCTCATAATTTAACTTTGTCTACATCACCTGTTCAGCTCCAAAAAGTAGGAAAAAATCTGGGTCCTCTTGTTAGCCATGACTGCAATCTTTCTATTAATTTCGGAAATGGGGCCTCATTAAGAATAATTTGTGGAGTGTTATTGCAGCCAAGTGAACAATTTACCCCATTTCTTTGCATAAAGATGTCGCAGCCAACAATGGAGGGTGCTTATTTACATCCAGTGGATCTTAGATCAATCGCTCAGCACATACAACTAACGTCCTAACTCCACTGGTTATGCTCCCGTATTCTTAGCTCTCGGAGTCACCCGTGAAGAACTTTCAAGCCCTTATGTGCCAGAACTTACTCCATCAGAAGAATCAAGTTTTGCTGCCGACCTCGTGAAATTGTACAACCCTAAAGTGCAAAACGCACGCATGAAAGTCGCAGCTGGGAAAGCAGAAAGGGATGAAATTCGTTCCTACCTTCAAGAAAGAAAGGCACGCCTGAGAGTATTTGGAAAAGGCGCTTGGGTTTTGAGGCAGAGAAAAGGAGACCATAAAGGAGAACCATGCTACAACGGTCCATTTATTTTTGCAGATGCCACTCCTCAAAACAGATACATTCTGCGTACTCTTGGAGGATTCACCCTCCAAAATGATTACCATGGACAACAGCTATTTCCAGCTTATGTTAGGGATGGCCATCCTGTTAGATGTCTTTGGTATGGAATCAAAACCCTACTTGATAGGGACAGACGAAAAATGTTGGATGCTTTAACACCCTGAGATCACGCCTATGACGTCTTGTTTGGATTAGACCAGGGTTAGTAATATGCAGAGATTGTTGGATATATTCCAGGCTACTGTTTCTACTTGGGGTATAATCAAAATGTCTATGATTCAAAGTGTGAGAGGTTGTTATTATAACGAGGTCAGATGGATAAGTATGGTGGTAGGATAGTATGTGTAAAGAAGAATGTAGAATGATGTTCTTGGTGGTGGGCAAGTTTATTTAGACTATCTGAGTAAGAAATGGATATCTAAAGATGAACGCATAGTCTACCTAAGAGGTAAATGGACCTGATAATATACATGAACGATTTACTCTACAGCCATGCCCACTGATTGTCTAATGTACTCATGTAATGCGTATTGACATTGTTTGATCCTTAAGCTCCTGATAATTAGCACGACTCACATTTGAGTCATGCATTAATATGAGCTTGCATGAATAAAGTCATGTTGTTTTATCATCGAGTCTTGCCTATGAAGCCCTTGCTCCCTTGCGCAGACTAGGATCACAACAGAGGTTGAGTTTTATACATGTGTGTCAAACTGTTACATCAATGCATGCTTAGCAGTTATATATATCAGGGGTGTAGATGCATGGAACATGTTTGGCATAGGAAAACACTACCATCGAGAACATCAACGTAACATTCTGTAAACAGGACTGTGACTAGATCTAACTTGACAATTAAATCTTGATGTGTTGCTAAGTGGGTGGATGATGTATGGATACCTTGGGTAGATAGTTTACAAGTGACCTGGACAGGAAGTGAGGACGGTCAGGTTCTACGCAGAAAGCCTATCATTTAATATAATAAATTATCTTTCATGTACATCTACATCTACACTTATTATATTTTCTTTGCAATACTCAATGTACATGTACACATATCAACATACAACAATCCATAACTATTTTATGCCTTATGTCCAAAGGTATTGTCAGAGTAACATGTAGACAGCAAGGAGGACCCGGGAGTCAGAGAGGTGATATTCAGGCTAAAGGGTGCCATCCTACTTTATGCATGAGATAGTTGCATATCCATTTGGCCAAGAGGCCAGACCAGAGTCATAGAACACTAGATTCTGGTTATCTCCACATATATAGATTATACTGATGGCAATCCTGACAGAAACATTATTCTCATGAACCTTCAATATGCTTCCAGAAGGTTCACTGAGAATATTCGAAGTTTTGTGGCTTCCGAGACCCTTCCCAAATATTCGCCTTGTGTCATTGCCTACACTAGCCAGCATAGGCTGCAGGAGTCTTTCGGCTTGACAGCTGTCACAGCAAACAGCTAGTGTGACCAGTCCTTTTACATATATTCTGTATCACCATCTCTTTTACCCTTCCAGTGCAAGTTTTAGCTTAACTGCTCCTGGTCAGCACCAATTACTTTATTTTATGAACACTTTTAGAGTACCCACACCAACTGACTCTGTTCATTCAAATTTATCTACAAAGCCTACCCGCTCAAATTCATCAACCACATCCAACAAGTTTGGAATGTTCCACACTCCACAATCAACCCACAGTCAAGAGGAAATTCAGGATTTACCAATGTCTAACATAACAAACACCCTGGGAAATAATCAGTTTACTTACGCCCCTGTTTCACTAACTCAGGAGCAACGTAACCAACTTCTATCTCTTTTAAATGTTAGCAATAATAACAATACATCGCCGGCTCTAAAGCCTCCACCAACCGGGATTAAGAAGGCATCGTGTTGGCCGGAATGGGATGGTACAAAGGAGTCATACAAGATGTATATGATACAGTTAACAAACAAAATTGAGTCTGATTGGGACCTGCTAGGCAGGCACAAAACAGTTTGTATGGACATAATAATTACCTCGCCCAAAAATATGAGAGGTTGTGTCTCTTGTTGGGCCTCGACAGGGGGACCTAATAGTGACTGGAACTACGAACTCTTCATCGATCATTTCAATGACAATTTTGAAGATGAGACATCAACTCGATCTGCTGGAGAAAAACTCTCGAGGATGAGGCAAGGACAGCATCAAACCTTTGCAATTTACTTGAATGATTTCGAGTATATATTGTTATTAGCAAGAGGTGTTCACTGGGAAGGAAGAATCAAAATCAAGGACCTCAGTCTGGGCTTGAATGACCGCCTCACCGACCTGTTGATGACAGTTACACTCTCCGAGGATAATTATACCCAGTTTGTGAAGGAAGTTCGGAAAATTGCCGGTAGATTGGAATCACGGGAAAATTACGTTCCAAAAAATGGTCCAATACATACTAAAACCTGGTATATTAGTAGACTTGGTAACGCCCCATCCTTCTCTGGCCCCAGTAGTGGCTCTGCCCAACAATCATTCCAGAATAGCCAACAAGATGTCACACGTTTTTCTCTTGATTCAGATGGTCATTCGCAAATGTCTGGAATTAACAGCATCAGTACCTCAACTTTGGCTGCCATTATAAACGCTGTGAATTCCCAAGGTTATAGCAATAAAAAGGTTGTCAATAAAAAGCTACCAGCTCCATGGCGATCGCCAGAAGAATATGCAAATCTACGTGCAGCTTGGAAGTGTACACGTTGCACCCAGAAAGGAAATTGGTATAAGAATTGTCCGAGTTTTACCTGGCCAGTTAGACCAGCAACAGTTAATTCAACTTCCACGAAAAACGATGAAGGGGGAACTACAACTGTCACGGTAGTGAGATGGTAGCTGGCGTCTTTTAAGGTTAAGCAATAACTGAGCCTCTACAGGCCTTCGTGTAGCTAGATAGTCTTTCCTCTTCTCATCGCACAACTCAAATATAATACTTTGCCACGCACTTAGTAAACCTGCCCTGTGACAACAACAGAAGATTTTCAGGAAAATTTCGGTAACTGTCTCTATTCGGGAAAAGAGTGATCCCTGAGCAAAGTCGGGCCCAGGGTTCTAGAAAGTTTTTGTCAAAGGAAATGATTAAGATTGTGAATGTAATGGATGGTTCTCCGTCTCTATGAGATGTAATTCTTAATAAAAGTTTTTACACAGATGCTCTTATGGACTCAGGGTGTTTATGCTATTCTGCCTTCGATCTTTCATTTGTCATACGTCATAAATTACCGCAAATTCCCATCAAACCAAGGAAACTAAGACTTGCCAAAAAGGATTCCCAACAACAGTCTTTAAACGAATTTACTTACGTAGATCTAGATATAGATGGTAGACATGAAAGAGTTTGGGGATATTTTATTAATGGTTTGGCCTACAACATAATTCTTGGTAATCCTTGGATGAGAGCTTGTGAGCGTGGTTCACTGTGTGGTTCAAGACGTGGTTCTGGATGTATTTCAAGGTGTGATTCAAGGTGTAGTTCAAGGTATCTCTAGAACATGAATAAGACAAGAAGCTACTGTACATCAATGTCCCTTGAGTTCCTTAAATACTTCTTTCTGCTCTAATACTCCAGCTCATATTTGCATGTACCATTCCATTCCTACTTCCCTAACTCCCTTAACTTTATGATCCATACGTAAGAACCTACTACTAAAGGAAAGATCATTTGTGGTTAACCATGACGTGACCCAACTCGTTACTTCTAAGCTAAGAGATGATTGCAACCTAACGAGGGAAGCGCAAGCGACTGTAGTCAGTAAGGTAGTTGGTCTTGATTCGATTAAGAAGCTGCTGCGAACACAAATGATAAAATATGATGTAGAACAGCTCGTGCCATGACTAACATCACACGGCATCATGTCAGTCTGGGATAAATCATGACAGAGCTAACATAGTTGTGTATGATGCTCGTCGTCGTTTCATCCGCTTTGGACCTCCAGGGGGTCTTAGAGTGGAAGGAAAAGGGTGGGAGAATCATCTATCTCCTAATGATATGGAAAAAGTAAATTGCTTTAAGGCCAATATAGGAAGCGCTTGTTAGGTCCTTGGTTCACATTTTATGTCCATAGCAACTCGTGCACATAATACCAAAGATACGGCGACTATGATATTTGTCGCTTCGATTGCTGATATCAACAAGGCTTTAAAAGTCGAGAAAAAGAAGATTCCGCAGGAAATTCAAGATAGTTTGCCCCCTGAAATACATGATAATGCAAAATACTTCACTGAAGATGAAAATAACGAGCTGCCACCCCATAGACTCGGAGTGGATACTAAGATTGACCTTCTTAAGGACGAAGATGGTAGAGAAAAAGAGGTGCCTTTTGGTCCCTTGTACAACATGTCTCGAGCAGAATTACTTGTGCTAAGGAAAACCTTAACAGATCACCTTGACAAAAATTGGATACGAGCTAGCTCCTCACCTGGTGGAGCCCCGGTATTTTTTGCAAAAAAGCCAGGAGGTGAGCTTCGATTCTGTGTAGATTATCGGGCCCTAAATGCTATCACTGTAAAAGATAGGTATCCACTTCCGCATATCAAGGAAACTGTCAGATTGGAGCATAGGCGTTTGACCTGAAGCGGTATTGGAGGGTGAGAAGAGGTCGGATGTGTCGCAAGAGATGACTGAAGGTTTACTGAAGATAGCTAGGAGGAACTAAAGGTTTGAAAGATAGGTAATATAAATGGCTAAGAGGTCTAAAGGTTTAAGTGGGTACTAGTTGTAACTAAAGGTACAAGAGGTAATCCGAGGTAATCCGAAGGTGTTGGGTATGAAAACTAAGCGTGAAGAACTCTGAAGCTACAGACTAAGCCATCATATATACCTGCTTTCCTTCCACTAGCTCATCATAACATAGTCATTAACCTATTTATTTTTGTTTTCTTTTTTTTTTGCATCAGAACCTTAACCTAATATCAACATGATCCCATATGTAAAAGATTACACTGTTGTCATAACAATATGGGAAAAAGGATAAAATTATATGATGAAGGAAGAATCGGAAGGAACGGAAGAGGAATCCTTACACGTATATGAGTCGATATCGTCTGATATAGGAGAGGGGGATGGTGTGTGTCCAAGTCACGGGACAAAGGGATAACATATTAATGTGGTATCTATTATGTTATCACAGGTTAGCGTGTTTGTATTCTTAGGGGGTTTCTGATTAGCATTAAATAAACAACAAACTTCCACTAGACTTAACGAACCCCACAGGCATTCTGCAATCTAAGATTACAGGCGTTCTTTGAGTTCATATTCTTCAGTATTATTTCATTTTAATTGTCCTGTCTGAGTCTATGATGAAGTAGGACGTGCAGGTCCTCTCTGCCTACAGGCCAAGGATATCTATGCCAGTAGTATATCCTCTCCTATGCCTCCCATACAGCTCCCCTCAAACAGTACCACCCCTCACAAGTCCTCATTCAATCATACTTAAAGGAGCCCTTCGCCCTTCATTACCTCCCCTCTCTAGGCCTACGAAACGATGGCCATTTGCGGGTGTATGGCAGCCGGGAAAAATCGCAAAATCCACTGGGTGCGGAGCTCTCCGAATACCGACAGCAGGACTAAATCCAAAGACATAATGACCCTTCTGAAGCGATCGAAGAGGCCGTCCAGCTGGGCGTGCAGACTTGTGAGTACCTCTGGAAATTCACCCCCTGCCTTCCTAGCCTCCTTCTAACTCCTTCCCGAAGTTCGTGCTGAAATGTTAGAAAAGTCTAGGCAGAGCGTGATTGCAGTATGGTAGCTTAGCCCGACATCTTTTGTGCCGTCCAGGGCGCAAGGGAGTGCCGTTGACTCATGGACAAAAGAAGCCCTCCTTAATAAGGAAATAATGACCCCTCTGTCATTGAGGTTGTAAAGCGCTTTCATTCAAGTAACTACCGAGGTGAAACTAGGTACAGATTTTGTAGTCACGTGTCTATGAACAACGTAGCCTCTTCGATAGCCCCGATTATTCTAAATTCTTGGCGTCTTTTGTCTCAGTAGGGACTTAATAGGGTTACTCGCTTGACGCGTGATCCGCCAGACGTTAAATAAAGATAAATAAATAAATATTCTAAATTCTAACACTCCTGGCTAATTAGCCGAACTCGGTCTTGGCGCCCACAAACGTTCCAGAGTTGAAAACCCCTCGAAAATGTCAGTCCCAGCATAGTCTTCAGAGACTTGTTCCCCCTCTCGCGCCACGTCTCAGCTGCCTATCCTTCCTCAAGATGTAGAGCCCAATTAGAGCATCAGTCCCCCACAAACCATGAGCCCAGCTTTGTATATTATGACTTAATTTCCTCCTTGCGGGTGTACGTAGCGTCGTAAATTTGTAGTGAGTGATGGCCAGTAATTAATGGGGCAGGCTCCTGTTTGCAATTGGGGTAACTTCTTTATTGGTCGTTGAGGCAAGATGATGCGTGGTTGGAAAGAGATAGAGGACTCTGATGATAATGGTAAGAAAGGCATTGTCGAGAAGTTGTCAAATGGATATGTGCTTGAGGTTGCTTTCGACTTCGATTCGGATGCAATTCTTCTTCACTATCCCAGATATGCAGAGCATACTGAGCGATTACACCGGCACCACTGGAAGGTGAAGAATTCGTCTTTGCCGGCTTGGGTGGAGTGTTAGATGGGATGCTTAAAGAACAGGAGCTCCTTTCCGTCACAGGGGCATGATTTTCGATGGTAAAGTCCATTGCTGCTATCGCAAGGTTTTTATTGTATTGTATTGTATGTGTTTATTGTCCTACAAAGTCTACGACTATGTAAAGACATGTAGGTCCTTTCTGCCTACAGGCCGGGAGTATCTATGCTTCGGGTAGTGTACTCCCCCCTATGTGTCCTTCACGACTTCTTTCCGGCAGTAATACCCCCACAGGTCTGCATTCAAGTACACACTAAGAGGAGCCGTTATCCAGTCATTATCTCCTCTCTCCAGCCAACGAATCGATGGCCATTTACGGGTGTGTAGCTGCAGGGAACAGTCTCCAAAACTACTGGATGCGGGGCTCTCCTATGACGAAGAGGCCGGCCAGCCAGGCGCAGCAGACCTGTGTATGTCTAAGAGCGTCTCTCAACCTTCCTAGCCTCCTCCTTCCTCTTTTCCTGATTCATGCCGCAGGATAAATCGAAGATCGTGAAAGGATGTCAGAAAAGTCTTGGTCGAGAGTGACTGTCGTGAAGGAGCCTAGCCTAGCATCCAAAAGTCGTTACGGACGTGGAGTCGTCAGGTAACTCATGTTTTCCAGATGCCCTCCTGGCTAGTAGATTCGGATGTAAAGATTAGAAGGGACGATATTATAGACGAGTCGAAATCTGCTTTTCTTGAGGGCGGAAGGGTCTTCTACTTTGCTTTGGTGGGCTTTTTGTTCGCCCGCCGGTGGGTAGCACATGTTGTAATATGACGAGGGCTTCTCTGACTACCGTTGTAGCGTTTGGTACCACATTATCTTTCCTCATTCCTAGCATCATTATTGCCGTCATGGTCGTCTTATGTGTTATTGGAAGCGTATCTTTGACGGAGGGGGAGATAACTCAGCTCAAAGTTCAAAAGTTGTTACTCAATCTCGGCTTTGCAGACTCTACATTGAGAGCTGGAGGTTCGTAGGGGACATCACTGACAGGCGTTGAGAATAGTCCCCCTATTGAAGCTGGATGAGATGAGGAGATGCTGAGATGAGCCAAGACTGGGACTGATTGGAAGGAAAAAGTTACACGTTGCGAAGGTGTCAAGGGCTCGGGCGCGTGGTAGCCGAGTTTGAGGAGGAATTTGCGCTTCGGCGCGTCAAAAGAGGGTTCTCTGGACGGTTGGGATTGACATGATTCAACACATGGGTGAAGTCTGAGGTGGTCAGGCCTTTTTTTTTTTTTTTTTTTTTTTTGCATCAGATTTTAATTGCGTATGCAGCTATCTAGCTATGACACAATCTCAAAGAAAAGTACAGAAAAGATGACTCAATTTACAGGTAGAGCACTCATGCCTCGGATTTCATTTGCAAGTACCACTACAAAGTTATGGTGGCTTTTTCTTCACCCCAAGTCAACCCTCATCCGTGAATACCCACCCAGGGGAACGTCAAAAACCCTGGGTTATCCAGACATGCCTTCGTCATCCACCGAATTTGCTCCGCGCGAAATGTAGTCAAAGGTGTCTCCTTCCCAAGTGGAGTAGGTGCCCAGGCTACTCAAACTATACCGGAGAACACCACCAGGAGGCGGACCACGACACCTTCCATCGTTTGCGTGTTGTTATTGTGTCCGCTGCACTCTCGCAAGCGAAGACTTGGCACGGACAAAGCTCAATTCGTAAAACTCTGCCAAAATTCAAAATTACACGCCCGTCGAGATTATATCCATCTTCAGCATCATCTTGTAAACTTGTCCCAATCCCTCTCACGTCTATCCCAAAGAACTGTCTCCCAGATTTGTGCGCCACGCTTTGCTTCCTCCGTCGGGTGTAAATATCGGCGTGGGCGTGTATTTGGCGGCTAGATGAGGCCAGAGAATAGTTGATGAGAGGTGTGGATATTGAAACAAGGATGTACTTGGTAGTACTTGTAAACTTGGTGAGACTTGGATAGGAATCGAACTCGCTGGGGGTGAAAATTTGACATGGCAGAGAATTTTGAATCATTGCCTCGTGGGCCAACTTGTCTGTTATTGCGAAATTTGACTGAACTTGGCTCTGGGAGAATATTTCACTTCCAGGTTCGTAGAAGGCACCACGTACAGGTGTCAGTCTTGCCCTCCGTCATGGAGGATCATGATGTGCAAGAAGCATATGTGTTACATTGTGTGTTGTTTGTTTGTTTATTATTTAACGTCTAACTAATGATTATAAGACACTAGTCCTGGACTGGAAAAGGACGCCAGAGCTTACTGCTCTAGAACCGGGGGCACCCAGCTTCCCCAAACAAAAAAGAAGGGACCCGAGATGAGATACAGTGTCAGATGACTTATTACGTCACGCTGTCTACAGAAATTTATGCCTCCTAGAGGGGATGAGAGCCAGTCATAGTGAGAAGAATATCTTCCCAATATGCTTGATTGAATTAGAGGAAAGGAAAGGAAAGAAAAGAAAATTTAGCTCATGAGCATTCTTTTATTTTTAATTTTCTTTGAGCTGCTGTTAAGCATCGTTTATCGATGTATCAGGAAGAATCCGGGGACAAATTTTAGTGAAGAACTGTGATTTTTCAAGCCATTGTGCAAGTTTTGATGCTCCTGTGGGAGTCCCAAGAAAGAACTTCCATTTGTCTGAACAGCCCCTGGGTGGTTTGAGGGGGCTTGATGTGATCAGTCTACAGTTTAGGAAATGTGCTGGGGACTTGAGTTTGTTGCAGCTGCAGGTATTGTGGGCGGGGTTGTGGTTGAAGCGATTATAATAGGCTGCAAAATCTCCATGTCCAGAGCGAGCAGCGTATATATGGGCAGTATGATGTCGAGGTAGTGATAGCTCTGCGGGGCAGCCTACAGGATACCCGATTTCCAAGTCTTGATATGACTGAGGGGCATGCTTTGCCCAATACTCTTTGTGAGCTTTTATTGATATGTCCTTGACCCAAACTTTTGCCGAGGCAATTGTGAGTGGAGATGGGGATGGATACGGCATGGCCAAAGCATCTTTCGCTGCTTTGTCTGCTAGAACGTTACCTAAGAGTCCAGAGTGGCTTGGGATCCAGTGAACCCGGACTTCGCCTGGAATAGTATGGGGGAGACGCGTGCGTCCTGGCCATTCTTGAGCTTTGAACGCGAATTTGTTAAATACGTCTTGGGAAGAGCAGATCGGAGTTGATAGAAGCTGTCGGGCTACATCTAGGTTATCGAGTAGGACCCATAGGTTGTTTGCAAAGCGTGTAGAAGTAATATCTATTGCTGTCTCTACAGCACTTAAAGCTGCAGCAGCTTCTGCATCAAATATCTCTAGTGATGGGCTTAGAGGTATTATTTTCTGGCAGATCATATGGCCTGCTTGGAAGATTACAAAACCACCTCCGACGCGAGGTCCCGAAGCTGATTCTAGGCGGCTGCCATCGGAATATATAACTAAGTCTTGTGAGGGGATCCCCTCAGGAAGTTGATGTGAGGCAGCAGTGACCCGTCTAGTACTTGAGAACCAACTCTCCTTTGCTAACCAAGGGGGGTTGACCAGAGGGTCCAGATACTCTGTAGGCGGGAAGCTTAGGGCCCACCTAGAAAGGCGTGAGACACGTCTCTGTTGGCTAAGGATCCAAATGTTCCGGCGGCGGAGAGGGTGCCGTGGATCGAGGCGGTGTATACGGAGGGATGCTTGACGAAGTTTTGAGTCCAGCGCGATTTCTGGAGGGAAATACCTGCTTCTCTATATAGCGCGCTAGCTGGTGTTGTTCGGTAGACTGGAAGAATTGCTCTTGCACTAGTTCTAACAACCTTTTGGAGGAGGGAAAGATGTCCCTTCACTAAGTTTGAGACGGTCCGAGTTGGAGAGATAGCGCGTGTCAGGCCAGGCCACCATGTTTCAGCTCCATAATAAGCGATAGGTAGTACGCAAGCGGTGACTGCTTGGCGTAGGAGTTTAGGGGGGCGCCACTTAATGTGTTACCAAGGCTGCGGAGCGCGTTTGCCACTACTAGAGCTTTTTTGCAAGGATGCGGACGTGCCATTTAAAAGAAAGAGTTTTGTCAAAATATACTCCCAACCATCTGGTGTATGGGCGATTTGTTTTCTCAGATACGGAGAAATTGCCGTGCTTGACTGACGGAGTGTTACCCGGATTCTTATCAGCCCGTTTTCGTGAAAAATGCTGAAGCTCTGCCTTAGCTGGGTCGAAAGTGATGCCCTCCTTTATCCCCCATTCTAAAACTTCTTTCAGTGCCATTTTTAAAGAAATGCAATTGTCGTGAAGTGATTTTTGGGTCTCAAGAATTGCGACATCGTCAGCATACCCAAACCTCCTAGAGACGTTTCCCAGCTTGAACAGAGGGGATATATAGAGCATGAAAAGGATAGGAGAGGCAGGGGAGCCTTGTGGGAGACCACAGTTGATTGTCTGGAGAGGACCTAGCTCGCCATCAAGACGGATTTGTACTGAACGCTTAGTAGCGAAAGAGGCTACCCATTTGACAAGGAACTCTGGCCAGCCTTGCTCCCGCATACGCCGGACAAGCCGGCCTGGGAGCACAGCATCAAAGGCTCCTTTCACGTCGAGTGTCAGCATGCTAGCCGTGCGCCCCTCGCTCAAAGCTCTCTCGACATCATGTGTAAGGCAGGTGGTGAGATCGACGGCTGACCTTCCTGGGAGAGCACCAAACTGCTGGGTGGTGAGTATCGTATTTCGGGTCGCGATCCAAGCTATACGTCTGGCTATCAGCCGCTCCAACCCCTTCCCAAGTGCGGAGGGAAGTGCTATCGGGCGGTATGAGCGAGGAGAAGATAGGTCTGCCTTGTTTGGCTTCTGAAGCATGATTAAAACAGCTTGTCGAAAGCAGACAGGATGATGGCCGAGAGTGAGACAGCTTTTGAACAGTGAGAAGATATGTTCACCGATGAGGGGCAAGCTATACGTAATATGGCAGTCGAAATCTCGTCAACCCCAGGGGCTGTATTTCCTGCTCTAAGAATCGAATCCTGAACTTCGTCCTGGCAGAGTGGTGGGAACGAAATGGAGCGTTTTGCAACAGTCGGGGTATCCAAAGGGATATCACCCACTTCAGCCAGGTTTGTAAGTAAATTACCGAGTAGAATTTCCCTTTTTTCAGGCAACGATGTTGCAGGGGGCGGTCTGGAGACCTGGGATCTTTAAGGGGAGTGGATCGGAAGTTTCCCGTGGACTTATGCCATTTTGTCAGAGCAAAGATGTCCTTGCCTGTACTGGCTGCGGCAATCTTGTTAGTGAAGTATGCCTTCTTTGCCCTTGCAATCGTGTCCCGATACTCTTTCTCTCTCTGGCAACATCTTCCTCTGTTATGGGTCCGCTACGGACCTTCTTGTACCTTTGGCGAGCCTGTTTGCATGATATATCCCACCATGGGTTCCCTTTACCATGGCCTAGTGAACGGCGGGCTGCGCCCGTGTATGCTGTGCGAATAGCTTCTGTAAGCTCTATAGCACACCTGTCCAGCGCCTCCCTGGTGGAAGCTAGTGGAATTGGACTAATACCATCAATATTGGTGGATAGGAGACGGAGGAAAAGATCCTTGTCCAACGTGTCGAATCTGAGCCTGCGGATGGGTTCAGTATAGCCTTCCCAATCTACAAAAGTTAGTATTGTAGCATGGTCTGACGTCGTGTCCAGGTGTGGAGCGAGGGTGCACTTTGTCTTTTGAACTAGAGGGCTGGATCCGAGAACTAAATCGAGTACATTGCCTCGGTCATGCGTTGCCATATCTGCAGGTGATAGAAGAGAGAGATTATTTTTATCTGCCCATTCTGTGAACTTTTCGGCGCCGGGTGAGGGGCTGCGGGTCCATGATGGCTGCCATCTAGTGTGGTGTAGGTTGAAATCTCCAGAGATAAGCAGATTGCCTTCGAAAGGGAGGGTGAGAGAGTAAAGAGAATCGAGAACGCTATTACTAGTGGGTCCTGCAGGAGCGTTGTAGACGTTGATAATGCTTATGGACTTACCAGAGGACGAGATAATTCTAAGAAGAAGCATATCGCTTGAGGATGCCGTATAACCCTGTTCTGAACAGAGACAGGCATTTTCCGCACATAGGACATCACCCTGGGTCGTGAAGATGTCCAGTCGTCGATAGGTGAGAAGGTCTCGAAGGATGGGTGGCGTTTGGTGATACGCCTGGCGCGGTCGCTGTAAATGTACGGTTCTTGTATTAGTACAATATCAGCGGAGGCTAGGCTGGCTTCGTTGAGAGCTAACTCGTGCGCTTGGGCTCCGCGGCCGACATTTGCAGATACTATTTTTAATGGGCAATTGTTTTGTTTGCGGCGCCGTAAAGGAGTCATTACGATTGCGCTTGATCGTTGCTCTGATCCTCTGTGAGTAAAACTTCATAGGGGTTGATGGATTTTACGGAAACCGGCTGGGTTTGGCTTATTTCAGCAGGAGTTGCGGCCGCAGTATGCATGGTTTTGAGGTTGGCCGTAGCCTTGATACAGCCAGCTTCTGCTTGTTTCCGTAGGCGAGCATCTGCGTTAATCTGGCGGATAGCAGTTACTTGATTCTTGGTCTTGGGAGGACCGGAGGGCTTAGGCCGGAGGTCACAGCTAACATCGTCCGCGGGATGGGGCCCATGACAGTGGATGCATCTGTTGGGGCATATATGTTGGCCCGTAGCGCCGCATTGATTGGCATGGTCTTTTTCGGAGTGTCTGGAGGATCCGCAAAGGCGGCATCTGAGGTCGGAGGCACATGTGCGTGTATTGTGCCAGAGCCAGCACCGGGTGCACTGGACAGCCATCTGACGCTTGGGCAAAATTCTTGTCTGCGTGCGGCAGCCAAAGAGGAAGAGGGTTCGTGGCAGGCGCTGATGTGATTCTGAGAAACGCACGATCCATGTCGTCGATGAGGACGTTGGATTAGCATCATTGTCGCGAGAAGCCGCAATAGCTACAGGTACCGCTCCAGCTGCCGTGGCAAGGGCATCCTTCAACGCCTCAGCTGTGACGGGCTTAAGACAGTACTTCCATTCTTCGTTGATGTGTTCCAGGGCTCCATATGTCCTAGGAACATTTTTGATGCGGTAGGAAGTCCATGGTGTTGCTTTCTCAACTGGTGCGTCCCTGAAGAAACTAACGGACTTGATCTTTTCCATGAGATTTTCGGAGTCTCCGTCTTTGGGGCAGAGAGCGAAACCAGTCTTTGTTGACTGCACATTTGTGAGAATCTGACCCTCATTGCCAAGCTTAGCTTTCAGGTGGGATTGTATCGCGTATGCTGAGTGATCTCGGAGTGTATTACCTTCCGGGATGCGGACGAATAACCGATCATCGGTGCGGGTGGGCTTGGGCTGAAGCCGCGCTTTAGCGGTTGTTTGGGGGGTTGGAGTGTGGCGACCGGCGAATTGCTTATTGGATGCCCTTGAAGCTGCATTTGCGTAGGTCTGCGCAGTTTTTGGGGCATTGCGGCTGGGCGGGGCGGCATAGTTGGTGGCGGTCACAGGCTTATCACAGAGGTAAGCATCGAAATGCCGTGCTGCGACTTTAGCTAAATCATTGCAAAGGCTTTTTAATGCTTCAGCTTGCTTGGCGGGTAGTGTAGCGTAGTTGGGTGCGCTGCTATGTGTTGTGATGTAACTGTCACAGCTGGCATGAGTGCACCCATGTCTACAATATTAGTGCTAGTATATAAGACAAGGATTAAGTAGCGTTATCATGACTGTTATTACGATCAGCGCTAAGAGCTGAGTGTTACTGGTACAACCAAGCGCAGAATATGTTACTCTGGTTACGTGACTGTGGACTGTGTTATGGGTGTAAATTATGTACATATATATCAGTCCTATCTATGGGACTGCATCTTCAATCAATTATCTTTGAACTTGTCTCACATTCTCAGTGTCCCATCATCTCTTCCTGCTTATTCGCCATAATCCCTAGCCTACACACCATTCTATATCTGCTCATAACCTAGTCATAACACTATGCTTGTCGATTAGTGCAGAAATACCTCCAAAAAGGGTCTCTGCTTCTTTTGCTCGGGCTGTCAAAGATTTTACGCTCTTGGTCAGAGTGTCTTGCATCAGGCCCGCGGGAACTGGCTCTAAAAATGGGTCGTCTACGGGGTCGTCGTATTTGATTAGATCGTCGTAATTAATTGGATCGATCTCCATGTCATGCTGCTGGCTGCTCCCGGGTGTGTCCCAATCGCTAAGAGCTGGATTATAGAAGGGAATGGAATCTACCGCTTGATATTGGTTAAGACCCTCCATAGTCGGGAGGGCAGCTCTCGCGCGCGCTGAGCGCGGGATGCGGCTTGATTCTGATGTCGGTTTGGCTACAGTTGTCGGTTTTTGACGCGACTTGTGAAGGGTGGTAAGGGGGGGTTTGATTTCTTTGTGGTTGTTTCTGATCGGAGCCAGAACGGAAGGATCTTTACAGTACAATCTACAGATGAGAATATGCTGTGTTAGATGCGTGAAAAATGTGTGAATAGATTTGTACATTGTGTGTTGTTCACTACTTAGATACAGTTTATGGCGTGTTAGATCACGTGATATATGGGGCACCCATTACAGATCACATGACGAGCTCGCTATGAAAGCGCTAGCTAGGTCCCACTTTAGTTATGAGCCCCTTATGACTTGCTCCTGTGGCAAAGAAAAAAAGCCCCAATCACTTCTTCTGCACTGTAGGAAGAAACCGTGCTCGTCTTCGCGGTGGACCTCGTCACCCTTGCCCAGGCATCATATGGGTACTTGGCACGCCTTAAGGTGCCCTTGCCTTCGGAAAATGGGTCGAGCTGACTAAATTCTTCGACGAAATCCAAAGAGCCCATTAGATATTTCCAAGTGAAATTCTACGGTTGGTTGTGGGGTTATTGTTAGATGGAACTATGTACTCCTATTTTCTTGTTTTGCGGGTATAATTTAAAACTACATGTAAAAAAAAAAAAGTGAAGCTCCTGGTAGAGGGAAATTTGCTACATTCAAATTGGAAAGCAGAGTGGCGGACAGCTGTTTTTTTTTTTTTTGCTAATTTCTGGTCCTAAGCTGACGCTTTTTTATCCACAATGGGTCAAGGACCAGTGGAGCCGGCAAGGATCACTGCGTACAGGCCCAACTCATTTCAACCGCATGAACTTCTACTGAAATTGTAGAAGTTAACAGCAAAACTAAAATCAAAAACATAAATCAAAAACATAAATCAAAAACATAAATCAAAAACATAAATCAAAAACTGAAATCAAATTTGGAAGAAATACTGTTTGGTCTGGATCCCGCGCTTCTCGCCCGTTCCCTTTCCTGCCACATCCTCCAAGTGACTTTTTCCTATCTCTGCTGATAGCGAAAGATTAGTTCGCAGATAACCCGAATTCAGCTGGTATCCTGCTATATATTTTGAAGCTTTTTGTAGACTTCACCAAGGGTTGCTGTACCCTCAAACTTCTTCTTCGGATTCCAGGATTCCGAAACCCGATCCCTCGGCCATCGAGACATCCTTCGTTGAGGCCTTTGTTGCCTCTTCGGCCCTTTTGGCTGCAGCCCTAAATCGAGCCACTTTCGCGAACTCCTCTTGCTGGATCTGGCGGATCCGCGCGAGCTGCTCTTTTGGCACCGGTCCGGACTTGCTGGGTCTGGCTAAGCAGGACCGGGAATCCGATCGGTGAGGTTCCCCACAGATTCGACACCGGGTGAGGGCCTTGCACTCTGATTCTGAGTGCATATTAGATCCGCATTTCCAGCAAGCTGGAGCGCGGGAACAACCGCGGGTGGCGTGAAATTGAAGACACCGTTTGCATTGTTAGATTTTGCGACGAGGTCGGAAGAGCTTTGCAGCTCCAGAGTCGTCGAAAAGGCGGAATCCGGGTCGAGGAGCGGATTCTCGGGAAAAGAGCGCTTGCCAATTTGAGTAGGGCGCCCCTGGTTTGCTAGTCCCATGAGGACGAACCAGAAAGGGAACCAACTGAGTCATTCGCGTGACTTCGTCGGCAACCATCTTTGCTGTCACGGCAATGGGGCCAGCAAGTGTTCGAATTGTCTCCGGAACGGTGGCAATTTGCATGGCAACCAGATTTGATGCTGGTTCCAGGTGTATTTCTGGATCTCTCCGCAGTGCGGAGGAATCCAAGAGCTCCTATCAAACTATGGATAGTTTGGAAGCGATCATAGTCAGATTTAGAGTTAAGGTGTTAGGTTTACAAAGCTTGGAGTTACTTGTTTCGGACAAAGGTATTTCGATTGGGCTATAGTAATAAGAACTCTATATCTTCTGACTAGAGATGTTTCGTTCTAAACCATGAGAAACTTAGTTCATGGAGACAAGTAGGGGATAGATCGAGCATTGCCATTTTCTGAACAAACATAATCTAGATAGTAATAGACAGAAGAAGGGCAGCGAGGAATCAATAGACACTTTTACATTTTACATTTATTCAATTGACTCGAAGAGTCTAACAGCTCCTTTCAAGAAGCTTCGTTCTCTGCTGTAATAGCAAAGCCAGTCTTTACCCGCTGAACCAACGTAATATCATTAGCAGCGGTTCTCAGCGCCAGAGACACAGCTGACTTAATGCCAGCTGGGGAGAGGAGACGGTTGGGGTGGAAGTAGTCGAGGCGCAGAAAAAGTCGTGAATCAACTTTTGTCCTCGGGTTAGCACTCTTTGCTTTGGGTGCGGGCGGTGCTGTCTTTTTTGTCGACTGCCCAGCGCTGCGGGCTAGGCCTCCCCGAGCTACGGTAGCCCAAGTTGTCTTTGGGACCGGAGCCTGGGTTGTTGGAGGGTTAGGAACCCCTTTTTCTGGTGCCCTCGGCGGAAGAGGGTTGGCGGGGCGAGCAGGGAGAGCTGGTAGTGTGCTCCCTGGGCCAGATTGTACGAACTGGCTGATGGCCGCTCGAAGATAGCCTTTGATTCCGTCTACAAATTGTTTATTATCGCCAATCGAAAGAGGCGAAAGTGCTGCTTCGACACTGCTGATTGCAGTCGAGCAGATTGCGAGTCGGGCGTTTATTTGCGTCATGCGACGCTTTTCGGCCTCCATCACAGATTGCAGCTCTGGTGGAAATTCAATTGCTGATGCCGATTCTGCGCCTTTAGAGGCTGGCACAGCATTGTTTCCTGCAGATGATTCTGCACCTTTGGTTGTCTTTTCTAGAACAACTTCCTTTCCTTTCCTGGAGCTGCTTGCCACTGGGGCCAGCTCGACGGGGATTTTGGTCTTGGGACCATTGTTTTCTGCTCTGATCGGTTCAGAATGAGTCATCTCTTGATCGGGAAGATTTTTGGACTTCCCTGGGACAAAGGCCTCACTCGCAAATGAGCTTGATAATTTTTGCGCGAGGCCAGTAGGTTTTGGACACAATGATGTCCGTTCAGAGCCGACTGAAGTTGTCGGCTTTGGGCGATTTTTTCTCACCGGAGGCATTTTAAATACCTCGCGACGGTTAACAATTCGAGAAGTCAAGCACAAAAGTGATCATAGGAATGGAAATTGGGAAAAAGGGAATTTCTCGAATTGTGCGTTTGTTTGTTTGTTCATTAACGTGCTAGGTGAAGTAGCTCCCGTCGCACTCATACTGAAGCATGAGCACGAGTGGGGTCGGGCCGGATCAGGTTAACTACCGTAGAGTACAAGTGCCTCGTCCCACCTAAATGACCGGAACCATGCCAAAACGCATCTATGTGTTGAATAATGACGAGTCCAGCAGCCCAGAGTTGAAAAAAAAACAAAATAAAACTTCCGCGCAAAATTCTGCATTAGAAAAGAAAAACTTTGACAATCTCCCTTCCATCGTTCCGCCTCGGCCACCACGCGCCCGAGCCTCGATTCCTATTCCTACTTCCATGCCAGATCACCTAGGCTTTCGTTCATCACCCCCGAGTCATAGGTATCCCTGCCATCCCCCGACTAGCCTCCGCGTATATTCCGCTCTCCTGGACGTAGTCCCTGAACAGTCGCCACCCGCTTGATCCGAGCATTGTTTGTATAGCTGGCGCCCTTCGCTTTCCGCTTTTCAGCCGCCATGCTGCCAGTGCTTTTCGACACTGGACAAGGTGACCAATTGATTTTTCCCTCCCGCACTCGCAGTAAAGTGAAGCGTCAGTGTGGTTGAAGCGGCGATGATAAGCCGCAAAGTCTCCATGTCCGGTTCGAGCGGCTATTAAGCGGGCGTAAACCGCTCTCGGCAGCGATAGCTCTGGCGGTTTCTTGCGCCGCATCTCGAGTTCGAGGTCAGCGTAATGCCTGGGGCGATTGGAGTGCCACCAGTCTGTAACCATCTGCCTTGCCAGTTCGCGGGCTTTCCGTCCAGATGTGGCGAGGTTCATCACCCCATGTGTTGTCCTGGAATTGTCCGACGAGTTAAGCTCTCTTCGAGCGAGCTCATCAGCCATTTCATTTCCTACTAGCCCTGCATGGCCCGGGATCCATCCTACTTTAACAGGTGCGGCTGATCCCGCGGCCAGTTTCACGAACTTTTGGATACGCCAGGATGATGAGCCCGTTGTTCCCGTCAGTAAAGCCTGAACAGCCGCAGAATTGTCGAGAAGGATGTAGATAGCGCTGCGTCCTCGATCTCGATTGCTGGCAGTAATTGCTTCTATAGCAGCCAAAGCTGTTGTGAAAGTGTACACTGTGTGACAGAGATATGTAGAGAAGATATTATTGTTGATAATAATATGGCTCGTATATGATACTGTCTAACTAAAATGTGTAGTGAAAAGTGTTATGTACATGCTTTTGTCAAACAGACTCATTACGCAAACGCCAAGGCTATGAACACGTGATTCGGATTCATAACACTTCCCCTCACTGTGTACAGTGTTAAAAGTAATACATGGAAAACTAGAATTATTACAATCATTCAATTCGAACTGTTGATACGGGCTTGGTAAGAGAGTCAGCTTGTTGTTTACCTGTCGGTATATAGTGTATATCAATTAGCCCACGATGATATTGCTGTCGGCAATAGTGGTTCCGAATGTTTACATGACGTGAGCGTTTGTGATTGTCATGGTTCTTTGTTAATGAAATGGCAGCCTGATTATCTACGAAAATAATAGTGCAATTTGATCCTTTTATTCGCTCACTGAGTCCGATTTCTTCGAGAATATTGCGAGTCCATGTAACTTGTCGTGTGGTCTCAGTGAGTGCAAGGTATTCAGCTTCCGTGCTAGACACTACAACATCTCGCTGTAGATGAGATCTCCAATAAATTGGACCTCCGAGTCTTATAAGAGATCCAGTTGTTGAGCGTGCTGTGGATGGATCCCCTGCAAAGTCTGAGTCCGAGAATGCCTCTAGAACAGGACTTTGATCTTTGGTGAAGATAAAACCGGAGTCAGGATCTTTGGAGATATATCTTAGTACGTGCCTCGCAGCGATTAGGTGCTCTTCAGACGGATTAGTAAGAAATCGGGATAGGTGATTTGTCGCAAATGATATATCTGGGCGTGTTTGATTTGACAAGTACTGAAGACCTCCCACAATCTGATTGAAAATTGTTACGCGCTCAGCCGAAATTGGCTCAGATGATGGTTCCATTCGTCGTTCCATGGGAGTAGTCGCTGGCTTGCAGTCAGCAAGCCCATGTCTCGATAGTAATTCACGCGCATATGAACCTTGAGAAAGCTTTAGATTTTCCCCCTCGTGACTGACAAATATTCCCAGGAACTGATCACTTGTGACGATCTTAAAATCAAACTTTTCCTTTAGAACTCTTGCAAGGCCGACAATCTTCTTCTTATCTGGGCCAAGAATTTGAAAATCATCCACATGAAGTATGACAAATTATCAAACTATGGATAGTTTGGAAGCGATCAAAGTCAGATTTAGAGTTAAGGTGTTAGGTTTACAAAGCTTGGAGTTACTTGTTTCGGACAAAGGTATTTCGATTGGGCTATAGTAATAAGAACTCTATATCTTCTGACTAGAGATGTTTCGTTCTAAACCATGAGAAACTTAGTTCATGGAGACAAGTAGGGGATAGATCGAGCATTGCCATTTTCTGAACATACATAATCTAGATAGTAATAGACAGAAGAAGGGCAGCCAGGAATCAGTAGACACTTTTTACATTTTACATTTATTCAATTGACTCGAAGAGTCTAACACAAATAGATCTTTCTCTTTGTTAGAAAAGAGGCAGACATCAGATTCCGTAGCTTCGAGTCCCTGGTTATGTAGCTCCGATTTTGTGTTATCATGCCATAAAGCCGCAGCTTGCTTGAGACCATAGAGCCCTTTCTCAAGTCTTATTACTTTATCTTTTTGCTCGAATCCCTGAGGCATATGTATGAAGAGTACAACGTCTAGGTTTGGATTGAGAAAAGCTGCTGGGATGTCACCTTGGATTCTTTGCCACCAAAGATGATGACCAAGGGCCAGAAGAAGTCTTGTTGTCTCAGCTCTGGGCGTGGGAGCGAATGTATCAAAGTAGTCCAGACCTTTTAGTTGTGTAAATCCTCGTGCAGTCCATCGTGCTTTGTACTTATCTAAAGAGCCATCTGCATTGGTTTTACGTTTGAATACCCACTTTCCAGTAAGCATATTTCGATCTCTAGGAACCTCTTTACGATCTACAATGATAGCAGTGCCGGTGGAGATTAGAGATTGCATCTCTGATTTGGCAGCTTCCATCCACATGTCTGCATCTGATCTCGTCATCGCTTCTGTCCATGATTTTGGATCAGTGTAGGCTGAGTGTATTTTGACGGCTCTCCCAGAGTTAAGACGTTTGTAATCATGGCGTTTAACTGTACGTCCGCGACTAGTTATCATTGTTGAACTGAGAGGAGAAGATGGGGGGCTTGGTGAATGGATGCGCTTTTTGCCAGAGTGAGATGGAGGGAAAAAAGGAGTCATTAAAGTATCATAGTTAACCTCATCTTCTTGCTGCAGATGATCATTTTCTACGGAGCTTATAGGGACCAGATTACTTGTAGGTAGAGGCTCTAGGCTTGAAGAGTGTCTTCTTTTCTGGCCTACGTAAGTTGGGGGCTCAAAAGGTGTCATTGAGGTATCATAAATATTATGGCTGTGCTCATGATCACTAGGGTCATCATGCTGTGATGCATGGTCCTCGTATTTTTCTGTATTCTCTGGCTCCCCCTGGCTGGACGATTCATGAATTTCTGGCTCCCCCTCAAGCGGTTGTTCATCAATAGAGCACTCAGGTAAAGGACTGGGAGGCAACGGTGTTGATGGGGATGGCGTTAAATTTGATGAAGGCGTTGGTGGAGGTATTAGATCATTCTCCGTGGTACCTGGGTAGTAAAATCCAAGAACACCCCCTGAATGATACTCAAGATGTGTTGATTCATTGAGCTTTGCCATAGTGGGCCCATACATGCAGTTTTCGTAGAAAGAGGCATGAGGGGTGTTGAAAACTTTCCAAGACCATTCATGTTGTGGCGTTTTGTGCGGGGAGAGAATGATAGCATTCTTAGTTGTATTGGCTTGGAAACCAACAAACCATCCTATTTGCGCTCTTGGGTCAAATTTACCACCTTTTTCTGGCTTATTCAATGTTCGGTAGGCTTTACAGCCAAAACGTGGGAGACATTTGAAATCTATCAATTTATGATGAGCAATATTGAGGCCCTTATTAAAGTGTAAGATAGGTACGTCACTGGTGGAGTGATTGTAAATGTGATTAGTCAGATAAATTGCATGATTAATTGCCCAAAACCAAAAACAAACTGGCATACCAGCATCAATTAATAAACAGCGTGCCCGAGTAATGATGACTTTGTTGGCTGCCTCCACCACCCCGTTTTGCTCTGGTGTGTATGGAGAAGAAATATCTTGACGTATGCCTTTTTCTCGAGCAATGGTCTGCCACCGCGTGTTTTTTTGAATCTCGGTTCCTCCATCAGAAAAACAAATGCAAATAGTTTTGCCATGCTGATTTTTTATTGCTGATACCCATTCAATAAGCTGATCCGGTATTTCGTCTTTCTTAACAGCACCAAACCACAATCTCATACGTGTAGTGGCATCTGTAATGATAACAGCATAAGCTTGATTGTAAATATTAGGTTCTATGGGTCCTACCATATCAACAAAGACTTCATCCAGGGGCTCAAAGGGAATAGGACGAGGTTCTCGAACTACGGTGCGCTGCGCTTTACTGAGATAATTAGAATGGTTCCGGAGATTGTAAGAATGACATACCAAGTATGAGGATGAGTTAGAGTTATGATGAATGTGTTTAATGTACGACGAAGTCTACTGATGTGTAATGGATAGTTAATTGTAAGGAAATTGCTATATTTCTATATGTGTAGCGAGAAGTCCCTCTATATACATGAAAGCGGGGTTTTCCTCACACTAGTGTAAATTCCAACATACTTCCTTATCTAACCTAAATGGGAAAGATGTTGGAGATCCTGAAGCCAATATATGCTGTAAGGCATCTATTGGCTAATTACTATTCATGCCAGTGAGTGATGATATAGGTTAATCATATCTCATGGCGTCAGTGCATATTATTCTAATATGAACTATTTGTCTACTGCAGTCATGTTGCTGCCTTAATTACAACACTTCCCCTCAGGACTGCATCGTACTATATCCGAGATCCGTTGATGATTCGGTTTAGCCAATTGTTTAGTCAATATATCTGCTAAATTATTCTCAGAAGCCACGTATACCAAGTTGAAAGTATTATCAATATGTTCTCGTAAAAAATGAAATCTTATATCAATATGTTTTGAACGTTGGGATACTTTCTGATTTTTAGCCAGATGGATTGCTCCATTTGAGTCCACATGCATGATCGGATCATAGCAAAGCTTTAGTTCACTCAAGGCATTTTGCATCCAAATCATTTGACGAGCTGCATCTGACATAGCCATGTATTCGGCTTCTGTTGTTGAGAGTGCAGTTGTTCTTTGTTTCTTGGAGCACCAGCTGACACTTGCTTCCCCTAGCCTAAAGATATATCCTGAACAAGATTTTCGATCATCCATGAAGTTACCATATGAGGAGTCGGAGAATCCGTGAAGAATAGAGTCGTTAGCTTGTGGAAAGTTAAGTGTCCAGTCAGTTGTGCCTTTGAGGTAACGTAGTACCATTTTTGCTGCTGCTAGATGGATTTGGTTGGGACATGAAGAAAATTGAGAGAGTAGTGTAACCGCATGTGCAAGGTCAGGTCGCGTACCAATGCAGGCATACATTAAGGAATCTATTATAGATTGGTAAATGGTAGGATCATCTAATTTTTCCTCTGGTTGACCCTTTCGAAGTTGGATGCCAGGTTCGAGTGGTGTACCAACAGGGTGACAATCCTGCATTCCGAATCTTTGTAGAATTTTAATGATGTACGCCCTTTGGCTTAACTATATGCCTTGTGTTATGAATGCGCTTTTCACATTAGTAGTAAATTGTCATCCACATAGTGTAGCATGCAGGACCAAGGAAATGGAACTAGATAAGTGATAGATTACATACCCCCAATCGCTACATTCACCTGAAGACCACTCCTAAAGGAGACTAGTTAAGGGGCTATCTGGAAGTATGTGGGATTGGTTAATCATCATGTAAATAATCTATAACATAACATCACACAATAAGATACCATTCGCACCCAAACACATTATTGCCATAACCACCCAAGTACATTCTAAGCCCCCTGAGTAGTCACAACCATTCAATTGAAGATACCAAGTGTATACGACCATATACACCACCACCCTTCAATACCTTGGTTTGTGATATCGACCTGAATTCCGAGTATATAGTGAGCAATGCCTAAATTCGTACATTCAAATGTCGAATGCAGAGTTTTCTCTAGCTCATTTATAGTACTGTTATTTGGACCGAAGATCAGAATGTCATCAACGTAAATTGCGAGAAAGATTTGTTTGTCGAAATTTGTGAAGATGCATGGGTCGAAATTAGTTGAAGCAAATCCACCTTTGTTTAGGACGCTTGATAATGTATCGTACCATACAAGAGGGGATTGCTTTAACCCGTAGATTGACTTTCGTAGAAGATAACATTTACCAGATTCCTTAAACCCTTCAGGAATTTTCATGTATATCTCCCGATCTAGTTTCCGGTACAAGAAGGCAGATTTGACATCAAGTTGCCTTGGTTTCCATCTTTTATGGGATGCTAAGGCAAGTAAAAGGCGCAATGAATCGTATCGAGCTACAGGAGCATATGTATCATCGAAATCTGTACCAGGTTGCTGAGAGAGCCCTTTAGCGACGAGATGAGCTTTGTAACGTTCGATGGAACCATCGGCTTTGTGCCTGATTTTAAACACCCATTTAGATCCTACCACATTACGATCGTTGGGTCGAGGCACGACTGTCCAGGTATCGTTTCTGTTGAGTGCATCCATTTCTTCTTCAATGGCTCTCCTCCACAATTCATTATCGTCCGATTTCATAGCCTGCTTAAATGTCGCTGGCTCAAACATAACCGCATTTGCTTGATACCGTTGATTATTGGGAACCATACCCGAGCCAGGATGAGTTTGACGCTTTTCTCTAGTGCTTCTGCGAGGTAAGTCGTTATGAGATTTATCACTACTAAATGATTCTTCTGTTTCCAAGTTAATGGATGGAACAGGAGGCACACCTAAAAGTATAAAGTTCTCATGTGGCTTTTTCGGAGCGTTAGGAGTGGTCCAATTTATCGCGGCTGGGAATGGAGTGGAAGGCAGCGGTTGTGGTTGAGCTCGAGGAGTTTGAATAAAATTTTCAGGCATGATTTTTGAAGTCGGTGATGAAGGGCGAGTATGAATTGGACTTGAAGCAGGTGTTGCTTCAGCATTTGAAGAAGGAATGTCTGATGGTAACATTGGTTGTGAAAATTCGACGGTAACTTCCCCTGGCTTTGAGGCCAAGAATTTCACTTGTCAAGTGATTTGAACAACTCTTTTACTTGGTACGTAAATTCGGAATATATTAGACGAGTTTGTGTAACCTACGAATATTCCTTCTAGTGCTCTTGGGTGGAGCTTAGAACCGCTCGGTCTGGTTTCAGCTGGTATGTGAATGTAGACCTTTGTACCGAAGGCGTGAAGGTGTGTTATTGATGGAGGTAAGGCTCCATTTAATAACTCGAACGGTGACTTAAAGTCAATTGTCCGATGAGGCGTTCGGTTATATAAGTATACCGAGGTGGCAATGGCCTCTGCCCAGAGAAATTTTGGATGATCAAGAAGCATTGCTCTGGCTTTGGTGACAATTGTTCGATTGAATCTTTCGGCCGTACCATTGGATTCGTGTTCGTATGGAGGCGATTTTTCATGATCGATACCGTTGTCTGTAAAGAATTTTTGTACTGTTTTATCAATATATTCTCCTCCATTGTCTGAAAAAAATGTTTTGATAGTAAGATTTTTTTGGTTTTGTATTCTTATTACAAAGTCGCCGATTGCTTGATGTGCTTGGCTTTTATCACGAAGGAATGATATTCAAGCGTATCTTGAGTAATCGTTGATGAATGTAATGTAATACCTTTTTCCTCTGCATCCACTAACAGGGTCATTTCGATCAATATATATCTTTTTATAAGTAAATTGAACTTTTCAATAATCTCTTTTTCAACTTGAACTGGTATTTATTCTTTCTAGTCTCCGTCTAAAACTACTGTCCATAGCTTTGCCCCTCGGAAAGCAATTTGCCAAGCTCTAGACCATCTTCTAAAATTTGACTGTCCTTAAAGAATGGGTAAGGTGGCTTTTGGATTTCCGATGTCGACAGTAGCGTTGGTTGACATTATGTAGATTTTCGAACAACGGAAGATGGTGCAAACCCGGGCTCATAACCAATTGAAATAGTTCCGGATATTGGAAGAGTTAAATACTAGCCTTGAGGTTGATTTAGAGATATGATGAATCTGTTTAATGTACGAAGAAGTTTACTGATATTTAATGGATAGTTAATTGTAAAGAAATTGCTATATTTCTATCTGTGTAGCGAGAAGTCCCTCTATATACATGAAAGCGGGGTTTTCCGCACACTAGAGTAAATTCCAACATACTTCCTTATCTAACCTAAATGGGAAAGTTGTTGGAGATCCTGAAGCCAATGTATGCTGTAAGGCATCTATTGGCTAATTACTATTCATGCCAGTGAGTGATGATATAGGTTAATCATATCTCATGGCGTCAGTGCATATTATTCTAATATGAACTATTTGTCTACTGCAGTCATGTTGCTGCCTTAATTACAACAAGATTCACCCATCATATCATCACCCTTAGTAGCAAGAAATGCACTTAATAAGGCATTCAGTGATAGAGGAATCAAAGGGCCAGTGGTCAACTTGGTCAGCTCCACCACTGCTAATGACGTATCAATTACAACTACAGAAGAATACACTGCTGATTTTCTTCTGGAAAAGAGGGATATATGGGATAAACTCATCCCATTTACATTTGCTCAAGTAGACAAGCAATGGCACAAGGTAGTTGTTCATGGCATTCCTATCCAAGACTTTGACACTCCAGATGATATGGAAATGATTGAAGATGAAATTAAGACCTTCAATAAGGGCTTTACACCAATTGGAACACCCTACTGGCTTTTAAGTAGGGAAAATCGAACCATCAAAAGAGCTGGATCTGTGGCCATAGCATTTGCCACTGAAGAAGAAGCAAATAAAGCCATTCAAAACAGGCTCTACCTTGCAGGAATAAGTGTAAGGGTAGAAAAATTCTACAATGTAGCACCATCAACTCAATGCAGTAAATGCCAAGGATTTGGACACCTAGATAGTTACTGCAGGAAATCAGCTGTTTGTGGTCTCTGTGGAGACAATCATAGCATTCAGCAACACTACTGCAGTGTCTGCAAGTCAAAAGGAAAGAGCTGCAGCCACTTGGCCCCAAAGTGTGCCAACTGCTCAGGTCAACATCAGTCCAACTCCAAGTCCTGTGAGGTGTTCCTTGCAGTCAAAAATAAGCTTGATCAGGAGGAATTGTAATGTCAGACACGACTGATATGCAAGTCCTTCAAATTAACCTAAATAAAAATCAATTAGCAACTGAAAATGCTCTACAGCTGGCTGTAGAGCTCAATATAGACATCATAGTAGTCCAGGAGCCTTGGCTGATACCCAGACATCCACTGAGCTTGGACTATACTAACACCAGATCCGTTCAACACAATGGATTCATACAAATCTTTCCCAAGTTTTCGGCACAGCATCGGCCAAGAACCATGGCCTATGCTTCAAGGAGACTCCAAAATAAAATCAAGCTGGCAAATAGTTCACCACAAGACCCAGATATTCAAATACTTGAGTTAAAAGATAGATCCAGCCATTTAGAACTAATAAATATTTACAACCAAGATGATCAGGCAGGTCGGAGGGGTAGCACCATCAATGCTCACCTGTACCATCATCAAATAAGCCCCAAAACTATCCTCCTAGGGGACTTCAACCTTCATCATCCATTGTGGGAGCCTGAGTCAAATGCGACTGGTCCCTCAGAGGAATTGGTTGAATGGATCCAGGCCGAAGGAATGGAGCTAAGCAATAACCCAGGCGATGGTACATTTCATAGACCACATATGGAAAGGGCTACAGTAATTGATTTGACTATTGTAACCTCAAGAATTGCTAGTAGGGTCAAAGACTGGCAAGTAATGGGTGATGTAGGATCAGATCATTTCGGAATATTGTTCACCATTGAGACACCATCCAAATTAAGTGATAAATCAAAATCAAAACCAAAAGCAAGATTAAATTTCAAACTGGCAGACTGGCCAAATTTTAATCTTATTTTGAAGGAAAATATAAGTAAATGCAAAGCCCTTCAAATTTGCAATGAGGGGGGAATCAATTACCATTCTGAAGGAATTCACTACCTGAGGACTGGCAATCACCTATCCTCTTGCCAACTTGAACAGGCTGCAGAAGAACTAACAAGTTGTATTTCTGATGTCACCAGAGCTAGTGTACCTTTAATGAAATTTAATCATATATCAAAGCCATGGTGGAGCCCAGAGCTGAAACTCATGAGGAAAGATATGTCCATCAAACACAAATTCTCTAAGATCAACAAAGATAGCATAGCTGCCAAGAGCTCCTATTTGGAGGTGAGGAACAAATATTTCTCTGCAATTAAACTTGCCAAGCAAGAGCATTGGAACAGATTTCTCGAAAAAAATGACACCAGATCAATATTCAAAGCCATGTCTTATACCAAGGAGAGAAGATCAATGGGTATTTCTTCTATATTGTCAGCTGAAAATACATTGGAGGAATCTTTTGAGGGGAAGTGCAAGGCCTTTAGAAATGCACTCTTCTCCTCTCCTTCCCATGCTGATCAAGTGGAATGGGACACCTACCAGCCAGGTAGTTGGGCTTGGCCAACATTAACCATATTTGAGCTAGAAAACGCATATTCAACTACAATCAAAGGAACCACACCTGGACCAGATAGAATTCCCCATCAAATCATAAGCCAGGCCTATGCAGCCATCCCAAATGTCTTCTTCCATCTATATTCTAGTCTATTTGAGGCAGGATATCTTCCTCAATGCTGGAAGCAGGCAACTGGGATCATATTAAAGAAGCCAGCAAAGCCAGACTACTCCCAGCCCAAAGCATACAGGGTCATTTCTCTTCTGAACTGCCTAGGCAAGATCATGGAGAGAATCTTGGCAAAAAGGTTGGGATATTTGGCAGAGACATCACAATTGCTACATCCATCCCAGATTAGGGGCCGCCTGAAGAAGTTGGCTGTTGATGCAGCACTACTTCTTACTAATGAAGTAGAAACCAATAGACAGCTAAATCTGATCACTTCAACTCTCTTCATGGATGTAAAGGGTGCCTTTGATCATGTGGCCCGAAATCAACTGCTGGTAATAATGCAAAAAAAGAAGCTACCTATCAACCTCATAGCCTGGACAGCTTCATTCTTGGAGCAGAGGACCTTGCAACTTGAGATTGATGGTGAAAAGGAAAGCTTTAGTGATATCAAGACAGGTATTCCTCGGGGGAGCCCTATATTACCAATTCTTTTCCTGATTTATACCCAAAGACTTTTCTCCAGCAATACAGTGAAAATCATCTCGTACATGGATATATTACCCTGACAACAGCAAGCTCTAGTTTGAAAAAAAATATCAGAATACTAGAAAGAGAATCTTCAAAGATCATCAACTTGGGGCTTAAAGATGCAGTTCAGTTTGATCTAGTCAAGACAGAGCTAATGCATTTCACTAGGAAAAAAGTAGCAAAAGAGATGGCAATTAGACTTCCCCATGGAGAAACAGTGCAGCCTTCCCAATCTATTAAATAGCTTGGAGTCTGGTTTGATCCAAGTCTAAAATTTAGAAAGCACATACAGATTAGGACATCTCAGGCAACCCAGTCTTTTTTTAGAATGGCAAGGCTTGCAAACACAGAAAAAGGCCTCTCCCCAGCTGCCCTGAGGCAAATCTATCTTGCTTGTGTTATCAGCATTGCAGATTATGGCTCAGTGATCTGGTGGAAAGGACAAAATAACATAGCAGATGCACTGCAAAAAATACAGAATCTTGCCCTTCGGAAAATTCTTGGTGTCTTCAAGACAGCTCCAATTGTTCCCATGGAGGTAGAAGCAGCTCTGGCTCCACCCAGGGTCAGACTTCATAAAAATATGCAAAGATATGCACTGAGACTATCAAAGCTATCCAAATTTCATCCAGTAAACATTGGATTGAACAGCCATATTGATCTTCAAAAGCCAACCCAGCTCAGCAGGATCAATAATTCAATTACAAATCTCTTTGATTATGATGGAATAGAACAAATAAAACAATTCACTTTTAAACCATGGAGGCAGGACCTTCCATATACAACCACAATTGAGAGGATCCCCAAGGATGAAGCAGCAGAGAGACATCAATCTTTGCTCCAACAAACTGACTGGACCTCCACAACATTTATTTACACAGATGCCTCAATGATGGCCGAAAGCACAGGTGTTGGGTTAGGCTTTGTAGCATCTGGGAGCTGCAGCAGAACTCAACATCAATTTCAAACTAATATTGGAACAGGGGTCCTGGTATATAATGGAGAGCTCGAAGCCATTGTCCTGGCTATGGAGTATGCAAGCCAGCATGCACTGCCAGGTCATAGTTTTCAAGTCTTTTCGGATAACCAGGCAGCCCTATATAGACTTAAAAAACCATCTGATAATCCAAGACAGGCCTGCCAGCTCAGAGCTGTAGCAGCTGGAAAGATTATTCAGAGCAAAAATTCAACAATAAATCTCAACTGGATTCCAGGTCATCTGAGTATTGAAGGCAATGAGATGGCAGATAGACTTGCCAAAGCAGTATCATGTCTTCCTCCTGAAAAGAAAGAGACAATCTTTGCCATGGCAGGGAAAACCATTCACCACAGCTTTCAAGATCAATAGCTAAATGATCTGAAAAATAAGCAGAAAATATTAAAATATAAACCTTCATCCTATGAGAAGAAGTTTGACTGGAAGGTTAATGGCAAGATAAAAATACCAATAGGTACAGCAAGAGAAGTGGTGAGCGCATTCTACCAGCTCAAAATAGGACATGGCTACAATATGTCATACTTGTACAAGCGAGGGCTCAATGATAGTGACAGGTGTAGATGTGGGAAGAGAGAAACACCGGAACACCTATTACTCAGCTGTAGCAACTACAGGCACGAACGGAGGCAGCTGAAAAATAGTCTCAACAATAACCAATTAAGTATGAAGCTTTTGCTACACACCAAAATTGGGATAGAAAATACCACTGAATATATCAAGAAGACTAAAGTATCAACAAGAAGATGGCATCTTCAAAGGAATGAGAAGCCGGCAAAGACGAATTCTTCACCTTCCAGTGGTGCCGGTGTAATCGCTCAGTATGCTCTGCATATCTGGGATAGCCAAGAAGAATCGCATCCGAATCGAAGTCGAAAGCAACCTCAAGCATATCTCCATTTGATGACCTCTCGACAATTCCTTTCTTATCAATCTCATCTGAGTCCTCAACCTCTTTCCAACCACGCCTCATCTCGCCTCAACAACCAATAAAGAAGTTACTCCAATTGCAAACAGGAGCTTGCCCCATTAATTACCGGCCATCACCGACTACAAATTTACGACGCTACGTATACCCGCAAGGAGGAAATCAAGTCATAATATACAAAGCTCGGGTCATGGTTTATGGGGGACTGATGCTCTAATGGAGTTCTACATCTTGAGGAAGGATAGGCGGCTGAGATTTGGTGCGAGAGGGGGAATAGGTCTCTGAAGACGATGCTGGGACTGACATTTTCGAGGGGTTTTCAACTTTGGAACGTTTGTGGGCGCCAAGACCGAGATTTCGGCCAATTAGCCAGGAGGGCTTCTTTTGTCCATGAGTCAACGGCACTTCCCAGCGCCCTGGATTGAACAAAAGAAGTTGGGCTAAGCTGCCATACAGCAATCACGCTCTGTCAAGACTTTTCTGAAATTTCAGCACGACCTTCAGGAAGGAGTTGGAAGGAGGCCAGAAAGGTTGAGTATGAATTCTCCGAGGTACCCACAAGTCTGCAGCGCCCAGCTGACCGGCCTCTTTGAACGCTTCAGAAGGGGCACTATGTCTTCGGATTTAGTCCTAATGTCGGTATTAGGAGAGCTCCGCACCCAGTGGTTTTTGCGATTTTTCCCGGCTGCCATACACCCGTAAATGGCCATCGTTTCGTTGGCTGGAGAGGGGAGATAATGAAGGGCAAAGGGCTCCTCTAAGTGTATGATCGAATGAGGACTTGTGAGGGGTGGAACTGTATGAGGGGAGCTGTATGGGAGGCATAGGAGGGGATATACTACTGGCATAGTGTTGTGCTGGCTCGGTTGAGTTGTTAGGAGACAGGGGAACGGAGGATGGGCTGCTGTATTAGGAAAGGGTGGAAAATACAGGCTGGTGCACAGACGCTGTCCATGTACTTTACAATCTCTTCACCTGCCGAGTTTAGTGAATAAATCTATCCAAATAATATCATACTTCACATCATCCATTAGATGATATTATCAATCGTCGGGTTGCACATCTAGCATCACCTTCATAGATCACAATTGTCAGTAAGAGTTCACATTTGATACCTACTGACACCCATTTGGCCACAGTGATACGCACTCAGTGTCCATCGTGCCATCACCCAGCGTGAGCGCGCCATCTCCGCGACTCACCATTGCACATGAGCCCGTGCCACTCCACCGACGGACAGCAGAGTCATTTAATCGCCATATACCTCACAGCTCATAACCACAACACATAGGTATCCTTGGCCTGTAGGCAGAGAGGACCTGCATGTCCTACATAGTCTTAGACTCAGACAGGACAATAAAATGATTTAATAAAGGAATGAGAATGGTGGGGATGGATAAGAAAGGAGAATCAAGAAAGGTTGAGAGTACTGTGGTTAAGGGCAGGAACAAATTAGGGCATGACCCTCATCATCTATTGGCAAAAAATAAGCACAACTATATACAAATTTACTATTAACCTTAAAGCTATTTAGATAGTTTTAGCTGTCCTTCATAGTCATAGACTCAGTAGGGACATTAATAAAATTCTAATGTATTCTATTCTACACTCGCTTAATAGCCGCTCGAACCGGACATGGGGACTTTGCGGCATATCATTGCCGCTTCAACCACACTGACGCCACACTTTACTGCAAGTGCGGGAGGGAAAAATCATTTGGTCACCTTGTCCAGTGTCGAAAAGCACTGGCAGCATGGCGGCTGAAAAGCGGAAAGCGAAGGGCGCCAGCTATACAAACAATGCTCGGATCAAGCGGGTGGCAACTGTTCAGGGATTACGTCCGGTAGAGCGGAATATACGCGGAGGCTAGTCGGGGGATGGCAGGGATACCTATGACTCGGGGGTGATGAACGAAAGCCTAGGTGATCTGGCATGGAAGTAGGGATAGGAATCGAGGCTCGGGCGCGTGATGGCCGAGGCGGAACGAAGGAAGGGAGATTGTCAAAGTTTTTCTTTTGTAATGCAGGATTTTGCGTGGAAGTTTTCTTTTGTTTTGTTTTCAACTCTGGGCTGCTGTACTTGTCATGCTTCAACACATAGATGTGTTTCGGCATGGTTCTGGTCATTGAGGTGGGACGAGGCACTTGTACTCTACGGTAGTTAACCTGATCCGGCCCAACCCCACTCGTGCTCAAGCTCCAGTAGGAGTGCGACGGTAGTCACTTCACCTAGCACGTTAATGAACAAAAAACACATAATTTTGAGAAATTCGAAAATTCATTTTTTCCCTCTTTCCTCCCTTCTCGACCTCTTCGCAACCATCTCTGAATTGTGATCGAGCGTAGGCATTTTTGTTGTTCTAACGAGGTTATGAGAAGTCTAAGAATGGTCGCAATGGATGTAACAGTCAACTTGGGTGGATATAGGATAGCGCTTTAAGTCTAACGTGAAGAAGAAGGATATGTATTGTAGATCTGCTATATTGATGACTATTGAAGATAGGAGTAGAAAAGGTTGACCATGTACAGAGTTCTAGCAGCAAGTATTTATACACAAAAATGGTACACAAACTATACCCTCAATAGCAATAACTCCCGACCATTCAGCCATTCAACAATTATATCATTAGATATACCTGCGTCATATGATCATATCATCATGTATGGCTGAGATACTGGTGTTGTCATTTGCTGTATGTTAATGACGTATCATTGACACAGGATTGCCTGTCCTGTCGGTTACACTTGCCTAATACTAGCCATTTCAAGTTATGTGATCTATAAGTGGGCCTGATCACAACACTCCCTCTGTTGGTAACAACCTTACAGTCCCATTGATCACTGGCTGTTATTCCCATCTCTACTTTCAATGCTACCATAAAATGGTACTGTTGATTTAGGTTTTGTCAGACTATCTGCTAGCTGTTCTGATGACTGAACATATATCACTTTGACTTTGCCATCCTGGTACTGCTCACGGCAAAAGAAGTTTCGGAGAGCAATATGCTTTGGTCGTCTATGATTATCATGGTTCTTTATCAAGGAAATTGCTGATTGGTTGTCGACATATAAATTTGTCTATTTCGATCCTTCAATCATTTCAAGGAGGTTCAGCTCCTTAAGTAGAGACTTTACCCACTGTAACTGGCGACAGGTTTCTGTGGCAGCGAGATACTCAGCTTCAGTTGTAGATAAAACAACTTCACGCTGTAAATGTGACCTCCAGCATACTGGTCCAAATCCAAGGTATATCAGCAGGCCAGAAGTTGATCGACTACTAGACGGATCTGCTGCAAAGTCTGCATCTGAATAGGCCTCTAAATTTGGTTTCATGCCATCCTTTTTGAAAAAGCTAATACCCTTGTCAGGTGAGGTTGAAATATAACGCAGAACTCGTTTGGCTGCTTCGAAATGTTCCTCTGATGGATTGGACAAGAAGCGAGCTAGATGGTTAACTGCATGTGCTATGTCAGGTCTTGTGTTGTTTGCTAAATACTGAAGACCACCGACAATTGAATTATATTGTTTTTCAAGTCTTGGACCACAATCAGAAGTACTTGGCTCCATTAATCGCTCGAGTGGCGTTTTGGCTGGCTTGCAGTCTGTAAGTCCATGCCTATCAAGAAGTAGACGAGCGTATTGTCCCTGCGAGAGCTTTAAGACGTTCTGCCTTGGCTGTGAGATGTGAATTCCGAGGAAAAGGTCTGTATTCACCATTTTTAGCTTGTACTTTTTGTAGAGAGCCGCCATTAATTTCTCGATTTTGGCAATATTTGGACCCATTACCTGAAAGTCATCTACGTGCAGTAAGACAAATAGATCTTTTTGTTTCGTTGTATACAGACATACATCTGATGTTGTAGGGTATAAGTCTTCTGTTGCCAATGTAGCCTTTGCGTCATCATACCACAATGCGGCTGCCTGTTTAAGCCCGTATAGACCTTTCCGTAATTAAATAATGTGATTTTTCTTTTCAAATCCCTTAGGCATCTCCATGTAAAGATCAATGTTTAGGTCGGGGTTAAGGAAAGCTGTAGGCACGTCTCCTTGTCGTCTGTGCCAGTTAAACTGATGAGCTAAAATGAGCATAATTCTACCTGTCTCCGCTCTTGGAGTTTGAGCAAATGTCTCTTGGTAATCAATGCCAAATCTCTGCGTAAACCCTTTCGCTGTACATCTAGCCTTCCATTTATCAGCAGTTCCATCTGCTAAAAATTTCTTCCTAAAGACCCATTTACACTTCATCGGGTGTCGTCCTATGGGCAGTTTGATGCGTTTTATGATTTTAATTGCACCTTTCTCTTTTAAAGAGGAGAATTCTTCTTCAGCTGCTCTTCTTGGACTATTTTGGAAATGGGAGTTGAAGGTGACAAATCATCGAAGGGTTGTTCTTCTATTCTCTGGCTATCGAGTATCTAAAATACATAGTTTTCCTCATATGAAACCCCACTAGATAACTCGCTGGCAATAATGCTACCACCAAAACATACCAAAACGTACTCAGGACAGATAAGATTATTATATCATCGGAAACATAAATGTCAACCCAGTTCAAAGTATGAGTTATGTAAAATCCGAACAAAAAGATATTTTCCTTGATACACATCATGTATCATCATTGACTTCTCCGACCTGAGTCATGTTATGAGTAAATTCGGATAAACCTAGAATAACCTTAGCTCAACACACCCCCTCAGCTTTGAAACTCCGTGACAAAGCTGAATATACAGTATAATTTCAGTTTATGGGAATATAGATTACGCGCTCTTATGTCCTAGTCGATTGCTGATGTCTCGTAATCCAATCATTTCGACAAAGCGGGCGTGCTTGGAGTGGCTGAGTGCTTTGGTAAAACCGTCGGCTATCATACGATCAGTTCCAATCCACTCGACTTTAATCCGACCATTCTGGACTTCTTGTCGTAACCACATTTGATGTATATCAACGTGTCGTAGCTTTGTATCGAGTTTAGAGACTTCACTCGTTACCACACATAAAGCCTGTCGATTATCGCAATAAAGGGTAATTTCTTCATCCAGAGCAAACCCTATATCCTTGAAAAAACGCTCCCACCATATGACCTCTCTACCAGCTTGGGACAATGCCAAAAGTTCCGACTCTGTGGTTGAAGTTGTAACGGTTCGCTGTTTTTGCGCTTTCCACGTTATCAATCCTTTGTATAATGAGAACGCATATCCGTGTGAGCTGTGTCGTGTTGGGATTTCATCGGCAAAAGAAGCGTCAGAGTATCCCATGCAGAGGTTTGGTGGAGTATAACCATCATATTCAAGTGCTAAATACTTTGTTCCTGATAAGTATTCCAGCAAGTGATTAACTGAGTCAAGATGCTGCGGTCCAGGGTTTTGCATATACTTGCTCAATTCCGATACGCTCCAAGAAATATCAGGCCGTGTGGGCACCGCGAGCCAATTCACACTCCCAGCTTTCTGTTGATATTGGTGTATCTGTGAGGGTGAAGCTATACCATCATATGGCTGTAACGGGTTAGATGGCAGTGGTGTTCTATGTTTTGCATGTATGTTGATTTTAAACTTTTCTTCAAGCTTGGAAATGAATGAATCCTGTACCAGCCACAGTTTCTTTTCAGCTTCATCTCTCTCAAAACGTACTCTGATAAAATTTTCGACTTTTCCAAGTTTCCTAAATTCAAACATCTGCAGAAATTTAGTTTCAAATGCTCTGAATTTATCATCATGCCTGGGGTGATATGCTATCAATATGTCATCTACATATACAATCATGATTAGCCAGCTATTTTGAAATATGCTCGGGGAGCCGGGCACAATTGACAGCCCGATCTCGAGTGCTGCACTCTTGTATGTCTTATACCAATCAAGTGCCGAAGGTTTTAATCCATATATGCCGAAGAAAACCAAAAGGCCATCTCCACGGTGTTCAAACCCTGGTGGACACTTTGTATACAATGGTATTTCCTTCCTTGAGTTACCATAAGCATTGATTGCGTCGTATTGCAGGGCTTTCAATCCATGAGCTCCTATAATCGAAGCAATTGCTCGAGTCGCATATGCTGTTGCTGTAGCTGCGTAAGTATCTTCTTCTGTCGTCTGCAGATCCCCTCTGGCAACTATTCGAGCCTTAAATGAAATTAAATATCCGTCAGGATCTAATTTATAGGTAAACACCCACATTAAGGGTAATGGTGCATTTACTTGTTCCACTATACAATCACCTAGCTCGTTTTTCCGTACAAACTGCACAGCCTCCATCTCAATCAATTTTTCTAGCTCTGTTGATTGTGCAGCCCTAAATCCAGCTGTATATTCATGCTTAAGCATTTCTTTATAGTTTCGAGGTGGTGGGGGTAGCTCAGAAACATGCAATCCCACAGGCTTAACCATACTCCTAGATGCCGCGAATGCCATGTGGAACAAAGGATTTTGATTATTTCTAGCCAAAAATTGAGCCATTCTTTTCTTTCGCTGTCTCTTTCCTTCGAGTATGTTTCTAGTGTCTATCTCGAAACTTCCCACCCCCAGACCTACTACAGGAATCTGTGGTTCGTTCTGTGTTCCTGAACATCCTTTGGGAAGGGAATTTTTATCAGCATTTGGATTTTTAAAAGGATCTTTGATCGAAACCTGATGCTTTCCTTTCTCAATGTATGCTTCCTCGCTTGGCGGCGAAGGGGAGGGTGTCGGTAACATATGGTCAGAATTGTTGTGGCCTGAGGCATCCAGCTTACTACTTTTTGTTCCTGTTTTGTGTCCACCTTCAGAATTAGCATCCAATCCCAAATCAATGTCTTCAATTTCATGTGCCAGTTCAGACTCATGGAAGATTTTATTGTTTCCAATATCACTAGTCCATGGCTGCTCCAGTCCTCTTAGAAAATCAACCGTCTCATTGTCCTCAAGCATTCCAATTTCCATTTCGCTAGGATTATAAAATAGCTTGTCGTTAAACACAACGTCCCGTGTCCGGATCACTTTTTCTTTGCTTGGCATCCATACTTGATAAATATTTCTCGAGTCATAGCCAACCAGGTATCCGATTAAAGCTCTAGATTGCATCTTTTTTAGTCGAGGTATGTTATGCTGGAACACATATGCTCTACAGCCGAAAGGATGCATATGACTGAGATCCGGTTTCCGTCCAGTGACTAGCTCGAACGGAGACTTCCAAGCAAGAAACTTTCGAGGTAGTTGATTGTATACATATGTACCACATTTCAATGCTTCTGAAAAAATAGAATTCGGCAGCCCGGATGCTAGCAACATGGACCGACTGATTACCACAATCCACTTTCCTGCAGCTTCAGACTTTCCATTTTGTTCTGAAGTGTCCGGTGCCGTCATTTCTCGCACGATTCCTCTACTAGCAGCGAACTCTACCCATTTTTTACTGTTAAAAACAGCTTCGCCATCCGTTTTAACTATTCTCACGCGCACGTCAAACTGATTTTCTGCCTTCTTAATCTGATTAATACTTGTTTGGCAGGCTGCCGCTTTACCTTTGTGGGTATCCAGTATGGCATATCTTGATATGTCGCATTGCGTATGGGTGGCATAGTTATGTCCATTACAGCTCGGTTCGAATGGTATGATATCCTGATTCGTGCGTTAAAAATTAGCACCTGGGGGCGATGGAAACTCAACATCTGATCATCGTGATAAGATCTCATGCGCCTTCGCACATGCGCAAGTTGTGCATTCTGCCATTCGTGGACACGGTGTCGCAAAGTCAATTTCAAAACCTTCACTATTTTCTTGAAGTTTGCTAATTGTATCATGGCCAGCGTGCCCCATTATCATGTGCGCCTTAGCTGCTGTTATTCTATTAGTGCGTTTTTTCGCACTGGTCTTTTTCATATTGCTAACCATTGCAGAGTTTGGATTTGGTTCTTCGAAGACCCAATGTGATCCGATTTGATATAGATGGCAGAATGGTGTCGAATCACCATCCCTCTCCAGTATCAATGGATTCTTACTGCTCCAGTGGATATCTGCCTTGGTCAATCTATCAAGCGAAACACAATTGGTCATAAACCCTGGTACATATGCGACCTCCTTCAGTAACAAATATTCGCCTGCGATATTAGACTTCAATGGCAATATAACATTTCCATAACTCTTTATCGGATACGCGCCTCTTCCCGCGTACAAGAGCTCTCCTACGTTAGCAATTCGTGTTACCTCAAAATCACTATCCGAGTTGGTGACGTGAGTGTCGGCTCCATTGTCGATTATCCATTTTTTAAACAAATGAAAACTGTCGTCTGCTGGTTGCTCTTCATCATTGATACCATTTGAAAATGCGTACTGCATTTTATCTTTTTCTTTTATCGCCGATTTCGCATCAATTGAAAAAATCAACTGTTGTCTAGTCAAAATAGCTGCCGCTTTTTGATAAGATGGTCTGCTTGTGTCAGCTCCAACAGATTTTTATGTCGGATCACAAGTTTTTCCATCATCAGTCATATTTTCTCCGTTGAAATCGTCATATCCGTACTTCTTTTTGACCCATCTTAATTTAGGGTGCTTCAATTGTTTGTTTATTTTATCAAATATATCTCTCTTTCCCTTCCATGTACTTGTTCTTAATGATGGGTTGAGATAAAAGCATTTGGCCCAAGCATGTGTACTTCCAGACAAACACTGCTTATTATCGAAGTTTGGTTTATGCTCGCTATCAGTTCCGGTCTCTTTGAAATTTGCTGCTACCAACCTTCCTTGACTATGAGTTTCCTGACGTGTTTCCCGTCCAAATTCCATCGATGCCTCCTCTTGTCTTTGATGGTTTCGAAAATCTTCGATTATTTCAGCCAAAGAAGGAACCTTATCCTTCTTCCTTTTCTTTTCAAGTTGTATCGAAAGATATTTTGAGTATTCACCGTCAATATCTTTTATAGCGTAGATAAAATCATAATGAGCTCAATATCCAGCTGTCTCTGGTATATTGATCTCCCTAGCTTTTTCATATGCTTGTTGATATGCTTCCAGCCACCTTATCACGGGCTGATTGTCCCGATATGTCCTAGCTTCGTTATATATTCGGGTAATTCGCAACTCTCTTGCACGATCAGTGGGTGCAAATTGGCTTTTTAATGCTAAAAGTTGTTTGAACAGAGTTTTCTCATTCCTCATGTAAACATAGTTGTCGGGATGAACATGTTGCCGAACCCATCCGCTAAGTGCATCATATCTCTCCCATTGTTTCGAAACTCTTATTTTTTCATCAACATATGCAGCGTGTCGATATCAATGTTCCGTAAGCAATAATGTGTGTAGCTGATTTGCTTGAGAATCGTTCACTGACTCCGTAACCTCGGGGCGTCGTGGTAACTCAGTTGCCTCGGGTATCTTTGGGAGCTCTGGAGCACTCAGCAAATTAGCTTTATCGTACACATCAACAAACTTGAAGATGGAATTCTCGCTAGATCCAGCCATTCCTTCCAATGCAAACCAAAATGCTTCCCAGTCTTCACTACCTCGTAGTATGGCTGAGAAATTCCCCATGTTGGCTGTCATTTTGTATTAGGCTATACTTTCAGTATTCCTAGGTTAAGTCGATCGATATCTTTCCGGGAAGTGCTGTTGTCGAGTTCTTAAATAGACAATATAATTCCAGCATCTACGACATATGATTTTCTCAGACAATTAGATTTAATCAATGTAGAGCGCCGGGCTCATAACTGTTGGACTATTTTGGAAATAGGAGTAGAAGGTGACAAATCATCGAAGGGTTGTTCTTCTTTTCTCTGGCTATCGAGTATCTAAAATACATAGTTTTCCTCATATGAAACCCCACTAGATAACTCGCTGGCAATAATGCTACCACCAAAACATACCAAAACGTGCTCAGGACAGATAAGATTATTATATCATCGGAAACATAAATGTAAACCCAGTTCAAAGTATGAGTTATGTAAAATCCGAACAAAAAGATATTTTCCTTGATACACATCATGTTTCATCATTGACTTCTCCGACCTGAGTCATATTATGAGTAAATTCGGATAAACCTAGAATAACCTTAGCTCAACAGACTATATTGCAAACTTTCCAAATGTGCATTTGAATTGAGTGAAGTGGATTTTCTCGGATTTGTTGTGGTGACAGGAGGATTAGAAATTAGCCCTAAAAGAATTAGTACAATTATGGATTGGCCCATACCTAGATCACTCCAACAGCTGCAGCAATTCTTAGGGTTGACAAACTTTTACAGGCAATTTATTTGTCATTATTCTAAGATCAGTGCTGGAATGTCAAGCTTACTGCAAAAAATACCATAGAGAAGACATTCAATTTTAATGCCAAAGTACTTGAAGAATTTGAGGATATTAAGGACAACTTTAGATCCTCACCCATGCTCAAGCAAAGGGATCCCAATCTACAAGGATTTCTCGAAACAAATGCATCAAGAGGAGGTATTTCAGCAATACGGTCACAAAGACACGATAGTGTAAAAAGAACTGTTGCTTTCTGGAGCAAAAAACTCCAATCAGAGGAGACCAGGAACGGAACTCCAGATCAAGAACTGCTCGCAGTACCTCAAGGCACTGTGTTATCAGTGTTCCGTAGGGTACGAGTTGGGTACAAGTAGGTTATAGACGTGGAGGATAGTGGTGATTCCTAAAAGTAGGAAGTATAAAGTCAGTGTTAGGTATAGGGTTCACGGAAGAGGTAAAGGTGAAGTAATAGGTGAGGATAGTACAATAACAGCGGTCGTCTTTAGAGAGGAGATAAGTATGTGAACAATAGGTATGAGTATAAACGGAAGACGTTGCGTGAAGAAGAATACTTCTACACGCTGGGTATATATGTACATCAGATAATAGGACAGCCTGTTACTGGTTTACCCGCTATTGGTTGTCTGGACTGACCTGCGTGCCCAGCCTTGCATATAATGAAGACTACGCGAAAAGGCTGGGCCTTTTGCACAGAACAGGGTCTTTGGATAATGCTTATGTAAGGTGATTGTCAGGGCACACTTTATGCTCGCGCAATCCAGTGTAGTTATCTCTCCCATAGAAGAATATTAATTATTTTATGGTATAGTTTACGTGCGCTGACCGTCTGCTTTAACCGTTCACATAGTCCTAAGCAATTTCTCTAACAGTGTAACTACGCAATTTCTATGAAACAACCCTATGTTCCTGAGTCTGTCCTAATTGTTTAGGAACTCAATTTAACACCAAGTTGTGTTTTGGCATGAAACTCTCCATGAGACACCATCCTAGCTTCCACTACATTTATCCATGAAACAGTAGTAGACGCATTAGTTCATTTTCGAGTCTATTTGGGAGGCGCATAGCACAAAATCCAGATTTATAGTGATCATGCAAACTGTTGGTACAACAGGGTTCACTTGGTTTAATGCCTTAAAAGTGCTAAAAGACAAGTTGTATACTCTATCTCTTCTGTATCCCTCCTCAAGCATTAATATCTAAAGTATAAAATGAAGCTTAGCGCCCTGATTATATCACATGATGCGCTGACCAATACTTTTGGAAGTAAACGTTTAATACAAGCCCTTTACCACCCACGGTTTCAGCACGAAAACGCCATTCTAACCTGCTCATGCGGAGAAGAAAAGTCCCCCGACCACTTTTTCTATTGCCACCTTGGGCAGTACTAGGCACAGCTCCACAGAGCACAGAATCCTAGTCCCAGCATATCTTGGGCTCTCGCTTCCGCAGAGGGAGTTCACGCATTTAATACCTGGGTGCGGGTCACAAATTTCTTTGGAAAAGCACAACAAGTCTGACCGAAAGGGAATCATGTGATTTAACCAAGTTCCCCCTTCCATATTGTTTATTTAATCTATTCTTCATTCAATACAATCTGAATACATGAGAGTTGAAGGGTGACTGGTAACCATGTATAATTTAATCTTCAAGCGCAGGATGATAAGATCCTGGCTTTCATTTGCTATGTTGGGTTTGTGTAGGCGCCAACACGTCGGGTAGTTTTATTTAGACTGAGCTAACCGGCACGTGAGGAGCTCACGTGCTGTGCGCGGGCACAACGTTAAGTATTATAAATAAAAAAATTGTTGAAAAGGAGCACCCTACAATGTAATTATCACCGACAGAGTACTAATGTGCAAGGGAAGCAAGAAGGTAGGTTCAATAGGGGTTTGATTAACTAGCCTTAGAATCTAACGGGAGTAAGTCTTCTATAAGTACCACACCCAATCTCGCTTCCACGCGATCAATATGGCTAGCCTGATACAGCATCAAGAGTGTATTATCCCTGCTACGCACTGACACATTTAAAATATAAATAAATAAATACAAGCCCTTTATCCCTACGCCATTCACCTGTGAACCAACACAAACCTTAGATATTTTAAATCTACAGTTCGCCCAAATTGTCGACAAGCTGGCTACATTGAAAAGCTAGCCGGATATGACTTTGAAATTTATCACTGTGAAGGAAAGAAAAATCCCACTGTTGCACCTTCTTGAAGACCTGACTACATGACCAAAAATAGTGTTGATAACAAGGACTGGGGACTGAACTTAAAAGAGCACAACGAGATAAATATAAATTCAATAGTCGCACTTGAATTCAAAAATACTATGGCTCAAGCTTTAGAATGAGACAACTTTGCCACTCAAATACTTCAACATGAACTCCCTGAAAAATGGCATCTAGAAAGATAACGCAATATGGTATTGTCGAGCAGATTGGTTTGGAAAAGCTTGTGGCTGTTAGGCACAGATTATATCACTTAGTTAAGCGAGTGGGATAATAGAGGAGTCTGTAAATCTGTCGTGGAGAGTTGTTAATTACTCCCACTAGGACTCTTAAAGAGAAAGTGGGACACAGTTTATAGATTGTAAATGTTAACTAATGTGGTCTGCTGCTACAGATGAAATCTATGTACTGCTAGGAAGGTCATGTGACGTGACTAGCTTAGCTTCCATGAATAGGTAAAATTCTACCCTTTTGACACACCCCCTCAACTGGAGGACGAAGGCTGAACACCTGTCAGTGGTGTCCTTTACAAACCTAGGAGTGAAATATTCTCCCAGAGCCGAGATTCAGTCACGAACAAGGGTGGGATGAATTTTATTTGATGGATTTTCGGCTTGAAGGAGTTGTACTCGGTATTTTGGTCGAAAAATCAGTCAACAGAGATTTTACAACCGCAAGAAAGTCGAACAAAAACTCATCACTACCAACATACGATTCACGGATGGACCAAGGTCTGTCTGGGGGTCGTATTCAAACATCCGACATTTCTCAGGCTCCCCATATATTTGCAACGAAGCATTTCTCAATTGGTCCTATACCTGCGAACCACCTCCATACTCGTCAGATCACCTACCTAAACACGCCCTAATGAGGAATGTCATGATGGAAACGGGACGTGTACAAAGGAGGAAGAAAAGGGAAGATACACCGAGGGGATTACACAAATCCTCAATGACGAGGAAGACCCAACGGTACGATATGAAAGTGCAAGGCTAGAGCAACGATGAGATATTGGACAGCAATTATATGTTGGAGTTAATGAGGATGTCAAGGGCTCGGGCGCGTGGTGGCCGAGGCTGAGGAGAATTTGCGCTTCGGCGCGTCAAAAGAGGGTTCTCTGGACGGTTGGGCTTGACATGATTCAACACATGGGTGAAGTCTGAGGTGGTCCGGTCATTTAGGTGGGACGAGGTAGATGTTCTTAATGGTAGTTAACCTGATCCAGCCCGGCCCCACTCGTGCTTAAGCTCCAGTAGGAGTGCGACGGGAACCAATGTACCTAGCACGTAAATGAACAAGACAAGACAAGACAACCCCCTCAACTATGAAACCTCACATAATTTATTATCTGCAGCCAAAGTAGTCATGTTAAGTTGTCCAACAAACCCTTCAAAAAAAACTGGCGACAAGGCCTTTGTGAACCCATCTGCAGCGTTTCCTAGTCCAGATTTCCACTCCAATTCAACAATATTTGTCACTTATATATTCCCAGAGTAGGAACACAGGTACATCGTAGTGTTTGCTCTTTTGAGTGACGCCCTGTCCTCTTATTTGGTTGTAACCTGGCTGATTGTCATAGTAGATATGGACTATCTTTGCATCATCTGAGTTATAGTTAATACTGCGAAATAGATTGCGAAGGAACACAGCCTCCTTGGCTGCTTCGGCCATAGCATAGACTTCGGCCATAGTTGAAGAATAAGTGACTCTTTTCATTTGATATGAGCGCCAAGAAAAGCAGGTACCTTTCAGAAAGAAAGCCCAACCTCCATGAGAACGCCGTGTTTCAGGGTCTTGAGCATAATTGGAGTCAGTAAAACCGTGAAGACGTGTATTAGAGCCTACACCAAACCTAAAACCGAGACGGGTAGTTTTGATGAGGTAGCGGTAGAGATGACGAACTGCTGATATATGAATTGGAGATGGGTTGGTGTCAGATTGGAGCGCCGGCGTTTGACTTGAAGCGGAATTGGAGGGTGAGAAGAGGTCGGATGGGTCGCAAGAGATGACTGAAGGTCTACTGGAGATAACTAGGAGGAACTAAAGGTTTGAAAGATGGGTAATATAAATAGCTAAAGAGGTCTAAAGGTTTGAGTGGGTACTAGTGGTAACTAAAGGTACAAGAGGTAATCCGAGGTAATCCGAGGTAATCCGAGGTAATCCGAGGTAATCCGAGGTAATCCGAAGGTGGTGGTTGTGACAGAAAACTAAGCGTGGAGAGCTCAGCTTCAGTAGCCCAAGCCCTTATTTATTTACATGATTTCCTTCCATTGTTCCATCATGACATAAGTCTTATCCTAATAATAGAGTACCCAGTGCCAAGAGCTACGGTATTGTCATAGCCGCTTGGAAGAAGACTAAAAATATATACTAAATTAAGAATGAAACAGGGAATCCTTACATTACCCCTCCCGTTTTTCAGTTTGCGAGCTCCGTCGAGCCAGCCGCGCTAGGGTAAAGGTCGTGAAATTCTTTTAAGAGATCTGCGCAGCCTGTTAGATTGCTAAGAGGCTCCCATGTAGTATCATCATATCCTGTCCATCTAACTAAGTATTGAACTTTTTTCCGACGAGTTCTCGAGTCTAAAATAGCCTCTACTTCATATGTATCTAAATTTTCATCTGATATGTCGGCTGCAGGGGGTTGACTTTGCTGCTGGCTCTTGAACCCAACAAATGCTGGTTTTAAAAGATTTACGTGAAAGTTGTTATCAATTTTCCATTGGGCCGGTAGGTCTAGTTTCACGACGAGAGGTGTTTTAATTTTAATTATCTGCCAAGGGCCAGCTCTGACATGATCCAATTTTTTTGTTGGTCTAGATAAACAAATGTTTTTTAGAGATAAATATACCCGGTCTCCGACCTTATATCTTGGTGCAGGTAGGCGTTTTTCATTTGCGTATGTAGCTTGAAATTCTTGAGCTAATGTGATATTTTCATGGCATTTTTGCGAAATGTTCTGCATTCGTAAAATAAATTCGGGAGTATCACGTGCTACCGTAATCTCTGATTCCGGAAGAAAGTTAAGCCGAGGATGGTGACCAAAAGAAGCGAAGAACGGTGAGATACCTGTAGATGCATTAACGTGGTTATTGCAACAAAATTCAGCCAAGGCCAGGTGATTGGCCCAATCATCTTGACGATAATTTACAAAGTGCCTTAAATATACTTCTAATGTTTTGTTTGCCCTTTCTGTCTGGCCATCTGTCTCTGGATGATAGGAGGTGGAGAGTTTGTGATTTATTTTCAGCCTTGCGCAAATCTCCTTCCAGGTACTATCAATGAATGCCTTTCCTTGGTCAGACACTAACAAGTCAGGCAAACCCGCAAATCGAACGACGTTATTTAGGAATGCTTGAGCAGTTTCTCGCGCTGTAGGTCGCTCCAAGGCTATAATCCATACCCGTTTTGTCAGTCAATCAACAACTTGCAAGATATATCGATAATAAAAGTTTCTAATGATACAAGTTTGTAAGGGTCCTACAAAATCAAGAGTTAAGTGGCGAAATACGGCTGAGGGTGCTGGTAAGGGTTTCAAGAATCCGTAAGGTCTTTGTACTGATGGATTATTTCTCTGGCAGGCTTCGCAGCCTCGAGCATACTTGATACACTCGTTATGACACTTAGGCCACCAATAAGATCTACTTGGTAAGGTATACAAAGCAGCAGCTCCGCGATGGCCATACAGCGGATTTTCATGGAGTAGTTTGAGTATTTGCTCGCGGAGCGTTAGAGGTACGTACTCTCTACCATTGAGACAAAATGAGTGTTCAGTAGTTTTACAACTAGCTAATTCGATATCAGTACGGTTAGAATCTGGATTCTCCAAGGCTGCACGAATTTCTTGACAATATTTATCCTCCTCACAATGTCTACTCCACTCTTCTGGCAACAATTCATCTGTATGCAATTGCTCCATCGGGCTAAGATCTATTGGTTTGATGTTTCAACACGACAAAGAATCTGCTGTGGTTTGAGTAAAATCTGCTGTTGGTGCCTTGTTCGTTCATCGTTTACATCTGATGGTTTATCCTCTGTGATAGCATGAGGGTCAGGAAAGACTCTGACTAAAAGGCAAAACAATAATATGATTGTAATCTATGAGGAGAGAAAGACATGGTGGCTAACGCAATACTATATACACATAAAAGTGGTTCCTCACTGGTCCAAGCGTACATTGTAGCACGTGATTAGTGTCCTATGACATTACTTTCCTCCCCTGGTTTCATTTATTTGTTTTTCTTTTTCGCATAGTTCGATTTCTTAATGTTCGACCTGTAAACATCCCTAACTGAAGACCAACTTTGTCGCCATCCCCGTACTGCTTGACAAATTCTTTGTAGGCATCTGTTAACTTAAGATTTTGTCGAGGCTCCCATGTGGGTTCAGCAAACCCTTTCCAGAATACCAGGACTTTGCGACGCCCATTGATTGTTTCAGCGCGAACTATTTTCTCAACAGCATACAACGGATGTTTTCCATCAACTAACGGGGGCGGCTGTGTGTCATCGACTTTTTGTGAAGGCAGTGGATCATTTGGGTCATGCCTTAATAAGTCTACAAAAAATCGATTATGTATGCCTGTTGGTACATCTAGTTGATACACATCAGGTGCAATTTCTTTTTGTATTCTGTATTTTGCTTGAGTCCATGAGAGTTTCTTTTTTTGTTGCGGGGTTTCGACGTTTTTAAGGTTTAGCCAGACAGTATCGCCCGGTTTGAAACGTTCCGCTGGTCTCCTATGATGGTTGGCTGATTCTTCCATTAATTGCTGTGCTGTTGTCATAGCTGCCTGTGCCATGCTTTGACCCTGTATTATTCGGTCTACGAATGCTCGCGCGCGGGCTTGCGGTGATTTTGTTGCTCGTGAATTAGTATGTGTTTGTTGTATTGGTTCAGCATCATAGCCGTGAGTAACAAAAAATGGGCTAGTGCCAATAACTGTCGATTTTCTATTATTGAGTGCTAACATGGCAGTTGGGAGTAGTTTAGACCAGTCTATCTGCGAGTAGCTAATAAATGCTCGGAGGTAGTTTAACACTTCTTGGTTCATCCTTTCTGTACTACCATCGGTCTGCGGATGGTAAGCGGTCGACAATCTTTGGTTAATACCTGTCATTTTGCATAAAGAAGTCCAGAAATGACCCACCCAATTTGCCCCTCTGTCTGATGTTATAAATTTAGGAAACCCGTGAAAACGATAATGACAAGTTAGGAAGCGTTCTGCGCAAGCTTCAGCTTCCATCGAATTCATTGCTTCTAGGGTGCAGCTCTTGAGTAAACGGTCAGTGATAACCATAAGATATTTGGGGTCGTCTTCTTTTTGCGCAGGCAAGTCTGTCATGAAATCTACCGACAACTCACTATGAAAGCGTTCAGGTACAGGGAGTGGTCTGAGTAATCCTTGCGGGCATTGACGCCACGCTTTAGATTGACTACAGATCGAGCAGTTTCGCGTGAATCTGCGAATGTCTAAATATTGTTGAGGCCAAAAAAATGCTCGAGACACTATGTGAAGGGTACCGTCTCTTCCGGGGTGTCCAGTAATACTTGAGTCATGGGAACGTTGTATGATCGTTGTTCTCAGTGGCTCCCAATTTGGAACCCATAGCGCACCTCGTCGTGTTAACGCGCCTCTGTCATCTAGGCTACAATCTGTCATTTGAACCCCTAATTTAAGGTCTATAGGTAAAGTAGACTGGCCTGCAGCGACTGATGCATGAATACTGTGAAAAGCTTGGTCTTTTTCTAGAGCTTCGTCCCACAAAGAAGCAATTTCCTTATCTTCAAATAATTTTTTGCCGCTGGGCATGATATTCTGGTCAGTTTCAATATGTTTCAAGGTCATATCCGGAAAGTCTACAATGTTTATTGTATTTAAGATGAATTCTTCTGGTGAAGACGTGCTTAAATTATTTTTGAACAACTGGATATTGCGGCCTTGTAACCGCTCGTCCGACGTATCCCGCGGGGCTTCTTGTGCCCGCCGCGAAAGAAAGTCTGGTTTACCGGACTGGGAGCCAGGCCGGAATACAATTTTGAAGTTAAACCTTGCCAAGGTCTCGGCCCATCTCACTTGACGTTCGCTAAGTTGTCTTGAAGTTGTGAAATATCGTAAATTTTGATGGTCTGAGATAACGGTAAAAGGATTTTCAACGCTTCGAAGCTCACCATCAAAATGGCGCATTGTTGTTATAATAGCGAGCAGTTCTTTATCATGAATGTTATAGTTTGATTCTGCTGGAGTCAGTTTACGTGAAAAGTAACCTACTGGTCTTAGACGATTTTTTTCGTCAATTTGAGAAAGAACCCCACCGATAGCATAGCCAGAGGCATCTGCTTCCAAATAGGTTTCTTTCTCGGCTGAAAAAAGCGCTAATAATGGTGCTGAGGATAGCATAGACTTAAGCTTTTCGAATGCATCTTTTTCTTTCGTGTCCCAGCTCCAGCGGGTTTGTTTCGATGTGAGACTGATCAATGGCTGGGCAATGGCCGAAAATTTTGGAATAAACTCTCGGTAAAAATTTGCGAAACCGAGAAAAGAGCGGGTTTCAGAAACTGTCGTTGGTTCCTCCCAGTTTTTGATGGCTTCTATTTTGGCTGGATCAACTGTAACACCCTCGCCAGCCTTGATTACGAACCCAAGATATTTGACTTCAGACGTGGCAAAGGTACATTTGTTGATGTCTAACCGTAAGCCAGATTCTTCGAGTCGTCTGATAACTTCTTCAACCTTTTTATAATGGTCGGATAAATCACCATCAGAATAGATGATAACATCATCCATATAGGCTGAACAGTATTCGTCCAAAATATCTTGTAACACAGCATTTATGTAACGTTGAAAAGTAGCTGGTCCGCCGCATAATCCAAATGGCATGACAAGCCACTCGTATTGTCCATACCTTGTTCGAAACGCTGTTTTCCATTCATCGCCAGGTCGAATACGTAGGCGATGGAATGCAGTACAGACGTCAAGTTTTGTGAAGTATTGGGCTTTGGAGAGTTGCTGAAGTGTTTCTTTGATGAGCGGCAACGGGTATCTGTCCCTTTTTGTTATTGAATTGAGGCCACGATAATCAACACAGAATCGAAGACCTCCGCCCGGTTTTTTTGCGAATAGTACCGGTGCATTTGCAGGAGAATTGCTGGCGCGAATCCATCCTTTACGTAAGTAATCTGTAAGAGTTTTACGGAGAACGAGGAGCTCATCTCGTGACATGCCATAAAGTGGACCTGAGGGGGGTTCCTTAGGTTTGCCTTCATCGTCTAGTTCAAGGTTTATAGAATGGTCCCATCCTGGCTTAGATTCTGGGAGGATTCCATCTTCATCAGCTAGAAAGTTCTTTGCTAAATGTCGAAGCTGCTGAGGTAGTTGATTTGATATTTCTTCCACCGTTTGCTTGACCGCTGAGTTATCTAATTTTTTCAAGGCCTTGTTGATATCTGCTATAGTGATGGAGAATAAATGTAGATGTTTATTTGCTTTTCTTCCACGACGGATTTCCGCGGCAAATATTGAAGCTGTAACGTTTTTTGCTTGACGTAGTTGGTGCATAGAGCCTGATAACTCATCCCGTTCCATCCATCCAGACTCCTTGACTTTTATTGCGTTTGCACCACTTCCTAGAGTGAGAAACTTCTTACCTGCTTCATATGTTACATTGTTACGCTCGGCCCAACCTTTGCCGAGGATTATATTATATTGTAAGTTTGCTACTATGTAGCCAAATACTCTTTCAGCTCTACCGTCAATGTCAAGTGTAGCCCAAGTCATTTCGGTAATGGGAATTTGAGGTCCATCTTTGGCGAGCTTTAGAGATCTGTGGGTGACTGGAAGGCGTGGTAAGTGTGCCTGGTCTGCAAAACTACGATCAAAAACTGCGTAGGGTAGGCATCCTGTGTCAAAGAGTGCGGTGGAATAACAAGTAGAATTTATTAAAATATCAATTAAAAATGGACTACTATTCAACCTTTCAACAGCCTCCCTAATTTCGCTAGCAGGTGGTATTTGATCTAGTAGTTCTCCAAACACACCAACATTCCCCTGAACACGACTTCGTACAGGGGCTGCTAGTTTTCCGACTCGCTTATTGATGCAGAAGCTATCCTTAGATTGGACATTTCTGAGCGAAAACCTTTAAACTTGCATTCTCTAAAACGGTGCGATGGAAATACATTGCATCGAATACATCGACCTGATTTGAGACGCTGATGGCGTTCTTCCTCGGAACAATGAGGGGCATTTGGACGTTTATCTAGTGGCCGAGCCTGTCCAAACCCTTTGGAATTGTTTCCATTATTTATAGCTGATATAACTGTAGAAACAATAGAAATAATGTCAGTCCCTGACATTTTTATATCTCCCTCACGGTCACGTATTGGAGAGTTTACGCTGGGTTTTGGTGATTGTGATTGTAATTGTGTTTCTGTTTGGTTGACTATTTGCTTCCGTAGTTGCTCTTGAATGTTTAGAGGAAGGTCTCCGATCGCATTTTCGGTGTAGGTTTCTCCAGTGTCATCTACACTCTTAGCCTGAAATTCTGGCAAGGATTCCCAATTAGTTGCTAAAGTCGATAGTTGTTCGACGTATTTTTCATAGTTCAGCTTTTCTAGATCTGTCTGGTTTGCTGCAGCCCGGCGTAGATACGGAGCAATGGCCTCAGATAGGGTGTGGATTCGAGAAACTCCAATAGGAGCAAGTTCACCTGAATTGCTGAGATAACCTTCGAAAGTGTGAAGAACCTTTGCGAAAGGTTGCGCGTTTCCTTGTCTCACAGAGTAAAGGAGGCGTCGATTTCGAGCTTCACGGTCCCTATCAACGAAGTGCCGGTCGAATTCGTCGAGAAGTGAACTTGAGTAAAATTCTTTAGCTTTAACTTGTTTCTCAAAGAAAGGCCCCACTCGGCTTCTGTGCTCCGCTGGTAACGTCTGCATAAGTGCAAGGCAGACGCCTCTTTCACCACCGAAACCCTTGATGATTGCTGGGTCCTCCGCTGCTACTCGCCACATGACTGAGCATAAAGAATATTGATCAGGTGTTCCATCCCAAGTTGTGAACTTGTGCTGTACTGCGTCGGTTTGGTTTGTCATTGTGGCTTTAATATTTCTGGTTTCGTGTTTAGTTGTTGCGATTTTTGATTCAGGCGTCTGTGGCTCTGGTTCCAGGGCAGGTCTGTGAGACTCTGTATTTGCACTTGAGGCGTCGATTTCTATCGCAGAAATTTCACGGAGAATACCTTCAAGGTTAAAATTGTCGTCACTACTCATATAATTGCGAGACGTCGCTGATTACAAGTGGTTTAGACTAAAATGGAGATTACAATCAATGTGATAGCATGAGGGTCAGGAAAGACTCTGACTAAAAGGCAAAACAATAATATGATTGTAATCTATGAGGAGAGAAAGACATGGTGGCTAACGCAATACTATATACACATAAAAGTGGTTCCTCACTGGTCCAAGCGTACATTGTAGCACGTGATTAGTGTCCTATGACATCCTCACTAATTCGTGTTAGGGCGTCGGGTTTAACTCCTTGTTTCCCGGGTCTAAAGACAATCTTGAAATCAAAATCTGCGAGAAACTCGTTCCATCTAGCTTGACGCTGGTTTAACTTCTTGGTGGTGGTGAAATATTCGAGGTTCTTGTGGTCCGATAAGATTACAGTTGGGTGCTCAACAGAGCCAAGCTCACTTTTCCATGTCTCGAATGCATATACAATGGCAAGTAACTCTTTGTCAAATATCTCATAGTTGCACTCGGCTGGTAACATTTTCTTGGACATAAATGCCACTGGACGTAAGATGTTCTCATCATCATACTGCGATAGAATAGCTGCAGTAACATAATCTGAGGCATCTGTTTCCAGCACAGCTTTTCTACGGGGGTCAAAATGGGCAAGCAGAGTCCCCTCTTTAAAGGCGCGTTTGATGTTTTTGAACGATTCTTCACACTTTTGATCCCAGGTAGATTTGACATCCTTCTTTGTTAGCTGAGTCAAAGGAGTGGCTAATCTTGAGAATTCAGGGATAAAGCGACGGTAAAAATTCGCAAACCCCAGGAACCCTTGAATATCTCTAACAGAGCGAGGTGTCGGCCATTCTTGAACACAGGCTACCTTTTTAGGGTCCATGGAGATTCCTTTGGTTGAGACTATAAGCCCTAGATAAGTAACGGTAGTTGTTTCAAAGGAACACTTAGATATATCAACTTGCAAGCCATGTTCGCGAAGTCGTTGTAAGACCGCTTTAACATGTTTTTGGTGGTCCACAAGGTTTTCTGAGTAGATCAGTATATCTAGCATAGCCTGTAGAACTTAGATCTCTATAGTTGACTTATTAAAATACCGTCATCCATAAAAATGCTCCTTGCTTTCTCTAGTTGATCTGTGACACATGCGGAAAGATGATATCATCCGAGGGCAAGCACTCCAAATGTGTGAATAGATATTTAAATAGTTGGAAATTTCACAGATTCAGGTCTTCATTGGAAGTGATAGAAACAAAGTCCAAAGACTATTGTACTATTCTATAGTATTCTGCTCTTTTCTATATTACTATGTTTTGTTGAAAATATGGAGTACAGAGATAAGTCAGGTGGTGATTAATGGAAGTAATTGATGAAGGGAGTTACGGCCTCGCCTCAACCTGGCCTTAGGTAAGATGACGTACGTACATGTGGTACGTGCACGTCAGCATATAGTCTCTACCTGTTCCTAGACACTCCCTCCTCATAGCCAATCTACTTCTTCTACCTCGACCTTAGAGCTGCCTTCCTGCCACTTCCTCTTCTCGTGATTAAGGGTTTTTCTTTTTTTTTTTTTTTTTATATTAAAGTCCTAAGCTAAAGCTCTAGGTCCACTATAGGTACAAGACTGGTGGAGCCGGCGGGGATCACTGCTTACAGGCCCAACTCATTCCAACCGCTGGACTTGCTACAGAAATAGTAGGAAGTAAATTACGACGCGGACACCACCTACTCCAACTCCTAGATCAAAAATCAATCCTTTTCCCTAAATCCAAATAGCTACAATCTTTCCTCAGAGAAACGACACTTCTCGCCTCGTTCCCTTTCGTGTCATGCGTTGTGGCAATGACTAGTTTATTCGATCCCCGCTGAGAGCAGTGGATGAGTGAGCAGGTCGTCTATCAAAACAGCCGGTTTCCTGCGCAAATGTTTTGAAGCTTTCGTGGCATTTGGGCCCGAGAAGCTTTTTGATAAATTCAACGTGGGACATTGACTTTCTGAGCCTACGCGTGTGTTGTGCGTGGCGGCTACAGTGGATGAAGTGGGTTGGAGTAGTTTCCTTCCCGCAAGAGCACTCCATAGGAGCGCGTAGGTTGTTGAAACAGCGATGGTATGCCGCAAAATTGCCGTGACCCGTTCGGGCTGCAATTAATTCTCGGAGCAAGTGCCTAGAGAGAGACAGTTCGGGTGGTTTGCGTCGCCGAACCTGTAGGTTAAGTTGGCGGTATTTAGGCGGACAAGCCTCTATCTACCAGTCTTCCAGCAATTTTTGCCGCCGGTGATTCATGAGACCACGAAGATATGCCAGAGTACATGATCCTGGTGGAGTATCCTGGCTAGGTAGCTCTCGAAGGGCGGCACGGGCAATGGTGTCTGCCTCTTCGTTCCCTTGTATCCCTGCGTGCCCTGGCACCCATTTCACTGATATTTTTGCCATATTGGATGACGCACGGAATTTGCATACATCTCCAAGGCTAGTTGAGGATGAGCCCGTCGTTAGTGCGCTTACAGCCTGCTGTCTGTCTAGAAACACGTGGATTTGTTGCGACCCTCCTACTTTCCTAGACTTTCCGTTATCCAAGAACTCCAGTGCGGCTTCCAGAGCCTTCCTTGCTCCTATTATCTCTGCATCCAGCACCTCTCCCCCGTGCTTGATGCCACTTCCTTTGCCGATGTCTTTCCCGTCCTTTTTCAGAACGAAACCCCAGGCAGAGCGTCCGTGTCCTTCCGATGAACCATCTGAGTATGCGCAGATGTCCGTTCCTGCCACGTTATTGATCCAACCAACGCAGTCATTGCGTTCCGTCAGCCTTGAGCCTGACTTTTTAGGGTAGACTACCGGCGCCAGGGCCTCGGGGACCTCTGCTTCCGGGAGCTCTCGATAAGCACGCTGTAAGCGTGATATTTGAATCTCTGGTCTGGCAGAGAGTTTGGCGGTCTTTTTGTACTTTCGAGTGCCGACATTCGGGCACACAGAAGCGCGGATCTTCAACGGGTGTCTATCATCAAGGGTCTTAAGCCTTGCCGAAAGTCGGAGTCGGTTTCCCTCAAGCATGACCTTTGCCGGCGGGATTCCTCCTTCTCTGTGAACGGCTACGTTTGGCGTTGTCCTCCTCACTGGAAGTGCAGCCCGCAATCCCATTAGGTTAGCTTTGTCAATCATGCTGCAGAGGTTTGAGGTAGGTGACGTGACCATTCCTCGTATCGTTGGGCGTTTGGACCCTGGCCACCAGACATCAGATCCAAAAGTTGCTAGAGAGACAATGCACATGTCTACTGCGCCGACTAACGGCCCGGGGGCTGCTTCCCGAGAGGTAGAGTTGAAGCGGCGCATTTGCTGTGCAGCTTTCATCGCTTTGCCGCACCAGGTGGTTACGTGGTGTTTGAAATTGAGTCGCGGATCCAAATGTACGCCAAGCCAGCGGATGTGATCAGCGGGCTCGATGAGATTTCCATTTACGTGAACCCCAACTGCTTCTTCTCGGCGTCGTCCTGGGAATTGGATGACTTCAGACTTTTGCGTTTCAAAGGCAACAGCATTTTTCCCTGCCCACTCGAGAAGATGGTCTACCTCTCTTTGTGCAGCGCCGGCAGATTCAGCTACTGTGCGTCCAAACCCCAGAATTCCAATATCGTCGGCATAGCTAAAACTCGATCCTGGGTTGCCACTTTGCATCGGCTCCGCCATGTACAGAAGGAATAGTAATGGCGAAATTGGTGATCCTTGGGGGACTCCGCAGACCAGCTCTTTCTGTGTGGTGACTCCACCGGAGAAACGCACTTGTACCTTCCGATGTGTTAGGAATGAAGTCGTCCATCGGAGGATCGAGTCTGGCCATCCCTGGGCTTGCATGCGTCTAACCAAGCGATTGTGGAGCACTGCATCGAACGCTCCTTGGACGTCTAAGGTCACGAATGTCGAGGCCCATCTCTGGGAGCGTGCTTCTTCGACGTCATGGACTACGCAGGAGACCAGGTCCGTTGCAGATCGCTTTGGGAGCGCACCGAATTGTTGATGGCCCACCACATCATAAATGATTGCGAGGTGCACCATTCGCTTGGCCAGGAGTCTTTCTAATCCTTTGCCTAGACACGAGAGTATAGCGATTGGTCTCCAACCTTTGATTGAAGTTGGATCCCGATTTGGCTTTTCCAATAGTACCACTTCTGCAAGTTTGAAGCAAGATGGATGCGTGCCGAGCCGTATGCAAGCTTTAAAGAGCTGCGTAACATACGGTCCGATTGTCTTCCAGCAGGCCTCAAGAAGTTCAACTGTGATTCCATCTGCTCCTGGGGCTGCCTTAGTACAGCCAATGGTACAAGTTCGCACCTCGTTGTCTGATATATCATCTTCCCAGGGTATCCGGTTATTACTGGGTGCAGTGCACGTAGGAAGATCGTCCGATGCTTGGTGACGTGTAAGAAGAGCATCACGGAGAACTGTGGCTCGCTCAGACGGGTCGGTGATAACGGAACCGTTATAGTTGAGCGGCGGAGGAGGTCTGACCTGTCTATGGTTGGCCGAGCGCATCAGCTTGAATATGTCTGCTGGAGATGTCATCGCTTCGACTTGGCATGTCTGGTGCTCCTTCTTGGCGGCTGTAATAGTCTCACGTAGCTTCTTCGCACAGATAGCCCGCTGTGAGAGTGATGTTGAGGCTCGGTATGCGGCGTGTGCGGATTTGCACCTAGGAGTCCACCATGGTGCCGATATTCCGCTTTCCTTTCTGACCCCGGTTCCAGTTACTTTAATGGCCTCCGTGAGATGGAAGCATATCTCCCGAGCGTATGCATCCACTTTCTCTATTGTACTCAAATCTGAGGGCGGATGTACCCATTTTGCAATGGCCCGCGCAAACTTTGGCAGATTTCACTTGGGTACCTTGATCTTTGCTGGAGCCGTGTCACTTGTAACGGTTGCTGCAGGTACGATTCCGCGGATAAGAAGATGGTCGCTGGTCATACACTCCTCCCGATCGACCCAAGCGCGGGCTCCAGATATGTTAGTCCAGGCGAGATCCAGAGTATTGCCAGCTTTATGGGTCGGCTCTCCAATTATAAGGCAAGAGAGATTGTGGTTTTCTGCCCATCTCTCTATCTCATCACCCTGTCCATACGGCCGAGTTACTCCTGGCTGCCAGGCAGCATGCACTGAGTTGAAGTCCCCGGCTGCAATGGAATTCGCAGAAGGTTTCCAGTCGAAAAGCGGGCGAACAGCAGTCGAGTCTTTAGGGGCCTTATACACGTTGAGAAATGTGATTCCATTGACCTTTACCCAGTAGTAATCACCAGTGGGTGTGGAACAAGGAAATAACTGTTACGCTAATATTGCATTTTTGGTCTTTCGAGTGTATGTCACAGCCCTCGGTCTGACATCTACACCTCCGTACGGTATATGACAGATATACCCTGGGTGTGATTTGGTTTCTTTTGATCTCAAATTCCATCGCGGTTCTTGAATTAGCACAACATCTACGCCTAGCTCATAAGCTCGAGAGAGCGCAATGTTGTGGGTTGCGCCTCCCCTGCCTACGTTTATTGATATAAAACTTAGTGTAGGAGGGGGGCGGGAAGGGGCCCGTAGGGCGCCCTTCACAAAGCTTCTTCAGGGTTCAAGGCACCAAAGCCCGAACCCTCAGCCATTGCTGTGTCTGTCGAAGATGTGTCCTTACTAAAAGCTGGAGAAGCTGGTCGGGTCGCTCTTGCGGCAGCTGTAGCAGCCTCTGCGGCCTTAGTTGCAGCTTTGGCCCTGGCAACTGCCTGATATTCCCGTTCGCCAGCTTATCGGATCGTCACAAGTTGCTCCCTGGTAGCTGGGCCAGACCTGTTGGGACGAGCAAGACAGTCTTGACTGCCAGATTGATGGGGGCCTCTGCAGTTTCGACATTTAGAGACTGCTTTACACTCGAATGCCGAGTGCATGGTGGATCCGCAGTTCCAGCAGGCTGGCGCGCGAGAACACCCGCGGGTGGCGTGGAAACCGAGACATCGCCAACATTGCTGTATGGGAGGGCGGTTTCGTTGGATAGTTGCGATTCCTGAGTCGTCGAAGAGTCGGAATCCAGGCTTTGGACTAGCGTTCCTGGGAAACAAGACCGACCAGGATCTGTAGGGAGCGCCGTGCTTAGTTTTTCCGTGTATCCTTACTCGGTCTGGAGTGCAGCTGGTTACTCTAAGAATTTCGGCGGCCACCATTTCGGCAGTGACTTCGACTCGTCCTTCTAAGCCGAACACGGCGACTGGAACTGTTGTGATCCGGAGGGAAACTAGATCGCTGGGTGGTTCTAGTTTTGCCTCCACTTGTGTGAAGGAGCTGGAGGCCTCCAGCAGTCGAGTTTTTGCATCCTGGTTTTTGGCACGGATGGCAAAGCCAGTGGGAACGCGTTGCACCTGGTCGACATCAGCAGGGGTGCAATGTGTTTGTTTAGCGACGGCTTCGCGGACGCCAGCTGGAGAGAGTTGTCTCCACTCGTGGTTTGCATCCAGACGAAGAAAGATTCGGTCATCTTTCGATGCTGCCAACTTCTTCTCTGGTTTCCTGGCAGATGGGGCAGCCGAAACCGAGGTGATGTTTGCAGGGGCTTGTGCGCCTGACTTTTGGTGTCCTGCTCTGGTGACAGTAGCCCAGGTGCTTCTGAGCGGGAGAGGTGCTGTAGCCTTTGTTATATTCCGAGGAACAGCTACTGGGATGGCGGTTGCGGGGGGAGTTGCGACAATTGGTCGTTGGGGCAGGACTGGCGGAGTGGTGCTCGGCCCGGCCGCCACAAATTGCGCGATGGCTGCCTTTAGGTAGACTTTGATGGAGTCTACAAAAATTTTATTTTCACCGGTGGAGAGCGGTGAAAGGGCTGTCTCGACACTGCTAATTGCTGTCGAGCATATATGGAATTGCGCAGCTTTTTGCCTTGCCCTGCGCTCCTCCGCTTCGATCGCTGCCAGCAATTCTGGGGGGAATGTTTTTTCCCTGCCTACTGCTTCTGGTGCTGTAGGCGGTTGGTCCAGCGAAGAGTTTTCGGCTCCTGCTGCCTTGGCTGTGGGTATGTCGGCCTCTTTCGTGGGCCTCACTTCTACCAGTCGCGGTGGTGCTGTTACCGTAGCGCGCTTCTCGGGTGCGACGACGGTTTTTATGTTGGATCCGGCAGGCTTTAAGACTATACACGCGTCCACTTGGCTGGAGGAAGCCCATCTTGAATCGGCGAGGGTTTTCAACCTATCGACTTCTGCATCCACCATTTCTACTTCGGGGACATCGTTCTCCTTAGCTAGGAGAGCAGCCGCAATGGCGTTCATATTCTTAAGATTGAACTTGAGTCCTCGCCTTGTTAGCATGTTCTTCGCGTGGTTTTGAATGGCGGTATGCCATTGGTATGGTTTATTGACACGATCTTTGGTGATGCCGCTGATCGCGTTTTGGTGCGTTTTACGCGTCGGAGGCATTCTAGAAATGCCGCCGATGGCAAACAATTACGATTAGATTTGTTCCTCGAAGGGTGAGATGTATAAAAGGATGGGAATGGGTAAATTGGGGGTTTCTCGAATTGTTTTTTTTTTTTGCTAATTTCTGGTCCTAAGCTAACGCTTTCTTATCCACAATGGGTCAAGGACCGGTAGAGCCGGCAAGGATCACTGCGTACAGGCCCAACTCATTCCAACCGCATGAACTTCTACTGAAATTGTAGAAGTTAACAGCAAAACTAAAATCAAAAACATAAATCAAAAACTGAAATCAAATTTGGAAGAAATACTGTTTGGTCCGGATCCCGCGCTTCTCGCCCGTTCCCTTTCCTGCCACATCTTCCAAGTGACTTTTTCTTATCTCCGCTGAGAGCGAAAGATTAGTTCGCGAACTCCCCTTGCTGGATCTGGCGGATCCGCGCGAGCTGCTCTTTTGGCACCGGTCCGGACTTGCTGGGTCTGGCTAAGCAGGCCCGGGAATCCGATCGGTGAGGTCCCCCACAGTTTCGACACCGGGTGAGGGCCTTGCACTCTGATTCTGAGTGCATATTAGATCCGCAATTCCAGCAAGCTGGAGCGCGGGAACAACCACGGGTGGCGTGAAATTCAAGACACCGTTTGCATTGTTCGATTTTGCGACGAGTTCGGAAGAGCTTTGCAGCTCCAGAGTCGTCGAAAAGGCGGAATCCGGGTCGAGGAGCGGATTCTCGGGGAAAGAGCGCTTGCCAATTTGAGTAGGGCGCCCCTGGTTTGCTAGTCCCATGAGGACGAAGCAGAAAGGGAACCAGCTCGGTCACTCGCGTGACTTCGTCGGCAACCATCTTTGCTGTCACGGCGATGGGGCCAGCAAGTGTTGGAATTGTCTTGGGAACGGTGGCAATTTGCATGGCAACCAGATTTGACGCTGGTTCCAGGTGTATTTCTAGATCTCTCCGCAGTACAGAGGAATCCAAGAGCTCCTTTCGAGAAATTTCGTTCTTTGCTGTAATTGCAAAGCCGGTCTTTACCCGCTGAACCAACGTAATATCGTTAGCAGCGGTTCCCAGCGCCACAGACACAGCTGAACTAATGCCAGCTTGGGAGAGGAGACGGTGGGGGTGGAAGTAGTCGAGGCGCAGAAAAAGTCGTGAATCGATTTTTGTCCTCGGGTTGGCACTCTTTGCTTTGGGGGCGGGCGGTGCTGCCTTTTTTGTCGACTGCCCAGCGCTGCGGGCTAGGCTTCCCCGAGCTACGGTAGCCCAAGTTGTCTTTGGGGCCGGAGCCTGGGTTGTTGGAGGGTTGGGAACCCCTATTTCTAGTGCCCTCGGCGGAAGAGGGTTGGCGGGGCGAGCAGGGAGAGCTGGTAGTGTGCTCCCTGGGCCAGATTGTACGAACTGGCCGATGGCCGCTCGAAGATAGACTTTGATTCCGTCTACGAATTCTTTATTATCGCCAATCGAAAGAGGCGAAAGTGCTGTTTCGACACTACTTATTGCAGTCGAGCAGATTGCGAGTCGGGCGTTTATTTGCGTCATGCGACGCTTTTCGGCCTACATCACAGATTGCAGCTCTGGTGGAAATTCAATTGCTGATGTCGATGCTGCGCCTTTAGAGGCTGGCACAGCATTGTTTCCTGCAGATGATTCTGCACCTTCGATTGTCTTTTCTCGAACAACTTCCTTTCCTTTCCTGGAGCTGCTGGCCTCGGGGGCCAGCTCGGCGGGTTTCGCGGTCTGTTGACCATATGTTTCTGCTCTAATCAGATCAGAATCAGTCATCTCTTGATCGGGAAGGGTGGAAGACTTCCCTGGGACGAAGGCCTCACTCGCAAATAGGCTTGATAATTTTTGCGCGAGGCCAGTAGGTTTAGAACACGTTTGTGTCCGTTCAAAGCCGACAGAAATCGTCGACTTTGGTCGCTTGCTTTTCATCGGAGGCATTTTGGGACGCCTTTCGATGGTCATCAATTCGAGAGGTCAAGCACAGGAGTAACCATAAGAAGGGAAAATGGGAAAAGGGAATTTCTCGATTTGTGCGTTTTGTTTGTTCATTAACGTGCTGGGTGAAGTAACTACCGTCGCACTCCTACTGGAGCTTGAGCACGAGTGGGGTCGGGCCGGATCAGGTTAACTACCGTGCAGTACAAATGCCTCGTCCCACCTAAATGACCGGAACCATGCCAAAATGCATCTATGTGTTGAACCATGAAGAGTTCAGCAGCCCAGAATTGAAAACAAAACAAAAACTTTCACGCGAAATCCCGCATTACAAAAGAAAAACTTAAACAATTTCCCTTCCATCGTTCCGCCTCAGCCACCACGCGCCTGAGCCTCGAATCCAATCTCTCTGTCCATGCCGATCCACCTAGGCCATTGATCTATCACCTCCGAGTCACAGGTATCCCTGCCATCCCCCAACTTGCCTCCGCGTAAATCCCACTCTCCTGGACGTAGTCCCTGAACAGCTGCCATCCCCTTGATCCGAGCATTAATTCCAGAGCCGGCGCCCTACGCTTTCCGCTTTTCAGCCGCCATGTTGCCAGTGCTTTCCGACACTGGACAAGGTGACCAATTGATTTTTCCCTCCCACACTCGCAGTTAAGTGTAGCGTCAGTGTGGTTGAAGCGGCGGTGATAAGCCGCAAAATCTCCATGTCCAGTTCGAGCGGCTATTAAGCGAGCGTAAACCGCTCTCGGCAGAGATAGCTCTGGCGGTTTCTTGCGCCGCATCTCGAGTTCGAGGTCAGCGTAATGCCTGGGGCGATTGGAGTGCCACCAGTCTGTAACCATCTGCCTTGCCAGTTCGCGGGCTTTCCGTCCAGATATGGCGAGGTTCATCACCCCATGTGTCGTCCTGGAATTGTCCGACGAGTTAAGCTCTCTTCGAGCGAGTTCATCGGCGATTTCATTTCCTGCCAGCCCTTCGTGGCCCGGAATCCATCCTATTTTGACAGGCGCGGCTGATCCCGCGGCCAGTTTCACGAACTTTTGGATACGCCAGGATGATGAGACCGTTGTTCCTGTTAGTAAGGCCTGGACTGCAGCCGAATTGTCGAGTAGGAAGTAGATGGCGCTGCGTCCTCGATCTCGCTTGCTGGCAGTGATTGCTTCGAGAGCAGCCAAAGCTCCATGAACCTCCGCGTCGTAGACCTCTGCATTGGTTATTTTTCCTGAGCCGCTTTGCTCAATTACCCTGCCTGTGCCACTGATAAAAGTCACAAAGGCCCATGACACTTTGTCGGTGGACGCCCCAGAACCATTTCTGTACACGCAGAGACAGTCGGGTGGGAGTGTAGGTAGCCACTCTCTTATGAACTTGGCAGCCTATTTCTTGCTTGTCCAGCAGGGAATTGGCTGAGGGGGGGTCGGAGGTCGGAGCGGCGGAGGTAGTTTGGCCTGTGGCAGAAGACGGTACATCCTCTGGACCCTTGAATCATGCACTCTGTCGAAACCAAGTCTGGTTTTGTTGCATGTCTTTAGGCCGAGTCGGTGACGAGCGTTGTCTGTGCTTTCCGTGGCCCGAAGTCGGAGCGGATGGTACTCGTCTAGTCTCCGGATTCGCGCGGCGATCTTGAGCCTGCGTTCCACGAGCAGAATGTGTGCTGGTGGAATACCAGTCTCTCTTCTCAGGGCTGTTATTGGCATCGTACGCCAGGTTGGTAGAGCCACACGGATTCCGAAGGCAGAAGTTTGGTCGATGACTTTGCTCTGTCTCTTGTAGGAATTACGCGTGACACCTCGATAAGTTTCCCTGGTTGGCCCCGGGCACCAGACCTCCGCTGCGTGCATCGCAATTGGCAGAACTACTGTGCGGATGACCGTGGTTAGTAAGTCGGGCCTTGGTCCCTGGGTGCACAGTGTCAGCCGTCGGAAGTGCTGCACCAGCCGCATTGCTTTGCTGGTCCACTTTGCGACGAGACTTTCGAAGGTCAGACCGCAATCAAGGTGTACTCCAAGCCATCGGATGTCGTCGGATGCTTGTACATCGCGAGTTCCTACACTTATAGCCGGAAGATCGTGTCCCCTGGATCTAGGGCCGACGAAGTAGACTACTTCGGCCTTGTCTGGGTCGAAAGAGACGGCATTATTAGCGGCCCACCCTAGGACTGCGTCGGCTTCTCTCTGGACAGCTACTGCGGCTTCAGTTGGAGTTGAACCTATGCCGAGAATAGCAACATCATCTGCATAGCCAAATCTCCAGCTACTGCCTCCCACGACTTCGGCCATATAGAACAGGAAAATATTGGGGAAAGAGGCGATCCCGGTGGCAGCCCGCATTCTAGGAATACCGGGTCTGTTACTCCGTCTTCGTGTCGTACGCGAGCGGATCGTTCTTGTAAAAAGGACCTTATCCAGCTGATAGCTGGTTTCGGCCACCCCATCTTGTTCATCCTCTGAAGCAGCCGTCCGTGGAGTACAGCATCGAATGCACCCTGAACGTCTAGAGTGACTGTCACGAAATAAGACGATGTCCTTATTAATAGATAAATTGATCACGAAGCTACAAGAAGTCCAAGAGGACCATTCTACTTATTGTACCTCGCTTATTTGCTTATGCTAACCACCTTAGTCAGCGAGGGTTAAACGTGACATAAGGCCCTTCCTCCAATTACAAAAACGACATAAGGAATAATTCAGTATATGCATACAATTAATTGAAAAGAAAAAATCTAGAGGTCTAGGAGATGAAAGAAAAAGTAAAAAGAAAAAAATAAATTATTAGTCATCCAAATCTTGATCAATCTGCGAAATTGCAGTTCTTTGAACTTCCTTTTTGGCTTTTTCTATGTCCTTTTTAGTTGGTCTTTTCTTCTTTGGATAATTAATCTCGAACTCTTTAATAGCTTTGGAAGCAAAAATGACGTTCTTTAAGGGCTCCCAGGTATTATATGTGGAATCTCTCCACTTAATCCGGTATTGGTAGTTTCCTATGTACCTTCGGCAGTCAAGGAGTTTTTCGATTGCCCAGAGCTTTTCTCTGTAGTCATCAACCATAATAGCCGTATCCTGTGTAACACTTTGTCCGGGAAACATCTTGTTTGGTACTGGCTGAAGTAAGCTGGTATGAAAACTGTTATCGATTGACTGCAGCTCTGCGGGAAGCTCAAGACGATACGCATGAGTACCTAGAAGCGATTTTATCTTAAAAGGTCCCAAGAATTTATTGTCAAACTTTTTAACTGGTCGTGGCGAGTTGATATTACGAGCGTTCAGGAAAACTAGATCTCCCACTCGATAAGCTGGTGCAGGTGTGCGGTTTCTATTTGCCTGCTCCTCGTATCTCAAGTTTGCACTAGTGATATTTTCTTTGAGGATACCAAGAATTTGTTCCATTTGATCAACAAACTCGTTTCCTAGTTCATTCGACTTTTTCGCAGTTTTTGAAGCTCTTGTTGGCAAATCACGAGGAGGTCCGAAACTCATTCGAGGACGTTGAGCTGTGTTTGCAAAAAAAGGTGACATTTTGGTAGCCTCGTTATAGACATTATTCGCTGCAAACTCTGCCAAAGCTAGCCAGTCCTCCCAATCGTCTTGAGTAAATTCGACGTAGATTCGTAGGTATTGAGTCGTAAAAGCGTTGGAGATCTCTGTCTGACCGTCTGTTTCAGGATGATAGGAAGAGGATAAGGAAAGATCTATTCGAAGTCTGGCACAAATTGTTTTCCAAAGCTCTGCGACAAAAAGATTTCCTGTTCGGATTAGGTCTTAGTCAACGAGCTCTAGCCTAATCGTGCTAGGTTGCAGGCTACTGTTACAACTATTCATGGGGTCATATTCAGGGTAGTGAAGTAGTTTGGGTTTGGTATGGGTTATAAGGTTGATACCTGAGCGTGTCTCATAGTAGTCAGACACGCGACTCAAGTAGCAAGTACACGGTAAACCTCAACCCCAAAATGATGATACGTATCAAGTTTAATATGCTAGATCCTGTATGGCTAGTATGAATGGGATATGGGGGATTTTACCTGTAGATAGATAAAGACGCTGTAGCCCTCTGATAGTTGGGACAAGTCTTCTACCAAATAATATCGGAATCAATCCTAGCCTCTCATTAAGCAATCTCATGAATTATTTCCGTGTCTGTCATTACAGACCAATAAACAGAATCGACGATCAATATATAGAAAGTCGATAATTTCCTCGATCCGAAACAATATTGTCGGGAAGTCCATGGAGTTTATATATATTTCGAATGAATAGGTCAGCAAGCTGTTTGGTAGTCATAGTCGAAGAAGTTGCGATGTAGTGACGCATTTTGGACAACCTGTCTACTACTACCATGATTTGGTTGAATCCATTACTTTCAATTAAAGGGCCGATCATATCAACAGAAATATCCCTCCATCTCTGGATTGATATGGGAAGAGGCTTCAGCGCTCCCTGATATCGAGAATGTGGAGTTTTAGCGCGTTTACAACTATAACAGGCTGTTGAAAAGGTTCTGCAATCAGTATGAAGAGATGGCCAAAAATACTCGCGACTCAATATTTTGTATAGTTTACTGCTTCCTGGGTGACCGGTTTCGGTTGAATCATGAGCGGACTGTAAGAGCAGTCTTCTCAATTTGGATTCCTTGTGGTATGGCACGTACAGGCGGTTTCTGAAATATAAGCGGTTGTTTTGTATTTTACACTCAGATAAAGATATCTTTTTTGAGAATGGAACACCTGTTTTCTTTGTCAATTCAGCTTTGATTTCTGCCCAGAATGGGTCGCATGGAATTTCCGCTTCGTTACTGTAGCCCTCTTTCAGTAGAGCCGTAATTTGTTGCTCTACAGATTCTTGTGATACTAGGTTTGGAGATTCATTTTGCGTTGGTTTCATCGTTTCTTTTAAGTCCACATGCTCAACAACTGACTCTACCGATGCTTTTTTTATTTTTGCCGAAGAGACTATCTCGTATTTATTTTCATCTGGGGGCTCTTCTAGAAAAATCTCCGGGTATTGAGACCTAATCAGTGGGTCGATGTGAGTGTACTTAAGTAAAATTTGATTTTGATACCTTCTACGAGCATCTTCTTCAACACTAGGTAGATCTTGGGATCTTCTAGTTAAGCTGTCGGGCTTTTTTCCATATTTAGCTGGTCGATATTTGATTTTAAAATCGAATTCGGAAAGAAATTCGCTCCAGCGTACCTGTCGTCGAGAGAGTTGTTTTGTAGTCATGAAATATTCCAAATTTCGGTGGTCTGTGAGCACACTTATATCTATGGAACTTTTTAGCTCTGCTTCCCAGCATTCAAACGATCTAACAATAGCAAGTAACTCTTTGTCGTAGATCTCATAGTTACATTCGGCCGGATCAAACTTCTTGGACATATAAGCTACAGGATGTAGTATTCCTTCGTCATCTTCTTGTGATAATACTGCAGCGGTTACGAAATCTGATGCGTCAGTTTCAAGGTAAATTTTACGGTCAGGGTCGAAATGTTTAAGGACAGGGGCTTTGATGAAAGAACTTTTTAATGACTCAAAAGCCTTCTGGCATGAGTCTGACCACAAGAATTTTGTATCTTTTTTAGTAAGTGCTACCAGTGGTTTTACAATCAAAGAAAATTTATCTACAAACCTCCTGTAGAAGTTGGAAAATCCAAGGAATGCCTGTACATCCTTTATATCTTGTGGCGGTTTCCAGTCTATAATACATTGTATCTTTTGGGGGTCCACTTTTACTCCAGTTGTTGAAATAATCATTCCTAGATACTTGACTTCAGGGACTTCAAACTCGCATTTTTTAATATCGAGCTGGAGACCAGTTCCGCAAAGCGCTTCGAGTACTTGTTTGACGTGTTTACGATGTTCTTCTAGGCTATCTGAATAGATAAGAATGTCATCAATATATGCAGTGCAAAAGATGTCGAGGTATGGTCGCAAGATTTCGTTTATCCGAGCTTGAAAGGTTGCCGGTGCATTACACAGCCCGAAAGGCATTACTAAGCTCTCAAATAGGCCATATCTTGTGTTGAAGGCTGTTAGCCATTCTTGTCCTTCTTGCATCCGAATGCAATTGAAGGCACTAATAATGTCAAGCTTGGTGTAATACTTTGCTCTACTTAGTTGAGACAATGTCTCTTGTATGAGAGGAAGTGGATACTTATTCTTGATCGTGATTGCGTTTAGTGCTCGGTAGTCGACACAAAATCTGAGTCCTCCTCCCGGCTTTTTGGCGAATAGTACCGGAGAAGCTGCTGGAGATGTACTTGGGCGGATAAACCCTTTTGCCAGATTTTCATCGAGAAATTTTCGTAAAACAAGTAGTTCTTTAGTCGACATTTGGTATAAAGGTCCTGATGGTGGAATAGCACCCTGTTTTAGATTAATCTTATGATCGCAATCCCGATGTTCAGGTAGAATATCAGCTTCTTTGGCGTCGAATAAGTGAAGGAATTGGTGAAAATACGAAGGAAGCTTGATTTTTGGGTCAGTGTAAGGTTTTGGGTCGAGTGCAATCCGGATATCTTCGAGTGAAACTTTTGCGCAGGAAACATTTTGTTTCAACATATTTCCACGTTCTTTTTTTTGAAGCTCAAGATCAATCTCTTCGATACAAGTACTGAAAACTTCTACATCTTCCCGATCTGCTAGCAATAAAAAGGCAGCAGCGCCGACTTTTCTAGGTTTTCCGAGCGTATCGTACTTAGGTTTATTGAAAAAGGCAATTTGGGGCGGGTTTTGAGGTATCGAATAGTTGGGATTGCGATCAAAACAGTATTTTTTGCAATACACTTTGTCAAAGGTAACTTTTTTTGAAGCCCAATTGACAAAAGGGTTATGCAATGAAAGCCAAGGGAGTCCTAAGATAAAATCATAATTTCCCAGTTTAGTCACCAAAGCGTCGATTTCTTCCGAGTGATTTCCGATCTGGAGTTTAAGTCTGGCTCCATGAGTGATTAAGCCGCTAATTGATTCAGTTCCATCAGCCGTAATAATTCTTTTTGGCTTATGGAGTGGGTAAGTGTATATTTTATAATTTGCGCACACGTCAATGTCAATAAGAGAAGTTGTAGTACATCCACAGTCAAGAAAAGCTTTTGTTTTAATAATTGTTCCATTAATATCACTAACTTTGCAAGGTAATAGCAAATGATCATGGTGCTCTTCTTTAAATGAAGATATACAAACAGTTACTTCTACATCATTGGTTATATGCTCCCGGCGGTGCCTTTTGCCGGAAGCTACACATTTTCCGCCTCTTGTAGACGGACCGAATCTTTCCGTTTACCCTCCTCAGCAATAACTGTACTATACAAATTTTCGGTCTTTTTCTTTTTACGATTTTGAAAAGATGCAGGACAGTCGCGTGGGATGTTGTCCTTGGAGTCACAAACAATGCAAAGGTTATTTAAGCGTTGTAGGCGCGACGATGTGCTTTTTCGACATCGTTGGTAGGTTTCCTACCCACATCTTTTGCAGTCCACTTGCTGACTAGTTGGAGACCATTTACATAGATTGAACTGAGATCCATTGCATCACATCCTTGCGATGTTGTCAGCTCTGTATTTTGGGGAACTGGGAGCGGCGTGGGGGTTGTTGTTAGGAGATTGTACGCGTAATTATAATTTTTTCGACAGTTTTTTAAGAAATATTTCGGGTCTAAATTTCGTAATATTTCGTCTTGTTCACGTACAAGAGCAATGAATTCATGGAGCAACTCGGGAATATCGGACTTTTTAATGAATGAAAGGCGATTGTTGATATCAGGATGGAGTGCATCCTTAAGAAAAGATATTAAAGCGCTATCATTAAATCCAGAAAGCTCTGAGAGCGACATCCAATGAGGAAGAAAGGTAGCAAGAGGTTGGTTCTTTTGAAAACACCCCTTCAATTCTCTTTGTGCGGTGGCACTCTCGTCTACATCACCAAAAGTCTGTTTGAGGAGGCTAATAATGTCCTCAACAGATTTGTAAATTATCTTGCCGTCAGATTTAAAGCCACTATCAACTGTTTTTTTTGCGATCGAGCCTTCGGGGAAACATGACGCAACGTAGAACATTCGTAGTCTTTCTGTGTCCCACCAATCGGCGTTGACTTCGAGCTTCCTGCGCAAGTCACGAATGAAAGGAGTCAGTAGTTTATTATCGGCACCAGAAAATTTTGGATCCATATAAGGTCTAGACAGTTCTCTTCTTTTGCTTGTTAAGCTCATGAGCTCAGGTAGGTTGAGTGCCGATATCAGTTTTTGTGCACCTTTCATCTCCGCTTCATGTTGCGTGGATAGATTGTTGTGTTCAAATTGAAGGTGTTGAAATTAGATTCGAGTATGTCAATTTTCTCCTTGGTTTTCTTGTCGGATATCTCGAGGTCCCTGTGACGTGCAATGAGATTTCCTGCAATGTGGAAAGCTCGCTGGAGTTCAAGTAGGGCGATAGCAGGGTTGGCTTGGATATATTTTAGAATAGGAGCGGTATCAGAAGCAGAGATTACTACAGGGCCAATTTTCCCGAATTCTTTGCCGCAGAGGTTGCTAGCAAAATTAAAAGATTCGGTTGTGGGCTCGGCCCGTCTGAAGGATGCGAAATTAGGTATGGGAACGGGTTGGGAGGTTAAATTGTCCATGACTTGGAGAAAGATGCGTTATCAAGTAAAATTCAGCTAGATGGTGATCAATATGTCACGAAATAAGACGATGTCCTTATTAATAGATAAATTGATCACGAAGCTACAAGAAGTCCAAGAGGACCATTCTACTTATTGTACCTCGCTTATTTGCTTATGCTAACCACCTTAGTCAGCGAGGGTTAAACGTGACAGTGACAAGAACTGCTTTCTTCTGCTGTTTCATTGCATGTTCCACATCATGGATAACGCAAGAGACGAGGTCGTTAGCAGACCTGCCAGAGAGTGCTCCAAAGAGTTGCTGCAGAACTGCCTTGTGAGTGAGGGCGGTGTAAGCCATTCGCCTTGCGACTAGTCTCTCAAGACCTTTGCCGAGAGAGGAGAGAAGTGCGATTGGCCTCCGTCCTTTAGCTGTACTAAGATTACGGCCAGGTTTAGGGAGAAGGATTACTTCCGCTAGCTTGAAGGCCTTCGGGAAGTGGTTCAATCGAAGTGAGCCCTCAAAGAGTACTCTCACTGCGTGACCAATTGATGACCAGGCTGTCCTAAGAAGACGAACAGAAATTGCATCTGCTCCGGGGGCTTTATTTTGACAGGCTGTTGTAACCCACTTGGCTTCTTCGTCCGTAACGCTCGATATCCATGGGAGGTTTCCGCGTCCTGGCTCGAAGTCCTCAGCGTCGACGTCGTTTTGGCTGGTGAACCTGCCAAGAAGTAGGTCGCGCAACAGAAGTGCTCGCTTTCCTGGGTCCGAAACAAGACCATCTGGAGTTTGGAGTGGTGGAGCAGCTGATGTAGGTTGCGGCTTTGCCCAGCGTGCCATCTGATACATGTCGACGTCGGTTGTTGCTTCGGAGAACTTACGTCGCCAGTATTGACGCTTTGCACTTCTGACTTTGCGACGGAAATCCTTTCTGCTCTCTTCGTCCCTAAAAATCCTGTACTCGCGTTTGGCCTGTGCGCACTCTAGCGTCCACCAAGGTGCTGTCCTACCCTTCTTCGCGCTCCCGCGTCTTCCGGTAGCTCTAATAACGTCGCTAATAATTTGGACCAGCTTGTTGGCGTGGTTGTCCACCGCGTCTACTGAGACTATCGGCTGCAGCTCGATTCCTTGAGCCCAACGACCTAGCATCTTTGCAAAGTCTTCGAGGGCATCGTCTGTCACTCGTACCGGTTGTCCAGTTTTTATAACAGCTCTGGCTTTCGAGTTCGGACGGGGGACGTCTCCTGCGAGAGTTCTGTGGTCCGATGTTGAGTCAAGCTCTATCGAGACATCTGCAAGGGCACCAGTGTTGGACCACACCAGGTCGAGTGTGTTTCCGAGATCGTGTGTCGAGACGCCCGGTGTGGAAGATAGGTCCATACCGTGCTCGAACATCCACTCGGTGAGCACCTGTCCGTCACCGTGTAGCCTAGTAGCCATTGGCTGCCAGTCGGTGTGAACGGCATTGAAATCTCCGCCAATTACTGTAGGCCCAGACGGAGACCATGATAGTAGCGGCAAAAGATCTGCTCCAGGAGCGCAGTATACGGAGACAAATGTGACTCCTTCTACCTTTACTGCAGTGAGATCTGGTGTCACAAACCATCACTGGGATGTCGTGTCGCACCCAGGCAACCGAGTTATGACGTGCATACAATAAACACAATTTAGGTATTGTAATGGTTACAGTGTTGTGATAGCAACAGTTGCCATTCAGAGTACTAGTTAGTTACTGTGTTATGGCTGTAAACTACTACACCCTTGGTTATAGTATTGAAGCTCGTGTACTTAAGGAAGCTCTAGGACTGGATGTGTACTGTAGCTTTTTGTCTTGTAAATTACTCATGTTTTAGAATCTAATTATTAATCTAAACATCTCGTCCTCATTATCAGCTTCTGTCTTCGTCCTCGTCTTCGTCCTTGTCCTCGCCCTCGTCCGTGACATCTGGTGATGTCACGCAGATTTCTTGCTGTTGGCACTTAATCCCTTTTCGCGTATAGATGAGGGAGCGTGGCCTTGAAGAGTTAGTAGCGACACGGGGAGGCAAATGCCTGTCGAATCCGGGATGCGACTTGGTGAGCCAGAGGCCGTCCTTGTGTTGAGTCCAGGGTTCCTGGATAAGTAGGACATCGGTTCCTGAATCCCAAGCGGATTGCAGGATGATGTCCGTAGCGGGGTCTCCTCTGCCCAAATTAGCACAGAGGAACGATATCGTTGTTGCCGTTGTGTGGAGCTCGGTAAGGTTGTGGTCCCTTACGGGCATTGAGTTACGTTAGTGGCTTTGTTGTCGGCAGTAGCCTCGGTGGCTTTCTGCTTTGCTTCCATCTCACGGATTGAAGCGTTCCGTTCCTTTTGACCTTGCTCGCGTATAACCGATAGCTGGTCTTTAGTACGCTGCACCGTTTTGCCGCCAACCCGGGTTGGTCTGGCCATACAGTGGGGTTCGATGGCTGCATGTGGCCCATGGCAGTTCATGCACCTTGGGATGGTCTGCTTACAGACAGATGCTTTATGCTCGATCGATCCACATCGTGAGCATCGCTCCGCTAGTGAGCAAATCTTTGTTGGGTGATGTCCCCAGCATCGGTTGCATTGCACAATTTTGGCCTTGCGTTGGAGCTCGTGTAGGCGACCACTCTCTTCGAAAAGTCGCTCACCCAGTTTTGGCTTACCGGTTGCAAAATGCAGCACCCAGTCGGTTGAGGGCCTAGCCATGCTTGTCGCGAACGCACGAGCCGAGGTCGGTCTGATGCCCGTTTTTAAGGTCGCTTCTTCTATCACCATCTCCGGTGTGACTGGTGTTGGTCCTTCTAAGGTATAGAGCCTATCTGGTACATTCGGAGCTAACACCGAGATCCAGTTTGAGGCGGCTTCCTGTTTCATTTCCGTGCTCTCCAAAAAGCACAGCCCCCGAGAGGAGCGCGTTTCTTGCTGCATCTCCTTCGGCTTGTATCGCGAACCCTGAGTTGACGACAGTGACCTGCTTGATTGCAGAGTTAGCCAAGCGAAGCTTGCTTGCGAGGCTTATTTTTATGTAGTGAGGAGACATTCGTCTCCACGGGTGGTCGGGCTTGACCCGCAGGAACACACGTTCGTCAGGGCGGGCCGGCTTGGAAGCGGGGGTACTTGGCTTGGGCGCTTGTGTAGGCCCAGTTGCTTTTGACTGTGACCCATTGACTGTTGTCGATGTTGATGCCGCTGGTTGTACAGGCTTAGTCTTTTTCCTCACTACCTGAGTCCAAGACCCCTCAGTAGCGATGGGGGTTTGTATAGAATCGATGTTGATTGGCCTAGTAGGCTTTGTCGAAGCCGGCTCTTTACCTTTCGCCTGACTGCTTTCTCTCGTGAGTATTTGTACTGGTCGTGAAGTGCTCGCGCTATTCTTTCCTCCCGGCCTAGTAGCCGACGTGGGGAGGGTTGTCGTCTTGCTGCTACTGGCAGCCTCTGATGGCCCACTGGATTGGGGCTGGGGGTTTCCGCGCAGGATGTTTGTGATAATGGCTTGTAAAGCCTCTCCGTTCTTTTCGACAGCTCGTCGGAGCTGTCTGTCGGTTGTGGCCGCCAGTAGGTTAATGTACCCACTGACGATACGCTCAGCCTCTGCAAAGCGTATGTTAAACGCCCTCGCTTCATCTGCGAGGAAGTTAGTCAAGGAAGCACCCATTGACTCGGGGGGGTTTGGGGGCGAGTGTTGACAGCTCGCCTCGCAGATCAGTTCTGCGTTTGTTTGTGTGTTGTGGTGGTGGTTGGGTGGCCCTGTGAGGACCATTTCGACGTCGGGACGCGTCGAGTTTGCGGGTGGGAGGGGGGGCCACGAGCCAGCCTCTGCGGAGGATTGGGGCGGCATGGCAAAGTAAATTTTGGGGCGGTAATCAGTAGTTAATGGAGTGTCATATTTAGAGGTTTCCTGGCGGACGTGGCAGACAGCTGGTCGGACTCTTTTGTAATTTCTAGGTGTTGTAATGCGCGTTAGAGCGTTGGGTAGCTCTGCAGGGACTGGACCGTCCAGCACGTGACTAAGGTCACGAGCTATAGACAGGCACGACGTTAAATTTAAACTAAAACTAAAACTAAAACTAAACAAGTTAAGGTTATGAGCCTAATCAAAACGTGCAAAACCAAAAGCAACGGCAGCTTGCTGAGCGTGGCTCAGTCGATTTCGGTTGACACATGGGCTAGGTTCCGTTCACGGCACGATAGATCAAAAGTTTGGGTCTCTTCTATTCAGTCTTCTAACAACTTCCCAATTGAGTTTGACTGGGAGGACTTTACGACTCACCAACAACCTCCCAAAATCAAAGGTAAAATTCCTTTCGCTTTCAACCTTACTAACATTGCGTGCAGGACTGGGCACTTGCTCGGCCTCATTTTAGACAGGCACCTCGACCGCGACATCAACATTCTCAACTTTTCGACACATTCCAAAGACGGCGCGAACGAAGACGCCTCACTCAGACAACGAATAATGTACAACAAAAGCTGGGGCACCTATGCCTCGGTTTTTAGCTCTCGATATCGGAATTTCAGCCCTCTCAAATGGGGGTTGAGCGCAATGCAAGGGAGAATGTGGGAATAAGGATATGTGATTTTCAACAGGCTGTTGGCACAGTTGGTCGGGTGCTGGATGTGCTTTCTAGAAGTGGTAGGTTGGATTCCTACACGGCCTGTTTAAGAGGGGACTACGGCTGCTCGTTGTGAAAGAGTACAGGAGGAATTATTGAGGTTGTCCCACGAAGGTTTTCCCTCAATGCATGGTCTGAGGATCATGGTGAATGCGTTCCTACCTATTCGACCTGATGTAACAAGCGTGAGGCACGTAGCAGGAAAAGTCAGTCACCGGATGGGCTTTGCTGGAAAATTGAGGAACTTGTATTCTAGATGTCCTCCATACGTGTCATGTCCACTGGATGGAGGGTGAAAGCCTGGCATTAGAAATGAAATTAAATGAAATAAAATAAACTAGATCGATCCAAAGGCTGGAATAAATACAAGACGAGCAGCTACGGAACAAGTCTAGTCCTAGACCTCCCTTAAGTACTCAAGAGTGGCTACTTGTCATAGAACGGCTTCCACATGAGGGTTACGGCCTGCTTATTAGTACCATTGTGGTATAGACCAAAACCGAGTTACTATGTTTTGTCTGGTCGACCAAGTCAGGGGTCTCTCTAGTAACATAGTTAATGTGTTCCGGTGGCTACAATGTTGCGATAGCAACAGTCACTAACCAGCACAGTAGTCAGTTTCTATGTTAAAGTTGTAGACTAGATGCCCTTGATTGAAGTAGTGTTGTGCTGGCTCAGTTGAGTTGTTAGGAGACAGGGTAAGGATGGATTGGCTGCTGTATTAGGAAAGGGTGGAAAATACAGGCCGGTGCACAGACGCTGTTCATGTCCTTTCAATCTCTTCACCAGCCAAGGTTAGAAAATTAATTTATCCAAATAATATCATACTTCACATCATCCATTAGATGATATTATCAATCGTTTGGACGCACATCTAGCACTACCTTCGTAGATCACTACTGTTAGTAAGAGTTTAAATTTGATACCTACTGACACCCATTGGCCACAGTGGTGCACACTCAGTGTCCAGTGTCCATCTCCAAGCGTGTGCGCGCAATCTCCGCAACTCATCATTGCACATGAGCCCGTGCTACTACAGCGACAGGCAGAAGTTATTTAATGGCTATACACCTCTCAGCTCATAACCACCACAACCTTGGCTTATCATGGAAGATGAGAGGTGGCTGGTCATTACTAGGTTTGACAGGCACATGAGACTAGTGGGCATTTCTCCCATAAATGTATATTTAAGTCCAACGTTCCCACAGTTTTAAAATATCAAGTCTTCTTTACTTCATCACATATATCATATCGTACGGAGTATATTTTCCAACAGATAGGAATAAGCCTCTCTACATTCCATATCAATGACTGTCTTCATTCCAAACTAGCACTAATTTCGACGCCTGTTACTCCTCATTGAAAGTACATTGTTTCCAGTTTGAGTCAACCAACTCGAAGAAGAAGTAGATTGGGAATAACCCGGTGTACTGAATTAAATACCATTGTAAACCTGGTTGTAGAAAAGAATGATTATTTAGACGAATATCAGAGGAATGGGGGACTTGCCATATGTTTTATTTTTAATAAAGAATGTAAATGACTTACGTTCCTGAGGAGAGGGAACAGAAGGGGTAATTTCATTGGATAGCTCATGAGTAGCAAATGCTGCACTTATTCGAACAGTTGAAATATCAAATATTTGACCACTATTACACTCAAAGTAAGATCCGTTCGCGGCAGGTATCAGTAGTAAGAGACCGGCCATCGCCGCGGTTGTAACAGAGCTGAAAAACTTCATTTCGAGGGTGTCGGACGTTTGGAATTAAATTAGAGCTCGGGACAACAAGCTGCTGATGCAAAGACCTGGTTTCGATGGAGAAGAATCACAAGATCAAATGAGCCTTGATTGTCGACTTTTTATGTTGTTGTTCTACGCCAGTATTTATGATGGCAAGAGTGAAATTTCCTTACTATTTCCTTCCGCATGTAAAATATTCCCATACTTACAGACTTCACGAGTCTTATTTCCATGATATCTACACATGTGCTTAGATAAATGGAAGCAGTATTGTGTTGGGCCTCTCCCACGGCGGATGGGGCCAAGGGAATGAGGAAGCTAATCTGACTAAAAAGCCGCTTCATCGATGAATACATAATCAAAGCAATCTTAATTCATCTGTGAAAAAAAGACTCAATTTTATTCAGCCAAGAGATTTACCAGGATACGTAATTGGTGTCCAATCTTCTATCTAACAAAAATATATGCTGGCACGGACTATTGTCTCATGCTGATGGGATATTTCTAGCTTAAAAATACCATGGATCTGGACAGAAACAAAGACATATTGATCAAGTTGACGAGCGTGGGGTTTTCTATCATGCTTGATTCATTTCTCTGCACAGCCAGATTTTCCCGTAGAGTCGGATCCCTTGTTGTTGTTTAATGTACTGCTTGAGTCATAGACTATCTAGAACAATTGAGCTCCTCTCTGGCTCAGGCCATACCTTGTACAGTTGTGACTTCTGGTCAGCCGGAATTGGCTATAGCCTTCGCTGTCTAATGCAGGATTAGCGTCAAACTATGTGGAGCCTATTTTCAGGAGCGGGAGCTTATAAGTGGCAACATCAATATTGCGATACTTCCGAGATTGAGACTCAAGGGTGGGATACGAGATCGAATTTACGGATGCACGGAGTTGTAGATAAAAAGCTGTGTCATTTGGTAAGATTTAAATTATTAATTTATTTCATTGTCCTGTCTGAGTTTATGAATATGTAGGACGTGCAGGTCCTCTTTGGGTACAGGCCAAGGATAACTATGCCATTAGTATATCCTCTCCTATGCCTCCCATACAGCTCCCCTCAAACCCTCACTCGATCATACACTTAGAGGAGCACTTTGCCCTTCATTATCTCCCCTCCCCAGCCAATGAAACGATAGCCATTTGCGGGTGCATGGCAGACGGACAAAATCGCAAAAGCCACTGGGTGCTGTTACGGCGTGCGCTAGGGATACTGGAGATCGCCTTCTGCCGAAGGCAATGAATTAATAATTATTAGGATTATAGCTGCTAACGAAGGATACTCAGATATAATCCAACTGGCGATATGCCAGGTGGTCAAAGGTCGGAGAACTACAGGATAGTCGAGAGACACGAAGTCAAGAAGTCGAGTGGCCGAGCAAGCGATCAAGGCTGATAGATTAGGGTGAACAGAAGTACGAATAATGTAACTACTAAATGAAAGACTGAGAATATCGGACTGTGAGGATCTAAGATGATGATATTACATAATTGCTAGATTGCAAGATCAAAGATCAAAATAACGAAAGATTGAGAAGCTGGAGAGCTACTATGTGGCAGCTCCAGCTTCCTTATATCTAACTCGAGACAGTACTTGAACTCAACTAAGATTATGGCAAATGTAGTCATGACGCCAGCCCTCCATCTCTAACTGTCAGAGTTTTCTCGGAAACCTTCTCCTATCCCCTTCACCTGAAGACCTTCTCCTTGAAGCCTCTTCAAGAATGCCTGGCCATAGCAGGTGCGGAGCTCTTCTAATACCGACGTTAGGACTAAATCCGGAGACATAGTGACTCTTCTGAAGCGTTCAAAGAGGCCGGTCAGCTGGGCGCTGCAGACTTGTGGGTACCTCGGAGAATTCACACTCAACCTTTCTGGCCTCCTTCCAACTCCTTCCTGAAGGTCGTGCTGAAATTTCAGAAAAGTCTTGACAGAGCGTGATTGCTGTATGGCAGCTTAGCCCAACTTCTTTTGTTCAATCCAGGGCGCTGGGAAGTGCCGTTGACTCATGGACAAAAGAAGCCCTCCTGGCTAATTAGCCGAAACCTCAATCTTGGCGCCCACAAACGTTCCGAAGTTGAAATCCCTTCGAAAATGTCAGTCCCAGCATCGTCTTCAGAGTCTGTTCCCCTCTCACACCGCATCTCAGCTGCCTTTTCTTTGTTAAATGGCTAGGGATATGGTGTACAAACAGGGGGTTGGATTAGGATACCAAAGTTGGTCAGGCGTTATGGAAGCACTGATGCCTTCACAATTACCATTTGCTTAATCTCACATACTTTTTTTTTGCATCAGACTTGAATTACGTATGCAGCTATCTAGCTATGACACAATATAGGAGAATATATACAGAAAAGATAACTCTATATACAAGAAGAGTACTCATGCCTCGGATTTCATTTGAAAGCACCACTGCGAAGTTATGGTGGGTTTTTCTTCACCCCAAGTCAACTCTCATTGGTGAACACTCACCCAGGGGAACGTTTCAAAAACCCTGGGTTATCCAAACATGCCTTCATCATCCATCGAATTCTCTCCGCGCGAAATATGGTTTTATGTGTCTCCTTCTCAAGTGTAGTAGGTGCCCAGGCTACCCAAATCATACCGGAGAGCACCGCTAGAAGGAGGACCACAACAGCTTCCATTGTCGGTTTATATTTACAATGTCAGCTGCATTCTCCGAACCTCAGTCTTGGCATGCTCAAAGCTAAATTCGTGAAAATACTTGCCAAAAGAATGTATTTCACGTCCATCGAGATTGTATCCTTTCTTTGCATCATCTTATGAACTTGTCCTGATTCCTCTCGCGCCTATTCCAAAGAGTTGTATCCAAGATTTGTGCGCCACGCTTTGATTCCTCCGTCGGGTGTAAATATCGGCGTGGGCGTTTATTTGCTGGTCAGCTGAGGCCAGAAGATAATCGATGAAAGGTGTGTTCATTTACAGGAGGATTGTGACGGCCCTGCATCATAGTAATGAGTAGGGGTGCAATGACATAATGATAGGTCTGTATTATAAGGAGTTACCCGGTATGGAACGCACGGGCCAGGTGTAAATTATGTGCAGTTATAGATCTGTAGATGCTTTCTTTCCCTTCTCTTCCTTAGTTTAGAATCCTTTATATTATAATCCTAATTTGAGTATCTATTTGATTCGACTTCGTCATCTCCTAGTTCGTGCTCTCTTCGGACCCCTCACAAGGATGAACTAAGTCGTACTTATAAAACTGTTGGAAATCCACAGCCTGGATGTTTGAAGTTTCCCTAGAATTGGAACAACAAAGGTTCTCACACCTGCGTCACGACTGGGGTCAGTAATAGTCACCTCATTGAGCATGTTTAGTCTACGAGACTATACTGGAACATGGATTTATGTGATATCCGTCGGGCATTGTTTTACTCACCGACCCCGTTCTCATTTTCATTGCTGGAGCATGGGAATAAGCTCGGGGTTGGTACTTGGTTTGGATTTGGATTTGGATTGCTGAGATACGTGTACATAATCTGTCTAGGAGCCTCCAAGACAGGTCAATCAACTTAGTTTATTCTATATCGCACTTCTCTTTCTATAGTTTACTATATTTTCTTCCGACTCATATTGATATTATTCTATTCGTAAATTGCACCCATATTCCTTGAGACGCCTTACTCATCGAACTCATACCGATATATCAACACTTTGTACAGAGTGACTTGTTTATGTCGTCTAATGAGGCCTTGGAGGCTGGAACTCCATCTTCCAGACTAGACGATGCCTCAACAGCAGCAGTTTTCGGTTCCTTAACCGCTTTAAACTTCTGCCGCCATCGCCGAGCACTGTAAAGAGAGCCGCCGCTCTTCCTAAGCTCCAGTCGCTGCTCTTCGGAGTGAATGACAGCGTCCTGGTCTTCCATCCATTTCTATCCAGGTATAATTCGATGTGTACTGTGCTGTACAACGTATAGCAGCAGCTTCTCCGTGATGTCTTCTGTTGAAATTTGTGCGCCTTGGCAATGATGAGTCGCATTAATATGGAACATAAAAAGGTTCGAGTATTACTAGCCACATCCATGCCGACTCATACTTTGACCAGCCTCACAATTATCTAGCATAATGTTGGAAATATCGCGCAATGAAATGGGCGCAATATTCATGGAACGAAAGTAGAAGTTGACTAAAAGAGTGTCATGTTCGGATTGCAGCTAAAAGTATGGAAAGTGTGCGCAACAAGTACAAGTGTAAGCGACACGTAGCCTAAGCCACACCATAAACGAGTGTGGCGCCATCTAGGCATAGAAAACCCCCAATAACCTCCTTATGCCCACGCCATACAGCCGCTCGTATATCTAATAGGTAGCCTGAAGCGCTACCATATTACCCATTCCAACCTCTTAAACACACACAAGATCGTGTCGGGAACCTAGACGAAATGGAGGGCCCATACGTCCACAACACTCCGTGTCTCCATTTCCAACACTCCTCCTGACCGACAAGATCGACCAACTCAGGTGAAACCATAGTATCCAGCAACCCGACTCAAGCAACATATGTGTGGCGGGAAAACATTACGTCCGGAGGGGAACACCTTTAAGTATGAGTGGCCTTAGAAGAAATCCCAACGAGGGACGGCGAGGAGACTGGAAGAGGTCCCGAGAGGCGGAAGAGAAAGGGACAGCTGGCTGTATAATTGTGCCTCGAACGGCATTGGCGGAAGAAAGAATGGCGACAAGAAAATAGGTCGATTGGTGAAAGTGCCAGCTTGAAGAAAAGTAAATCCGAAATATAAGAACAAGTGGTTGAAGTGCCAACTTGTTAGAGAATGTATCCGAAGGAAGGTATTCGGTAAGTGATGTCGAGTGGTAAATGCTCCAACCCGACAGAGAAAGAAAGCTTCCAAGTATAATAAATACAAGTCGGTATTGTGGCCGGCTTGAGTGAAAGTAGAAAATAAAATAAGTCGACCCGTAAATATCCCATCAAACTTTGTGTGCAAGAAATACTCCATAATCTAAAGTAGTCGAATTATATTGCCTCCTTTTCTATTCACTGCCTTCAACAGTCCTTAACTGAGACTGAAGATGGGTATCACGGCTCCTCCAAATTAAAGTACCCCTCAACCAAAAACTCTTCTGCTAAACCAGACAGAAGGCACACACGGTTGAGAACTCGGGGAGATTTGGAGGGAGAAAGATGCCGAGAAAGTGCCCCGGCCCCTCCAACGAAGAATATCCCTAAACCAAGAAACTCTTCTGCTACAACAGACAGAAGGTATAAATAGGCGAAAAGTTGGGAACGTATGGAGGGAGAATTGCGCCGGGAAAGTGTGAAAGACTTCGGTGGGCGATAATCGGCAAAGAAAGTGGACGTGAGGGTTCTGCAGAATTGATCGATCGATGAACTGTTACATCGTATCGGAGATGGGGCGGAATCGAAAGAATTGAATCCGAACGAGAAAATTTGACGACTATACTCAGTTAGTTAGAGTCCTATTGGTCTCATAATCTGTTGCGATTTCCGAGTAAGACGAGCAGAAAGTAAAGCTCAAAGAATATTGTTTCCATTAAAGTTCTAGGTTACATGTAAGACGCGTATTTATGTGTGCATATCCTAGAGTTAAAGTGGGTATGCAAACAACAATTATTGTTGAAAGTCATGTGATGGCTCTGTAATTGTATCACGTGTCTCGCTTAGTATTCCACACTTTCTGTAATTGTAAAGTGTTTAGATTGTAGAATAATCAACAGTATAAGAGTTGTAGTTATAATACACACAATAAATTCCATATTAAATTATATTATCAGGAATCTGATTTCGAGATCAAGTATCCACACGCAGCTGAATTAATAGCTGGTATGCAGTATACTCTTAACTCCACTGTCGCATAAATTTCAACAATTATTATAGTAAAAAGTCTTCAGCACAGCTGACCACGAAACAATTGTGCGGGGAATAAAGCAGTACTGACCCCGCACCATTAACGCCATCTTATTTGTCGCAAAGTAAACATGACTATGTTTCTCACTGCATTTGCAACTAGTATCATACTACCCCGCACATGCAAATGTATGAGAGAATAGCTTATTAGCAAAAAGAAGTTAAAATGTAGAATATAGCATGTATTATAGAGTATGTAGGAAAGTTGTTCATATTTGCAAGGAATGCCAATTATTGTAAGAAATATGGTAAATTCCAACACTCCCCCTGAACAACCTATCCGAAATTGTACAATCATCTAGAATTAAAGATTTCTGCGCAAAGTGGCTTAGCCTTTGGTGCAGATAGAGGCTTGGTGAGAATGTCGGCAATCATTTTGCCAGAAGGAATGTAAGAAATAGAAACCTCGCCTCAATTGACTTTCTCGCGAACGAAGTGGTAAGCAACATCAATATGCTTGGTTTTTGAAGAATTAGTGCCCTTTGCAATTGCCATAGTACTCTGGTTGTCGGTATATACTAACATGCCTCCCTTATAAATAAATTGGTCGGCGACATGTAGTTCCTTAAGCATGCGACTAACCCAGATTGACTGCTTCGAAGCTTCGGAGAGCGTAACATATTCGGCCTCTGCAGTAGATGTCGAAACAGATTTCTGTTTTCGGGACTGCCAAGAAATGGGGCCGTTTCCAAGCATAATTATATATCCACTTGTAGATCGCCGGGAATGAGTGTCGGAAGCGAAATCAGAATCAGAAAAAAGAATTGCTTTAGGATCCTGAGAATGAGAAGCAGGCCCAAAGCTGTAAGTAATACAAAAATCGAGAGTGCCTTTCAAATATCTGAGCACCCTACAGACACTCTTCCAGTGTCGCTGAGAAGGGGAAGAATTATAACTACCGAGTTGTGAGATAGCGAAAGAAATGTCGGGACGAGTGCCGTTTGCAGCATAACCAAGGCTTCCCACAGCGCTGGAATAAACTGACTCATCTGCGCTAGTGTCACCCTCCAGAGATGGAAGGATCCCTTCGTACCCGTCAAGAGGCGAAGATGATGATTTTGCCTCCTCTAAACCAAAAGAATTAATTATATCAGAAATATACTCGGACTGAGAAATTTTGAGGGTCCGAGTACTTCGATCGCGGGTGATTTGCCATCCAATCACTGTGGTAAGTTCACCAAGGTCCTTAACTGGAAAAGCCGATGAAAGTCGCTTCTTCAGGTCTAGAATATCGTAAAGATGCTTCCCACAGATTACCAAATCGTCGACATAAACACCCAGTGCGACAGGTTTTCTGGAGTGCACATAGATGCACTGATCGCTTGAAGAAGAAAGAAAATTGAGAGAAAGTAATTTAGAATTAAGCTTATCATTCCATGCCTTGCCTGATTGTTTGAGCCCGTATAGAGCTTTATTCACCTGTAAGAATTTCGAACCAGACATACCTTCGGGTGCTTTCATAAAAATAATCTCCTGGATATCTCCCTCTAGGTATGCTGTTTTTATGTCGATTTGGTGAATTTCCCAGTCAAGGTAGGCTGATGTAGCCAAAAGAATCCGCAAAGAATCCATCCGAAGAGTGGGCGAATAAGTTTCAAAGAAGTCGACGCCATAGACCTGACGAAATCCTTGAGCGACAAGTCGTGCTTTAAATCTGCCATCTGATTTGACGTTAAAAACCCACCTTGATCCAATAGGTTTCCTCCCGTGAGGAATATGAGTAACGGGAGTAAACACCTTCTTTTCAGTCAGTGACTCGAGCTCTTCCTTGATCGCAGCCTTCCATTCTAGATGATTGGGGCCATTTATTGCCTCTGAGAAATTTCGGGGGATAGGGGCATCCCCACCGACGTAAAGAAGTCGATGCTCCGGCTGCAAATTAGACCTACTCTCAACCTGTTTGGCTATCCTATTACTTCTTCTAAGACTTGCAATAGGAGGTTGATCATCTGGATCATTCTGCCCTATTGAAGCAGCTGGATGGAGCGTAACAGTTGGAGTGGTGCTGGAAGAATTTATTGAAGTTATGCCTTCATCAGGAATTAAAAGATTTTCCTGAGAGGCAACGGAAGAAGTAGTTGAGAAAGAAATAGGATGAGATTGGTAAGAAAAATCCATCCTTGAGAATATGGGGTTGGAGTTAGGCCCCTCAAAGCTTGAGTAATCTTCTTTGTTGTGATTTGAGCTGCCAATATTTCCAGACTCAATTTATAAATCACCAAATTGCTCTTGAGCGGACCTACTCCAATCCCGGATTTTATCCTCCACAAATCGGGAATTTGCCGAGACGACAATTTTGTTGCGGCCCTGCTTCGAGGGTAAGTAAGCACGGTATTGTGTTGGCGAATCACAATAACCGATAAAGATTCCCTTAAGGGAGGTTGAAGAAAGCTTGTATTGTTGGAGGTCTTCACTATCTATAAGAACGTAACAGAGAAAGCCCCAGACTCTCAAGTGAGAAAGGCCAGAAGAAAAAACCGTGAAAGATTTCGTAAGGAGAAATCTTTTGGTGAGAATGAGGAAGACGGTTAAGTAAGTAATAGGCCGAAGAAATTGCAGCATCCCAAAATCGAAGAGGAAGATGTGCATGAGAAAGCATACACCTAGCCATCGTGACAAGCGTTCTATTTAATCGCTCTGACACTCCGTTCTGGTGCTGCGTATACGGGGCACTCTTTTGATGAGAAATGCCCCCAAAGTTGATGAGATTATACTCGGTGCCGCCGTCACTTCAAAAAGCTTTAATTTTCTCCCCGGTCTGTAGTTCCTTTGATTCCTTGTATTTAATGAAACAAGGGGGAACCTCAGTGAGACTCCGAAGTAGAAAGACTTCACTCTCAGATGAAAAGTCATCGGTGAAGCTGACAAAGTAATTGGCACCGAGTATACCAGTCGCACGACACCTCCCCCACGTGTCAGAATGAACCAGCTGTAGAACACTCTTTGGCCGGAGAGAGGGGTCTCGACGGATTTTCTCAACCTGTCTGCAAGAAATGCAAACATCACAGTACTTAATTGACTGTAAGAAAGAATTCTTTTCGAAAGAGACCTTCTTGTCGATCTTCTGATTTAATTGGCTGTTATCAAGTAACGAAAGAATTCCAGCACCGATGTGCGCACATCGGTGATGAAGAAGCCAATAAATTTCAGATGCTAATTTCGAAGGTAAAGAAGTTGAAGAAGTTGCAGAATTTAAAGAAAAATTTCCGCGAGAAAGGGACGATTTATCCTTCGTTATTAAAGCAGCGGAAGGCACGTCAGAAAAAGAAGAATAGTTATCGCAAGAAATAGGCGATTTTCCCTTCGTGATTAAAGCAGTGGACGAGGTGAAGTTAGAAGATGAAGGAAGGTGCGACAAAAGTTAAGTACGCGAAGAAATTAAAGACTTGGGTGAAGAATTGACGACGTTGAAGCAGAATAAGCCGTCTTTTACCCGAGCGGTTGCTAAAGAATTATTGTCCTCTCCGTGAACAATATACAACCCATTTTTAGAAGTGTGCATTACATAGCCATTGGAATGCAGCTGAGAACCAGAGACGAGTTTCTTGGTACAAGCAGGAAGGTACCAAACGTTGTCGAAGGTGATAGTTCTACTCAATGAACTATCAGAGAAATTGCCGACATCAAAACTGACAGAGCCGATACCCTGAACCTCAAGAACATGCCCAGATTTAGTCTGGACATATTTTTAAGTTGCAGAGAGAGAAGTAAAATAGCTTCTGTCCGCCAAAATATGGTAAGTAGATATCTCGAGAGTCGTGAGTAGGAAGATGTGTTAGATGGGGCGAGATAGAGAAGAGAGATGTCGGAAGTGCTTGAACTTAGTTCAAAAAGATAAAGAGTAAGCAGGTGAATGGAAACTAGAAATCGCTGAAGAAAAAAGGAAGACAGAGTCAGAAGTATTTACACCCAGAGATAAGTAGAGCGAGTTTGGTCTCAAAATCTGTTGGAAATATCGCGCAATGAAATGGGCGCAATATTCATGGAACGAAAGTAGAAGTTGACTAAAAGAGTGTCATGTTCGGATTGCAGCTAAAAGTATGGAAAGTGTGCGCTACAAGTACAAGTGTAAGCGACACGTAGCCTAAGCCACACCATAAACGAGTGTGGTGCCATCTAGGCATAGAAAACCCCCAATAACCTCCTTATGCCCACGCCATACAGCCGCTCATATATCTAATAGGCAGCCTGAAGCGCTACCATATTACCCATTCCAACCTCTTAAACACACACAAGATCGTGTCGGGAACCTAGACGAAATGGAGGGCCCATACGTCCACAACACTCCGCGTCTCCATTTCCAACACATAAAGTAGTAAATTGTGTCCTTCACTTATCTGTAATAATTAGTTTAAATAGCGCTGTGATACGAAGTGGGTTTATACAACAATTCTCCACTACAGTTTTCAGACTCTTCAATCTCCCAACTCGCTTCACTACGTGATATTAAACACAAGCCTAACAGCTTAAGCTTCTCTACACAACTTCCATACAACAGGTTATGACCCGGTGCCCATAGAAAAACATTAATATCCTAGATTTCCCTTTTCCTTATTGTCCAATCAATCATCCAACAGTTCAACAGAAATGGCAAATCTATCTTCGAACCAAACCTCCATCCTCGATAAAGAACGCGAGAAATATTTCGCAAAGCGATTTAACTGCTTGATGCAAAACAAATCGTTCTCTAATTTTACCCAACTAATCGGACACAATACCTACGAGTCATGGGCCACAACAATGGAGGCAATCTGGAAAGGTCAAAAGCTCCATGAACTCTTTATTGATAGCAAGAAACCAAAGGAAGATACTTGCCTCGAAGAGCAGGAAGCATTCAGCGCATTGTCAACAATCGCTATTAATATATATACCCTTGTGATATGTCCAAGTATACTCAGAAAAATTCTCAAGTTACAAGACCCTCACAAAATGTGGAATTTTTTGATTACCAAATATCTTAGGACCAATAATTTCACATTAGCCCATCAGCTAGGATCATTTATGTCGCTTTCGAGCACATTCGATCTCAGTGGCACAATATAAGCTTTCATAGACGTGTATGAGAATGAATACTTCCGGACTGCTTCTTCTGCCCGCGAATCCTCCAGCCTCAGCCGTCAAAATATTGTAGATTTGTTAGGTGATGAGATAAAAAGAGATTTAATATTGGCATTCATGAGTCGACATCACAAGAATATTGTTGACAACTTGATAACAAAGGATAATCTATCCTATACCAAAGTAAAGCAGCGTCTTCTTGACCTTGATCATGAGTTACCCCTACAATCCTCTACTCATACAGCTCACGTCACGTAGTTTAAGAAATTTAAACACGACACTTCAAGAACAGCCAGACCTTCAAAGGTAGCTAAACCTAGACATCCTATAGACTCTATAGCCAAACAATGTTCCTTTTGTAAAAGACATTTTCCGCTCTAGTATAAAGGTCATGTATGGAATACTTGTATCAGACTGCATGAAAGAAATAATAGACTTAACGATATCCATGAACGAGCAAATATTTCCGTCTATGGACCTCAAGAAGTTACTCATCATCCTATCTATTTTGATACCAGTGCAACAGCTCACACGTGTCATTACCCAGGAATATTTGAATAAATTTCAACTTGCTCCAGTCATGTAATGTCTAGTTCAAATGAAAAGATACCAATCGAGGGGAAAGGAACTGTCGTTTTAATCTGTATATGTGAGCAGATGCATATCTGTGCATAACCAGCTCTAGTAATATAGTTGTATGACATATGAGGATTATGGAGTCAGGGGTCAAGGTCTGGGAGTTATGCAGGTGTTGCAAATGATCCGAGCGCGCAAGCACATAGGGATGGCGCTCTTCCTGATGGTACCAAGGCAGAGAACGTTGGAAATGGAGACACGGAGTGTTGTGGCCGTATGGGCCCTCCATTTCGTCTAGGTTCCCGACACGATCTTGTGTGTGTTTAAGAGGTTGGAATGGGTAATATGGTAGCGCTTCAGGCTGCCTATTAGATATATGAGCGGCTGTATGGCGTGGGCATAAGGAGGTTATTGGGGGTTTTCTATGCCTAGATGGCACCACACTCGTTTATGGTGTGGCTTAGGCTACGTGTCGCTTACACTTGTACTTGTAGCGCACACTTTCCATACTTTTAGCTGCAATCCGAACATGACACTCTTTTAGTCAACTTCTACTTTCGTTCCATGAATATTGCGCCCATTTCATTGCGCGATATTTCCAACAGAGAACCTTAGTAACTTGTTATAAATTGTCAAGGATTTCTAGGAGGAAATATCTCGAAGAACAAGTGTACAATTTCGGACAAGAATATATTGATAGTTGTATAGGATATCGAATTCTCTTCTCAATATGAATTAATAAAATATAATGTTTCGTTTACTTAGTTTAACATATACAAATAAGCCAATCCTTAAATACAGATTCCCGAGGCTTTGGTGATCCCGAACTCCCAGTGATCTAGCTACAACCAGCCACTCAATTACTGCATGGTGGCATTTCCTAGCCACTGCATTTCAGATACTATTGAACCTCGTTTCCCCCAGCTGAGCTTAATTGTATGCAATAGAAACAAGTAAATTGATCTTGATGATCAAACTAGAAATCTAAACCTTCATACATACGAAGTCTAGATTTCCAACATAACTTAGTTACAATACTAGATTGAGCCAATAACGTTTACAGTATACTATCAATTGGTTATGTTTCTATATTTAGAATTTATGATATGCAATATTTTCATGGATAAACGTAGTAGAAGCTAGGATGGTGTCTCATGGGTAGTTCCATGCCAAAACACAACTCGGTGTTAGATTGAGTTCCTAAACAATTAGGACATACTCAGGAACATAGGGTCGTTTCATAGGAATTACGTAGTATCACTGTTCGGGACAGTGCTTGGGGCTGTTCTATTATCTGATGTACATATATACCCAGTGTGAAGAAGTATTCTTCTTCACGCAATGCCTTCTGTTTATACTTATACCTAATGTTCACCTGCTTATCTCTTCCCTAAGGAAGACCGCCGTTATTGTACCATCCTCACCCATTACTTACTGTCAGGCGCAGGTTCACTAGGCGCAAGACTCGAGGCGTAGGAGAGGGCGTAGCGTACGATGTACTGAGGAAGGACGCCTGGTGGAAACGCGAAGGACTTTCTAGAGAAGTGGTAAATGGGAAAGCTGGGAGTCGTTCTAGGTAAGATGGCCGGAGGTGACGGTAGGTCACTATAGGTGGCAGAGGACGAGAGTGAGATGTAATTAGAATTATGTAACTATTCCTAAAGACAGAAAACAAAGCGTGGAGATCTCAGTCTCGGAAATGAAAACTACATAACTGTCCTCGCTTGATAAGAAAGCCTGGTGGGACTAAACAAGGAACCCATAAACCCTGCCTAAGGCATTTCTCCAGAATCCTTACACTTACTTTACCTTTACCTCTTCTGTGAACCCTATACCTCACGCTTATTTATACCTCCTACTCCTAGGAATCACTACTATCCTCCACATCTATAACGTACTTGTACCTAACTCGTATCCTATGGAATACCGATAATACAGTGCCTTGAGATATATGTTCGCAACCTACCCTTGCCATTATTTCCTTGGAAGAAGGCCAGATCCAAAGGATATATGCTTCAAGATGATGTGTTCGGATTAGGTCTTAGTCAACAATGTCTAGCCTAATTGTGCTAGGTTGCAGGCTACTGTTACAACTATTCATGGGGTCATATTCAGGGTCGTGAAGTAGTTTCGGTTTGGTATGGGTTATGAGGTTGATACCTGAGTGTGTCTCATAGTAGTCCGGCGCGCAACTCAAGTACCAAATACACGATAAACCTCAACCCCAGAATGATGATACAAATCAAGTTTGATATGCTAGGTCCTGTATGGCTAGTATGTATGGGATATGGGGGATTTTACCTGTAGATAGATAAAGACGCTGTAACCCTCTGATAGTTGGGACAAGTCTTCTACCAAATAATACCGGAATCAATCCTAGCCTCTCAATAAGCAATCTCATGAATTATTTCCGTGTCTGTCATTACAGACCAATATACAGAATTCAGGATCAAGATTAAGAAAATCGATCATGATAGTACCTCAATGAGGATTTATAAAAATAATAAAACATGGTTAGTGTTATAATGGAAGTTTGGTAGAGAAGCTTAAGCTGTTATGCTTCTGTTTAATATCACCTAGTGAAGCGAGTTGGGAGATTGAAGAGTCTGAAAACTATAGTGGAGAGTTGTTGATTAAACCCACTTAGTATCAGAGCGCTACTTAAACTAATTATTACAACTAAGCGAGGGACACGATTACTGGCTTATTGTGGATAATTGGGAGGCTGGTCAATGTATGAGTCATCATGAACCTAGCCAGAGAACTTATACCTTTCTACGCTCCATGTTAATAATACCCTTTATTACCATATAGCACCAATTTCAACAGTTAGAAGCTTATTACTATGGTCCATTACCCGTGATCAAGGAACGGACCGAAAACTATGAAACTGCATGTTCCACCTTGAATTTTGGCATGAGGCTCTCTGTCATTCAGCACCTTCAATGATGTCTAAGACAGATAAGCTCATCCAAAACTCTGGTATTATACCAAGTCCACCAGAAAACTTTTACTGTGATGCTTGCATGTCTTCGAAGTCGGTACACCATAAACCACCCCCATCTATTTTCCGAGCAAAACTCAAAGGAAAATATATACATTAAGATATTGCAGGGCCGCTCTCTGTTCCGTCGTATGGCAACGCTTCATACTACATAAGTTTCATAGATGATGCAACACGATGTGCAACCATCCGATACCTAGAATATAAATCTGATGTGGTGCAAGCCACTATAAATTTTATTACGGCCTTGGAAACGCAATATGATTGCAAAATCAAGTTTCTTAGAACAGATAATGGTGGCAAATATTCCAATGAATCACTACCCAGATTTCTTGCTCAGAAGAGGATAAGTCACTACTTAACACCTCCTTATTCCCCAGAATCCAATGGTGTAGCCGAAAGGCTTAATAGGTCGATTTCTGAAGGAATGCGAGCAGTGCTAAACAAAGTCAAAGATAAACAGTTGTGGGCTGAAGCAGCACAAACATTTGTTTACACTAAAAATCGTACTACACATGGCTCTGTAAATGGACAGACCCCATATGAAGCTTTCCTTGAGAGAAAGCCATCCATTTTACACCTTCAACCCTTTGGAAGAGAATGCTACATGCACATCCCCATGGCAAAGCGACCATCTGGAAGCAAGCTTCTACCAAGGGCAGAGAAAGGTGTGTTCGTTGGATACTCTGAAGTTGATCATCCCTATCGAATATTTGTTCCTGAGAGTAAACAGATCATTATATCAGCAGATGTGAAATTCCTGCCTCATAAAGTTGATAAGTCTGTCTCAAGGATAAAGGTTTGACAGTATTCCACGGGGTGCGTTGTATGGTCTAGTGAAGATACAGGTGGTAAATGATGATATTTAATGGGTCAAAGTGATAACAGGTCTTCTCTAGGAAGAGATGAATGGGCAACTAGTTGCAGTAGATGTTACACGTGGGTCTTGCTGATGAAGACTGGGCAATGGATAGATGGTCTTCCCGAAGAAGAGATTGGTAAACAAATGTATAGTAATGGATGAGTAAAGAAGACGTTGCGTGAGGAGTAAAGCACTCTCACGCTGAACTACTATATTCAAGAATAGAAGCATTTGCCAGCCGGAATTAATCGTAATCGATTCTTGCCAATATCTTCGCATTGGTGGCTGTGTTCTTGTCCTTCTCTTCATGACTCTTTTGTATATCGTTACATGAATTTGTACATGACTAACTGTATAGGGGAAGCTATTATTAAATTGATGGCTATAATTAACTACCCCTTCATCTTGTCATAAATTCATATTATTATTTAAAATTCCAATTAGGGATCTGTGAAAGTCTGTCCCAGAGAAATCCTCTGATCTCTACCCGCATTTCATGAGCCAACCAAACTTAGCAAACCCATCACTGATGTTGAACAGTTTGTTGAATTCGCTAAATGTCGAACAAGAACAAAAGACTCGAAATATCAATCAAAATCAAGATTCACGTCACGCTGTTCAATTCAATTTAAGTGAGCCATCATCACAAGACCCGTCATCAATTCCAGCTACTGTTCAGCTTGAACCCCAGCCAACAACAAATTTGTCAAATCCGCCCGACCCATCAAATGAAGATTCAAGAACATCCGTCAATTCTAGACCAAAGTGCACAATACGTCCTCGGACATATGAAGACACAATAACGGGGGAATGGTGGAAAGCTTCTCGTGATCTTCGTGAACCTGAATCGCAGATTTCAATTTTTGGCAATGGAAATGAGTCAGCCATGTTAAATATTCATGATAAATCTGAGCCCAGCTCATAAAGTGTTGCAAAGTCATCACCTAATTGGGTCTACTGGGAAAAGGCATTTGATGAGGAGATAGCATCCCTTAAAGATAACGACGTTTAGGATTTTGTTCCTCGACCGAAAGGACGAAAAGTTGTTAATGGTAAATGGGTGTGCAAAATAAAAAGAGATGCACATGGGGAAGCCGAACGATACAAAGCACGTTACGTCGCCAAATGATTCTCACAGATCCAAGGGCTTGACTATGACAAAACCTTTGCTCCAGTTATACAACTTGATTCATTAAAGTTAATCTGTCACGGGTACTAGCGTTGGCATGGTGATACCACTAGCATGGCAATTAGGTGAGCACACATACATGTAGATTCCGTAGACCATTTAGTATCTCCTTTATGCAACTACAGATATATTACCCTGAAGACTGAGTTATTGCCTAACTGCCCGTGAAAGTTAGTTGTATCTCTTTAATTGCAAGCGTGCTAGGTTACTTTTTCAATCCGAGTCAAAAAAAAGACTAAAAAAACAAAAATATTGTTGCGTGTCGCGATCCTTTCAATCTACAGCCCTTTTGTTTTTTTACACCGAGCCACCAAATACCGAAATCAACAAGTAACCGAGCCGTGAAGCTACCTAGAATTTGAACCAAGTAATTGAGATTGGGATAAATATTGTTGGACTATTTTGGAAATAGGAGTAGAAGGTAACAAATCATCGAAGGGTTGTTCTTCTATTCTCTGGCTATCGAGTATCTAAAATACATAGTTTTCCTCATATGAAACCCTACTAGATAACTCGCCGGCAATAATGCTACCACCGAAACATACCAAAACGTGCTCAGGACAGATAAGATTATTATATCATCGGAAACATAAATGTAAACCCAATTCAAAGTATGAGTTATGTAAAATCCGAACAAAAAGATATTTTCCTTGATACACATCATGTATCAGCATTGACTTCTCAGACCTGAGTCATGTTATGAGTAAATTCGGGTAAACTTAGAATAACCTTAGTTCAACACCATCAACCCATGTCACGTCTAAATAGATGTTAGGTTTTTCCTTTCACATACAAGATTTCAAATTCAATGTAGACGACCAGGGGTTCACACTGATATCCAACCAGAGGGCAAAAGGCCCAAAAAGGGGACCAGGGCGCCCGCGAAAACAGGTCATAGTCTTAGCAACACAGCCACTATCAGCTCCTTCGGGGTCAACCTCAAAACCAAAGGCATCCATTTTCAACACGCGAGGGAAATTGAAGGATGCAGAGTTATACTTAGCTAGTTGTGTCTCGAACTAATGGCCCATTGCACTTCCTGTAGGTTAACGAAGAACTACAGCAAAAATTTGAAGGGGTAGGGGGCTTTTATCGGAAGGTTTCCCTCTCATGTAAAATATCTACTAGTAGAGTTTATATCCACCTGTATGGGCCAATAGGACGACAAATCAAGTTAATGGAATCAAAATCAAAGTATAATTATTTCAACAAAGTAAAGGATACAACTCCTCACTTATAGCAGATAATTTGAGGCTGGCCAGTGTATAAATAACCATGAGCCTAGGTACCAAATAGGAATAAGCCTCTCTACATTCCATATCAATGATTGTCCTCATTGCCAACCAGCACCAATTTCAACGCCTGTTACTCCGCCTTGAATGTACATGGCTCCCAGTCTGTGCCACCCAACTCGAAGAAGTAGTAGGTTGGGAATGTCCCGGTGTACTGAACTAAATACCATTGTGAACCTGGTTGTAGAAAAGAATGATTATTTAGACCAATATCGGAGGAATGGGGGACTCACCATATTGATCATTTACAACGTCGAACGCAAATGACTTACGTTCCCGAGGAGAGGGAACATCAGGTTCAATAGTATGGGATTGCTCATGAGTAGCCAATGCTGCCTTTATTCGAACAGTTGAAATATCAAATATTTGACCACTATTACACTCATAGTAAGATCCGTTCGCGGCAGGTATCAGTAGTAAGAGACCGGCCATCGCCGCGGTTGTAACAGAGCTGAAAAACTTCATTTCGAGGGTGTCGGACGTTTGGAATTAAATTAGAGCTCGGGACAACAAGCTGCTGATGCAAAGACCTGGTTTCGATGGAGAAGAATCACAAGATCAAATGAGCCTTGATTGTGGACTTTTTTTGTTGTTGTTCTACGCCAGTATTTATGATGGCAAGAGTGAAATTTCGTTACTATTTCTTTCCGCATGTAAAATATTCCTATACTTACAGACTTCACGAGTCTTATTTCCATGATATCTACACATGTGCTTAGATAAGTGGAAGCAGTATTGTGTTGGGCCTCTCCCACGGCGGATGGGGCCAAAGGAATGAGGAAGCTAATCTTTGACTAAAAAGCCGCTTCATCGATGAATACATAATCAAAGCAATCTTAATTCATCTGTGAAAAAAAGACTCAATTTTATTCAGCCAAGGGATTTACCAGGATACGTATTTCGTCTCCAATCTTCTATCTAACAAAAATATATGCTGGCACGGACTATTGTCTCATGCTGATGGGATATTTCTAGCTTAAAAATACCATGGATCTGGACAGAAACAAAGACATATTGATCAAGTTGACGAGCGTGGGGTTTTCTATCATGCTTGATTCATTTCTCAGCACAGCCAGATTTTCCCGTAGAGTCGGATCCCTTGTTGTTGTTTATTGTACTGCTTGAGTCATAGACTATCTAGAACAATTGAGCTCCTCTCTGGCTCAGGCCATACCTTGTACAGTTGTGACAGCTGGTCAGCCGGATTAGCCTATAGCCTTCGCTGTCTAATGCAGGATTAGCGTCAAACTATGTGGAGCCTATTTTCGGGAGCGGGAGCTTATAAGTAGCAACATCAATATTGCAATACTTCCGAGATTGAGACTCAAGGGTGGGATACGAGATCGAATTTACGGATGCACGGAGTTGTAGATAGAAAGCTGTGTCATTGGCTGGGATAATAATCATGTATAAAGTAACTGTTAATATCCTCTTCAATCTGTGGCTCACCATAGATTGAAAATAAACTACTTCTGGCCATAAGGTTGCCCAAGAGCCTATGCTTAGACTGTGAAAATAGTGCTTCTATTCTCATTTGTTACTTGCAAGGTCATTGATATACTTCCCGTGTGTTGAAATTGGTGCTATATGGTGATGAAGGGTATCATTAACATGGAACGTAGAAAGGTATAAGTTCTCTAGCCAGGTTCATGATGACTCATACATTGACCAGCCTCCCAATTATCCACAATAAGCTAGTAATCGTGTCCCTCGCTTAGTTGTAATAATTAGTTTAAGTAGCACTCTGATACTAAGTGGGTTTAATCAACAACTCTCCACTATAGTTTTCAGACTCTTCAATCTCCCAACTCGCTTCACTAGGTGATATTAAACAGAAGCCTAACAGCTTAAGCTTCTCTACACAACTTCCATTATAACACCGTGATCAATAGCCATTCAGCTCATTGTTTACTCATAGAATCCAGCTGTCTTTTCAACGGAACCGTCAAACCAAAAGAAATGCTAGGAATTGAAACTGCGTGCGCGGGAAAAAGTCTCAAAGTCTCAAAAACTCTACAACCCCAGCCAGGCGGAGGACGAAGGATTAACACCTGTCAGTGGTGTCCACTACGAACCTGGGGGTGAGATAATACCCTAGAGGCGAGATTCAGTCACGACAAAGGGCGAATTTGAGAGTTGTCGTCGAGTTGGCGATCGGGAGGAGTGGCGCTGGCTCATTTTTGGTCGAAAATCCGACTTTCAGAGATTTCACGACTGCACAACTCAACGAAATCAACCATGTACACCCCAGATACGGACCGCAGACAGGCCATAACCTGTCTGATGTTCCTACTACAACAACCGACACCTTCAAGACCTTAATTTCTTTTTCCGGAAAATCAATCCCAACCAAACTCATCTCGCGGCCCTCTCCACAATCTGTTAGGCTCAGCTATGTAGTATGGTAGATCTAGTAGCTGGTGCATATGTAGTTATTATGGCAGTATGGCATTATGGCACATAAAGGATATCCAGTCTCTACATAACAGCACTACAGGTAGTACTGTGTGCAGTATGAGAGATAGGTTGATGATATAGGATAGATGGCATGGCTGCTCAGTTGGGAGCACACTTTGGTGCGCTGCATACTGGTTACGTGATCAGATTACAAGCGAACAAGCTAGGGAATAAGAGACGAGGCTTCCCCAATCTGTAACATAATCATTATAATAGTTACTTCACTTCTATATACAAATGAAGATATCTGTCAAACATGGAATTGTTTGAATGGTATGGCTTTGATCAAACTACGTCGTTTGATGAGTCGTAGCGCATTATTGAGAGCTGTTTTGGGTTGGGGTATTTCCTTGGGTGTTTGAAGGGCAGTCTCAAGCAGAACCACGATGTTTCTAGAAAGTATCAGTCTTGATACACTGTGGGAAGACGCTCGTGCACTTCATCATCACACGTAGATATTCTCAGGAGATATGTGTATATACAGTGGTTTTTTCTTTAGACTAGGAGAGACAGACTTTCACGAAAAGATTTTTACTTTACATTTTTCAATTGACCCTAAGGGTCTAACAATATCTCTCCACAAACTATCTTAGCTGTTCCAGCGCATGTGTACGTTCCCAAATCATATACCAAGTAAAACACAATCATCTCACCACCTACCGAAGCAATCCCATACCTCCAAAAGTCAAATCGCCAACAAAGAAATAAGAGAATGTCCCCCACTCCGCAACTGCCAGTCGCTGTGAAGGTACGGTCGAAAAACCGGCCTTAAATGTGTCCTTATCTCGGCCAAGAGCACCAACAACTTGACCTGCGACGAATTGCCACCGACGAAATACTTACGATATTTCGCCGGCATACCAACTAGAGAATTTGAAAAAGGCTGGGGCACCGGTGCCTCGGTCTTGAGCTCTCAGTCGTATTTTCGACCTCCTCGGTTAGGGGTACGGCAGCGACGGCGCAAGGCCGGAGGGGAGGACATTTTACAAAGATTCTGGGTTGGTGAGGCTTGCTTAAGGACAAATGGATCCTGTATGGGGGGAAAAAGGGAATAAAAACTGAGGAGGCGTTGGTGGGCAGCTGGATGATGTCTCTCCTGAAAAGAACAACCCCTGGATGAGATGAGGAGATGCTGAGATGAGCCAAAGCTTGGACTGCATTGAAGGGAAAATTTACACATTGCGAAGGTGTCAAGGGCTCTGGCGCGTGGTGCCCGAGGCTATGGAGGAATTTGCGCTTCGATACTTCAAAAGATGGTTATCTGGACGGTTAGGATTGACATGATTCAACACATGAATGAAGTCTGAGATAGTCTAGTGTTGTGCTGGCTCGGTTGAGTTGTTAGGAGACAGGGGAGCGGAGGATGGGCTGCTGTATTAGGAAAGGGTGGAAAACACAGGCTGGTGCACAGACGCTGTTCATGTACTTTACAATCTCTTCACCTGCCGAGTTTAGTGAAAAAATCTATCCAAAATAATATCATACTTCACATCATCCATTAGATGATATTATCAATCGTCGGGATGCACATCTTGCATCACCTTCATAGATCACCATTGGCAGTAAGAGTTCACATTTGATACCTACTGACACCCATTTGGCCACAGTGATACACACTCAGTGTCCATCGTGCCATCACCCAGCGTGAGCGCACCATCTCCGCGACTCACCATTGCACATGAGCCCGTGCCACTCCACCGAAGGACAGCAGAGTCATTTAATCGCCATATACCTCACAGCTCATAACCACAACATCTAGCCATTAAATTGGGACGAGGTAGATGTACTGAATGGTAGTCAACTTGAACCAGCCCGGCCCCACCCGTGCTGAAGCTCCAGAAGGAGTGCGACGGGAACCTCTGTACCTAGCACGTAAATGAACAAAACTAAAAAAAACCCCCAGCCAGGTGAGGCCTGGACACCGGAGTCGCCTAAGGTGCGCATATTCATCCATGTCTCCAATCTTTTTTTATTGCAGCGGATTTTAGTTGCGTATGCAGCTATCTAGCTATGACACAATATCAAAGAAAAGTACGCAATAGATGATTCAGTGTAAAGGAAGGGCACTCATGCCTCAGATGTTACGGCTAGTGGTAGATGAGGCGGGGATCGCCGTCTGCCGTAAGTATTCTAGTAATTACTAGGCGAATAACTAAAAGGGGATATACCTGAGAATAGATCCGGTTGGTCGACTGATCTGACAAGATGCCAGAAGGCTGGGATTGAGGGACGAGAGGTCACGACAAGTAGTAAGATGTTTCAGAATATTGGACTATGAAGATATAAGATTGAGAAGCTCGAGAACTACCTAGTGGCCACTTCTCAGGGAGCTTACTACTAACGTTCCGTAGGGCACGAAGAGATATGGAATATGATTATAGGATAGCAGTGAAATGGTCTTCTGTGAGGAAGAGAGATGTGAGGTGGTACAATATGTGTACAGAATATAAGAAGACGCTGCGTGAAGAGAAAACTCAATTACGCCTACCACACTATATACCTGACATTGCCACTAGCGCTCCAGCATAGGAGGCGATGTGGCGACTACTTGTTTACCACCAGACCACCTTTACCTTTCTAGACCCTTGCATCCACACCTACTCACTAGCTTACTAAGATCAAGTACTACCCTACTGCTTATCCATGAAACAACTCTACCTTCCTTAAGTACAAAAAACTACGTATTAGATCTTGACTGAGGCTTTGAAATGATGAAGTCATGTTCAGTCCCTATAACTCTAACTGTCAGAGTTTTTTCAGAAACCTTCTCCTTGGACCTTCTTCAAGGATGCCTGGCCATAACATTAGATTTCATTTGCAAGTACCACCGCAAAGTTATGGCGGCTTTTTCTTCGATCCAAGTCAAATCTTATCCTTGAATACCCACCAAGGGGAACGTCTCAGATACCCGGAGTTATCCAAGCATGCCTCCATCATCCATTTAATTTTCTCCGCGCGAAGTGTGGTATAGGCGTCTCCTTCCCAAGTAGAGGAGGTGCCCAGGCTACTCAAAGCATACCGGAGAGCACCGCCAGGAGGCGGACCATGGCAGCTTCCATTGTCGGTTTATATTTACCGTGTCAGCTGCATTCTCTCAAACTCAGTCCTGGCTTGTTCAAAGCTAAATTCGTGAAAATCCTTGCCAAAAGAATGTATTTCACGTCCATCGAGATTGTATCCTTTCTTTGCATCATCTTATGAACTTGTCCTGATTCCTCTCGCGCCTATTCCAAAGAGTTGTATCCAAGATTTGTGCGTCACGCTTTGATTCCTCCGTCGAGTGTACATATCGGCGTGGGCGTTTATTTGCTGGTCAGCTGATGCCAGAAGATAATCGATGAAAGGTGTTATTGTGGTTATGAGCTTAGGTTAGTATCACTATGTGTGACGGCTGTCAAGCCGAAAGACTCCTGCAGCCTACGCTGGCTAGTGTAGGCAATGGCACAAGGGGAATATTTGGGAAGGGTCTCGGAAGCCACAAAATTTCGAATATTCTCAGTGAACCTTCTGGAAGCATATTGAAGGTTCATGAGAATAACGGGTGTACCGAGAACCTTCTAGGTAGTTGTCGAACAGTCTCAGTAATTTAGGTCACAGGGAGAATCTTCTCGATGGGTAACTATTTAGAATGTATATATATGTAGTCTTTAGATTGAGATATTCTCTCTCCAGAGAATTATAATAAATATACTGTACCTACAAGATCGCTCATGCACCTTGTACCAAAACCGTGACACTATGCATGCTGACCTTGTACGAGTGTGTAGATTATTGAGTTCAGGTTGTGGTTGAATGTGTATCTGAGGTTCACTGTACTTAATTGTTCTATTCTAATTGTGGGCCGAGCACTCGCTACTTATACTGATGTGCGTCCGCTAGTCAGCTCCTGACCTCATGAGCTTCCTCCTGCAGATGTCCCAAACAGTACAGGAACTACACAAACAGTGTAAACATCTAATCACGTTATGCACATGCAAGTATTCTAGCTGAATAACATGCCCATCACAACAGGTGTGTTCATTTACATGAGGATGAACTAAGTCGTACTTATAAAACTGTTGGAAATCCACAGCCTGGATATTTGAAGTTTCCCTAGAATTGGAACAACAAAGGTTCTCACACCTGCGTCACGACTGGGGTCAGTAATAGTCACCTCATTGAGCATGTTTAGTCTACGAGACTATACTGGAACATGGATTTATGTGATATCCGTCGGGCATTGTTTTACTCACCGACCCCGTTCTCATTTTCATTGCTGGAGCATGGGAATAAGCTCGGGGTTGGTAATTGGTTTGGATTTGGATTTGGATTGCTGAGATACATGTACATAATCTGTCTAGGAGCCTCCAAGACAGGTCAATCAACTTAGTTTATTCTATATCGCACTTCTCTTTCTATAGTTTACTATATTTTCTTCCGACTCATATTGATATTATTCTATTCGTAAATTGCACCCATATTCCTTGAGACGCCTTACTCATCGAACTCATACCGATATATCAACACTTTGTACAGAGTGACTTGTTTATGTCGTCTAATGAGGCCTTGGAGGCTGGAACTCCATCTTCCAGACTAGACGATGCCTCAACAGCAGCAGTTTTCGGTTCCTTAACCGCTTTAAACTTCTGCCGCCATCGCCGAGCACTGTAAAGAGAGCCGCCGCTCTTCCTAAGCTCCAGTCGCTGCTCTTCAGAGTGAATCACAGCGTCCTGGTCTTCCATCCATTTCTATCCAGGTATAATTTGATGTGTACTGTGTTGAAATTGGTGCTTCCAATTATGGTAAAGACAGGGATTTGTAGAATACACGTCACTAATCTCCGATTAATTGTGAGGTTAGTATTAATACACTTTGACGTAAATACCAGCCACTAGATTTTATTATTACAAAATGTAGTTTATATAGCATACTGTGTCCTAGTGGGAGTAATTAACAACTCTCAACAACAGATTTACAGACTCCTCTATTTTCCCACTCACTTCACTAAGTAATATAATCTGTGCCTAACAGCTACAAGCTTTTGCAAACCAATCCGCTCAATGGGAAAGAGTCTGAAAAGCTGTCGTTTCTTTTTCTTGGGCATCCTTTGCTGGCATCACTCCTTCCACAACAACTTCGAAGAGATTCAAACCTCGCCAAAGATGACACATTGTTGATGACCAAATATTGTAATTTTCTTGACCAGTTAATGGTCTGATGTTTCCAAATTTTGATACCCAGTGGCTTATCATCTGGAACCAAGGATGTAAAGAGATCTGAAGAAAACTTTTTATCAGTCATTGAGGCAATTGTGTTAGGATGTAAATCTGAGTCGAATTTAAAGAGGATAGTATGTATAAGTAAAAAAAATTCCAATTCTCATTAATTGTCGAGTATTTTCCGTTCAGGGCACCAGGCTCAGAGCCTATAAGATTTTTAGAGATTTATCTGGAATGATAGAAGTGAACGTTGACCGTCAAGTCAATACTGTGCGAATTGTAAGATATTGGGGATTTAAGGATCAGAGATTGTGACGGCTTGTAAGCCGGTAATTGCCTGTAGCCTGCGCTGTCTATCGCAGGCTTAGCATGAAACTAGGCAGGGACTATTCTTGGAAGCAGGGTCTTACAACTTGGCAAACACCTCCAAGAATAGGGCACAACAAAGGGATACCAGAAGGTATACGAGAAGGGATACGAAAAGAGATACGGATATACGGATAGAAAACTGTGTCATTGGCCGGGATAATAATCATGTATAAAGTAACTGTTATTATCCTCTTCAATCTGTGGTTCACCATAGATTGAAAATAGAATACCTCTGACCATAAGGTTGCCTCAGTGCCTATGCTCAGACTGTGACAGAGATAAAAGGTTAGGATCAGTGAGGTTTTTGGTTTTACTGAACTTATATTTAGTTAGTTGAAAGTATTTCGTCTAATCTACATCTAATTATCTATCTATGTTCTACCTCGCTTAGGTAGAAACATTATGTTCTGATTACGTGATGGAATAACATTCACACCACTGAGCTCATTACCAACCGAGACCTCACCAAAGCTGGTAGCAATCGAAGATGAGTAGTATTTGTCTACTCCGCACTGCGTGCAGTTCGGTCTGATATGTCTATATTTCAATAGGGCTGAGGATCCCTAATTGACAGACCTCTAGGTTAGTATGAGGCTATCATAAACAGTAATGCTTATGTAACGTTGTTCATGTTGGAGTCTGGGCGCAAGATAAGGAATACTGTACTTATATAGACGATACCCTGTATTAATAGAAAATCAAGTTACATCTAGTCTCAAGCTCTACTAAACAAATTGGTATTTTGGAGCCACGAGACACCCGTAGCCCACACCATCTTAAAGCTAAGTTTATCTCATATTTTACACATTCTGATCTACTAGGAACCTCAGGGCTATGGAAGTGGTTATGTGACAGAAGTAGGAAGCACCTGTGGTGAGTGCGTGATCAGGACTAGGGTGTTGAACCTATATATGTGGGTTTCGATCGATCATAATTGTGACAGGATGGTGACAAATATAACTCGTGGCTCTACTACAGCTAGTTCCGCAGAATGCAATAGTTAAGCTTGAGTTCTAATAAATTTGTCTATATCTCTCCCTAACTCCCAACTCCGAAATTTACACTTTGTGCGTAGCTTACTAATCGTAGTTTAACCGCATTTAGTAGTCTATGTGTCGAACTAATCGAGACCCGAATATGAGGCTGAATAAGGCTGATAAGGAGGCACACGCAATCATCCGTGCGTTACACATTGTGTCTATTATTATCCCCCTGCAGTCATTCTTTGTTTGTTTGTATTTAGGTTATCATCTGGAATTATATACTATAATTGGTTATGCCTGCATTTTACTGTTTGCGATATTAACGCTCATTATGTTTTATCTTGTATTTAAGATTAGATAACAAACAATGTTTGTAAGACGGGATGGGGAGATTACATGGTCTGGAAGATGCAAACTTACTGAAAGAACACGAGCGAACTTGTACTTAAACAGAAGTAAGATCATGGAGGATAGAGCAATCAATCATCTTTCTTTCCCTTCTCTCTGAGAAAATATCGAAGTCCCAATCCTGTGACACTATGTTACATTTCGTAGCCTGCTACGTTTAGGATCCACATATAGATTAGATTAGATTAGATAAGATTAGATTTAACGTTGTGACTGTCTACAGCTCGTGACCTTAGTCACGTGCTGGACGGCCCAGTCCCTACAGAACTACCCGACGCTCTAACGCGCACTACAACACCTAGAAATTACAAAAGAGTCCGACCAGCTGTCCGCCACTCTGCTTTCCAATTTGAATGTAGCAAATTTTCCTCTACCAGGAGCTTCACTTTTATTTTTTAACAAGTAGTTTTAAATTATACCCGCAGAACAAGAAAATAGGAATACATAGTTCCATCTAACATTAACCCTACAACCAATTGTACAATTTCACTTGGAAATATCTAATGGGCTCTTTGGATTCCGTCGAAGAATTTAGTCTGCTCAACCCAATTTCCGAAGGCAAGGGCGCTGTTAGGCGTGCCAAGTACCCATTTGATGCCGGGGCAAGGGTGACGAGGTCCACCGCGAAGACGAGCACTGTTTCTTCCTATATTGCAGAAGAAGAAGTGATCGAGGCGTTTTTCTTCGCCACAGGAGCAAGTCATAACGGCACCTTCGTGTGCGAAACGTCGATGATAAAGGGCGAAATCTCCGTGTCCGAAACGAGCTGCGATGAGCGCTCTAAATGTCCGCCGATTTAAGCTTTTCAGTTCTTGGGTTATTCCTGAGCTGGGACCAATTCCGATTTCTTTATATCTAGTCGGAGCCTCTCGTTCCCAGAAGGCGTCGCTGGAGGCCTTATATAGTTGAGCCACCTTCCTTTTTGCCCTTGCTATGGACAGAGGGAGAGAAGATGTGGGAATTAGACATGCTGACTTGGCTAGAGAGTCTGCTGCTTCGTTTCCGGGGATTCCAGAATGTCCGGGGCACCATCGGACACTAACTGTTCCAACCATAGTGCAGGATGCGCGTTTTCTTTCAGACCAGCTGGCTGCGAGTTTCCGAAAGTTCATAATTTGACAGGAACTTGTTGCGGTGGGTGGTAACAGAAGAAGCCGTAGAGCCGCTTCTTGGTTGTCTAAGCAGACAGTTACATTAGTCGCATAAAATGCCATGGGATTGCGGATGGCGGCCGCTAGCCCCTCAGTCGCTCCGGCAATTTCCGCATCATAAACTTCTGCTGAGGTACCTAGAGGTATAGTTCCACAGGCTATCTCGTGTGACGCGCCACATCGTATCGAATATCCTCCTCCTGCTCGGTTCTCGATTAAAGCACCATCGGAGAAAACAGTGAGGTCCAACAATGATTGCAGGACGAACCAACCGGAGAAAGCATCGACTCCAGCATTACGACCGACTGCCCCGATCTTTTCCAAAGATGTATCCCGATTAACTTTACAGGGTGGGGGAATAGTATCTTCTGAGAATTCTGGGGAAATTCTTTGTCGGATCCACAGCATTCTTGTGGAATTCCATCTTCTACAAATGGGGTGCCTAGGATCTGCCGAGGCTATGCGTACAGCTTGGCGATCTTGGATACGTTCCAGCCAAGCTCGTGCAGGACCCCAACCTGTCTCCCGAAGAAGTACAGCAACTGGTGTCGTTCAGAATACTGGAAGAGCCGCTCGGGCCGCGTCATTCATCCTTTGTTGTATTCTAAGAGCTAGTCCATTAGGGGTTCCTTTGGAATACCAAGTCTCGGCCCCGTTGAGCAAGGTTGTAAAAGCTGCTCCTTGGAGTGCTTGTCTCAAGAAAAGAAGGCTTATTCCTCGAGTGGTTCTTGAGAGGCTTTTTATGTGGCTCGTGATGGCCAGGGATCTACCGCATGTTTGTCTTACATGTTCTCTAAATCGAAGGCCAAGGTCAAATTGGACCCTGAGCCAGCGTGTGTGGTTGTTTGGAGTGACCTCTACTTCATTAGCGTATACGCTGGGCTCTGCTGGGGATCCATGCTTTCGATGGAAGTAGTGCAGCTCAATTTTGGACACTTCAAAAGTGATGCCGTTCTCGAGCCCCCATGCAAGGGTTGAGTCTAACTGCTTCTGGAGTAGTTCTGAGCATCGAGTGAGAGATGGCGCAGACGCTATGAGTGCCACATCATCTGCATAACCAAAGAGTTTTGGGGGTAAATTGAGGAGGCCCTCAACTGCCAGTAGGAACAGGATTGGAGAGGCGGGAGACCCTTGCGGAAGACCACAGTGGATTTCAAATGTTGGAGATGTAGTTCCATCAAGTGTGATTGAGGCTTCTCGCTTAGACATAAAAGAAGACACCCACGGTACCACATTATTGGGCTAGCCTTGACCCCGCAAGCAGTGACAAAGGCGGCTTTTTTGGATACCATCAAATGCTCCTTTCACATCTACTATGACCATGCCAGCCACCTCTTTTTTGGACCACGTATCCTGAATATCACATGAAAATGCTGTGGTGAGGACTGTGGCAGATCTTCGAGGAATTGCGCTACATTGATCCCGAGAGAGATTCTGTTCTTTCAGCGCTAGAAATGAGAGGCAGCGAGCCATTAGTCTCTCGAGTCCCTTACCAAGGCATGACAGAAGAGCAATTGGTTGGTATGTCTTTGGTAGAGCCCGATAGCGGTTTCTATACTATGGAATTATAATAATATTAGTCTTCTTGAAAACACTCGGGTGTAGTCCTTGCTGATCACACCAGCGGAATATAGCTGTTATCCGAGCCCCAACGAGTGGCAAGGCGCGTCTAAGTACCGTCGTGGTGATACTGTCCGGTCCAGGAGCAGATATTGAGACGACACAGCATGAGTTATAAACCTCTTCGTTTGTTATCGGAGGCCAGGAAATTGATTTTTTTGACACTACAGGGGCTGTATTGTCGATATCTACTTGATTTAGATGTCGGCTGAGAAGGGTTTCTTAAAATAGCTGTGCCTTATCTTCTGGACGGAATACTAGGCCAGTCGGGCTCTCTAACGATGGGGTGTAGTAGTGAGCCACTTGCTTGTGCCAGCGTACTACCTGGTAGGCCTCTTTGAGATTAGAGACTTGTTCTATCTTAAGGTGCCAATATGCCCGCTTAGACTTTCTGACCACTTTACCAAAGGCTCGACGTTCGGAAACTGCCGGAAGACCTGTGCGGCGAGCTCGGCAGAAGCTTAAATGAGCCTCGGTGCACTCCTTAGTCCACTAGCCAGCTTTCGCTACCTGTTTACGGGATCTTGGGTAGGCAGCACGAAGGGCCCCTGAGATGGCACTCACGATTCCTGACCCCTCATCTTCAATTTTTTGGGAGGGAGCAACGACTAGATGGTTCTCAAGAAAGCCTTCGAATATAGACCAGTTACAAGAGGCTAATTGCAGCTTACCTGGTGCAGGAATTTCGACCTCCCAATTATTTACTTGGCAGAAAAGAGCTCTGCGGTCTGAGCCGGCTACCGGATCTTGTGGAATTTCGCAAAATGCGTTAACATCATTTCGGACGAAGCAGAGATTCATGGCTGCTACGGCGTCATGAGTGGGAGTTCCCTCATGGTTGAGAAGTCGCAGTCCCCAGGAGGCTGTCCATGATAGCAGGGAGTGGCCATCCACACTATCGGCTCGAGATTTCGGGTCCCAGAATGAGTGGTGAATGTTGAAGTCTCCTGCGAGTATATCTAGTGACCCTGTGCTGTTAATTAGATACTTTAGACCTTCCCCGGAGTCATTAGCTCCGATTGGGGCGTTCTAGATGTTCCAGCATGCAAGTGCAGGCTTATTCCTGCGCGGAATAACGACTTGTAATAGATCTCGCGAGTACAAAGCTGGCTGGAAGGGGGATAACCCTTGTTCTTTGCAGACGTAAGTCATCACCCGTGGCCGAATATTCCAGTTGGAAAGTGGAGAGAAACTTTGGAATCTTGGGTGAGTCTTTGTTAGTCTAGGGGAAAGGTCAGTAGAAACCCAAGGTTCTTGGATTAGTACCACATTAGCCCCACATTTTGAGGCCAGTTCTAGGGCGGCGTCGTGCGCAGAGGCACGTCTACCAACGTTGATCTGGAAGAAGCAGAGGCCTGGGGTTTTCTGCTTTCTTCGGTTCCTTTTACGGTCCCTCATAGTGACTCCTCAAGGGAAATCAGGGGAGCAAACCTAGATGCCGAGCCTATTGTTAGAATAGGAGCTGGAATCGTGGTGCACGAGGGTTGTGTGGAAGGAGACCCAGCGGGGGGTTCCGGAGCGGGCGGGGGAGGGTTAAGAGCCAGCCAGGACTTGTGTCCTTCCTGGCGCATTACCCGCATTCTCTCCTTGTCTGGGCGAACAAATAGTTCGTAAGCTCAAAAGGGTCTTATGGGGCATCCAGTGGAAGAGGCCACGTGCGGGCCAGTACAATTAAGACACTTTATGGGTGTTGTTCAAGGGCCTTAGTGTGAGTCTGACTCACAAACTCCGCAACGAGCTCTCCGAGTGCAGGCATTGATGTTGTGATATCCATGGCAGTATTGACAGACTTGGGGGCGTGGGTGATTGTCAGCCGGACAAATTTTGGCGGACCGAGCAAATAGACGGACGCTGGAGGGGAGTTTATCTGCGGCTGGCTTTGCCACTACTAGTCGTAGAGTACCTTCCCATTCTGGGGATGCCAGAGAGTTACGTGTCCAGCTGATGGAAAAAATCGATTTTGTGTCGATTTTTGCTGCTGCAAGCTCTTCTCGAATTTCAGCATCAGAAAGGACTTCGGGAGATCCAGAAGCATTGTACCCATATTTGGGGACTGGGCTGAGGAGAAAATTCTCTCGTTTTTCCTGTCTATCGATCGGCACAACTCCTGTGACGGGCTGTAGAGCAAGAGCTGCTTGCATGAGTTCGGGAGCTTGATCGGAAGAGGGGGCCACAATGGCTAGCCTAGAAGGGACCGACCTTATGTCCTTGATTAGTTCCGGTTTTTCGAGAAAGCTTCTCAGCTTTGTACAGACCAGAAGAGAATCCTGGAATCTCAGAGGGTGGTCGGGCGCTAGACGTATCATAACTCTAGAGTCTGGCCTGTTTTTCTTCTTTGGACTTCTAACCCTGGGCGTAGCCTTTGGAAGGTGTGCAGGTACGGACAAGTTTTTCTTCGCAGCATTTGCGTAAGTAGAACTTGCGGGCGGTTCTAGTTGTGGGGCTGGTTGTGCGCCAACTTTAACATTTGGAGCAGTTTGAGACTGCTCGAAGACGGGGAGGCCTGCAATGACTCGAGCTGCACTTCGCATCACGATAGCCTTGAGGTCCGCCGCGATTGTTGGCGGTAGACCACGTAGATGTTGGGCTCCAGCGTTTTGCCAGGCCAACAATGAAGCAGCTAAGTTATTTGTCATAGCTGCCGAGGGGTGTTCGATAATCCGCGCTAGATCGCGGGAGAGTTGAGGTAGGTTGCTTCTCAGTTGCAACGTTGTCCTTGGTGGACGCGTGGATGGAGCTGGAGAGACCCTGGGTAGAATCTCTTCGCAGGGGTTTTTTGAGAATGCAATAGGGCCGCTGTTCCCGATACGGGAGCTGGCGTTGGAGAGAGGGGAAGGTTTCCGGAGGAAGAGTTTGAAGGAAATTTGGTTTCCAATCCGAGGTCCATGAACTCGTCTTCTGAGTCCATGTAGATGGGTTCAGTTGGAGATTGTTGCTTCTCAGCTGCGGCTGCTAGGATTACTTCCTCCTGAACAGTTGGAAGTGGAGGGCGAGGTCTCGCGTGTTTGACTGTGCGCGAGACAACTCGAGCAGGGGACACGAGTGTCGTGGGGATTTTATGCCTTCCGGGGGGCATCTTAACGTCTCGGGACGATGAAATGTCGAATAATTGAGTCACAAGATGAATCATAGCTTTGGAAAACAAAGTGTGGATGGTATTTTGATGTGGTATGGATGGGGAGTGTGACTTTTACATGTTACAGCTTGAGTTCACAAGTGTCAGGAAATGCTGCTTAGTCATCTAGTTGGTCAAGTGCAAGGTGTCCACATCCTTGGTACATAACACATCTTGATCACTCTATACCTGTAGTACTCATGATATACATTCCTCTGCATATCCCATATTACCGTCTATATTATCTTACTCTTGTGACAATCCCTTCTTAATATCCCAACAGGTTATGAGACCGGTGTTTAACAATTCATCGGCTTCCGTTTCAGAACAATCATCAACAATGTCTTCACTCACCGTAGAACTAAGAGGCACCCGCAATCAAGATGGTCTTCCATTATACAAATCTAATTGGGGAAACATTGTGATCCTAGGCCTTGGAACCTATACAGAGTGGCGGATTACTTGCGAGATCGCCTTGATAAACGCAGGCGTTTTAAGTATCGCTGATGGTACATGGAAGAGACCCATTGCTAACAACCATGTACATGCTTCACGTCAAAATACTCGATCAGCCTCTTCAAGCGCACCACACCATGATGTCGATATCAACGACAACAAATTTCAAGTACAGGAAGAGAAATGGTTGTCTAAAGCCCGCGACACTCAAGTCATTATATCTAACTCTATCGAAACACAACTGATGGAGCAGTCGCTCGGGTTCCTGAGGAACATCGATCCTGCCGGGCTATGGAATTTCCTTCTCCAAATGGACCCAAACAAAGATCCAACAACAATTGCAGAATTGAGGTCCAAGTTCACCTCCATGAAGTTTGATCCGAGAGTAGACACGATCCAGTCCCTTGTCCTACGTCTCAAAAGTCTTAGGGTCAAACTATCAATGACTTCTAGATCGATCACTGAGGAGGATGTAATGGAGCAGCTAATTGCATCTCTCCCTAAAGATAACTTCATTTGGTCAACGGCTCGATCACACGCTCTAAACATGGGTAGAAGTCTAGCAGAAACAATAACGTATCTCCAATCTTGCGAGTCCAACATCTCTCATGCTCAGCCGCCCCAACCACAAGCTGCAAATCTTGCATGCAGCAGCAATAGAAAAAGAGGACGTGGTACATATCAAAGGGGACGCAATTTAACGCACTTTGATCGCCGTGATCAAGCCCGCAGAGAGAATAACCGAAAAGGAAAATATAGAGGAATGGCAACTGACGAAAAGGAGTGTTTCTTTTGTGGCAGAAAAGGACATGTAGAACGAGATTGTTGCATTAAGCAATCTAAAAGTAGAGAGGCCAAAAATATGAATAAAGCTAGGAGTGATGCTAATGCTCAATATGTTCAAGTTAGAAACATAAATGAAAATGATTCACCCTATCTGTCTTATCATCTTGAACATAGTCACACCGCTTGCTCAGAGCAGAACCTGGATGAAAGTTTACCTCTATCCAAAATATCAAGTAAAAGTAAAAGCCCATAAAATAAAACAATTTCCGAAAAGACACAGAGCTTGATCACCAGCGGGATTCATAAACTCCTAAAATTTACACGGCTTTTGAACCCTAATGCAACAGCTTTCCCAACTGTCACAAAACACGCCTTACTTACCAAGCCCAGAGAAATTCTCACAATAATTGACTCTGGCGCGTCAGAACAATTCAGTGGTATGAGGGACGACTTCTCTACGCTTAAAAGATGGAGCAGTCCAAAGTCTGTCCAAATTGCAGATGGAAAAGTTATTCAATGTGAAGGCTATGGTAATATATCTTTTAGGACAAGTGACAAGGAAATTGAACTAAGAGATGTATGGTTTATTCCTGAGTTTGGTCAAATGCAGCTTCTGTCAGTCTGGGCCTTCAACAAGAGAGGTATAAATGTAAAGTTTGCTGATGGCTATTGTCAAATAACACGGAACGGCTCAATCTTGTTTGAAGCAGAAGGAGAGGATGGTGTCTTCAAAGTTAAAACCAAATCAATACCTCAAGCAACATCAGCCACAAAAGTTCAGCAACAAATGCCGCACCAAACAGAGACTGAGTGGGATATTTTGCACAGAAGAATGGGCCATATTAACATCAAAGATATTGATAAGATTCTGAAAACAGGATACACTGGACTAAAAGTCCCTAGTGAGAAAAGATCAATTCCAATTGGATCAAATTCTTGTGAAGCATGCTTAGCAGGAAAGATGAAAGAAAACTTCAACAAGAAATCTGACAATTGTTCAAACACCATTCTTCGTCGAGTTCACTGCGATATCTCAGGAATCCAATCTGTTGTAATTTATGCGACAGTGGAGTTAAGAGTATACTGCATACCAGCTATTAATTCAGCTGCGTGTGGATACTTGATCTCGAAATCAGATTCCTGATAATATAAATTAATATAGAATTTATTGTGTGTATTATATCTACAACTCTTATGCTGTTGATTATTCTACAATCTAAACACTTTACAATTACAGAAAGTGTGGAATACTAAGCGAGACACGTGATACAATTACAGAGCCATCACATGACTTTCAACATCCCCCTTCAGGTGATACCCATACAGAGGCATATCAGATCAATGTAAGCAGGTCACGCACTATAGGTAGTCATGTTGAGCATTTTCAGGAATTTCCTATGCTTGTCGAAGGTCAGTCCTTTTGTCAATCCATCGGCAGCCATCTCTTTGGTGGCGACATACTCCAATTCAACCTCTTTTCGCTCCATCCTTTCACGAATGTAAAAATATTTCGTGGCAATGTGCTTAGTTCGATTGTGGAATACGGGATTTTCAGCTAGCTTCAGGCTCCCTTGATTATCTCCGTAAATTTTGATCTTTTTGGCGTCTTCTCCTTTATAGCCAAGTTGTATTAAAAGCATGCGCAACCAAGATGCCTCCATGCTCGCTTTACCCAAGGCATAAAACTCTGCTTCGGTAGTGGACTGAGCTACACTTTCAAAGCGTTTGGATGCGGCTGAAATAACGCCTCCTCCAAAGAAAAATGCATATCCCCATGTTGATTTTCGGGTTGAATGGCATCCTGCAAAATCAGAATCAGCCATACCATAAAGTTTGCAGCTATGAGTCCCTCCAAATTTAATGCCAAGGTTTACGGTGCCCTTGAGATATTGGAGAACACGTTTAGCTGCCCTTAGATGCTGAGGAGATGGGTTATGGTTAAATCTGGAAAGAACGCCACAGGTCCATAGTATATCGGGCCTGGTCTTGCTTGCCAGATACATAACTGATCCTACAATAGACTGATAGAGAGTGATGTCTTTCTTCGGTGCCACCTCATCATATGGAATCATGTTGATCATAGCGCCAGGCTCGAACGGCGTGGATACTGGGTGACAGTCTTCCATTCCAAATTGTTTCAGCAACTTTTTAGCGTAGGCATCTTGACAGAGTATTATCTCATCTTTTTTCCAGTCTCTGACAATCCTAACTCCTAGATAATAAGCTGCTGGTCCCATATCTTCTGTTTCGAATAGGCCCAGTAGCTTTTTCTTCATCTTACCGAATTCGACACCTTGTTTTCCTATCAAGAGTATGTCGTCGACATAGGTCACAATTATGAACCCTGTTACCTCATGTACATATGTTCCCGGATCGGCTGTCAGTGGTTTGAACCCTATTGTTGCCAACTGTTTAGCCAGTAATTGTTGCCATAGCCTAGGGGCTTGCTTCAGGCCATACATTCCACGAAGAAGTTTTCCAACGTGATTACTGTTGGGGATCTTTTCCCAAAAAGGGGGTAGCATTACATAAACCTCTTTATCCATGTCATTATTCAGGAATGCTGTAATGACATCCATTTGATCCATCTCGAGACCATAGAGCGCTGCTAACGCTACAGCTACTTTCCATGTCTCCGAGCGAGCTACACCAGCAAACGTCTCCTCATAGTCGACACCATACTTCTGTTCAAATCCTCGAACACAGCATCTGACTTTGTACTTGAGGACTTTGCCTTCCTTATCACGCTTAGTTTTAAATACCAATTTGACTGATAACAATCGTTGACCAGCTGGTATATCCTTTTTCTGAGCTAGTGCCCAAGTTTTCTTTCGTAGAAGAGACTCATATTCCCGACGAATTGCAAGACGCCATTCATTAGCGTTCTTACTCGCCAGGGCTTCTTCAATATTTTCAGGGTCGTCGGATATTTCCCTCCCTGAAATGAATGCGGCTGCCGCAGACGAATTGTTGTTGGCTAGTTCTGACTTTAGCTGAGCCGCACGCGATCGTGTCATTCGAGGTTCTGTAGGAGACTCGTACACTCTTGTTTTTCTAGACTTGTCTTGACAAATCTTTTTCTCTTCTTGGAAACCTTTGTTAGCTTCAAGCATTGAACCTTCGTCAGTCGCATTCGTTTGCATAGGCATTTCAGCGGTTTCCTCTGGCTCGCTGACAATTCCTTCATCTGTGTCAACATTATTGGTCACTTCCTTCTGTAGGGAACCAAGATTTTCATGAACTATTTCTAAAGGAGATTTGGTCTGAGGTCGACTTGACTCAGTGTTCTGATCTGAATTTCCTCCACAAGTTCTCGATGATTTCTGTTGAGATGTGGATTCAGTGATAAATTGAGTATCCCCCTCGACTGAAGTTCCAAACTCCTCTAGGGGTGCATCTGATATGTAACCGTGCTCATCAAATCGAACATGAGAAGATCTTATTATCTTCTTTCCACTTCTTGATGGCACGTATAGGCGATAGATGCTTTCCCTTCATATCCAACCAAAATACCAACCTCAGCTCTTACGGCTAATTTGGCCGCGTGAGCTCTCTTTTCTTTTGGAATTTGGATATATGCTTTGCATCCAAGCACTCTGAGATGGGCTATGGACGGTTTATTGTCATCTGTAGGGTGGATATGGTCCATGAACATTTCGAATGGTGTTTTTTCAAACACACGATTGGCTGTTCGATTTGTGATATGAGCCACGGCGCGTATTAGTTCTGGCCAAAGGAATTCAGGTATAGCCTGATCCACCATGACGGTCCGTAGCTTATCAAGTATCACACGGTTGGACCTTTCACTGCCCCCATTTTGATACGACGAATAAGGCGTCGTTACTTCAAGGTGAGTACCCAATTCCATCATTAGATTACTCAATTTAGAGCCTCCGAACTCCAATCCTCCGTCCAGAATGAACTTCTTAATTGTACGATCATACTGAGTTCTTGTTTCAACGACAAAGTTCTTGACATTTTCGAAGGCTCCTCTCTTCTCTGGATGAGTTATAACCCATCTCATGTTGGTGGCCAAATCAGTAAAAATTGTGGCGTACTTCTGATTCATAATTCCTTCGGGAATCACTTTAATCACGTCAATACCCACTGCATCAAATATTTTCTTAGGCTTGGCTCTAGCCTCTTTGCTGACATGACAAATTGGCTTACTCAATTCACATGCCTCGCACAACTCACCAGGATGGACGTTGACCTTATCAATACGGTCTATGTACTTCATTCCACGAGTGAGTTGACCAGTCCTTCTGACATTCTCGATGCTAATGTGTCCTAGACGACGATGCATTAGCTGTAAGTCGGGTTTTATATCCGAAAGCCCCGCTGGGTACGCCACGTTCGCGTACATTTCTACAGCTTCTTTTATAAAGCAGCGTGAATCGGTATATAACAAAATTGACCCACTTGACGTCTTCACATATCCGTCATGGATTGTGCAGCCCGCCCTGAGTAGTTTCTTTCCACTTACTAAATTAGTGGGAAAGCCTGGGACGTAAAGACACTGTTTTAACTCCATTACATGGTGTCTTCCTCCTTCTAGTGCAACAGTCAATTGTACTGTTCCATGACCTTTTGGTGTGACGCTTCCTCCGCCACATTGTATCGGTCTTAAGCCAACCTTTTCCTCATAGTTAGTAAATCTGTCCAGGGAGTTGGCTATGTGCTCATCTGACCCCGTGTCGTTAAGCCATCGGTCGTTCCAGTGAGTTTTTTGTATCGCGTAGGTGGAGGAGGGGCTCTGACCATCTGAGAAACTGCTAGATGCGACGTGGCTGAAGGCGCTGAATGCGGGTATTCCAAAGTTTGAAGTCGAATTGTTATCCGAATCATCATCTTTGGCTTCTTTAGCCTTTCCTTTGCCCTTAGCGTCGCGTTTCTTAAGCTTTTCTGAGTTTTTCTGGTTCAGATAATTCTGACGTGTTAGCCATTTTTTCCCATTTTTGGCCTCCCAATCCTGACGAAGCAATTTATTGTGCTCGTAGCACTTGCCATTCTTGCAATATTGACAATTAAACTTGTTACCGCCGTCATTAGCCTTCCCTCTTCCTTTCGCCATCATAGTAGTGCTTGAGGAGCTCATCTCGAAATTGCGTGCCTCATCTAGTAGGTCAGCAATTAAATAGTCGAGTGAGGGAGCTATGGCGGTGTTTCGAGCCTGAGATCTTTGTCTTTCGGCCCAAACTGGAAACTTTCTAGCCACTCCGGCGATAAAGAACATTCCATTCCATCTCTCTGGTATAGAATCAGAGAGCGAGGAGATCTTTTCGACCCTTTTGGTGAACTCAGAAATATAATGGTTGAGGTCCATGAAGTCTTCAAATCTTATATTTGACCAATTAATTATGGCCCGATATTCAAGATTCCAACCTTTTCCCTCATACCGTTCTTGCAGAATTGTCCACATCTGGAGTGCTGAAGTCTTGCCATCAATCATGCTGTGAATATTTGGGGCAGTGTTGATCATAATGGCTAGTTTCATCCTAGCATCTCCAGCGAGCCACTGCTTTCTCATTTCAAATGCATCTTTATTCGAAAATCTTTCTTTGATGGACACATGTGGGGGTTCTTCCACTTCATCACATATGTAGTCCTCCAGATTGTTGGCTAGAGCAATGTTCTCCATGTTGTTCTTCCATTGCTCGTAGTTTTCCTCCCCCTTCAACTTGAAATATGGAGGCAATTGGAGTGTACCAACATTTCCCGTCGTACTTGAGGAAGCCTTGGGTTGACTCCACACAGGCGTTATGCTTGACGTAAGCTTCTCCTCACTCTTCGGGACCATCTTGGAACTTTCGGAATTTTCGATAGACATTTCACCTTTTCGAATAGTTAAACAAGGTTTGGTTTCAGAAATCTTTTGACATATTAGCTTTTGCTACCGGACTCAGAACCTGTTGTAATTTATGCGACAGTGGAGTTAAGAGTATACTGCATACCAGCTATTAATTCAGCTGCGTGTGGATACTTGATCTCGAAATCAGATTCCTGATAATATAAATTAATATAGAATTTATTGTGTGTATTATATCTACAACTCTTATGCTGTTGATTATTCTACAATCTAAACACTTTACAATTACAGAAAGTGTGGAATACTAAGCGAGACACGTGATACAATTACAGAGCCATCACATGACTTTCAACACAATCTATCTCAGTCAGAGGATATCGGTTCTTCTTCCTCATGGTAGACAATGCAACAAGGATGTGCTGGGTCAGATTACTAAGGACGAAGGAAATGAACGAGGTTCTAGTAACATTCAAGCAAATAAAGGCCGAAGCTGAGCTGCAATCTGGCAATAAGATTGTCTACATGAGAGCTGACAATGGTAGGAGTGAATTTGGTACTGCCCTTCAACACTACTTGAAAGAAGTAGGTGTAACGTTTGAACCAAGTCCACCATATAAACACTCAATGAACGGAGTAGCTGAAAGATGGATGGGCATTATAGCCGTCATAGCAAGGTCTATGTTATATGAGACACAGTTACCTCACCAGCTCTGGGATTACGCTGTCGAGCATGCAGCCTGGATCAAGAACAGGGCTCCCACATCCACGCTACCTTTCGCTGATAATGACGCCCCAGATAGATTCACTCCCTACAGCGCTTATTATGGAAAGCCTGCAGATCTAGCAAATATTAGAGTTTTCGGGTGCAAAGCAGATGTGCTTTACCCTGCCGAGTTAAATCCTCAGAAATGGCAACCTCACATTAGGGAGGGAAAATTCATCATGATAGGAATGACTTCAACGAAAATTTGGAAGCTACTTGATACGCTTACCCTAAGAGATACAATCTCTGCTGATGTTGAGTTCAATGAATATGAGTTTCCTAAGATTGACATATCACTCTTTATTCTACCTGATAGACTAGATGTGCTAACACCTAGACAAGTACCTTTAGAGCGAACAAAGATGTACCAGTCGCAGCTGATAGAAGCTAGACAGAAAGGTGTTAAGCAAGCGCGTAAGAAGTACGCTGCAATTCACCCAATTGGGGCAATGAGTTCGAGCGAAAATAACTCTGAATTGCAAAATCCTGTAACTCGCCTGCGAGAGGCTCGAGATGCGTCTGATCAACGCTATATACAGAAGGCTCCCATTAGAATGGTCGAGCAAGAAACCTACATAGGTTCGGTAGAACTACAGACTCCCGCAATAAGACGTGAAGGAAGCTGCCACGAGAACGCGTGGAGGAAGCTCTCACGCGAACCCATGGTTGAGGCTAGTCTTCCTACTGCAGTAGTGGAAGAGGCCATCATGAGGGTAGTAGAGCAAGAGAATCTAGGAGAACGAATGAACTTTGACGAAAGTGCTCCTCAGATTATCGGAGAAGCCGTGGAACAATCGATTGGGCACACTCCTTGCTCCCTGCCAAAATCAAGATTTGGCAGACCGCTGAGAAGAGTGGCGAAGGCTGTGTTCAACCATGTTGTTACAGCAAATGCAATATCTGCACAAGCAGTTCATATTAATGCCGGTGAGTCGTCATCGATTCAAGTGCCCACTCCTCCATTTGAATCTATTACTGTTGAACAGGCCATGCATGAAGATCCCAAATTATGGAAAGAGGCAATCAAATCAGAATTGCGCTCTCTGCAAGCCACTAATACTTATACGATTTTGACTGGGTCTCCACCGCCTGGAAAGAAAATAACATCCAGCAAAATCGTTCTCAGAAAGAAGTTCAGAAGTGATGGCAGCTTAGACAGACGAAAAGCACGAATCGTTGTCCGTGGATTTGAACAGCAGTACGGTATCAATTACTTCGAGACTTTCGCGTCGGTCATACGGTACAACACACTCCGGATACTTCTATCCAAGGCTGCAGTTGACGATCTTGAAATTGAAGCGCTTGATGTGGATACAGCCTTTCTAAATCCAAAGTTAGAAGAGGAGATTTACATGGAGACACCTGACTTCTTTTCCTTACAACACCCTGGAATCAATCGAAAGGAAAATTACCTCAAGCTAAACAAATCGCTATACGGTTTGAAGCAAGCTCCACATATTTGGTTCAAAGACGTTAAAGATCACTTTAATCGAATTTCCTTAAGGAGCGGAGATTCTGATCCAAATTTGTTTATAGGTAGAGGTGTCTTCGTACTTCTTTATGTAGATGATATGCTAATCATTGGGAAATGCGGAAATTTAAATCCCGTCAAATTAGATATTATGAATAAATGGAGTTGCAAAGCGCTAGGACCAGTTGACACTTTCGTCGGAATTCAAGTGGAAAGAAATAGACAAGAGCGTACAATTCGCATTCATCAAACTGCCTATACAACAAAACTCATTCAGCGATTGGGAATGGATAAAAGTATACCATAGGATCTCCCACTTCCAGCAGGAACTGTCCTAAAGCCAACCTCCGAAGATGATATCCAGCAAACGCTCAAAGATGATGATGTCTGCCTCTATCAATAAATTATTGGATCTGTCCTATATATATCCAATGGTTCAAGGCCGGATATATCATATGCCGTAGGGTAACTTGCACGATTTATGTCTGATCCCGATTCAAAACATTTGAGCATGGCAAAGCATCTACTCAGATACCTCAACGGTACAAGATCGCTCGGGATTAGATACAGACCTTCCGATACGACAAAGATCTGGGCAGCATGGACAGATGCAACATGGGGGACTGTCAGGGTTGTTTGCTAGATCAGAGGACACGGGTCGGAACGGGTCGGAGTCGGAACAGATATACTTGGGACAGGATGTAATCGGAACAGGATGTGATCGGAACGGGACGAAGGCGAGACAAGACGGAGGCGGAACGGGACGGAGTCGGGGTATTAGGTAAAGCTTATAATCGGATCAATCTAAAGTCTAGAATAATTACAAGACAAAAAGCTACAGAACAAATCCAGTCCTAGACATTCCTTAAGTACTCAAGACCGGCTACTACAATCAGGGGTATGATAGTCTACGGCAATAACATAGCAACTGATTACTATGTTGATTAGTAACTGTTGTTATCACAACATTGTAACCATCGTAACGCATTGACTATGTTGCTAGGGAAGCTCCTAACTTGGTTGGCCAGATTAACGTAGCATCTCAGTATTATCCTAGGGCACGATGGTAGTAACAAGCAGGCCGTTTTCCTCGTGGGAAACCCGGTCTGTGACAGGGACCGAAAATGATAAGAAATCCTTCCAAGGGCAAACGATCATTTGGAATGGGGGCGCAGTTACTTGGTCCGCTAACCGTCAGAAAAGCACAGCTCAGAGCTCAATGGAAGCAGAGATCATGTCTGCTAGTGAAGGAGCCAAAGAAATCGCCTGGATGGAGAAAATTGCTCAAGATATAAACGTTAAAATAACGAAGCCTCCGCTTCTATATCTCGACAATCAGGCTGCAATAGAGCTTGCCAAAACCACCAAATTTCATCGAAGAGCTAAACACATTGAAATTAGGCACTTCTACATACGAGATGACATGGTGTTGAGAAATAGGTTGATAGTTACATTTACACCAGGTACTGAACAGATTGCAGATATATTAACAAAGCAGTTACCTAGGGACCAGTTTCTAAAGTTATCGTCTGAGCTAGGCTTATCTAATTAAAGAACGAATTGTATGGGCGACGTTCATATTATAGAAGTTCACACAGCAGGATACGATGGGGCCAGGATAAGAGTACTCTTGTACCACAATGCAGTTTCATTCTATTATATTCTGTAGGACTACTGAACTCTTTAAGAAGAGATGTAGGGGTCACACTTCTTAAGTGTTGTGGGAGTTAATGAGGCTCTATGATATCGCAGCATGGGGGCGTGTCAGGAAATGCTGCTTAGTCATCTAGTTGGTCAAGTGCAAGGTGTCCACATCCTTGGTACATAACACATCTTGATCACTCTATACCTGTAGTACTCACGATATACATTCCTCTGCATATCCCATATTACCGTCTATATTATCTTACTCTCGTGATAATCCCTTCTTAATATCCCAACAACAAGTGATAGGTTTATGGTCTCACGTGATGTGGAGTCTAGTTGAGTAAGCGTCGGTCCCAGAAGCGAGCTGGCAGAGTTTTTATCCCAGCGAGGCTGCATGCCTCTTTCTCTCCTTGTCTTTTCTTTTAGTTATGGTGCGTAGCTTTAGGTCCAAATACAAAGTAATTATTCTTATATCTTTCAAGGGAGTCTTCTAGTTTCCACTTGAGGTCGATCATAATAAAATATAAGGAAGCAATACTGTTACAGGAATACTCCCTTGTGCGTGTACTTTCTGCGCCAGTACGGTAGAGATGGAATCTAGGGTTTAGTCAGCTATAGTGACTACCAAGGGTGTAGATTGGAAACGGTTGCTAAGCAACAGAGACTATTATGAACGGTGTGACGCCCCGACATTTTGGTGGCCACGTGGTCTTTGATCCAATAGTTGGTAAGCCGACACAGGGTTAATCCCGGAATTCCAACAACTAGTTGTCAGGGGAAGGTCATGAAGTAGATTGACGAGGTCTAATCTGGTGATTGAGATTGTCTACAAAGAAGAAAGGAGACTCCTATTGAGTCCTGTAAAAATATATACATCGTGAATCGTGTATCAGACGCGTTATATCACGTGATAGTAACTTCCCTCAATTCACTCTATCCCTTGACATATGGTCCCTTCTCACTCCAAATGTCTTAGATCTTGGGCGCAATTTTCGTTACGGATATTTTAGCTTGCCTTTTCGCTGCCTCGATCTCTCGCGGTGATGGCTTGAGTTTATGTGGGAAGCGCTGTTCAAATTCTTTAATGGATGATTTGGCATTTACAACGTTCTTGAGAGGTTCCCATGTTTTGTCTTCTGAATCATAACCTCTCCACAATATCAAATACTGAAAATTCTTTCTATTCTTGCTACGCTTAGAATCTAAGATAGCTTCGATGGCGTATAACTTTTCGCCTGACTCATCAAGGGCAATAGGTGGTGATGGGGGATTGGTCTGGCTTGGTAAGGGGTTCGCGGGTGCCGGTCTGAGCAAACTTGTGTGAAAAACATCATGCATATTCTTAAACTCGAAAGGAAGCTGTAATTTATATGCATGAGAATTAATAATTTTAATAACTTTGAAAGGTCCTATAAATTTACAATCTAGCTTCGAGATTGGTGGGGAAGTCGTTATATTGCGGGCATCTAGAAAATCTTCGTCACCAACTCGATAAGCTGGTGCTGGTGATCGGTTTGCACTAGATGCACTCTCTTGCCTATCTCTGGAGTGCGTAAGGTTTGCAAGCAGTACGTCGAGGACTTCTGCCATTTTAGAAGCGAAGTCAGTACCCGCTGATTTTTGTTTCCTTAGACTTTTTGAAGAATTCCTCTCAACTGTTCGCAGAGGACTAAAACTCATACGTGGATGAAACCCTTTATTTGCAAAAAATGGAGTGACTTTGGTAGAGGCGTTTACTGAATTATTTGCAGCGAATTCAGCCATTGGTAACCATTCGTAGACGTCCTCTTGAGAATAATCTATGTATTGTCTGAGATATTGTTCCATAAAGGCGTTGGCATTTTCTGTCTGTCCATCAGTCTCAGGATGGTAAGCTGTAGAAAGTGATAAATTGATCTGCAGACAGTTACAAACCGCTTTCCAAAATTCTGCAACAAAAAGCGGACCTCTGTCGGAGACTATAGAGTCACATAGTCCATGAAGTCGCCAAATATCACGGACAAAAAGTCTAGCTAGGTCTTTTGCATTCATCTTTGTATGGCAAGGCGAGTAATGTCGTTCTTTGGTGAGGCGATCTACAACAACCATGATGCAATCATAGTTATTAAATTCTGCTAAAGGACCGACAAAATCTACTGAGATATCACGCCAGCGCTGTAATGGAAGGGGAAGGGGTTTTAGAGCTCCTTGGTACTTGAGCCGAGAGACTTTATTTCGGAGGCAGTTGTGACAGTTTTTTGCGAATTGATCAGTTTGCTTCGAGAGGTTGGGCCACCAGTAATGGTTAGAGACTTCTTGATACAATGCCTTTTTTCCTGGATGACCTTTTTCACAGCTATCGTGGGCCATCTGAATGAGCATGGGCCTTAGTTCGTTATCTGGGACATAGATTCTATCACGATAATAAAGTCGGCCTCCCCGAAGCTCGCATTCCGAAAGTGAAATTTTTTTTGAATGTGGTATTCCTTCTGACTTAGTCAACTCGGTAACAATATTTTTTAGCCATTGGTCTGTTTCATTCTGGTAGCCTTGGTCAAGTAGTCGGGAGATTTTTTGGTCAGAGGGTTCACCTTGAGGGTCAGAGAGGGAAACAGAAGAAAGATGATGAAAGTTGGTCGTATTGGATGGAAGATTGTATTTACGCTGCGCTAAATCTTCGATTATGGATTCATGAAGTTTATTAGCAGGAAGGAGAGTTTGCTTTTGGTGTTGAGTTCGAGGATCAGAGTCGTTTTTAGGAAGATCTTGAGAGCGTCGTGTAAGTGAGTCAGCTTTAGCATTATCTTTTCCTGGTCTGGATTTAATGACGAAATCAAATTGTGATAAGAACTCGCTCCAACGAACCTGGCGGCGGGATAGCTCTTTTGTTGTCATGAAGTATTCAAGATTTCGGTGATCAGTGAGAACAGTTATCGGATAGCATGAGCCTTGAAGCTCAGCTCGCCAACCTTCAAAGCAGCGTACAATGGCTAAAAGCTCCTTATTGTATATCTCATAGTTGCACTCCGCATTTTCGAACTTTTTTGACATAAAAGCAACCGGATGTAGCTCACCTTGATCATCTTTTTGAGAAAGAACACCAGCTGAAACGAAGTCCGAAGAGTCTGCTTCGACTATAATCTCCTTTGAGGCGTCGAAATGATGTAAAACTGGTGCTGAGATAAAAGCTTTTTTGAGGAGTTCAAAAGCATTTTGGCAGGCATCAGACCAGACAAATTTGACATCCTTGCGGGTAAGAGAGACAAGGGGCCTCACAATCTTTGAGAAGTCTTTGATAAATCTTCGATAAAAATTAGAAAATCCTAAAAAGCCTTGAACATCTTCAAACAAGAGGGGGACTCCCAGTCACAAATACACTGAACTTTTTGGGGGTCCATTTTGACACCTGTTACAGAGATTACCATTCCAAGGTAGGTCACTTCTTGAACCTCAAATTCACACTTCTTGATATCGCAATGTAATCCGGCTTTTTTAAGTGCATCAAGTACAGTATTAACGTGGGCTCGATGCGTTAGAAGGTCGTCAGAATAAATCAGGATATCGTCGATATATGCAGTGCAGAAAACATCAAGGTATGGTCGCAAAACGTCATTGATGTGAGCTTGAAAAGTGGCTGGTGCGTTTGATAAGCCAAACAGCATTACTAGTGTTTCGAACAGATCATATTGTGTGTTAAACGCTGTCATCCATTCCTGGCCCTCGGCGATTCGAATATGATTAAATGCCGCAATAATATCTAGCTTTGTATAGTATTTGGCATTACTAAGTCTAGCAAGGGTTTCTTGTATTAAGGGGAGGGAATATCTATTTTTAATGGTTATAGCGTTTAATCCACGGTAATCAACGCAAAATCTTAAACCACCTCCAGGTTTCTTGGCAAAGAGTACTGGTGCTGCTGCTGGTGACTTGCTAGTACGAATGAAACCTTTATCTAGTTGTTCATCAAGATATTTGCGTAGCACTTTCAGTTCATCAATAGACATATTATATAGAGGACCATAGGGGGGCACTGTGCCTGGCTTAAGATCAATTTTGTGGTCACAGTCACGATGTGGAGGAAGGGAATCAGCACCTTCGTGACTAAAAACAGGTAAATGGTGGTGGTAGTGAAGTGGAAGTTTGCTTGCAGGATTGGGTCGTTCTTTTGTCTGGAGGGCAATCTGGATATCTTCAAGTGAAAATCCTGCTAAATCTAACTCCGCAGCTTTGGAGCAAGAGTTAGACTTCTCTTTTAAAATTTCACTTGACAGGTATTTCTCCAGAAACGTTTTTTTATTAGGTGGGGAAGTTGGAGGAGTCATCGGCGCTGAGCCAGCAGGCTCGTTCCCATTTCTTTTAACCTGCTATCAACTTCGTTTAGAGATAAAGAAAATATCTCGACACCGTTTAACTTTGAGAGGGCATGAAAAGCTGCAGCTCCAACTTTCCTTGGGCGCCCACTTTTGATTATGTCGTATTTGGATGGTGGATTGTGAGCTCTAAATTTAACACTTGATCCATTAATTTACTTAATACTGGCTGGGAGGCAGTTTTCTTTGCAATAATCTGAACTAAAAGAGACACAATCAGTTGACCAATTAATCGAGGGGTTGTGTCTCCTGAGCCACTTTCGTCCGAGGATCAGCTCGTATTTTCCCAAATTTGTGATAAAAAAGGTTAATAATTCCTCATGGCCTTTGATGTTTAATTTAATAGTAGTTGAATGGGTTATTTTAGCTGCAGGCGAACCATCCACGAGATAGAGTTGACGAGGCTGTGGAAGAATTTTCAGCGGGAGGTTTCGTCTTTTTGCTGAGTTAAAATCGTAAAATTTGTCAGTGGCACCACAGTCAAGGAATGCCTGAGTGGAGAAGCTGAATTTGTTTCCAAAAATATTACAGGAAAGCAGAAGATGATCGCTGTGGGGTGCTGAAAGAGACAAAATTTGTGTCCTTTCCTCACTTGTCATTAATGGAAACCTGTTTTATCTCTGATATCTCTGCCCCATTTTCTTTCTCCTGATCGGAGATTCTATTATCTTTGTACCTTCTCATATCCTGATTCAAGTGAGCTTTGGGGCAAATTCGAGCGTGATGGCTAGGGTCAAAGCACCGGCTACAATTTTTATTTTCAAAGCAGTATTTACCCCTGGCTCCTCTTTCATTATCATTTCGTGAGATTCGGTAATTTGCAGTGTCAGTTGGGGATTGAGTGACAAGTGGAGTGGTTTTAGATATGCTTGGGTTTGTCAATTCTCTCGACGATGTAGATAGAACGTTACGGAATTTCATATAATCTGGATCAGATGAGCAAAGAACAGCATCAATGTGGCGAACTTTGATTATATACGATGAGAGGTCTGTCGGTAATTCTTGGCGCAACATTACACGATTTTGAAGATGAGACACAATAGTGGGGTGGAGAGAATCGTATAGATGGTTTATTAAGGCATCATCAGAAAGCTCCGTTTTTTGGGCAACTTCATACCAGTCAATAAGGTGAGAGGCTGTGTCTTTCTGTCCTTGTTTAATGGTGAGTATTTTCCTACGAGCTGCATTACATGGTTCAATCTCCCCAAATGTTTGTTCAAGAAGGACAAAAATAGCATCAACAGATTTGTATTTGACAGAACCATTTCTATTTATACCATGAGAAATGGTGGAGTATGCTCTTCCCTTGAGGCGAGAAATTAGATAAAGTATCTTAGTATTTTCAGACGGGTACCAGTCCTTGTTTGCAATAAACTTCATATTTATTTTCCGGATAAATTGAGGAAGTTCTTTGTGCATATCAATATTATCCGCAGCGAAGACATCTGGGTCAGGGTGTTGAGCAGACCGGTAGATTCAATGTGTTGAAGTATTTCTCTCAGTAGTAGTTGCTTTTGTCTTTAGATCAGAGAATACATCAGAGAATTCACAATTCTTTTCAGGCAATGTGTCATAGTCATTCTTATAATGGCGGAGTTCATTTTCCAATTTTCTGAATGAGCTTGCTAGGGAAACAATTTCATTAGTGAGTAAAATAGGACTAACTACAGCGTTGCGTCCCTGCATGGCGTTGAGTAAAGATTCTTGGTTTAGAATGGAGTTGAGGAGAGAGTACATGTGAACAAAGTCTATATTCTGGTCGTTGAATTGAAGGGTGTGGTCGTCGTTAGGTAGGTCATGATTTCGAGAACTTCTATCCATTCTATTATTGATTTCATATATTTTACTTTGGGTGCATCTCTGTGGTAGGTATGCAGAAATTTTAGTACGAATTACACTTTTGGTACTATTTGAATTTGAATCAATTTATCAGTATGGGTATAGGATTTACGCGCGAGGGACGTAATTAAAAGTGATTTGGTAGACAATATGTCAGGGGAAGGTCATGAAGTAGATTGACGAGGTCTAATCTGGTGATTGAGATTGTCTACAAAGAAGAATGGAGACTCCTATTGAGTCCTGTAAAAATATTTATTTATTTATTTATTTATATTAACGTCATGCCAGCTCACAACACACCGCAATTTTTGAAATTCGAATTTTCGAATCTTCACCATTTCACCCTCTCCCTCCCTCTCGCGCTCGTCGCATTCTATCAATAAATTGTAATCGAGTCGCTGGCATTTTTATCATGCCACCTGTTCGAAAAAAGCTCCCCAACGCAATGTTGGACAATGCGAGAGTCCGCCCGAGGGCTCCCGCAAAAACACCAGGCCTCGCGCAAAAACTATCAAGCATGTTTGCGAGTGAGGCCTTCATCGAAAGGAAGTCTCCAAACCTTCCCGACAAAGAGATGACTGATTCTGAGCCCGTCAGGTCAGCAAAAATTGGTCCCGAGACCCACACCCCGATCGAGCTTGCCCCAGAGACAAGCACCTCAAGGAAAGGGAAGGAAGTCGTCCGAGAGAAGACGACAGAACATGCAGAAACGTCTGCAAGAAAATTCGCTGTGTCATCTCCCAAAGGCACAGCTTCAACATCAGCACCGGAATATCCTCCGGAGCTGCAATCAGTAATGGAGGCCGAAAAGCGTCGCACGACGCAAATTACAGCCCGCCTCGCCATCTGCTCGACTGCCATAAGCAGTGTTGAAGCAGCACTTTCGCCTCTTTCGATCGGCGATAATAAAGAATTCGTAGACGGTATAAAAGTCTACCTACGAGCAGCCATTGGCCAATTCGTTCAGTCCGGTCCAGGAAGTACACCACCAGTCCTTCCTGCTCGCCCCGCCAACCCTCTCTCACCGAGGGCGCCAGAAATTAGGGTACCTAACCCTACGAAAATCCAGGCTCCGGCCCCAAAGACAACTTGGGCCACCGTAGCTCGGGCAGGCCTAGTAAGCAGCGCTGGGCCATCGACAAAAAAGGCAGCCCCGCCCGCCCAAAAAGCAAAGGGAGCCAATACGAGGACAGCAGCCGACACACGACTGTTTCTACGCCTCGCCCGCAACCACCCCCACCGACTCCTCGCACCAGCTAGCGTAAGATCAGCTGTCTCAGAGGCACTTGGTACCGCAGCCAACGATATCACGTTGGTTCAGCGGGTACAAACAGGCTTTGCACTAACAGCAAAGAATGAACTCGCTCGGAAAGAGCTCCTGGATTCCTCCACATCACGGAGCGTATCTGGAATCAAACTGGAACCAGCATCAAATCTGGTTGCCATGCAAATTGCCACCGTCCCGGAGACAATTCGAACTCTCGATGGCCCCATCGCCGTGACAGCAAAGATGGTTGCCGATGAAGTCACGCGAGTGACCAAATTAGTTCCTTTTCTTGTTCGTCCTCATGGGACCTGCAAACCTGGAGCGCCCTACCAGAACTGGCAGGCGCTCTTCCCTCGCGAATCCACGCCCCGACCTGGATTTCGCCTCTTCGATGACTCCGGAGCTGCAAAGCTCTTCCAACCTCGTCGAAAAATAGTTCAGTGCAATCGATGTCTTGGCTTCCATGCCTCACGCGGTTGCTCCCGCGCTCCGGCCTGCTGGAATTGCGGATCAAAAATGCACTCGGAAGCGGAGTGCAAAGCCCCCACACGGTGTCGAAACTGTAGGGGACCTCATCGATCGGACTCGCGGTCCTGTAAAGCCAGACCCAACAAATCCGGCCCGGTGAAAAAAGAGCAGCTTGCGATAATTCGCAAGCTCGAGCAGAAAAATCATGCAGATTATGCTCGCATCAAAGCTGCAGCCGAAAAAACCATCGAGGAAATTTACGGCGCGAAGAACGACGTCTGCATGTCGGACGGATCGGGATTTGGAATTCTCGATTCCGAAGAGGAGGTTTAAGGCTAATGCGAGCCTCAGTGAAGTCAACAAGACTTCAACACGTTAATAGTAGGACACCGACTGGATGAAGGGTGCCTGCGTGCTCATCTTCTGCTCTCAGCGAAGATCAGAAATTGTCACTTGGAAGATGTGACAGGAATGGGGACGGGCGAGAAGCGCGGGATCCAGACCTAATTGGGATTTCTTCTAAATTTGATTTTAGTTTTTTGATTTAAGTTTTTGATTTTAGTTTTTGATTTAAGTTTTGCTGTTAACACCACCATTTATGTGGGAGTTCACGCAGTTGGAATGAGTTGGGCCTGTATACAGTGATCCTAACCGGCTCCACCTGTCCTTGACCCAATGTGGAAAACATAGCTTTAGCTTAGGACAAAATAAACAAAACAAAACAAACAGTGCTTTAAAGCCCCATGCCGGTTAGCTCAGCCTATTAAGGGCTACCCGACGCACCGGCATTCCCATAACAAAAACCCGATAAAGACCCCGCTGCTCCGGATCTGCATAGCCGCTAGATCAGTGAGACTCTTCTAAAATTGATATAAATTATATAATTAAAAACGTAAACTAAACCACATGTAGATGTTCGTATTTAGACAGCGTTGGTGTCTAAGTAATCAGGGCTGTCCTACAAATGTAGGTGCAGACAGAGATTCCCCCATTACTGGTACATTTGAAACTCTTCGAAAAAATAGTGTGGACATAAGCCAGTCTCGGAACAAGATGGCTCCTTTTGGTGAGCTTAAAATCCAGCGAGCGTCTAGGGGACGGGGGCCATTGGCTCCACGAAGCCGTGCCTGTAGTAGGCCGTGTTGACAGGTCATGAAATGCTCCGGCGATTTATCTTGTCCACAGGAGCATGTTAAAGGTGCGCTACTGTGTGCAAAACGACGGTGGTATGCTGCAAAATCACCATGGCCAGACCGCGCAGCGAGAAGGAGGCTGAGGGACCGTCGATCCATGCTAGCGAGCTCTGGGGTGATGCGGGAGCTTGGCCCGATTCTGAGCGCTCTATACCGGTCAGGGGCATTTTGCGACCAGTATTCCGACGCAGAGGCCTCGTAGCGAAGATTGACAATTCTCCTCGATCTGGCAATGGAAGGGGCCAGATTGGGGGCGGTTATGATATGTTACGGTTTTACCGTTATTTGAGCTTAGGCGGATGCCTAAGCCTAATATTGAGAATTCTTATGATGAGGCTGTATGGGGGGAGATGAAGCTGAACGAAACGGCACTACTAGTCAGGAGGCGGAAAAGTTATTACAACTTAGTGACACCTAAAAGTACGTGGCTGGGTAATAAGTATTATGCCTAAGGACAAGTCACTAGTCTGTAGATTCACGAGGAGGATTAACGCCTATAAATACCTGTTAGTAGTAGCTAGAGTTATCTTTTCTCCTTATATAGTTTATTAAATCGATTTATTCATTACCAACTCGGTTTCCGTCACATGATACAAGCCGCTTTTGCGAGAGCATCTGCCTTTTCATTTCCAGGGATTCCTGAATGCCCTGGGCACCAGCGTACAGAGACCCTTCCTGGCTCAGTGTATCTGGCACGGTTCCTTGAAGGCCAGGATCTTGCGAGATCCCGAAATTTTGCGATCCGAGTCGAGCTTGTTGGTGTCGGCGGTCCAAGGAGTAAACGAGACGCTGCCTCTTGGTTGTCGAGACAGACAGTGATGTTGGTGGCGTAGTATGCCATTGGGCTTCTAATTGCAGCTGAGAGGCCTTCCATAGCTCCGACGACTTCTGCATTGTATACTTCTGCTGATTGACCTAGAGGAACAGAGCCTTGATCAATCACATGTTTTGCGCCGCGATAAATGCAGTACCCTGCCCCTGCTGAGCCTTCCATCAGAGCTCCGTCTGAGAAAACGAAGAGGTCCAGGGGCGGTGCTGAGGAATGCCATTGGGTGAAGACTTGGAGCCCTGCTTCACGACCAACCGCTCCAATCGCTGCGAGTATTTCGTCCCTTTTTGGTGTCCAGGGAGGTGAAGTCGTGTTTACTGATAGTTCTGGGGAAATTCTGCGCCGAATCCAAGCCATTCTCGGAGATTTCCAGCGAAGTCGCAAGGGATGTTGGGGGTCTGCCGAGGCAACTCGCACTGCAAGACGGTTGTGGATACGTTCGAGCCACCCTTGAGCTGGTGACCATCCAGTTTCCCGCAGAAGGGCGGCCACTGGAGTGGTTTTGTATACCGGCAGTGCTGCCCGGGCTGCATCGTTTATCCTGCGCTGAATACGAGCAATATCTTCTTTGCAGGTATTTGCTGAGAACCAGGTTTCGGCTCCGTAGAAAAGGGTTGTAAACGCTGCCCCTTGTAAAGCCTGTCTAGCTAGAGCTGGTTGGATACCTCGAGCGGTATTGCAGAGGCTTTTTATGTGCGCTGTGACGGCCGTAACTCTGCTGCACGCTTGCTTAATGTGGTGGCAAAATTTCAAGCAGCGATCAAAGTGGACACCCAGCCAACGAGTTTGTTCATTAGGCCTGATCTCGACGCTATCTGCCCGGAGGCTTGGCTCAAAGGGTTTCCCCTTTTTCCGGTGGAAATATTGGAGCTCAGTCTTTGATATCTCTAGCTCGATTCCGTTAAGACTTCCCCAAGCAAGTACGTTGTCCAGCTTTTCTTGGAGGCGAGCTGCGCATTCGGGTAGAGATGGTGCGGAAGCAAAAATTGCCGCATCGTCAGCATAGCCGAAGCACCCTGGCGAGAGGCGCAACATGCCCTCAATAGCCAGGAGGAACAAAATAGGTGAGACCGGTGATCCCTGTGGGAGGCCGCATTTTATGGCGAAGGGTGGAGTTGTTGTACCGTCCAATGCGACTACGTCCTCGCGATTTTCCATGAATGATGCAACCCATTTGATAAGATTGTGGGGCCAGCCTTGAGTACGGAGATTATGGCAGAGACGTCCTCGCTGAATGCCATCAAATGCACCTTTAACATCTACCGTTACTATACCTGCAACCTTCTTCTCTAACCAGGCGGACTGGATGTCAGAGGCAAGGGCTGTGGATAGATCTGTTGCTGACCGGTGAGGAACAGCGCTGCACTGGTTCTTTGCAAGGATATTTTGTGAGAGGGCAAGGAAAGAGAGACGTCGGGCCATGAGGCGTTCCAGCCCCTTCCCAAGGCACGAAAGCAAAGCAATTGGTCAGTAAGACTTGGGAAGGGCTTTGTTTCGGTTGCCTGCCTTCGGGAGAATAATTATGCTGGCCTTTTTAAAGGCCTTTGGATGTAGTCCTTGCAGGTCGCACAGACGGAACAAATCGGTCACTCGGGGCCCTAGAACTGGCCAAGCTTGTCTTAGCGCTTCTGCGGTTATCTCGTCTAGTCCGGGGGACGATGAGGAGACTACACAGCAAGATCTGAAGATTTCCTGATTAGTTAGTGCAGGCCAAGGGAGGCTTCTTCTTGCCACAGTTGGAATTCCCATGACTATATTCTCATGCTCCATGTGCCTACTCAGTAAAGCCCCCTGTAGTAGTTGTGCTTTGGCCATGGGAGTGAAGACGAGTCCGTCTGGGCCATTGAGTGGAGGGGTATGAAACCGGGGTATTTTTTTATGCCAGCTTGTAACCCTATACGCTTCTGTGAGACAAGAGACCTGAACTACTTTATTGCGCCACATTTCTCGCTTAGCTATTTTGACCGCCTTGCCAAAGGCACGGCGTTCAGCGGTGGCCACTGATCCCGAGCGCTTAGCTTGGCAGAGTGCGTTGTGCGCGTTTGTACAGTCCCTGGTCCACCATCGATTTCGCGGTCCCTGTGTACGTTTTCTGGGACAGGTGGCATTAAGAGCACCTTGGAGAACATCTACCAGGAAAGAAGCTTCTCTCTCTGGGTCTGAAGAGGGTGCGGCCACTAGTCTGTCGGAGATAATTTTACGGAATGTGACCCAGTTGCAAACAGAGTATCTGAGTTTTCCAGAGGTATCTGTTTCAGGTCCTGTGTCTGACAGTTGAGTCAGTAGAGTTCTGTGGTCTGACCCAACTTCCAGGTCGATTCGGATAGCACAAGATGCATTGAGACTATGCCGTGCGAAGCAAAGATCGATAGTAGCGCCGGCATCATGAGTGGGGGCATAGTATACATTTAACAACGTTATTCCCCTTGCAGTTGTCCATTCGAGTAATGAGTCACCTTCCGAATTTTCGTTATATACTGCTGGATCCCAGGCCGAGTGGTGGATATTGAAGTCACCAGCTAAGACATCTAGGATATCAGAAAGATTAAGGAGAAGCTGAAGGCCGTCCCCAGCGCCAACCGCGCCTACTGGAGCGTTGTATATATTCCAGCAGTCAATGGTACGCTTGCCGCGTCGAGAGATGCAAATCCGGAGAAGGTCGCTGTTAAAGTTATGAGCTTGAGCGAATATGGAGGTTATAGCGGAATCAGTGTCGGCGGTTAGACCGATACAGTAAGTCTCGTATGAAGTTGTAGAAGGAAGAATTGACTGGTGTAACGGCTGTTGAGCCGAAGGATTCCTGTAGCCTACGCTGGCTAGCGTAGGCATTGACACAAAGCGAATATTTGGGAGAGGTCTCGGAAGCCACGGAGTTTAGAATATTCTCAGTGAACCTTCTGGAAACATACTGAAGGTTCATGAGGATGACAGGTCTACCGAGTACCTTCAAGGTAGTTGTCGAATAGTCTCAGTCATTCAGGTTACAGGGAGAATCTTCTCGAAAGGCAATAGTTCAGAATGTATATATATGTAGTCTTTAGCTTCAGGAATTCTCTCCTCAGAGAATTATAATAAATATACTGTACCTACAAGATCGCTCATGCACCTTGTACTGAAACCGTGACATATTATAATTCTCTCAGGGGTTTACGAAATACGAGGACGACGACGATACGACGATTTACGAGTACGAACTACGAGTACTCTTGAGGACGACGACGAAATACTACGATTTGCGAGTACGACCAACGAGTGCTCTAGAGGACGACGATTTACGACGATTTACGAGTACGAACTACGTGTACTCTCGAGGACGACGACGAGTACTGACGGGTACACACAATAACGGGGATATACGACGAAATACGAAGACAACGTAGATAAGCTACGTGGATAATACGACGATTGGTAAATACAACCATATAAGCCAAAATACGAGAACCTAGCGTGACCATGACAAATTCAGCGAGTATTGGAGTTGGCAGTCCCTGTAATAAGGATTTGAAATCAGCCGAACCATTAAGATCTAAGTGGAGATCCGTGGAACAAATTGAAAAGCTCCGGGCTGACAATAAATGCTTTCGATGTGAAAAGAGCGGGTGCTACGCCAAAGTATGCCCTCTACTTCCGTGGAGAGGACCTAGGTACAGGAAAGATGTTCCGCGGCCGGACAAGCCATTACTAGGACCGAATAACAGACCACTCCGTGCCAAGTGGAAGACATCTGAACAGATCGAAAGACTCCGAAATGAAAGTCGATGTTTCCGGTGCGAGCTGCCCAAGTGTTCAACCAAATACTGCCTACTCCTACCGGCTATAAACCCAAAATTTAAGATAATCACATCATCCGAGAAGAGAGACGTTCACGACACCAGGTATATAAAAAATTGTGATAACTCTGGCTCTGGGAGAAAACAGTCTTTGGAGCTACCAATATTGAAGGAAAAAGTTCCAGATGTAGCGACAGTAGCTGGACACGAAGCGAAGATGAACACGAGCCCATTTCTCGTTAACGCACTAGTGAACGACGTTACTATGGTGCAAGCTTTGATTGATAATGGATGCCTTTGTTCAGGGATAATCGATGAGGCGTTAGCAGCCCAGCTTAGCCTTCCGCGCGAGCCCATTCCCCCTCGAGCTCTTCAAACGGCAGAAAACTCATCTGAAGACAAGCCAATTGTAAGAAGCATCACCTGGGTCTCAATAGACCTTGACGGATATGTTACCGAAAGGTTGTTGCTGTATGTAGTACCGCACAGCACACATCAAATGATACTGGGGAAGAAGTGGTTAGAGGACCAGGATGCTGTGATTCACTCCAAAGAGCAACGACTGGAATTAAGAAAGAGCGGTGGTTCTGTTTATAGTGCTCGGCGATGGCGGAAGAAGCTTAAAGCAGTTAAGGAACCGAAAGCAGCGGCTGTTGAGGCATTGTCTTGTCTGGAAGATGGAGTTCCAGTCTGCAAGGCTTCTTTAGATGATATAAACAAGGCACTACGTACGAAGCCTTGCCTCACAGTTTCTGAAGCTCGAAATCGCTTGCCGCACCCGGTGAAGAAGTTTGCGCGTCTTTTTGCTGACGATAGCGGTGCTGATGATCTACCGCCGACGCGAGATCACCTTGACCACGCTATAAACATTCGACATGAAAACGGGAAGCCAGTCCAACCGCCCTGGGGTCCTCTATACAGTATGTCGAGAGAGGAGCTTCTAGTGTTGCGCAAGACGTTGACTGAACTTTTGGGTAAGGGATGGATTAGACCCAGTAATTCACCAGCGGCCTCGCCAGTACTCTTTGCTAGGAAGCCAAACGGAGGGCTACGATTTTGTGTGGATTATCGGGGCTTAAATGCGATCACTCTTCCAGACCGGTATCCGCTCCCATTATTTAAAGAAACTTTGCGACAGCTGTCAAAGGCTAAGTGGTTCACCAAACTAGATGTAAAGTCAGCGTTTCATCGTATCAGAGTCAGGAAGGGAGATGAATGGATGACCGCTTTTAGGTGTCGCCATGGTCTTTTTGAATGGCTTGTAACACCGTTTGGACTTTCAAATGCTCCTGCAACCTTCCAACGATATATTAATGAGCAGCTCCGAGGACATCTCGATGTTAATGCGACGGCATATATGGATGACGTACTAGTATACACGGATGGAAGTGAGGACGATCATTGGAGAACGGTTCAAATTATCTTGGGCAAGCTAGAAAAGGCTGGCTTGTACCTAGATATTGATAAATGCGATTTTCTTTGTCGAGAAGTGAAGTACTTGGGGTACATTGTGAGAGCTGGAGATTCGGTGACAGTAGATCCTGCCAAAGTTAAGAGCATCATTGAATGGGAAGCGCCTACATCAGTAAAGGGAGTCCGTTCGTTCCTGGGCTTTGCAAACTTCTACCGATGCTTTGTTAATGGATTTTCAGAAATAACTGCACCGCTGACCAGATTGACAAAGAAGGATTCTGTTTGGAGATGGGGACCTGAGGAGAACAAGGCGTTCGAACGACTGAAGAAAATATTTTCTACGGAACCGGTGTTAGCGCAATGGGATCCCGAGCGGGACACAGTGATGGAGGCCGATTGTTCTGGGTATGCGTTGGGCGGATGTCTATCTCAAGCAGATAAGCAGGGTCGGCTGAGACCTATTGCTTATTACTCAAGGCGACTGAGTGGAGCCGAGGCTAACTACCCGATCCACGACAAAGAGATGCTGGCTATAATCACGTGCCTGCAAGAATGGAAAGCCGAGCTTCGATCAGTTGCCAAGCCGTTCACAATATTGAGCGATCATAAGAATTTAGATTATTTTATGACCAAGCGATTACTCAATGAAAGGCAGGCTAGATATTACGACGTACTACAGCAGTTTAATTTCACTCTGAAATGGCGACCTGGCAACTCTTGCGAACGACCCGATGCTCTCTCCAGACGCGATCAGGACAAGCCCCATGGCCTGGATGACGAACGAACCATGGGTAGGATAATACAATTACTACCAACGGTCAAAGCGTCACCTGTTGATGCACAACTTGGTGAATCAAATGAATCTACACCATATCAGGGACCCCACAGCGGAAGATCAAACGGCTCAACAAGTCCAGCTATAGATCCAGCAGCTTCAGCAAGAATATCTGACGATGAAGAAATTCAGGCACTTTGGAACCAGGGAGTTAATTATGATAGTGATTGGCGACGAGCGCGCGATGCTGTACAGCGCGGAGAGAGAAGTTTCCCACCAGACATCGCTCAGAAATTGACAGCTAACATTGCAGAGTGTACGGTTGCCGCAGATAGCGTTCTTCGTGGAAGGGAAAATCGAATTTGGGTTCCCGATTACGAGCCCCTCCGAACGGCGATAATGCAGAGAACGCACGATAGCTATCTAGCGGGACACCCTGGGAAGGACACAATGATTGGCATACTTCTGAGGCGATGGTTCTGGCCCAAGATGAGGGAATCAGTCCGTCGGTTCATTCGAAACTGTGATGTTTGCGGCCGAACAACAGTGTGGCGTGAAGCAAAGGCTGGATTTATACGATCACTACCAATTCCCGACAGAATAGGAAGCGAACTCACCATCGATTTTATAACCAATATGCCACCTTCACAGGGTTGTACAAATATAATGGTTATAACGGACAGACTTTCTAAAGATATCTTCTTATTCGGGACAAATACAATGGAGGCTGCAACATGCGCAAAGGTTTTTATTGACAGATATTACCGCTACTTTGGGTTCCCACGATACCTGACAAGTGATAGAGGCAGTGACTGGGTGGGAATATTTTGGCGAACATTCTGCCAATTGACGGGAATAACTCAACGTTTGACTACGGCGTACCACCCACAGTCGAATGCGAGCGAAAGAGCAAATCAGGAGCTGTACAAGTACCTGCGTGCTTTCACCTGCTACTCACAAGATAATTGGATGGAACTGTTGCCTGTAGCCCAATTGGCACTAAATTCACGACCTAGCTCAGCGATTGGAGGACTCAGCCCGTTCTTCCTACGGCACGGATACGATCTTGAACCTCTAGCAGAACCCACGCCTACCTCTGAGGATAGTTCTCGACACCCAGGAGGATTATCTGCCCAGGACTACGTTAAAAGGTTAAGAGACGCGCAAGACTTTGCGCAGGCGGCAATGGCTTCATCGCAACAGCGAAACGAGGGTAATGCAAATCGCTTTCGGAGACAACCGGATCAGTTTAAAGTCGGTGACAAAGTGTGGCTTGATCTCCGAAACGTCAAAACGCCTCAGCTATCTAAGAAGCTGGCTTGGCTTCACGCAAAGTATGACGTGACCGCCGTCCCAGACCCTTTAACTGTGGAGTTGAATGTGCCAGGGAATATCCACAATCGCTTTCATGTTGAGTTAGTAAAGCGAGCGGGTGCAGACCCATTTCCAAGTCAGCGGCAGGACGATGCACAGAACCCCGCAATTCTTGACAATCTTGGGGAGCAAGAATACGAGGTTGACTCAATAATAAGAGCGAGAACAGTGAGACGCGGTCGTGGTAATTTTAGACAAGCTCTGGTAAAGTGGACTGGATGGGCAGAGCCGACTTGGGAGCCTATTGAATACCTTTCAGAAACGGAGGCTTTAAGAATATTTGAGGAAACCTATGGACCTATAACAACCAATAATGGCCCTTCAGAGAGTAACTCAGGTCGATATGTTGGTCAAGCAGAACCCCATGTCCAGAGAGCACGGAGAGAACGTCTGCAAGAAAAAAAAAAAAAAAAAAGGGAAATAGGAATTTCAGCCCATAAGAAGAAGAGGGGGGATTGTAACGGCTGTTGAGCCGAAGGATTCCTGTAGCCTACGCTGGCTAGCGTAGGCATTGACACAAAGCGAATATTTGGGAGAGGTCTCGGAAGCCACGGAGTTTAGAATATTCTCAGTGAACCTTCTGGAAACATACTGAAGGTTCATGAGGATGACAGGTCTACCGAGTACCTTCAAGGTAGTTGTCGAATAGTCTCAGTCATTCAGGTTACAGGGAGAATCTTCTCGAAAGGCAATAGTTCAGAATGTATATATATGTAGTCTTTAGCTTCAGGAATTCTCTCCTCAGAGAATTATAATAAATATACTGTACCTACAAGATCGCTCATGCACCTTGTACTGAAACCGTGACAACTGGAAACAAGTGTATTGAGATGTATGGTTCTGAGTAAACTGAGCTGATAAGAGTGAGATTGCGTGTGCGCATATCTTATCAACTGAGGTTTTTGACCAGTATTTATCAATCTCCATGGATCATAAGTTATGATCCCTGTAGATGTAGATCTATATACGTACAGATATATGAGCCAGAAATATAAAGCTAAATACATGTGTGTCGGTAATAGATCCGAGAAACCTTTAACCTGCATTTGATACATAATCATCTGATGGAATGCTAGTGTGAAATAAATGCCAATATGCATTAAACTTTCCGCGAGGAATGTGCTGATGACAATGATATAGGAAGGTGAATTTGATAACCTAATTAGCCGGACTTACAAATGAGTTATCCTTGGCATTCCAGGATATACGATATTTCAACAGTCGCGTGAGTGAATACTGGGTTGGAAAGGTGAAAGGCCGCACCCCTTGCGAGTGTAGGTCATTACGCGAGGCCGGCTGGTCCAGATTGGAAGGGGAGAGAAAGAATTGTATTCTGGGTGATTTTTAGTTAACTTGCGCAAGAGATCAGTACTTATCCAGGGTTCTTGAATTAGTACAAGATCTGCTCCGCTTTTAGAGGCAAGTTCGAGGGCGGAGTCGTGTGCCGGGCTCCGTTTACCCACATTTACCTGGAATATGCACAAACCATTGATTGATTGTGATTTGTGCGTCCGGCCCCGAGTTATCATAATGATTCCTCTATGGTCATCAGGGCGGAGTATCGGGACTCTTGTCCAATTTGTGAAGGAGAGGGGGAGGCGATTCTTGTGGGTTGGGTAGGAACCTGATTGTTCCCGGAGCTCGCGGTGGCCTGGACGGAGATTGGAGGGTGTAGTGGGGTCCAGGCCTTCTGGCCCTCGTTTCGGATAGCTCGGAGTCTAGTTTTATGCGGGCGGGCGAAGCTTCTGTTGGCGCGGATGGGTCGCGCGGGGCAGCCTAAAGAAGATGATGGATGAGGTCCGTCACAGTTAAGGCATTTTTCTGGTCTGGTGCAGGGCCCAACGTGGGAATCTGCGGCGCATGTCCCACACCGAGGGCGGCGAGTGCATCTATTCACATTGTGGAACGCGTGGCAACAAGAACACACCTGGAGTGGGGGCTGGTGGTCTACTTGCCGGAGCTTCACCGCTCGAGCAAATAGTCGCAGATTTGTTGGGTACTTTTTAGCGGACTCGGAAGCTATCACTAGGCGAATAGTCCCTTCATAGTCCGGGGAGAGTTCAGAGCGGCGAGTCCACGACATGGAGAAGATTGATTCGGGGTCAATCTTTGTAGTGGCTAGTTCCTGTCGAATTTCAGACATGGTGAGGGCTTCGCGTTCCCCCAAATGGCTGTAGCCATACTTAGGGACTGGTCCTAGGATGAACGTATTGCGATTTTCCTGGCGCTCTATTGGAGCGTCTCCCGTAATCGTCTGAAATGCCGAGGCTACCTGAAGTAGTTCGGGGGCTTGGGCGGCGGTGGGCGCTACTATTGCGATTCCCGAGGGTACTATGCGCACATCTTTGATGAGCTCTGGCCGGTCAGTTAGTCTCCGGAGCCTTGTGCGGATGAGAAATGTATCTTTTCCTCGGAGCGGGTGATCGGCCGGTAGGCGTATAATAACCCTTGAGTCGACCTTAGGAACTTTGGGGAGAGACTTGGTCTGCTTCGGTGGTGGTGCAATAACAGTCTTCTTTGTTGGAGTAGTCTGGGTCGCTTGGATGGGATTTCGGGTAGCTGCAGTCGCGTACGTCTGCTTCTGCGAGGTCTCGGGACGGGGTTGACGAATTGCCGGCCCAGCGCTTCGATTGGTTGCTTGAGGGTCTTCGCCTGTGGTTGTCTGATCAAATACAGATAGGCCAGCGATGACCCTAGCAGCACTACGAGTGACGATTGCCTTGAGATCTGCCGCTATTGCAGGCGGGAGGCAGCGGAGATGGATAGCTCCGGAATTTTGCCAGGCTAGAAGGGTAGTGGCTAGTTTGTTAGTAGTGGCCGATGATGGGTTGGCCACAGAGCGTTGTACAGCCGCGGCTGGGGCAGGCGCTTGGCTTGTGTTTCTGGCCGCTTGGCCGCTCAGAGGTGGGAGGGTTGCTACCGCAAATATGGAAGAAGCAAGGCCTTGATCCTGAGTTGCCAGGGTCTTCGGAACTTTGGGCGTAGTCCGCTGTAAAGGGACGGACGGGATATGGCTGTTTGACGGCTGCTGTGTCAAAGTCTGCAGCGCGTCATCTTCTGCCTCTAGGTCCATGAATTCATCATCAGAATCTATTTGCATGTCTAGAGGGACGGGGGGAACTTGATTTAGTTCAACAGGCATCCGAGGTTCCACGATGACTGTTTGAGCTGGTTGTTTATTACGCTTTGTAATGGGAGTGGGTGTGGCCGCCCCTACTGGGCTGGGGTTGGGCTTTTTCCTCCGCCTTAAAGCAGGCATTGTTGCCGACTTGTCGGTCAGTTTCCAGTTGTGTATCTATCGTAAATGATATGGGTTCGTCGGTAGCGTTCGGATTCGAATGTGTAGTTCCTGCCTGTAAAAATATATACATCGTGAATCATGTATCAGACGCGTTATATCACGTGATAGTAACTTCCCTCAATTCACTCTATCCCTTGACACTAGTTTCACACACACGAGTCTTGTGTGTGACAGATTACGATACGAAAGGTTTGTCATGGATATTGGTTTTCATGCGAAACCCTTGGGTTGTAGGCAATGAGGGACAGGAGGTTTTGTGTTGGCAACTTTATTTGAACAGTTGAACCTCCTATGTACATATACAGATTCATATCCTCCTAGATACTTTTCTCTTTAGTTTAGAATCTTATGATTTGAGTCCACGCCAGCTTTTGACCACTCGCTAATCGTCTTTTGTCCCTCGAGTTTCCACAATCGGCGTCATTAATGAAAATCCCTTATGTAAATAGCAAGATGTAGGAGACCTTCTGTCTCTAGATTTCGATAATTAACTGATTTTATTCTAGACTTGCTCTGCTGTATACCAACACCAATTCATCCCACAACAAATACTTCCGCAGATAAATAGTGAATCAACCATCTTACCACTGTCCATTCCAATGCATCTTCTCACTACAGCCACATTAATTATATCTGCACATCCATAATCATCTGCATACATTTCTGGTATTCCTCTGTATTCTGGCTATGAGCAATGCAGAAGCTATACTACTGAGTAGTACTGGAGCGGGTAATGTTATTAGCTATGGGTGACAGTGAATAGACTTATACAAAATATTGCTGTAAGGATATGAACAGAAAGTGTAGAAATAAACCTGTGTCATTTTATTGTGGGTACACCTAGAAGATTATATACATGCTCGCTTAACTGATACACTAGTGATATTGTCCTGTGGCCTATGGCCTCACGCAATGCCCTAATCTAGACTACTCTGTTATCGCACATCATAACACTCTGTCCCCTCATGACCTCGTTATAATAACAATATGTTGTAATGAAAGTTGTGTAGAGAAGCTTGAGCTGTTATACTTGTGTTTAATATCACCTAGTGTGACAGCTTGTGAGCCAATAATTCCTGTAGCCTTCGATGGCTATCGAAGGTAACCTTCATGTTCTATCACTCGTAAGATTCTCAGCTAACTAAAATGGATATAAAATCGCCACTGAGACTACGTAAAGGAAAGTCCCGAGGATATCGGATGCGTTACCCGTGTGGCAGAACAAACCTTATGCTAGTATTATTGCCACTGTAAACGTAGGCTATATTTAGATACCTCTAGATATGTAAAAGTAGCACAGGAGACTTGCAGGTAGTTTACTTCTCCATAGATGAATTTTAACCTTGCCTTTCAATCATACAAATGCCCATTTGCTTTCTATATTGGAACTATGACACCTAGTGAATCAAGTGGTGAGATTGAAGAGTCTGAAAACTGGAGTGAAGAGTTATTGATTAAACCCACTGAGTATCAGAGCACTATTTAAACTAATTATTACAGCTAAGTGAAGGACACTATCCACTAGTTTATGCTAGATAATTGTGAGGCTGGTCAAAGTATGAGTCAGCATGGATGTGGCTAGTAATACTCGAACCTTATCACGTTCCATATTAATGCAACTCTTTGTGACAGACTTTTCCAGGATTAGGACTGGTCACTAGGACCATTCCGTCTCCTAGTTAAGGTAGTGGCAGAGCAACGCTTCTGCATAGACGAAAGGGACGCTAAGGGGGTATTAAAGGGGTTACTTACTAGATGGGGGAGTACAATGCAGGAGAAGAGTTGTGCTGGGAGAAAGGATGATTTCTCATATGGCTAAAGAGAGGAATTAATACTAGCGAACGCGGAAGACATAAAGGACAGGATACAACATGGTAGTTTAGCTTCCCAATGAAAAATTATTCATTTTCATGGCGTTAACGACTTCAAGTACTTCTGAATTCCTTCAACCTTTTACACTCTTCATTGCCAATTGTGACAGTTGGGGGGAATTCTCAAGTTGGCTTGAGATGCACAATCAATAATTTACGATTCTTCTAAGGAGAGAATATGTTTGTACAAGAAGGGCTTATTTGTACCTGCACTCTCCTCCAATACGTGGCCCGCATCTATTCCAAAGAGCGGACAGGTGTACCTATATAGAGTTTAGGTTTCCGCATTGGTGTTAACTCCCGACGCTCGCCCTACTTCTCGGCTACCTTTCAATCAGTTTCGCCGTGCCCCATACAATCCTCTCCGAGCTCATCCGAGTGCTTTTAACTTTCTCAATAGATGTGTTACAGGCTTAAGGCTACAAAGATAGATTCCCCAAATAAGGTCTGGAGACCCACTTAAGTAATGTCGATCTTAGGTAACACTAACATTACCCCAGTAAAATATCATTGTACCGCAAACTCTTAAATAAACTGTAGAGACATCTTCTTTATATCATTATTTTAGATAATCAGATGTAACAGTTCCGATATATAAAGCTTGGGCGTTTGTATGTCGAAAGGTAAGTTTATTTATTAACTGAAGAACAAATATAATGCTATATCTAATGCCCTTTATATACATGATTCCAATATTCCAAACACTAGTAGCTGTCCTCCAGTCGTGCTCCCATTATTCAGGTGCGGGTTAGTTTCTAACGTCTCAAACATAGGCAGTTCCAGACTTTCAATACAAGCGTAACTTAGCGCTGACACTAAGGATATGTCTGTGCTGAATAGCACAGGCTACAGGGATCCTATCGGCTTACTAGCCGTCACATCAGAAAAGACTTTGTTAACTTTGTTCGATTGTTTATATCACGACCCCATTCCGTGATAAGATGTTCTGGCACACAGTCCATCACACAGTCCTCTAATTATGTCAATCCCCCTGCGACTGTCCGAGTGTTTTCTAGTTGTCCGAGCAATAGAGTGAGTTTTCCATTACCTGAAGTCCTAGCGGGTGGAAAGGGTGCCTGCGTTGGCAAACGCAGGCTTCAGGGTTTACTGTCGGTTCACCAGCCGTTACAGCGATATAAAATTCAGTGATATCTTAAATTCACCGGCCAGGAGCTGTGAGAAAATGGCTCTGCCTAGGGCCAGGGAAATGACAGGGGAGGAGTGTCACGGCGTAGAATAAGCACAAGTGAGTGTACAGCTTGTATAACTATATATCCAATCTATTGAGCGAATACTAAGACAAAGAAGAAAGAAAGAAAGTGTAATGATAATAGAATCGGCGAGCTTTTGTGTGTGCACTCTCGCTTCCCAGGGTTCCGTGACCTTATCTTATCTCCTCCCACACATTGGTTCCTCACCCACCATACCTTCCTGGTCACCTGATATATGTAATGACATGGCAGAATGCCGTGCCGTTACAAGGAGGGATGGCAGAAGTTCATCCAATCCCTGACAATAAGCAGATTTCACAATCTGCCAATGAATGAACAGGGTGGGAGGTGCCCATACTGAGATTGTTTCTGACTCGAGAGGAGATGTGTTTGGAAGATAGGGATGTGGCGCAGGGCACCTTTTTTTGTCGCTTCTGGCTTTAATGCCGGTCATGTCGGTAGCATTGAGCTCTCAGAGCCCATCTACCAGTGCCACTTCTAAATAGATATTAGGTTTTTCCTGTCACGTAAAAGATTTCAAAATCAAATTCAAATTCAAATTCACCGGCCAGGACACGCTACTGTGAAATAATTCAATGGCTAGTTGCTGCCATATCATTGGAAGTTCAGGATCACTAAAGCCATGGGCATCTTTATTTAAGGATAGACTTATTTTTAGACGCTTTAGTAAGTAAACAGAATATTTCATGTAATCAATTAACATTAAGCGGAAATTTTGATACCCCATATAACTATTACGGGTGGGTCTTATTGGAACAGAGTCACAAGCAGATCGGAGATACGAGAGGACAAATTACGGGTAGGAATATATTAATAACACATTGCACAATCTATCCTAGAGTGCTGTGACGGTCTTAAAGTGGCGTTTTATTCAAACTGAACTCAGAGCTAGATACAAATGAAAATCTTAAAGTAACAAGCAAAGACATGACAGATAGGCTCCTATTTATTGATGTCAGATTGGAGCGTTGGAGTTTGAACTAATTCGGAATTGGAGGGCGAGTAGAGGTCGGATGGATTGTGATAGATAACTGAAGGTCTACTAGAGATAATTTGGAGGAACTACAGGTTTTAAATGTTGGTAATATAAATGTCTAAAGGGTCTAGAGGTTCTAGTGGGTACTAATGGTAACTAAAGGTACAAGAGGTGATCCGAAGGTGGTGGTAGTGACAGAAAACTAAGCGTGAAGAACTCTGAAGCTACAGACCAAGCCGTCAAACATATAATGGCTTCCTTCCACTTGCTCATCATAAAATAGGCCCTAAACTAATACCAACATGATAACAAGTGCCAAGAACTAATCTGTTGTCATAATAATATAGAAGGAATGCTAAAATTATGAACTGAAGTAAGGATGGGAAGAGGAATCCCTACAATTTTGAAGACTATGATCTCGTTCCCTCATTTCATACCATTCTTTAAATAGATCATGACCTGTCCTTCGATAAACACCAGCATCTCTGTCTATTTTAATTCAGCTTCATTTTAATGTTAGCAATTTTAGTTATTAAAATAGTTATGATGCATGTGGCTTAGATGACTCACGGCTAGTGGTCGAGTCGTCCTGTCTGCAATCTAAATTTGTCATTTAAGAATAGATTTGCATGAACTAAGCCAAGGCCTATAAGTGGGTCTAATGAGCCGCAGAGGGGTTTGTGACATGGATAATGTTTAAGATGGTTGGAAGAGTTCAAGCCTTATTTATTAGGCAGCAGCCTAATGATAACCAGGCATGAGCCTGTGACAGGTGCAACTACTTACAATCCCTTATGGGGTGTAAAAGTACAATTGTCAAAATGACTGGGGTTAGATCCCTGTAAATATTGCCTTAATTGGTATAGTCTTCATGTAGGCCCATGTGTGAAGGGACTTCACATTTGCTATTCACACTTATGGGTCCAAAAATGAATTTATATTTTATCTAAGGAGGAGAATATCTACAACTTGTGCGCAAGATAGTTTGTTCCAATCGAGCGCGTTTTCCCGTGATACTAGCGCGCTTTTGTTCATAGCCAGAGCCGGATAGTTCCAGATCCACATACAAGGCTAAAGCCTGTAACACCATGTCTAGTTTGTTGACTAGTTATGCAAGCAAGAGGTACTATCCAATGATATTCCGTGAAAGTCTAAATTATGGGAATGGTTTTCAACTCTAAATGAAAAGTACAATGGTCCCCATTGTGACAGAAACCGAGTTGGTGATGAAATAAATCGATTTATTAAACTATATGAGGAGAAAAGAAAACTCTAGCTACTACTAACAGGTATTTATAAGAATTAATCTTCGTGGGTCTACAGACTGATGACTTATCCATGAGCACTGTACTTGCTAACCAGCCACACAATGACAAGTGCCACCTAGTCGTGCTAACCCTCCAACCTCCTAATTAATAGCGCCGTTTCGTTCAGCTTCATCTATCTCTCCCGCGCAGCCATATCGTAAACATTCTTAGTATTATGCTTAGGTATCCGCCTAAGCTTAAACAACGGTCAAACCGTAACACCCATTTGAAATTAAAAATTGAAATAATTAATTGATATAATCTGAAAATACACATCTATTTCAAAAATAATTGCTCTGTATTGCAAAAGTATACATCGAAGCCCTCAGTATGGCTCGCAACTAAAATAAAACTGTTCTACATGTTTTGTATTAGTCTGCTCCATCCTAATGCTTTGTTTATGTCACGGATCATGTATAAAAGCAATGAGCATTTGTATAGAAGATGGTAGTTTATATTTCGACTAATGGTGTGCTATATAGGGAGTCGGACAGTTATTTATACAATCCTTTTCCTACTATCCTTGGCCTTCATCCCAGGAGTAATCATGGCTTACTGACCTAGATCTTTCTAGTAACTTCTCATCTCGTCCCTGGAAGGTTCCTTCTTCATTGCTAGAAGATTCCCACTCTTTCTAGGTGAAGCTCGATCATCTCTGCTCTAGTCTCGAATGTTCCCCCAGAAAGATATGCCAGGTAAGCATATCTAAGAATCTACTAGAATATTCCTGATCATACTTCATAGGAGCCAAGGACTGTCTGCGCTAGCCAGCGTAGACTACAGGCATTAGTCGGTTTACTAACCGTCACAGTTTACCCTCCATTTGCCTTTATCACTGCTTCATATCTTTCGTGCTTGTTACACGCACTTGACGGAGGCTTCTTCCGAGAAATGAATCTTCTGTAACCTCTTTGTTCGAGGGCATTAAAAATTAAATGCTCACTGCCACCCCAGTGGCTGAAGGGTTCCATTGCTAGTTCCAAATAACACATCTCTCGATTTTTAGCAGATTCCCGGACAAAAGACTTAAGCTCATCAACTTGTTCCGCGCTTAGTTTAGGTAAGCATCCTTTGCCAGGTTTAGAATTCTCAGTCTCTCGAGCACACGCATATTGCACTTGCCTTTGTGTGAAACCAATTTTGTCAGATATATGTTGTATTGTATAGCCAAGTCTTCTTATGTTCTTATTTCAATACATTGATTGCTAGTTACATGCCTTTGAAAATTGGTTTCTGAAGCAGAATTTTCGAGAGACATTATTTGCCGGAATAGAGGATGATTTGATAGTGGTGTTGCTGATGAAGGGTTGTGCAGTCGAAAATGTTGCTAAAAATGTGTTTCTCTAAGCAATTGTTAGAACAAGACAATTGGACCATATTTCATGGCAAGCGGGGTAATGAGGAGAGACATACTAACCTATTACGAGCTAGCCCAGCTGCACCTACAGGGCTAACCCCTTAAACAACCCAGTTTCAAGATTAACCTTTATGTTCCTAGAGGCATAGTAGTTTAGTGGGTAGTAGGGACCTAAGTTAAGCTTAGCGCCCCAATGCACGAAAAATAGAAAATAAACAAACAAACTATCAATTCGAGAGACCTCAATTTGCCCATTTCCACCCTTCCACCCGTTTCACCCATTATTTATCGAATCGAATTGCAATTGTTTGCCATCGGCGGCATTTTTAAAATGCCTCCGACGCGTAAACCGCACAAAAACGCGGTCAGTGGCACTGCCAAAGATCGCGTCAGCAAAACCTACCAATGGAATACGGCTATTCAAAACCACGCGAGGAATATGCTAGCAAGACGAGGACTCGAGTCCAATCTCCAGAACATGAACGCCATCGCGGCTGCGCTCCAAGCGAAGGAGAACGATGTCCCCGAAGTCGAAATGGTGGACGCAGAAGTCGACAGGTTGAAAACCCTCGCCGATTCAATTTGGGCATCATCCAGTCCAGAAGACGCAGAACAAGTCTTTCCAGCACTACCGCGACTGGTAGAAGTCAGACCCTCAAAAGGGGCCGAGATAATAACCAGCAAGGCATCAACTGCCCCAGAAAGTGTCGCCGAGAAAGCAGTCCCGTCGACAACGACCGAGCCCGCACACGTTGCGGCTCGAAAAATTGCGGTTCCGTTAGCAAAGCGGACACCAAAGAAAAATACAGCGAGGGAAACGGAAGTCCCGGACTGCGCAGAGGCAACAAATGTCTCAAGACCTCAGCCACCCCGGCCTCGATTCCAGGGACGGCTGAGTGCCACAACCACTCTTCTGGTGGTGCTCCACCGGCACCACGCCAATTCACCCGCCGGAAATAGAGGCTTTACTCGAAGCCGAAAGAAAGCGGGCTGCAAACACCTCAGCCAGGCTCGAGATAGGGTCAACGGTGTTAAAAACATTGGAAAGTGTTATCCTGTCCATGAAAACGACAGATAACAAAGAATACTTGGACGCGATGAACGTGTGTCTGAGGGGCGCCCTCGCCCATTTCCTGCGCACTGGAACCACATCAGTGCCGACAAGTCTTCCCCCCGCCCCATCGGCCAGCAGGCCAGCAACAGCGGGCCCTCACCACCATCGACCGCCAGGACAGCAAATCCTGCCGTCGCGGTGCCCCAGGTCACTTCAACCTGGGCAACTGTAGCCCGGAAAGGGCTACCCAAACAGCCGACACCAGTGATGATAAGTCGAACCCCGAAAATGCCGACTCCGCCGACCAAGAAATCGGCCAAGACGTCCCCTTCGTCCACGCCGGATAACCGACTGTTCCTCCGACTAAATTCTAAACACCAGTGGCGAAATCTTTCGCCAGCTGGCATCAGAGAAGCCGTGGCACAGCTCACTAACGCGACCCAATCAGCAATTGAACACGTATACCGTGTCCCAACAGGTTTCGCGCTCCGAGCGAAGGACCAGGAATCCCGCCAGGCTCTATTGAACGCGGCAGAATCTTTCCTTCCCATCGGGGGAAGACTAGAAGAGGCCTCCGAACTTGTGGCGCTCCAGATCTCGACGGTCCCCGTTGCCATCCACACTCTTCTTGGAAGGGTACAAGTGACAGAAGAGATGGTGATCGAGGAGATCTCGAGAGTTACCAAGGCCATTCCAGTCAAGGTACGGCCCCACGGGAAGACCCGGCTAGACGCGCCATACAAGTCATGGCTGGCCCATTTCAAGAAGGGAGCGGCACCAAGACAAGGGTTCCGCCTATTCGACGACTCGGGCGTCGCGGTCCCACACAAACCGCGACAGACTGTGCAGCAATGCAAACGCTGCCTGCAGTTCCACGGGACGCGTGGTTGCTCTCGCGCCCAAGCTTGCTGGAACTGCACCTCCACGATGCACTCGACAGACGAGTGCCGTGCACACACCAAGTGCCGCAACTGCGGAGGACCGCACAGGTCCGACAGTCGAGTCTGTCTGGCGCGCCCCACCAAGTCCGGGCCGGTAAGCAGAGAGCAACTGGCCAATATTCGCATCGCGAGCCAACGCGAGCTAGCAGCTGTTGTGAGGGCTAAAGCTGCTGTCCGTCGCGCTGAGGCAACAGTTCAAGCGGCTGCTAGGCAAACGCAAGACTCACCAACAGCGGTGAAATCAAACAACAGTTTCGAAGTTCTAATGACCGACGTCGCCCCCGACGCCACGGCCACAGAAACGACGAATCCTGTTGAGTCTTCCTGAAGGGCCCCTCACGGGTCCCTTCTAGCCTCTCACCTACGATAAGTTTTATGTCGATCAACGTAGGTAGGGGAGGCCAATCACACGACATCGCGCTTTCCCGAGCTTACGAGCTAGGCGTAGATGTGGTGCTAATACAAGAGCCTTTGTGGAACAAAGCCACAAAGGAAACGAAGTCACACCCTGGATACGACTGCCATACACCACATGGCGGCGTAAATATTCGACCCAGGGCAGTGACTTACACACTAATTAACAGGAGAATCCTTTCGGCAACTCAAATCTTTCCCTGCAATCCCCCGACGGCGGACTACTGCTGGGTTGTGGTAAACGGAGTCACGTTTCTCAACGTGTACAAAGACCCAAACGATCCGACAGCAATTCGACCTCTCCTCAGCTGGGACCCACCACCCCGATCCGTCGCGGCTGGCGACTTCAACGCGGTGCACTGCGCGTGGCAACCAGAGGTCACCCGCCCACGCGGACAAGGAATCGAAATCGAGAGATGGGCGGAACGCCATAATCTCACTTGTCTGATTGTGGGCGAGCCAACGCATCGGGCCGGAAACACGCTGGATCTTGCTTGGACCAACGTCAACAGGGCCCAAGCATGGGTGGATCGCAATGAGTGCGTAACCAGCGACCATCTTCCGATTCGAGGACAAGTTCCCACTGGATTCGAAAAAAGGGACCAGGAGCCATCGCCGATCAGGGTAACGTGCGGCAACCTGCCGAGGTTCGCCCTTGCCGTCACGCAGTTCACTCACCCGCCACTAGTCTTGGACACGATTTGCCAGGTGGATGAATACGCCAACGATCTCTGTTCCGGCCTTACTAACGCTATCAAAGCAGCAGGAACACGAAGGAACAAAAGACGTGGCAAATGTGCACCTTGGTGGACTCCGGAATGCAAGCTGGCTCACACGAAATATCGTGCAGCAGTAACTCCGGAACAACGATGGGTGCATTCGAAGAATCTGCGTTCAACCCTCAGAGCGGCAAGAAAAGAGCACCAGACGCGTCAGGTCGAAGCGATCACAACACCGACTGACGTGTTCAAGCTGATGCGCTCGGCCGAACCAAGGCAGGCAAGCACGCCCCCTCCACTCAACCACGAAGGGAAGGTGTACTCCGATCCGGCTGAGCGGGCAGAGATACTCCGAGATGCTCTTTTGGCACGGCACCAAGCGACGGACGACCTACCGCCACTCGATGCGCCGAGTACCAACCGAATCCCCTGGAACGACCATGTCTCGGACGAGGAGATTCGTATGTGCACCATAGGCTGTGCCAATACAGCGCCCGGAGCAGACGGGATCTCTGTGGAGCTTCTGCGAAGCTGTTGGAAGACGATTGGACCATTTGTTGGCACTCTCTTCCGCGCCTGCATCAGACTCGGCACCCACCCATCCTGCTTCAAGCTGGCTGAAGTGGTGCTCCTCCGCAAGACGAACCGAGATCCAGCGACTGTTAAGGGCTGGAGACCGATTGCACTTCTGTCATGTTTGGGTAAGGGACTGGAACGACTCTTGGCGAAGCGGATGGCCCATCTCGCGGTTACGCTCGACGTTGTTGGAGACCAACAATTCGGCGCGCTCCCCAAAAGATCCGCAAACGACCTTGTCAACTGCGTAGTCCACGACATCGAAGAGGCAAGTACCCAGGGATGGGCGGCCACATTTACGACTCTGGATGTCCAAGGCGCGTTCGATGCAGTACTTCACAATCGTTTGGTGAGGAGAATGCAAGAACAGGGGTGGCCGGACTCAATTCTCCGATGGACGACATCATTCCTTGCACAACGAAAGGTGCAAGTCCGATATCCTGGAGGGGTAACAGGGCAGAAAGAGTTGGTGTGTGGGGTCCCGCAGGGGTCGCCGATATCGCCACTTCTCTTCCTCTTGTACATGGCAGAGCCAATGCGAAGCGGCAATGCAGAAATGAGGTTTAGCTACGCTGACGACGTCGGGATACTAGGATTCGGGCGCAGCATAGCCGAGTCAGCCGCTTCTGTACAGAAGGAAGTTGATCATCTTCTGGAGTGGGCGAGAAACAACGCAGTCTCCTTCGATACCAACAAGTCGGAGGTAGTCCAGTTTCCCGGACGCAAACGCGAGGAGCCAGTGGGCATTTATGTGAACGGCATGGTTATCGAGCCAGCAGACCAAATACGCTGGCTGTCACGGACTGACTGATGTGGAGATGATTCATGGTGTTGAGTTACTTCAATGGCATTCTAAGCTATTCTAGCAATTAGTTTCTAGATGTTTCCGGATAGTATTTTGTACTCTTACCAGTTCACTGGGCTTCGATCAGATTCTAGGTCACTCTCAGGAGTTCGACAGGAATTGGGCTGGAACTAGATTACTGTAGTCTGTAGTAGATAGTGTCGAAGTATAAGTAGCTGAGGTATCTACATGTCGAAAGCTCTCCAGCTTTCAGTCTTGTACTATTACCTAGATATCCAAGAATCAAGAACCTAGTCTTCTGTTAATATATTGTCTTTATTATCAAGTATCCAAGATCTCCCACTAACCATTTCCAAGTTAAGTAACCAAGTCCCAAGAGAGCCCTGACATTACTGAAAGCTCATTATATCATTTTTCAAGTCATGTCTTCGAATCCAGGAAATCAAGAAGCACCAGGCCAGGAACGACGAATATTGGAAGAGATTGCCGGCATTTCAGATGTGTCGCAATTTGTTAAAGGGGTTCAGACCGACCCAGCTGTTGTCATCAATGCAATTAAGGCATTGAAGATAAGAAATGAAGAGGCCGAAGCGGAACTGGAATCAGCAAGGCGGCGAATTAAGAAGCTCGAAAAGAAACCAACAACCCCGGGAAATGTGAATAGTCAATCAGTGAATGAGGATTGGATGTCGCGACTAGTGGTTGCATTAGAAGGTCGAAATACAGTGAGGTCAGCATTACTGCCGGATGCTCATATTTTCAGTGGTACCAGGAAAGATTTTTACAACTGGAAAGAATTAATAATGATGAAAATTAAGGGGAACCTAGACCACTACCCGACGGAACAATCTAGAATGATTTATGTGTATTCACGAATGAATTCAGAAAGTCGCACACATTTGCAGAATTGGGTTCAGGATGGATCTTTGCTGTTCCCAACTCTCGCCCACATGATGGATCAGTTGACAATTATCTTTGGCGATCCGCACAGAGCGCGTGATGCAGCTTCGCGTTTACACTCAAACGCGCAGAAGAATAAGAGTTTCGGTACCTGGATTGCCGAAATTAGACGCGACGCGGCTATTGCCGGATACGAAGGCAATTCTCGGTATCTACGAGACCTGGTTTTGAACAAGATGAATCTGGAATTGAAGAAGGCCTGGTCCATGAACGCGACATCGAATATCTCGATTTTGATGAAGCGGCATCTCGACTGCAGGACATAGAAAATCGCCTGAGATCCTGCGCTAACGCAGAATTTCGACCAAGTTTGCGCAGTGGAGGTTCGACTCAGTCCTTTGCATACCCTGAACCAGCTACACATGCAATATCTCCTCGCACCGTCGATGACCCATGGACCTTTCGGCAACAATGCCTCAGAAAAGAGGTAATTTATCTCAGGACGAAAGAGAAAGACGTAGGCGTTTAGGACTATGTTTTTACTGTGGGGAGATAGGCCACAGGTCATTTGATTGCAATAAAAAGTCACGACCAGCAGTTCAGGCTCGGGTAATGGAAATGGATAAGATTGAGGACGACACATTGCCGTCGGGAAAAGATTAAGCCCTTTAGAAAGTCGCCTAAAGGGCAATCCATATTGTTTAACACTCTCGTCAGTTGCCACCGGTGGAAATGTTAGGGACAAAATGAGTCACTTTGTAGTCAAATGTTCTATTAAAAATAAAAAATCAATTAATGTCCCAACTTTTGCACTGATTGATAGTGGTGCCTCAGCCCATGGCTTCGTAGACGCAGAGTTCGCGCGTATTCAGGATTTGGAGATATTACCATTGTTTCACCCACGCTCTTTAAAAGTTTTCGATGGAACTGATTCAGTTCATGGAAAGATAACACACATGGCTCAAACTACCATTGACATCGGCGGACATCTGGAACGTATCTTCTTATTTGTCACCACTCTAGCAAGCTTTGACGTTGTTCTCGGTCTTCCTTGGCTTCAATTTCATAACCCGAAAATCAATTGGTCTCAAGAACTTCTTACGTTTGATCGAAGAACCTGTGAAAATCATTCAAAGAAGTTTCCAACTACGGTTCATGCAATTTCGGAAAGTGATATTGACCAATACCGGAAACAATCTTCCAAGTCCAGGCACTCCGAAAAGTTGATAAATATAGAACATTGTAACTATCAAGACTTTGAAGATTATGCTGATAGAGAAAATTTGAAAATAATGAGTGTGTCAATTGAAGATATCCAGGAGGCACTTAAAGAAAAACCAAGAGTCGACCCGGCTAAGAAGTTACCAGAAGCATACCACGAATTTCTTTCTGTTTTCTCTAAAGATGAAGCTGACAAGCTACCCCCACACAGGCCAAGCGATCATCAAATTGTTCTCAAACCAGGATCGGAGCCTCCCTGGGGTCGTCTGTATGGTATGTCTCGCGAAGAGCTTCAAGTCCTTAAGAAGTACATCCAGGAAAATTTAGAGAAGGGTTTCATCAGACCAAGTTCATCCCCAGCATCTTCGCCAGTTCTTTTCGTCAAAAAACCAGGTGGGGCCTCCGCCTGTGTGTAGATTACAGGGCATTAAACGATGTAACCATTAAGAATAGGTATCCTATACCACGAATCAATGAGACTCTGTCGCTTTTAGGAAAGTCAAAATATTTCACTAAGTTGGATGTTATATCTGCCTTTAATCGTATGCGCATCAAAGAGGGAGATGAATATTTGACGGCTTTTCGAACGCGATTTGGGCTATACGAGTATTTAGTGATGCCTTTTGGTTTGGCAAATGCACCAAGTTCTTTTCAAAATTACATCAATGATACTTTAAGGGGATATTTGGATGAATTTTGTACAGCCTACATAGATGATATCCTGATTTTTAGCCAGTCTCTAGAAGAACATCAAGAACATGTAAAAAAAGTACTCGCCCGTCTAATGAAGGCAGGACTTCAGCTTGATATCAAGAAATGCGAATTTCACGTGGAACAGGTTAAGTTTCTAGGTCTTATCATAACTACTGCCGGAATAAAAATGGACCCGTCTAAATTAGAAGCCATCGAGAACTGGGAAACTCCGAAAAATACAAAAGACGTCTATCGGTTTATTGGATTTGCGAATTATTATAGAAGGTTTATTCATAAGTTCGGATCAATTGTGATGCCCTTGACAGATTTGATGAAGAAAGATGTACCTTTTACATGGGGATCTACTCAAGAAACCACATTTAAAAATATTAAGTCTAAGTTCAAAGAGGATGTTATCCTTCAGCACTTTAACTGGGATCGGCCAGCTCGTTTAGAGACTGATGCATCAGACCGTGGAACAGGTGGAGTTCTTTTACAGCCGGATAATTTAGGGAATTGGAAACCAGTCGCTTTCTTTTCACGAAAAATGAGTCCGGCTGAATCGAATTACGAAATCTATGACAAGGAGCTGTTAGCAATTGTACAGGCTTTCGAGGAATGGCGTCCCGAGTTGGAAGGATCTCCGAACCCGGTAGAAGTAATTACGGATCATAAGGCTTTGGAATATTTCATGAAATCTCGGCTTCTAAGCAGACGTCAAGCTAGGTGGAGTGAATTCCTTTCTAGGTTCAATTTCAAAATATGCTATCGGCCTGGTTGTCAGAACGGATCAGCTGATGCATTATCTAGACCCGCCGGGACCCAGGACTTAGCTTCTAAACAGTTTCTTGAGCAACGGCTATTGAAACCGATAAACTTGTCACCTGGTATGGGAGAAACAAATTTACTTGCAAATGAATTGGAGATTATAGATCAATCTGAGAATGGTGTTGAGTCTTCTGGTTCCTCACGGCCAGACACATCATTATTAGTATCTGGAAGTCCCTCATCTTTTTTTGAACGAATACGGCGATTAACTCTATCCGATGAATCAATAAATGCCGTAATAAAAGCGCTGGAAAGCAATGGAATTCCTAGATTTATGAAATTTACACTCTCCGAATGCGAAAAGAGAAATGGCTTCCTTTACTATCGTGGAAAGATTGTTGTCCCTCAGTGCGATCAGGATAAGACCTTGACAGCAGAAATTATCCAGAGCCATCATGATACACTAGTTTCAGGTCATCAAGGAATAGCTTCAACTTATACCGCGATTTTTCGAACCTTCTTCTGGCAGGGGATGTTGCAACAGGTCAAGAAATATGTTAGGAATTGTCATACCTGCTCTAGAATAAAAGTATCTAGGGAAGGTAATCAAGGTCTTCTCTGTCCACTACCTGTAGCAACTGAAAGATGGCGTCATGTGTCAATGGACTTCATAGTAGATTTGCCATTAAGCAAAGACTGGAATGATAATGAGTTTTCGAACATTTTAGTTGTGGTTGACAGGATGACAAAGCAGACTCATTTGATTCCATGTAATGACCTCTCATCGCGGAATACAGCCTATTTGTTTTACAAAGAATGCTTTCGGCTTCATGGCTTACCAGATACTATCATATCTGATCGAGGGTCTCAGTTCACATCCGAATTCTGGAAATGGCTCTGTAAACTCCTTCAAATTAATCACTGCCTTTCAACAGCCTTTCATCCACAAACCGATGGACAAACCGAAAGAATGAATGCGCGTGTTGAACAGTATTTGAGAGCATACGTTAATTACTTGCAAAATGATTGGGTTCGATACTTGCCATCTGCAGAATTTTCCATGAATAATCAAGATTCATATACAACTGGCGTTTCTCCCTTCCTAGCGGTTTACGGTTTACATCCACGATCAGGATCTGAGCTTTCTGCTCCATTGTCTGGACCAGCAGTCCCCGCTTCTATTCAATTCCAGCGACGCGATGCTGAAGAGCTAGTTGAAAATGCTCGAAAAATTGATAAATTCTTAATTGATAATATTACATATCATTCTGCTGAATATGAGGATCAATCGAATAAATTCAGAAAGGCATCAAGACTCTTTCGCGTGGGAGACAAGGTTTGGCTCAATCTTAAGAATGTAAAGCTACTGCGTCCTTGTAGAAAATTAGACTTTAAGAATGGAGGACCTTTCGAAATTATACAAACCATCGGAAATTATGCATATAGATTGAAACTACCACCAACTATTAAAATACACCCAGTATTTCATGTTTCCTTGCTTAGATCAGCAGCTAAGGACCCGCTACCAGGACAAATATCAGGGCCACCTCCATTACTTGAAGCAGAAGGCAATGACCCTGAGTACGAAATAGAAAAAATAATTGGTTCACACTGGGTTGATGGCAGCTTACATTACCTGGTCCGATGGAAAGGATATGGACCTGAAGATGACTGGAGTATTCCAGCATCCCAAGCAGATAGTTTTAAGGAATTAGTACGCCAATTTCATGAACTAAATCCCTCCGAACCGAATCAACCTCATGGCCACATCTCAGCAAAAGAAAAAAAAAAAAAAAAAAAAAAAAAACTAATGAAGAATTGACTACCAAGAGCCTCGCAGGAGCTCGGCATGCCTTGCGGGAGGGTAATGTCACGGACTGACTGATGTGGAGATGATTCATGGTGTTGAGTTACTTCGATGGCATTCTAAGCTATTCTAGCAATTAGTTTCTAGATGTTTCCGGATAGTATTTTGTACTCTTACCAGTTCACTGGGCTTCGATCAGATTCTAGGTCACTCTCAGGAGTTCGACAGGAATTGGGCTGGAACTAGATTACTGTAGTCTGTAGTAGATAGTGTCGAAGTATAAGTAGCTGAGGTATCTACATGTCGAAAGCTCTCCAGCTTTCAGTCTTGTACTATTACCTAGATATCCAAGAATCAAGAACCTAGTCTTCTGTTAATATATTGTCTTTATTATCAAGTATCCAAGATCTCCCACTAACCATTTCCAAGTTAAGTAACCAAGTCCCAAGAGAGCCCTGACACTGGCTAGGAGTACACTTAGACCCGCAACTGGACTTCAAACACCACGTCACAACGTGGTGTGGAAAAGCTCTGAAGGTAGCCCAGCAAATGCGCCGCTTCAACTCAGCATATCGAGGAGCAGCTCCTGCAGCACTGGTTCGGGCAGTAGACACGTGTATTGTCCCCGTAGCAACCTTTGGAGCAGATGTTTGGTGGCCCGGCCTCAAACGTCCGACCAGAAGGGGAATCATCACACCTCGGACTAGCATTTTCTGCGAGATGATCGACAAGGCAATCTTGACGGGACTGCGCGCTGCCCTTCCGGTAATGAGAACGACACCGAATCTTGTTCTCCATCGCGAAGGAGGTACCCCAACAGGAAAGATCATTCTGGAAGGGAACCGATTACGGCTTTCGTCTCGGCTCCACTCACTGGACAACCGTCACCCGCTCCGGACTCGTGCCGCCGTGTGTCCAAACGATGGAACACGGAAGTACAAGAAAAATGCTCGGGCACCCAAGAATCCGGAGATCCAGATGTCAAGAGTGCAGCGGGCCTACCGACAACTCCCGGACGCGGAAGACGCCAAGCCTCTGCCGCCGCCATGCTATCTGTCAAACTTCGGCCCAAGGATAGAGGAGGAGGACAAGTTAATTCGGTTCCTTAGAGGTGTATTACCATCGGATATATGTGCCTACCCGGATGGATCGTCGGAGGGGCATGGTCGCTCAGCATGGGGGTTCGTCTTGAAGAGGGATGGAAAGACTCTTTTGAAGGGATATGGCATCAAGCATGGTGGTGAAGTGCTTGATGCGGAAATTATAGGGGCGAGAAAGGCCCTGGAAGCTGCGCTAGGATTGCTGGAGAGAGAGAACGGGAGAAGTAACGGCAGGCAGCGGATCAACGTGTTGACGGATAGTCAGTCTGTAGTGAAGGCACTGCTGACGGGAACCGCCACTACAAGTCTCGACGATGTACGCCAATTTAGGGCGCTATCAGAAAAGGCTCGAGTCTCGGTTCAGTGGATACCAGCCCACTCCGGGATACAGGGAAACGAAGAGGCTGATAGAGCCGCACGCTCCGGCCTCCGACAACTTCCAAGTAAAGAGAGCCAGCCTGGCTCCGTCACTTTGGCGTACGTTCGTCGTCTGATGAACCAGAAACGACAAGCGCTTCTCGAGGACTGGTGGGAAGAAGCATGTCCACCTAGATATCGAAATCTGGGTCTACTCATGCGAAGACGCAAGCCACAGGAGCAGACACTTTCTCGGCGGTTACTCCGTGAACTGATCTCAGCCCGAACGGGACACGGAAACTTCGCTGCATGTCACCGTCGTTTCAACAACTTCACCGCTTCCATGGAGTGTGCGTGTGGAGAGGAAACATCACCTCTCCACTTCATTCACTGTCGACTGCACGAACGTCAGACGCGTCGACTTCGAGGGACAATGTCGCATCACGACTTTGTCCAAAAGCTTCTCGGGCCTAAGTGCCTTGAGAATTTTACAAATTTTGCGCAGGAAACCGGCTGCTTCGGCGACCCACCTGCAAGTTCGTCACCAGCTCTCAGCGGAGACAACATTAACTAGGTCATAGCACGAAGCATGACAGGAAGGAAAACGAGACGAGGAGTGTCGCTTTCCCACCTCAAATTGGAGTATTGGATTTGGAATTTTGGTTATGGGAGTCTGTGGGAGCATATATTTTCTTTCTTATAACTAGCTACTGGTTGTGTAGTGGGTCACGCAGTGAGACCGAGTCGGGCATGTGGGAAGCATGATCTTGGCCGTGTACACCGGTCCTTGACTCCTAGGAGATATAGAGCATAGCTTAGGACCTTAAAAATTTAAAAAAAAAAAAAAAAATTCGAGAGACCCCAATTTGCCCATTTCCACCCTTCCACCCGTCTTACCTACTGATCCACATATCGAATTGTAATTGTTTGCCATTGGCGGCTTTTTCAAATGCCTCCGACGCGTAAAACGCACCAGAACGCAATCAGCGGCATTACCAAAGATCGCGTCAACAAACCTTACCAATGGCATACCGCCATTCAAAACCACGCGAAGAACATGCTAACAAGGCGAGGACTCGAGTCCAATCTTCAAAATATGAACATCATTGCGGCTGCGCTCTAAGCGAAGGAGAACGATGTCCCCGAGGTATATATGGTGGACGCAGAAGTCGAGAAGTGTCACAGGATTGGGACTTCAATATTTTCTCAAAGAGAAGGGAAAGAAAGATGATTGATTGCTCTATCCTCCATGATCTTACTTCTGTTTAAGTACAAGTTCGCTCGTGTTCTTTCAGTAAGTTTGCATCGTCCAGACCATGTAATCTCCCCATCCCGTCTTACAAACATTGTTTGTTATCTAATCTTAAATACAAGATAAAACATAATGAGCGTTAATATCGCAAACAGTAAAATGCAGGCATAACCAATTATAGTATATAATTCCAGATGATAACCTAAATACAAACAAACAAAGAATGACTGCAGGGGGATAATAATAGACACAATGTGTAACGCACGGATGATTGCGTGTGCCTCCTTATCAGCCTTATTCAGCCTCATATGCGGGTCTCGATTAATTTGACAAGAAGTTAAAAACCCTCGCCGATTCAGTTTGGGCATCCTCCAGCCCAGAAGATGCAGAGCAAGTCTTGGATCCCACCGGATCCCCCAGAAAAACCGTTGTCGCACCCGAGAAGCGCGCTACGGTTCCAGCACTACCGCAACCGGTAGAAGTGAGGCCCACAAAAGAGGCCGACATACCCACAACCAAGGCAGCAGGAGCCGAAAACTCTTCGCTGGACCAACCGCCTGCAGCACCAGAAGCAGTAGGCAGGGAAAAAATATTCCCCCCAGAATTGCTGGCAGCGATTGAAGCGGAGGAGCGCAGGGCAAGTCAAAAAGCTGCGCAATTCCATATATGCTCGACAGCAATTAGCAGTGTCGAGACAGCCCTTTCACCGCTCTCCACCAGTGAAAATAAAATTTTTGTAGACTCCATCAAAGTCTACCTAAAGGCAGCCATCGCGCAATTTGTGGCGGCCGGGCCGAGCACTGCTCCGCCAGTCGTGCCCCAACGACCAATTGTCGCAACTCCCCCCGCAACAGCCATCCCAGTAGCTGTTCCTCAGAATATTTCAAAGGCTGCAGCACCTTTCCCGCTCAGAAGCACCTGGGCTACTGTCACCGGAGCAGGACACCAAAAGTCAGGCGCACAAGCCCCTGCAAACATCACCTCGGTTTCGGCTGCCTCATCTGCCAGGAAACCAGAGAAGAAGCCGGCAGCATCAGCAACAGCATCGAAAGATGACCGAATCTTTCTGCGTCTGGATGCAAACCACGAGTGGAGACAGCTCTCTCCAGCTGGCGTTCGCGAAGCCGTCGCTAAACAAACACATTGCACCCCTGCTGATGTCGACCAGGTGCAACGCGTTCCCACTGGCATTGCCATCCGTGCCAAAAACCCGGATGCAAAAACCCGACTGCTGGAGGCCTCCAGCACCTTCACACAAGTGGAGGCAAAACTAGAACCACCAAGTGATCTACTTTCCCTCCGGATCGCAACGGTTCCAGTAGCCGTGTTCGGCTTAGAAGGACGAGTCGAAGTCACTGCCGAAATCCTTAGAGTAACCAGCTGCACTCCAGACCGAGTAAGGATGCACGGAAAAACTAAGCTCGGCGCTCCCTACCGAACCTGGGCGGCCTTGTTTCCCAGGAACGCTAGCCCAAAACCTGGATTCCGACTCTTCGACGACTTAGGAATAGCAACCATCCAACGAAACCGCCCTCCCATACAGCAATGTAGGCGATGTCTTGGTTTCCACGCCACCCGCGGATGCTCTCGTGCACCCACCTGCTTGAACTGTGGATCCACCATGCACTCAGCCTTCGAGTGTAAAGCTCCAACCAAGTGCCGAAACTGCGGAGGGCCCCACCAATCTGGCAGTCGAGAATGCCTGGCGCGTCCTAACAGGTCAGGCCCAGCTACTAAGGAACAACTTGTGACGATTCGACAAGCTGGCCAACGTGAATACCAGGCCGTCGCCAGGGCAAAAGCTATTACCAAGCCGCAGAGGCTGCTGCAGCTACAGCTAGATGTACACGACCAACTTCTCCTCCTGCTGTTAAGGACAACCTATCGACAGACACAGCAATGACTGAGGGTTCGGGCTTTGGGGCCTTGAACCCTGAAGAAGCTTTGTGAAGGGCTCCCTACGGGCCCCTTCCTGCCCCCCTCCTACACTAAATTTTATGTCAATAAACGTAGGCAGGGGAGGCGCAACCCACAATATTGCGCTATCTCGAGCTTACGAGCTAGGCGTAGATGTTGCGTTGATCCAAGAACCTTTTTGGACCAAACAAACGAACAAAACCAAGTCACACCAAGGTTACCTCTGTCATACACCGTTCGGAGGTGTGGATGTCAGACCGAGGGCAGTGACTTACACTCGGAAAAACAAAAAGGTGATATTGGCAGAGCAAATTTTCCTTTGTAGTAGGCTGACTGGGGACTACTGCTGGGTACTGGTCAATGGAATCACATTTCTCAACGTGTATAAGGCCCCTAACAACCCGACTACAGTCCGCACGCTCGTCGACTGGAAACCATCTGCGAAGTCCATTGCAGCCGGGGACTTCAACTCAGTGCATGCTGCCTGGCAGCCAGGAGTAACTCGGCCGTATGGACAGGGTGATGAGATAGAGAGGTGGGCAGAAAACCATAATCTCTCTTGCCTTATAATTGGAGAGCCGACCCATAAAGCTGGCAATACTCTGGATCTCGCCTGGACTAACATATCTGGAGCCCGCGCTTGGGTCGATCGGGAGGAGTGTATGACCAGCGACCATCTTCCTATCCGCGGAATCGTACCTGCAGCAACCGTTACAAGTGACACGGCTCCAGCAAAGATCAAGGTACCCAAGGGAAATCTGCCAAAGTTTGCGCAGGCCATTGCAAAATGGGTACATCCGCCCTCAGATTTGAGTACAATAGAGAAAGTGGATGCATACGCTCGGGAGATATGCTTCCATCTCACGGAGGCCATTAAAGTAACTGGAACCGGGGTCAGAAAGGAAAGCGGAAAATCGGCACCATGGTGGACTCCTAGGTGCAAATCCGCACGCGCCGAATACCGAGCCTCAACATCACTCTCGCAGCGGGCTATCTGTGCGAAGAAGCTACGTGAGACTATTACAGCCGCCAAGAAGGAGCACCAGACATGCCAAGTCGAAGCGATGACATCTCCAGCAGACATATTCAAGCTGATGCGCTCGGCCAACCATAGACAGGTCAGACCTCCCCCGCCGCTCAACTACAACGGATCCTATATCACCGACCCGTTAGAGCGAGCTACCATTCTCCGAGACGCCCTTCTTGCACGTCATCAACAATCGAATGACCTTCCGCCATGCAATACTCCAAGCGATAATCGAATACCTTGGGAAGGTGAAATCTCAGATGAAGAAGTGCGCACTTGCACAATCGGCTGTGGGAAGACAGCACCAGGGGCAGACGGAGTTACGGTTGAGCTCCTCGAGGCTTGCTGGAAGACGATCGGACCATGTATTTCGCAGCTCTTTAGAGCCTGTATACGACTGGGCACTCATCCATCGTGCTTCAAGCTAGCCGAAGTGGTACTACTGGAAAAGCCTAATAGGAACCCAACCACGATCCAAGGCTGGAGACCTATAGCCCTCCTCTCATGTATAGGTAAAGGGTTGGAAATGTTGTAAAAATCTGAGTTCATAACTGTCACAGGGCGGGGGTACGAAGAACGAATTAAATATTACACATGAGTTGTGCGATGAGAAGGGAAGAGACTATCTAGCTACACGAAGGTCTTTAGAGGCTGAGTTATCGCTTAATCTCAAACCACGCCAACTACCATTCTACTACCGTGACAGTACTTCCCCCTCCACAAAGTTTGGTCTCCAAACAAATATATTTAATTTATTTCAAAATCCTCAATTTGAGGCGTCGTAATCGTTTGGAACGGCGTAGTGAAGGCTTCGTTCTAGCTTCAAGTATCAATGGCATATCTAATCCGTGCGGGGGTCCCGGCTTGTCCGGATTCTTGACATGGAATTCTCGGAGAGCTTTTTCGCAACCCTTTAGATCAGCCTGAGGCTGCCAAGTAGCCTTGTTTTCGTACTTCCATTTTATGAGATAAGTTAGACCTGATTTCTTAACATCATCAGCATGCACATCCAATATCTTTTCAAACTCCCATTTATCCAGAATGTTTCCATCATCACCCCTCTCAGCAATCCGACCTGCAACATTTCGATTTTCTAGGCTATTAATAATCGACTGGCCAGCAAGTATAGGCTCTGTCCATGGTCTTACTAACGAGGTATGAAAACTTTTATTAACATGAATGTGGTCTGGTAACTCGACAATCACTGCGCCGTTATATACCTTGAGAACTCGATAAGGTCCGTCCCATTTATCGTCCCATTTTTTCTTTGGCCGATTAGTCTTCAAGTTCTTCAAACTAATCATCACTTTGTCTCCAGGTTGATAAATTGGGGATTCTGATCTTCGAGTATTTGCATTGTTTTCATAACGGTCTCGTGATTGTCTAGTAAGAGCATGTAACTTTCCAAGTATACGGTCGAACCGCTCCGCTATTATATCGGCACGCAAGTATTCCTTTTTGATGCTCTCAGTTAAATTTGGGGGCCGAGGATCCGGAGGCTCAATTCCAAGGCGAGGATTATATCCATAATTGGCGTAAAATGGTGAAACGCCCGTGGTATCACTGGTCTGGTTGTTAGAGGCAAATTCTGCTAGGGGAAGCCAATCGACCCAATCATCCTGCGTAAAGCTTGTAAAGGCACGGAGGTATTGATTCATAGCTGAGTTTACGATTTCAGTTTGGCCATCAGTCTGGGGGTGAAATGCCGAGCTAGGTTTGAGTGCTACAGAGAGACGTTTATTTAACCTGCGCCAAAATTCAGAAACAAAAGCGGAGCCACGATCAGAAATAATAGAGTCCGGCGCGCCATGAAGCTTATATACATTTTGGACGAAGCAGTCGACGAGCTCACTTGCGTCCAGAGATGTCACAGGAATGAAATGTCGCATTTTTGAAAGTCGGTCCACAATTACTAAAATATGCAGGAATGTCCGTCCGTTTCGCTTACATGGTGGAAGATCTACTACATGATCAATAGAAATATCGGCCCACATACGAAGAGGGATTTCGAGAGGCTTCAAGAAACCTGGTGGCGAAGTGCGGGGAGTTTTCGTTCTGAAACAGAGAGCACATCCTCTCACAAAATCAGCCACAAATTGAGTCATCCGGGGCCACCAGTAAGTGCGTTGGACCAGATCTAGCGTTTTAACGCGACCAGGGTGGCCTGCGGGACCAGATGAATGAGTACGATACACAATCTCAAGACGTGTATCTTCATGGTCCGGGATAAAAATCCGATTACGGAAGTAAATTAGCCCATCAACTAATTTAAACTCAACCTTATCTTTTCGAAGTATGCGGGAAATTGGAGCCGGCCAAGACCTATTGGATAGAGATTTCAAAGAATTAATCATAGATAGGGCTGTCTGGTTAGTTTTATACGCTTGAATTATCAAGTCAGATAAAGTTAGTTCAGGAGCTAATGCAGCGATAAAATCTACATTATTATGTTCGGGAATTTTATCCTCTGAGGGCGAATTATTTACCACACTTTCCTTGATTTTACTTAATGGTATTAACGGGCGAAATCGATTCTGAAGTCGTTCATCCGAGGCATCTTTTGGCTTGAGACCTGGTAGGCGGCTTAGTGTATCTGGGAGCAATGCCTTGGATCCAGGGCGATATGTAATCTTAAAGTTATACTGTGACAGAAATTCTGACCACCGAACTTGACGTTGGTTTAATTGCTTTGCTGTCAGGAATGTTTGTAGGTTTTTATGATCTGTAATTATCTCGAATGGTTCATGCGTACTGGATAATTCAGGGCGCCATTCATCAAGGGCTTTAACTATAGCAAGCAGCTCTTTATCATAGATGTCGTAATTAGATTCGGCAGGGTTATGCTTAGAGGAGAAAAAAGCTACAGGATGGGATATATTATCGATTCCTTTCTGGATAAGGACAGCACCAGATGCCCAATTAGAAGCGTCCGTCTCTACTGTAGTGCGTTTTTCATAATCAAAATGAGCCATTGTTGGCGCCTGAGTAAACAAACTCTTGAGACTTGTGAATGCATCTAATTGATCTTTTTCCCAGACCCATGGCACATTTTTTCGTAAGAGACGGGTCAGGGGCTCGACTTCACCTGAATAATTCCTGATAAAGCGTCTATAGAAGTTCGCGAACCCTAAAAATTGCTGTAACTCCTTGACTGTAGTGGGTGCGTTCCAGGTGACTATCGCTTTAATCTTCTCAGGATCCATACTAAGTCCCTCCGTGGAGATTACTAGGCCCAGGTACTTTGTCTTTTTGGTATAAAACTCTGATTTATCAATATCAATTTGTAATCCAGCTTCACCAAGCCGCCGAATTATTTCACTGACATGTTTAGTATGTTCCTCTCGGGTCCTAGAGTATATTAGGACATCATCAAGGTACGCAGTACAGTAGTCATCAAGAGCATTATGAAGAACATGATTGATGTAATTCTGAAAGGTGGCAGGAGCGTTGCACAATCCAAATGGCGTGACGAGCATTTCATAAAGTCCGAAACGAGAAGTAAATGCAGTCATCCACTCGTGACCCTCTGCAATTCGAACGCGATTAAAAGCAGCAATTACATCAAGTTTAGTAAAGAATTTAGCGGCAGATATTGAGTCTAAGGTTTCACGAATCAAAGGAAGTGGGTATCTGTTTTTAATTGTGACCGTATTGAGGCCACGATAATCTTGGCATATGCGCACTCCACCACTAGATTTGGGTACAAGAAGAAGGGGAGCGGCAGCAGGCGAGGATGATTCGCGTATAAATCCCTTCTCTAACATTTCGTCAATCCATTTTTTTATACACTGGAGTTCACTGGGCGAGAATGGCCTATTTTTATAGAATGGGGGTTGCTTTCCAGGTAAGAGCTCAATTTTATGGTCCCAAGGACGATGTGGTGGCAGAACCTTTGCATTCTTTGGTAAAAAATGTTCAACATATTGGTGTAATTCTGAAGGGAGACGATCTTTGATATCAGTTATTGAAGGTTCCAGCTTATCTTGAAGAAATCTATCTACATCATCTTGATCTACTTTTCTTCGTAAGAGATGCGTAGACTTTTCTGTGTCATCATCATTGACAGCTTTAGTATAATGATCGGGGCAATCTTCTACAGTGACTTGGTGTAATCTTTGTGCAATTGAAGGGGGTTCGTTCTGTATATTTATCGGGGCTTCATGGGATCCAGAGAGTTGTGGGGGCGGGCATAAGGCAGATGTTGAAGTCCTCCATGGAAGACAATGACTTTGACAGAATTGTGAACCGAAATTAACGGTCATGGCATTCCAATCACAAAGGGGATTATGAAGTTGAAGCCATGGCATACCTAGGATTATTGGGTTGCTCTCACCCAGATTTGTTACATAGAGCACAATTATCTCTGAGTGCTGGCCTAGGTGCATTCGAATAGTGAAATAATCGGTAACGGTTGCTTGGGTACTACCATCAGCTAGACGAACATAACGGGGCTTGACAAGCTTCTTGGTTGAGATACTAAAGCGCTGTACAACTGCCTCGGCGTCTGCAAATGCGAAGGCTGTACAGCCACTATCTACTAAGCTAGACGTATGGAACATTAAAGGGTCACCAGTGCGCGGGTCTGAGAGTTGAGTTTGAAGCAGCATTGAATTTCTAGAGCTAGTAGAGCGTAGCTCTAGAGGCGAGTCATCTAACAACACTGCTCGGATTAATTCATCCTCTCCACCATACCAATCACACCTCTGATCGCGACTTAGATCAGAGGTTTGCCTTTTAGCTGATTCAAGTTTTCAGATGTATTTCGGCCTTGATCAGGGCTTACATGGTCAGAACTGGCATCAGATACATATCCGGAATTTTCACCAACAGCACGCAAGCGCGAATGTGCTGTTTGCTGCGGCGTTATTTGTTGGTACATGGGTGGATAGTATGACATAGGAAATTGCGGAGGCTGCGTGAAGTACTGAGGATTTACAAAATGACTGCGTGAATTAATGTTCTGAGGTCGGGAGTTCGAGCGATTCTCTATATCTTGGCAATTTTGCTTATTATAAGCTGACGTGATATTGGCACGTTTTGGCATCGGGATTGGGTCAAATTTCCGATGATGGTCTCGGGCAATGTGGCCGCTCTGACCACAGGCTAGACAAAGCCCCTGGATACGCCGACGCTGCCTTTCACTATCAGAAATCTGCAGCCGGCTAACGTCCATGGGGTCATCGTGAGGATGAGATCTGTAAGCAGCATTTCGTACATCTGGTGGATATTGCGCTGGCTCGTTGGATTTCTCATTCCTACTTTTGCCGCTTGACTGATTTATAGAATCATAGTGAGCCTCCTGAAGCTGATTGCGAGCGATATTATCACATCTAGAGACCCATCCGACAAAATCATCATCGCCCGGATTGTCTACCTGTGACCGGAGTATCTTTTTGATATCGATACCAATAAATCTACGCCATTTTTCGACTTTTTCTCGTGGACCTAACTTTGCGCGGTTAGAAAGCCTAATAAACTCAGCTTTCCATTCACCGTATGGTATAGTGCCGTTTCTCGGGCTATCTTGAGAATAATTATCCAGCGTATTTCTTGCAAGCGTTGCAGAATTAAACAGGATATATCGGCTATCAAGATCGGTCCAGAGCGCATTCTCATTCTGCCACTGCCATTGCGAGGGATCATTCAAATTAGCAGTAATAGACTTGTGGCCATCACAAACTGCATCCCAAGCATGGTCATCCATTAAGCCACATATATACAATATTTTTGAGGCTTCAGTGAGGAAACATGCAAAGTCAATAGAGATTATTCCTTGTACTTGGGTCTTAAATGTCTCGTATTTCTCTTGGCGCTGGACAGGATTTTTCTCATTGCTTGATGCCGTGAATTTATTTGGATCTTTCTGAGTTCGGCGGGCAGTTGGAGCTTGGGCAGCTATTCCTTCTCCTATGGCGCGGCTTTGGGCATTTTGGAGCAAGGCAAGTTGGAGCTGAGTTTCTGCTGCAAGTTTCTTTCCCAGAGAATCCGATAACTCAGCACGAGTACTTGATAATGTAGCTCTTTCTGTTTCAAGTTGTGCACGAAGAACATCTTTTTCATTTTCCGCAGTTACACGGGCATTACGTGCCCTAACATTCCTCGAGCGCTCTTCATTGTATGCCACCTCATTTTCACTTGCTTTCAGGCTAAGCTTCTCAAATCCGTGTTCGAACGCAAGAAGCATGGCGAAAATTGCCTTTGCATTGTCATCCAAGTTGGGATTTGGGAGTACATTCAAGATTTCTGCTAGTTTTGAGGGCGAAAATGGCCTGTTTGCAAGAGTGTGAGTAAAATCGTGTTTGGTGAGAACTCCAGATAAATTTGGGAAACAAGAAGTAAAAGATTCGCTCATTCTCTGACTAAATTCGGTATTCGTGGTAGTCATCTTGGAAATTTGCAGTGGAGAGGTTATTTTTTGTTTTTAATGTAAAGCAGCAGAGGCAGAAAGTGAAAAACAAACTTGGAGATTTTGATTGCAAGCTGGGTATCGAGTAAATTTTGTGACTTTTTACTGATTCAGATATTCTTAACAAATATATTCACCGGGTCGCAAAACGGGCGGGTCTGGGCACGAAAATTCGCTGTATTATGTTGAAAGCGAAAATCTTCAGGCTGGAATATGCGACTGGGTGTAAAAAGAGATCGCACAAAATGTCACAGGGCGGGGGTACGAAGAACGAATTAAATATTACACATGAGTTGTGCGATGAGAAGGGAAGAGACTATCTAGCTACACGAAGGTCTTTAGAGGCTCAGTTATCGCTTAATCTCAAACCACGCCAACTACCATTCTACTACCGTGACAATAACTGCACTCACCATCAGGGGATAACCGTGCACCAATTTAGTTAACCCCTTAGAATCTGATCACTATTGCCTTCTGATTGCTAGACACTAACATCAACGTGTTCACTATAATAATGACACCATTGTAGTTACTCTAGCTATCATGGACAATATCATATGGAGGAACAAGGGTTGGAACTCCTGTATATAGATAGGACCTTTTTACCCTTAGTATCTCTCAATCCACATCCACATCTACAATTCACTACCATTCAATCATCTTACTCTGTCCAAGTGATCTATTGAATTCTCCCATACCTATCAGTATTCTACTCACAAGGTGACGTCTCCCTATCCATCGCCCTCAACCTTTCAATAATAAAGGCTTCTTGCCAAGCGAATGGCGCACCTAGCAATCACCTGTAATGTGGTTGGCCATCAACAATTCGGTGCGCTCCCGAAGCGATCTGCAACGGACCTGGTTTCCTGCGTAGTCCATGACGTCGAAGAAGCACGCTCCCAGGGATGGGCCTCGACATTCGTCACTTTAGACGTCCAAGGAGCGTTCGATGCAGTGCTCCACAACCGCATGGTTAGGCGCATGCAAGCCCAGGGATGTCCAGACTCAATACTCCGGTGGACGACTTCATTCCTCACATATCGGAAGGTACAAGTGCGGTTCTCTGGCGGAGTCACCACCCAGAGAGAGCTGGTCTGTGGAGTCCCACAGGGATCACCAATTTCGCCATTACTTTTCCTTCTGTATATGGCAGAGCCAATGAAAAGTGGTACCCCGGGATTGAGGTTTAGCTAAGCCGACGACATCGGTATTCTAGGGTTTGGACGCACAATTGCTGAATCTGCCGCTGCTGTACAAGGAGAGACAGATCATCTTCTCGAATGGGCGCGGAATAATGCCGTCGACTTTGACACGGAAAAATCCGATGTCATTCAATTTCCGGAACGACGTCGAGAGGAAGCAGTTGGTGTCCATGTCAACGGAACCCTTATCGAGCCTACGGAAAACATTCGCTGGCTAGGCGTGAATCTAGATCCACGACTCAATTTTAAACACCATGTAACTGTCAGGGAAAGGTCATGAAGTAGATTGACGAGGTCTAATCTGGTGATTGAGATTGTCTACAAAGAAGAAAGGAGACTCCTATTGAGTCTTGTAAAAATATATACATCGTGAATTGCATATCAGACGCGTTATATCACGTGACAGTAACTTCCCTCAATTCACTCTATCCCTTGATAGTAACTACATGGTGCGGTAAAGCGGTAAAAGTTGCCCAGCATATGCGCCGCTTCAACTCTGCCTTTCGAGGAGCAGCTTCTGTGCCATTGGCTATGGCAGTAGACATGTGCGTTGTCTCGCTAGCAACTTTTGGATCTGATGTCTGGTGGCCAGGGTCCAAACGCCCAACGATACGAGGAATGGTCACGTCATCTACCTCCAACCTCTGCAGCATGATTGACCGAGCTAACCTAATGGGATTGCGGGCTGCACTCCCAGTGATGAGGACAACGCCAAACGTATTCGTTCACAGAGAAGGAGGAATCCCGCCGGCGAAGGTCATACTAGAGGGAAACCGTCTCCGGCTTTCGGCAAGGCTTAAGACCCTTGACGATCGACACCCTTTGAGGACCTGTGCTTCCGTGTGCCCGAATGTCGGCACCCGAAAATACAAAAAGACTGCCAAGTCCTCAGCCAGACCAGAGATTCAGATGTCACGGTTACAGCGTGCCCACCAAGAACTCCCGGAAGCAGAAGCTGTTGTGGTTATGAGCTGTGAGGTATATGGCGATTAAATGACTCTGCTGTCCTTCGGTGGAGTGGCACGGGCTCATGTGCAATGGTGAGTCGCGGAGATGGTGCGCTCACGCTGGGTGATGGCACGATGGATACTGAGTGCGTATCACTGTGGCCAAATGGGTGTCAGTAGGTATCAAATGTGAACTCTTACTGACAATGGTGATCTATGAAGGTGATGCCAGATGTGCATCCCGACGATTGATAATATCATCTAATGGATGATGTGAAGTATGATATTATTTTGGATAGATTTATTCACTAAACTCGGCAGGTGAAGAGATTGTAAAGTACATGAACAGCGTCTGTGCACCAGCCTGTATTTTCTACCCTTTCCTGATACAGCAGCCCATCCTCCGTTCCCCTGTCTCCTAACAACTAAACCAAGCCAGCACAACAGAAGCCCCTGAAAGTCTGATGCCTGTCGTTTACCCTAGGAAATCAGGCTCAAAGCCGACGGAACGCGAAGATTGCGTCCGATGAATCAGCGACGTGCGGGGGATGGATATTTGCGCATACTCGGATGGTTCATCGGAAGGACATGGACGCTCTGCCTGGGGTTTCGTTCTGAGGGAGGATGGGAAATGTTGAAATTGGTGCTATATGGTAATGAAGGGTATCATTAACATGGAACGTAGAAAGGTATAAGTTCTCTAGCCAGGTTCAGGGGGACTATTCTCAACACCTGTCAGTGGTGTCCCCTACGAACCTCCAGCTCTCACTGTAGAGTCTGCAGAGCCGAGATTGAGTAACACCTTTTCAACTTTGAGCTGAGTTATCTCCCCCTCCGTCAAAGATACGCTTCCGATAACACATAAGACGACCATGACGACGATAATGATGCTAGAAATGAGGAAAGATAATGCGGTACCAAACGCTACAACGGTAGTCAGAGAAGCCCTCGTCATATTACAACATGTGCTACCCACCGGCGGGCGAACAAAAAACCCACGAAAGCAAAGTAAAAGACCCTTCCGCCCTCAAGAAAAGCAGATTTCGACTCGTCCATAATATCGTCCCTTCTAATCTTAACTTCCGAATCTACTAGCCAGGAGGGTATCTGGAATACATGAGTTACCCGACGACCCCACGTCCGTAACGATTTTTGGATGCTAGGCTAGGCTCCTTCACGACAGTCACTCTCGACCAAGACTTTTCTGACATCCTTTCACGATCTTCGGTTTATCCTGCGGCATGAATCAAGAAAAAAGGAAGGAGGAGGCTAGGAAGGTTGAGAGACGCTCTTAGGTATACACAGGTCTGCTGCGCCCGGCTGGCCGGCCTCTTCGTCATAGGAGAGCCCCGCACCCAGTGGTTTTTGAGACTTTTCCCTGCAGCTACACACCCGTAAATGGCCATCGTTTCGTTGGCTGGAGAGGGGAGATAATGACGGGATAACGGCTCCTCTTAGTGTGTACTCGAATGAAGACCTGTGGGGGTATTACTGCTGGAAAGAAGTCGTGAAGGAGGCATAGGAGGGAGTACACTACCCGAGGCATAGATACTCCCGGCCTGTAGGCAGAAAGGACCTACATGTTCTTACATAGTCGCAGACTTTATAGGACAATAAACACACACACACTCTAGCCAGGTTCATGATGACTCATACATTGACCAGCCTCCCAATTATCCACAATAAGCTAGTAATCGTGTCCCTCGCTTAGTTGTAATAATTAGTTTAAGTAGCACTCTGATACTAAGTGGGTTTAATTAATAACTCTCCACTATAGTTTTCAGACTCTTCAATCTCCCAACTCGCTTCACTAGGTGATATTAAACAGAAGCCTAACAGCTTAAGCTTCTCTACACAACTTCCATTATAACAGGTTATGACCCGGTGCCCAAAGAAAAGCATTAATATCCTAGAATTTCCCTTTTCTTTATTATCCAATCAATCATCTAACAGTTCAACAGAAAAATGGCAAACTGACCTTCGAACCCAATTTCCTCCACATCTGATAAAGATAACGAAAGATTCTTTGCAAAGCGACTAAATTGCACGCTTCGAAATATGTCGTTCTCTAATGTCACCCAACTCGTCGGACACGATAACTACGAGTCATGGGCAATCACGATGGAGGCAATCTGGAGAGGTCAGAAGCTCTTTGAACTCGTTGTGAATGGAAAGAAACCAAAGGAAGATGCTTGCCTTGAAGAGCAGGAAGCATACAGCGAATTGTCTACAATTGCTGTTAATATATATATCTTGGTGGTGTCTCCAAGTATACTGAGAAAAATTCTCAAACTACAAGACCCCCATCTGATGTGGAACCACTTGAGTGCCGAATTTCATCGGACCAATAAGTTCACATTGGTTCATCAACTTGGATCTTTGATGTCGCTCTCGAGCACATACGATCCCAGTGGTACGATGACTTCTTTCATTGACATTTATGAGAACGAATACTTTCGGACTACATCTTTAGCCCGAGAATCTTCTAGTCTCAGTCGTCAAAAGATTGCTGATTTTTTGGATGATGATGAGATAAAGAGGGATATGATACTGGCATGTCTGAGTCGACATCACAAGAATATCGTTGACAATTTGGTGACAAAGGATAATTTATCCTACACTGAAGTTAAGCAGCGTCTTCTAGATCTTGATCATGAATTTCCAATTCAATCCTCTTCTCACTCAGCCCATGTCACGCATCACAGGAGGCCGAAAAATGACACTTCCAAAGCATCAAGACCCTATAAAGTCATTAAATCTAAACATCCTAAAGATTCTAAACCGAAAGAATGTTCCTTCTGTAGGAGACACTTTCCGTTGGAGTATAGAGGACATGTTTGGAACGCTTGTGTCAGGCTCCGAGAAAGAAACTCATCCATAGATAAGGGCTCCAAGGATATCCAAGAACGAGCAAATGCTGCTGTCAGTGGACCTCAAGGGGTAAGTCATCATCCTTTCTATTTTGATACCTGTGCAACAGCTCATATGTGTCCTTATCCAGAACGATTCGAACGACTTTCAGTTTGCGCGGGTCATGTAATGTCAAGCTCAAATGAAAAGATATCGATTGAAGGAAAAGGAACAGTGCTATTAAATTGTATACTATCAAATGGAAATATTTCTACTTTTAAAATTGATGATGTACTATACGTGCCCAAATTATCCCTACCACTGTTTTCTTGGAAAAAGGCTAGATCCAAAGGATACATGCTCCAAGATAATGGTACTACGATGAAGATATATAAAATAAAAAATATGGTTGGAAGCTTACTACGATGGCCCGTTACCCGTGATCAAGGAAATGGCCAATAGTTATGAAACTGCATGCTCTACCTTTGAATTTTGGCATGAGGCTCTCTGTCATTCAGCACCTTCAATGATGTCTAAGACAGATAAGCTCATCCAAAACTCTGGTATTATACCAAGTCCACCAGAAAACTTTTACTGTGATGCTTGCATGTCTTCGAAGTCGGTACACCATAAACCACCCCCATCTATTTTCCGAGCAAAACATAAAGGTGAATATATTCATTCAGATCTTGCAGGTCCATTCCCTGTTCCATCTTATGGCAACGCGCTTTATTACATAAGTTTCATAGACGATGCAACTCGATGCACTACTATCCGATCCCTAAGATATAAATCTGATGCAGCACAAGCTATCATAGATTTTATTACGGCCTTGGAAACTCAGTACGATTGCAAAATCAAGTTTCTTAGGACAGATAATGGCGGCGAATATGTCAATGAATCACTCTCCAAATATCTCGCTCAGAAGGGGATAAGTCACCACTTGACTCCTCCCTATTCTCCGGAATCAAATGGTGTAGCCGAAAGACTCAACAGATCAATTGCTGAAGGAGTTCGTGCAATGTTGATCACAGTCAAAGATAAACGGTTGTGGGCTGAAGCAGCGCAAACATTTGTTTACACTAAAAATCGTACTACACATGGCTCTGTAAATGGACAGACCCCATATGAAGCTTTCCATGAGAGAAAACCATCCATTCTACACCTTCAACCCTTTGGAAGAGAATGCTACGTGCATGTCCCCATGGCGAAGCGACCATCTGGAAGCAAGCTTCTACCAAGGGCAGAGAAAGGTTTTTGTTGGATACACCGAAGTTGATCACCACTATCGAATATTTGTGTCTCAAAGGAAACAGATAGTTATATCAGGCGACGTGGAATTCCTACCTTACCATGTTGATAATTCCGTCTCTGAGAAAACTTTTGATTCCTATCCACATACCATAAATCAACCAGACTTATCAACATCATCCTTGATGTTGACCAGTTTGTCAAATCCTCCAAATGTTGGACAAGAACAAGATATTCGAAATATTCATCAAAATCAAGATCCATGTCTGGCTGTTCAGTCCAATTTAAGAGAGCCGTCATTGCAAGAACCGTCGTCGATTCCAACTACTGTTCAGATCGAGCCCCAACCAACAGCAGCTTTGTCAAATCCGCCCGACCCATCAAATGAAGATTCAAGAACATCCGTCAACTCCAGACCAAAGCGCACGATACGTCCTCGGACATATGAAGACACGATAACGGGGGAATGGTGGAAAGCTTCTCGTGATCTTCCTCAACCCGCATCGCAGATTTCAACTTGTGGCAATGGAAATGAGTTAGCCTTGTTAAATATTCATGATGAATCTGAGCCCAGCTCCTACAGTGTTGCCAAGTCATCACCTAACTGGGCTTACTGGGAAAAGGCATTTGATGAGGAGATAGCATCCCTTAAAGATAACGACGTTTGGGATGTTGTTCCTCGGCCTACAGGACGAAAAGTTGTCAATGGTAAATGGGTGTGCAAAATAAAAAGAGACGCACATGGGGAAGTTGAACGATACAAAGCACGTTACGTGGCCAAGGGATTCTCACAGATCCAAGGGCTTGACTATGACGAAACCTTTGCTCCAGTTGTACGACTTGATTCATTACGGTTAATCTTGGCGATTGCAGCATCTAAGAAATGGAAAACGAGACAGCTCGACATTAAAACTGCATTTCTTTATGGAGTCTTGAATGAGGATATTTACATGGAACTTCCTGAAGGGTACAGGCAAGGAGATCATGTTGCTAAACTTAAAAGGTGTATATACGGACTCAAGCAATCACCTCGGGAATGGTTCTTCAGGTTGGCTGAATATATCATTCCTTATGGTCTTGCTCCTTCCCTATTTGATCCCTGTGTATTCATCCACAACACAGGTAAAATGATCATTGCAGTTTACGTGGACGACATAGTACTGATTGGAGAACAAGATGAGGTCATCGAAGATTTAGTGAACCACTTCAAGACCGAATTTAAGGTCAAGGATATGGGAACTCTTCACTGGCTACTTGGAATTCAGATCGAGTACTCAAATGTAGGTATCACTCTATCGCAGTCTGCATACATAAATAGAGTCCTGGATAGATTTTCGATGCAAGATTGTAATACGGTCTCCACGCCTATAGAGTGTAACCAACCGCTAAAGGCTGCGCAAAATGGAGAGCCTAGGGCCAATACTACTCTGTATCAGCAAATAATCGGATCTATAATGTATATCATATCTGCCACTAGACCTGATCTTGCATATGCAATCTCTCACCTCTCTCAATTTAACTCAGATCCATCTGTCACTCATCTAGGTGCTGCCAAGCGAGTTCTACGATATATCAAGGGGACAAAAGATGTCGGTTTGTTATACAAATTTGAATCTCCCCTGGTTCTCAATGGATACTGTGACGCATCATACGGAAATTGTCTCGATACACGCAGAAGTTTCTCTGGTTATTTATTCCAACTTGGTCAATCCACAATCTGCTGGAAGTCTCGCAAACAACGTACTGTTGCTCACTCCACTTGTGAAGCTGAGTATATGGCACTGTCGTACGCAACTAAGCAATTCCTCTGGATTGTACGAGGACTTCACCAAATATTGGATAGAAATATACCTGCTTCTCTGTCAACCGATAATAATTCCGCGATTGATCTAGCACATAATCCAAAGCTCAATGATGCAACAAAGCATATTGACATCGCTTATCATTTCACTAGAGAGCGAGTTGAAGATGGAACGCTCACCTTACTACATATTCCGTCAGCTGATAATCTTGCGGACATCTGTACAAAAGGTCTACCAAAACCAAGACTGATGCACTTGTGCACCAATATCTTTGGTACAAAGTGAGAAGGGGTGTTGAAATTGGTGCTATATGGTAATGAAGGGTATCATTAACATGGAACGTAGAAAGGTATAAGTTCTCTAGCCAGGTTCATGATGACTCATACATTGACCAGCCTCCCAATTATCCACAATAAGCTAGTAATCGTGTCCCTCGCTTAGTTGTAATAATTAGTTTAAGTAGCACTCTGATACTAAGTGGGTTTAATTAATAACTCTCCACTATAGTTTTCAGACTCTTCAATCTCCCAACTCGCTTCACTAGGTGATATTAAACAGAAGCCTAACAGCTTAAGCTTCTCTACACAACTTCCATTATAACAGGAAACTTATAGGCAAAGGAAGTGGCATCAAGCACGGGGGAGAGGTGCTGGATGCAGAAATAATGGGAGCAAGGAAGGCTCTTGTTGTATTCTTGGCATGTTCACATTGCATGACACACCTTACATTAAGTGTGTTATGCTAGCACTACATGATGAAGTGTTTGATGGGTTTAATTCTGTAATTCATGCGGTGCTATAGTATAAATAGGGGTCGGAACTCCCCGTGTTGTAGTATAGATTAATCAACATCTTTCCACACTTTATTCCCAATAAAGCTCTCCTAACAGTCAAAGGTCAGCATCATGGTGATACATCCTAACCCATAACTGTAACAGCTCTGGAGGCTGCACTGGAGTTCCTGGAGAACGAAAAGTCCAGGAAAGGTGGAGGTTTTAGGAAAATACGCGTGTTCCTTGACAGCCAGCAGGCTGTAAGCGCACTAACGACAGGCTCGTCCTCAACTAGCCTAGAAGATGTACGGAAATTCCGTGCGTCATCCAACAAAGCAGAGATATCAGTGAAGTGGGTTCCAGGGCATGCAGGAATCCAAGGAAATGAAGAGGCAGACGCCATGGCCCGTGCAGCACTTCAAGAACTGCCTAGCCCGGAAACGCAACCAGGATCCAGTACTCTGGCATATCTTCGAGGCCTCATGAATTGCAGACGGCAGAGATTGCTGGACAATTGGTGGGAAGAGGCCTGTCCGCCTAAATACCGCCACCTCAACTTACAGGTGCGGAGACGTAAACCACCGGAACTGTCTCTCTCTAGGCACCTGCTCCGGGCACTAATTGTAGCACGAACAGGTCACGGAAATTTTGCGGCATACCATTGCCGTTTCAACAACCCATACGCTCCCGCGGAGTGCTCTTGCGGGAAGGAAACTACTCCAACCCACTTCATCCACTGTAGCCGCCCCGCACTACACACGCGTAGGCTCAGAAAGTCTATGTCCCATTTTGACTTTATCAAAAAGCTTTTCGGGCCCAAGTGCCACAATAGCTTCAAAGTATTTGTGAAGGAAACCGGCTGTTTTGGTAGCCAACCTCTCCACTTATCCACTGCTCTTGGCGGGGATCAGACGAACTAGTCATTGCCATAATGCATGACACAAAAGGGATCTAGGCCAGAAGTGTCGTCTCTGAGGAAATTTTTATGTACTTGAATTTAGGGTTGGAGGATGGAGTCTTGATTTCGGAGTCGGAGTAGGTGGTGTCTTCTGAGTTATAATTTACTTTCTACTTTTTCTGTACCTGGTCCCGCGGTTGGAATGAGTTGGGCCTGTAAGCAGTGATCCCCGCCGGCTCCACCAGTCTTGTACCGAAGGTAGACCTAGAGCTTTAGCTTAGGACTTTATTAAAATAAAAAAAAATAAAAAATAAGAAAACAAACACACTGAGCCTAATTCACAGTCTTGCTAATAATTCCTGGAATCTTCTAGTAGCAGCTGAACTTATCTAGAATAGAGTGTCAAATGTTGTAGAATTTTAGAGCACGCAATAACATCAACTTGCTACAGCATAATAACTAGCACATTATCAGTCGCACTAGTGAAAAAATTCGGGAATATGCAGAGTTTGAAAACTATAGTGGAGAGTTATTGGTTAATCCTTCTTCGTATTAGAGTGCTTTATAATATAAATATTTCGTGGGCACCCATTAGATCAGGAACTGCCCGAGGAAATCGGTGCTTTGCTGCAACTGTGGCAATGCTCATATGTCGTGGCAGGAGGGGGCGTGTCTAAACTTCGCGGATTACAAGGCCAGCGTCCAGAGGGCGCAGTATGGACTCATGGAGAGAATGGCAGACTTAACACGAGAGGCATATACACCAACGGCACCTTAAATTGACTTACGGCAAAAAATGAAGACGACTAGTGGTTCACAATGATATCCAACCAAAGGGCAGAAGGCCTAAAAAGGGGACCAGGGCGCCCGCGAAAACAGGTCATAGTCTTAGCAACACAACCACTATCAGCTCCTTTGGGGTCAACCTCAAGACCATTGGCATCCATTTTCAACACGCGAGGGAAATTGAAGGATGCAGAGTTACACTTAGCTAGTTGTGTCTCGAACTAATGGCCCATTGCACTTCCTGTAGGTTAACGAAGAACTACAGTAACAATTTGAAGGGGTAGGGGGCTTTTATCGGAAGGTTTCCCTCTCATGTAAAATATCTAAGAGTAGAGTTTATATCCACCTGTATGGGCCAATAGGACGCCAAATCGAGTTAATGAAATCAAATTCAAAATATAATTATTTCAACAAAGTAAAGGATACAACTCCTCGTTTATAGCAGATAATGTGAGGCTGGCCAGTGTATGAATAACCATGAGCCTAGCTATCAAAAAGGAATAAGCCTCTCTACATTCAGTATATAGGATTCTCTCCATTTTAAACTAGCACCAATTTTGACGCCTGTTAATTCCGGTGGAAAGAACATGGCTGCCAGTATGTGCCACCCAACTCGAACACGTAATAAGTACTTTCACTGCTGCTAAATTGAACTAAATAATAATATTTCTCTGGTTGTAGAAAAGGATGGTTAATAAGAAAATTGTCAGATGAATGGGAGACTCACCATTTCTCGAATCCAGAAGATCAAATTCAAATGAAACACGGGTTTCTGCCTCGTCCACAGTCGGTTCAATAGTTTGTGATAGCCTAGTAGTAGCATAATTTGCATATGTTCTAACCCGTTCCATAGTAAACTGCCTTCCAGAATGACATTTAAAATATTGTTCTCCGTTTGCGGCAGGTACCAGTAGTAAGAGACCGGCCAACGCCGCGGTTGTAGCAGAGCTGAAAAACTTCATTTCGAGAGTGTCGGATGCTTGGAATCAACTTTGAACTCGGGAATATAAGCTGCTGATGCAAAGACCTGGTTTCGGTGGAGAAGAATCACAAGATCAAATGAGCCTGGATTGTGGATTTTTTTCGTTGTTGTTCTACGCCAATATTTATGATGGCAAGAGTGAAAAGAATGTGGGTTTGAAATCTCGATAGAGTTTCTTTCCGCATGTAAAACATTCTTATACCTATATACTTCACGAGTCTTATTTCCATGATATCTACACATGTGCTTAGATAAGTGGAAGCAGTACTGTCTTGTCCCTGTCCCATGGCGGATGGGGCCAGAGGAATGAATAAGCTAATCTCTAACTAGAAATCTCCTTCATCGATAACTATCTAACTAAAGCAATCTTAATTCATCTTTGCGAAAAAGGCTCAATCTTATTTAGCCAAGGAATTTACCAGGATAAGTATTTGGTCTCCAATCTTTTATCTAACAAAAATCTATGCTGGCATGGACTATTGCCTCGTGCTGATGGAATATTTTCCAGCATGAAAATACCAGGGAGCTTGACCGAAGCCAAGGCCAATTGATTAAGTTGACGAGCGTGGGATTTCTTATCATTCTTGATTCATTTCTCTGTACAGCCAGATTGTCCCATGGAGTCGAATCCTTCGTTGTTGTTCTTGTCCACTGTGCTGCTTGAGTCATAGACTATCTTGCACATTGAGCTCCTCTCTGATCCAGACCACACCTTACAAAGTGCACATATTCTCATTTGTTACCTGAAAGATCATTGATATGTCGCCTGTAATGAATAGCCATTCAGCTCAGTATAAAACCGTGACATTCAGCAACCTTTTCCACAGATCCTTTTACCCAAAATTTAAAAAAATGGTAAGGATAGAAACCTGTTAAGGTTATGAGTCAAATGGAAAAATAGTTACTTGTCACTTGCTATGTCTGATAGGAGTATGTGGAAGATGAGTCGACTGATTTCGATATTGTCAGAAGAGCGAACATATACTACAGTATACACATCACTATGACCTGTGTCACGGTTTTAGTTCTATCTCGTGATCAACTATCCACGGCACTAATACTACCAATCCAACGCTCATGAATCCACAGTTCATGAACGGTCATCGCTGCTCCCCCGGCTATTGTATACAATCTGCTTATCAGTTGTGGTACTGTCCCTATCATTGCATCTCACTACCATAATTAAGCGCCCCTGAATCAGATATTCAGGGGCGAGCGTACTTGTTTCCTTTCGGGGCGGTTGAGGTAAGTCTTTGCTCTTGATGCTATTCCATATTCGCCGTGCGATATCCCACCTCTCGCAGTAGGAGCTTATATTCCAGGAGCTTGTGTTGTCGCCACTCCCATCGCTTCCATGTTATTTTTAACCCGGGCGCGGGAAGAAGTCTCAAAATACTTACAGTCCCAGACAGGCGAGGCCTAGACACCGGGATGGCATGAGGTGCGCATATCCATCTATATCCCCCCTCTTTGTAACATTAGAGGCCATCTTGATCCAATGCACCATCGCCGTATCAGGTACTGAGTATGCTCCATAAACTCATCGGATAGCTTCTTCGTCATCAAGGGTGACTGAAGAGTAGGATTTTTACCTTGCCAGCTAATCTAATTATGCTTACTATCGTGATAATCGTGTTAGTGGACTGTGACGAGAAATGGAGATAATACAGACCGTGGAAGTGATCGGGAATCCTGATTTAACTGAGGACAAATGTTTTGCTCAATTTCGGCTCTACAAACTCTCGGCGAGAGCTTGAGATTCCTAGGGGACAATACTGACAGGTATTAAGTTTTCATCCCCTTGATATTAGATTTGGCATGGGCTTTGTGTGGTATTCGATTTGGATAGGCATGATTATGTGTTAGTGTCTGTATGTTACTATTTGAATTTCTCAAGTAAAGTTATGTCTAATTTGCTTCTGTAGGTCTATTATAGTTCGTTTTTTAATGAACGTGCTAACCTACTAACACCCTCGGCACTCCTACAGGAGCCGGAGAACGATTGGGAAAGGGCTGGATCAGGTCAACTACCGTGAAGTACAGTTATACCTCGTCCCACCTGAGCGACCGAGCCACCTCAGACTTCACCTATGTGTTGAGTCACACCAAGTCAGACCGTCCAGAAATCCACTGTATATACGCCGTAGCTTAAATTCCTCCTTAGCCTCGGCCACTATGCGCCCGAGCCCTTTACATCATCATTGACTGTGAAATGTAAATTTCGTCCTAGATCTCATTATTGCTCTAGCCTTGCACCTTCATATTGTAACCTTGGGTTGTCATTGTCATGAGAGATTTGTATAATCCTCTAGGTATATATTATCCTTTATCCTTCCTTTGCACATATCCTGTTTCCATCATGACATTCCTCATCAGGGCATTTGTATGTAGGCGGTGTGACGAGTATGTAGATGGGTCGCAGGTGTAGGACCAACTGAGAAATGCTTCGTCGCAAATATATGAGGAGCTTGAGAAATCTCGGATGTTAGAACACGACCCCCGAACAGACATTGGTCCATCCGTGAATCGTATGTTGGTAGTAATGAGTATTTGTTCGACTTTCTTGCGGTTGTGTAATCTCTGTTGACTAAAATAACGACAACTCCTTCAAGTCGACAATCCATCACATACAATTCATCTCACCCCTGCTAATGACTGAATCTTGGCATTGGGAGAAAATTTGACTCCTAGGTTTTCAGCCTTCGTCCTTCAGTATAGTGTAATTGATAAGTGCCTGCTCGAACACATGGGGCCGAATGACGTCACATTGGCTTCGAATTTTGATTTAAATATCTGATTTATCACATTTGGGTTTATTCTTTTAGAAAAACTACGAAATAGGCGAGCCATCGGAAAAAAGTAGATCCTACTGAATTGTTCTTCTTGTTCATTTACGTGCTAGGTACATTGGTTCCCGTTGCACTCCTACTGGAGCTTAAGCACGAGTGGGGCCGGGCTGGGTCAGGTTAACTACCATTAAGAACATCTACCTCGTCCCATCTAAATGACCGGACCACCTCAGACTTCACCCATGTGTTGAATCATGTCAAGCCCAACCGTCCAGCGAAACCTCTTTTGACGCGCCGAAGCGCAAATTCCTCCTCAGCCTCGGCCACCACGCGCCCGAGCCCTCGACATCCTCATTAACTCCGAAATATAATTGCTGTCCAATATCTCATCGTTGCTCTAGCCTTGCACTTTCATATCGTACCGTTGGGTTGTTATCGTCATTGGGGAAATGTGTAATCCCCTCGGTGTATCTTCCCTTTTCTTCCTCCTTTGTACACGTCCCGTTTCCATCATGACTTTCCTCATTAGGGCGTGTTTAAGTAGGTGATCTGACGAGTATGGAGGTGGGTCGCAGGTATAGGACCGACTGAGAAATGCTTCGTTGCAAATATATGGGGAGCTAGAGAAATGTCGGTTGTTTGAATACGACCCCCAGACAGACCTTGGTCCATCCGTGAATCGTATTTTGGTAGTGATGAGTTTTTGTTCGAATTTCTTGCGGTTGTGAAATCTCTGTCGACTGATTTTTCGACCAAAATACCGAGTACAACTCCTTCAAGCCGAAAATCCATCAAATAAAATTCATCCCACCCTTGTTCGTGACTGAATCTCGGCTCTGGGAGAATATTTCACTCCTAGGTTCGTAGAGGACACCACTGACAGGTGTTCAGCCTTCGTCCTCCCCTACTGAATTGTATTACCCTGAACTGCCGATAGTCAGATTATTAGTGCAACGGCTGTGATGCCTGAGGATCCCCGCTGCCTACGCTGGCTCGAGCAGGCATTTACACCAAGGGAACCTTCTCGAATAGAAGTATCTCATATTGATGGAGGTAGAATAGGGGGACTATTCTCAACACCTGTCAGTGGTATTCCCATACAAATCTCCAGCTCTCACTGTGGAGTCTGTAGAGCCGAGATTGAGTACCATCCTGGTCACTACTACCTTGAGGATTAGGAATCGCTTTCGCTGTCCATGTGTGGATTTCGATCGATCACAATTGTAACAGGATGGTGACAAATGTAACTCGTGGCTCTACTACAGCTAGTTCCGCAGAATGCAATAGTTAGGCTTGAGTTATAATAAATTTGTCTATGGCCTCCTCTAAGTCCCAACTCCGAAATTTACACTTTGTGCGTAGCTTACTAATCGTAGTCTAACCGCATTCAGTAGTCTATGTTACATTACGTAGCCTGCTACGTTTAGGATCCACACATGTCGTCTTTGTCTCTCAACACACCCCCTATGACCATCATCATGAAGCTAACCACGATCAGATCAGATGGAAGGGTCAGAGCCCTACTTATCACCAACCCTCGATCATGGAGGAAAAGCCATCCGATGAGTTTCCGGAGCGTACCCAGCACCCAATACAGAGATGGTGGATCGGATCAAGTCGGCCTTGACTGTTACAAAGAAGGGAGATATACATGAATATGCGCACCTCGTGTGGTCCTGGTGTCTAGGCCTCGCCTGGCTGGGACTGCAGGTTTTTTGAGACTTTTTCCCGCGCACGCAGTTTCCATTGCTACCATTTTTTTTTGGGTAGAAGGTTCCGTGGAAAAGGGGGCTGAATTCCATGGATAAATACTGAGCTGAATGGCTATTCATCAAAGGCAACATATCAATGATTTTTCAAGAAAAATAAGAGGCAAGGAGCACTATGTAAGATGTGGCCTGGGTCAGAGAGGAGCCCAATGTGCTAGATAGTCTACGACTCAAGTAGTACAATAAACATACACACCGACACACAAGGAGGTAGAATACCCGAAAAGATAGTCAAACCCATTCGAAGCTCTCTGTGACGGCTGTTAAGCCGAAAGACTCCTGTAGCCTACGCTGGCTAGCGTAGGCTGTGGCACAAGGGGAAGGTCCCGGAAGCCACAGAACTTCGAATATTCTCAGTGAACCTTCTGGAAACACACTGAAGGTTCATGAGGATGACAGGTGTACCGAGAACCTTCTAGGTAGTTGTAGAAGCGTCTCAGTTATTCAGGTCACAGGGAGAATCATCTTGAAAGGCAGTAATTTAGAAGGTGTATATATGTAGACTTTTGAGGATTATTCTCTCTCCAGAGAATTATAATAAATATACTGTACCTACAAGATCGCTCATGCACCTTGTATTGAAACTGTGACACTCTCAATGAAATTGTCTGAAAGTAGTAACTGGGGCGTACAAATTGACCAGCATCAGGGTGCTGGAAAATGGAACTGCTACTCTTCCGATAGAAATCTACTTGAAGCAACAAAGGGCTCAGTATGTAGGCCGCTCAAATTCTCTACCAGACCAAAAGACTATCCAATCAGCATGTAGTAAAATAAAGCTTCCCAGAAGAGGAAGGGAAGATAGTAGAGCACACAATAGAAGAGCAGACCCTGTATACTGGAAAGAGATTTGCGGAGAGGAGAAATCCAAGGACTTACAAAAAGAAGGGGTAAGGGTTGCAGCGTACCTAGAACGAGCGAAATTTTGGTCTGCCACAAAGCTAACTCCACAGCCTAAAAGATTTGCCCCAGCAGATCCTAAAACTTGGGCAGCAGCAAAATCCTACCAATGCCGCCATTCTGGACGTACTAAATAAGCTTCCAGGAGTCACCATTTTCTTTCCACAAAAACCTGGCAAGGGCCCAAAGTAGTTCAGCAAACCCAGATTCGAAGCGAGCATATTGGGCTCAATTCTAATTTATACAGAAGAAAAGTACCAGAAGTTCATCACCCAAGTTGCTCGTGTGGCTACCAATCACAAAATCCCAAGCACATGATCGTGTCCTACCCTGAGTGGTCAATTGGTAGAGGAGAAATCTAGAGACAAGCCCAAAATCGATCCTTTAAAGCAATGACCAACAATCCCAGCGATATGAAAAGAATCACACAATGGATTATTAGTCATAGTTGGATTGAACAATTCCGCATGACAAATGCAGTCGAAATGCTGCACAGGGAACTAGACGGAACATATAAAAAGTTGGGGTCGATAGAAGGGATGTGATTGGTACACATCGATGGCGTCACAGTATAACTGTACTTCCTGAGGGATAAATTGCAAACTTGAAGAATTAAACCAGAAAGCTTGGAGGGCTTTCACCGATAGGTCTCTCCCTATGTAAATATAAAGATAGTTTTGTAGTCACCTGCATGGGCCCATAGGGCGCCAAATTAGGTTAAATGAATTCAACTTCAACCCCATTTTTCATTATTGTATTTGATCTTACCTATTGACAATGAATGTGACTTTCACACAAAGCCCTCTTTAAGTTTTACAGGACCAAATAAAATCCTGTAGTTGTCTAAGTCTTTCGTGAAATTTACTCAGCTCTACAGTGTCAAGAGTACACAAGTGTGACGGAAACCGAGCTGGTGATGAGTAAATCGATTTAATAAACTATATAAGGAGAAAAGATAACCCCAGCTGCTACTAACAGGGGTTTATGGGCTTTAATCCTACTCGTGAATCTACAGACTAGTGACTTGTCCTTAGGCACAATAGTTCTTACTCGGCCATGTATTTCTAGGTGTCACTAATATCACGGGTGGGTCTCGTTGGAACGGAGTCACAAGTAGATTGGAGATACGAGAGGGCGAAGTACGGGTAGGAATATATCAATAAGACGTTGCACAATCTATCCTAGAGTGCGACTACTTAGATACTTATACTCCAATCCTGCGCTAGCATCAATCATACAACTAAGCAAGATAATTGTGCGTCATGTGACTTATAGGTCAGGTCATAAGCGAGAAGCATATTTTTTTTTTTTTTTTTTTTTTTAAATCATTTAATGTGTATGCAGCTATTAAGCTATGACACATGACCGGTACTATGTATACATGTAGGATGACTCTTTTGACGTTAAAGACACTCATACTCTGGATTTCATTTGCAAATACCACTATGAGGTATGTTCGCTTACACAAACAGTCGACCCTCCTCCGTAAGTACCCACCAAAGGGAATTTAAAACCTTTGATTATCCAAGCATGCCTTCATCATCCATGCATACCAGCGCCGCGAGAGATGTAGTTAGGTTTTGCCGGATTCGAACCAGCGGTCTCCTGTCTCGGGTGGGATATGTGTCCTAGCTATCCAGACCTTACTTGAGAAACCGGCCAAGATGATGTACCACCGCACCATCCAACCACGGCGGTGTTTATAGTGTCGCCCGCACTCTCGCAAGCGAAGTCTTGGCGCACGCACAAAGCTCAATTCGAAAACTCGTCAAAATTCTAAAATTCACGTCCGTCGAGATTGTTTCCATCCTCTGCATCATCTTGTGAACTTGTCCTGATCCCTCTCACGCCCATCCCAAAGAACTGTCTCCCAGGTTTGTGCGCCACGCTTTGCTTCCTCCGTCGAGTGTAAATATCGGCGTGGGCGTGTACGTGGTGGTCAATTGAGGCCAGAGAAAGTCGACGAGAGGTGTGATCATTGAAATGAGGATGTACTAAGTCGTACCTGCAAACTTGATGAAGTATTGGTGGTGATTGATCTCGTCAGGTGTGGAAATTTGATTAGGTGGAGAGTCTTGAATCATTGCCTCATGGGCCAACTTGTTCGGTATTGCGAAATTTGACTGAACTTGGCTCTGGGAGAATATTTCACTCCCAGGTTCGTAGAGGGCACCACGTACAGGTGTCAGTCTTGCCCTCCAGCGAGAAGCATAGGTACCATGATAACTAAGTTGTGTCAAGGGATGGAGTGGATAGCAGTATCTTTTGGTCAAGTGCTATCACGCTTCTGATGCGCGATTCACGATGTATATATATTTATAAGACAACAGATGAGCCACACCACAGCACAAACATCACAATACCATCCACGCTTTGTTTTCCCAAGCTAAGATACATCTTGTGACTCTATTATTCGACTTTTCATCGTCCCGAGACGTTAAGATGCCCCCCGGGAGGCATAAAATCCCCATGACACTCGTGTCCCCTGCTCGAGTTGTCTCGCGCGCAGTCAAACACGCGAGACCTCGCCCTTCACTTCCAACTGTTCAGGAGAAAGTTATCCTAGCAGCCGCAGCTCAGAAGCAACAATCTCCAGCTCAACCCATCTACATGGACTCCGAAGACGAGTTCATGGACCTCGGATTGGAAACCGAATTTCCTTCCAACTCTTCCTCGGAAAACCTTCCCCTCTCTTCAACGCCAGCTCCCGTATCGGTAACAGCGGCCCTATCGCATTCTCAAATAAAACCCATGAGAAGAGATTCCACCCAGGGTCTCTCCAGCTCTATCCACGCGTCCAACATGGACAACGTTGCAACTGAGAAGCAACTTTCCTCAACTCTCCCGCGATCTAGCGCGCGTACAACAGCGCGGACTATCGAACACCCCTCGGCAGCTATGACAAATAACTTAGCTGCTTCATTGTTGGCCTGGCAAAACGCTGGAGCCCAACATCTACGTGGTCTACCGCCAACAATCGCGGCGGACCTCAAGGCTATCGTGACGCGAAGTGCAGCTCGAGTCATTGCAGGCCTCCCCGTCTTTGAGCAGTCTCAAACTGCTCCAAATGTTAAAGCTGGCGCACAAACGGCCCCACAACTAGAACCGCCCGCAAGTTCTACTTACGCAAATGCTGCGAAGAAAAACTTGTCCGTACCTGCACACCTTCCAAAGGCTACGCCCAGGGTTAGAAGTCCAAAGAAGAAAAACAGGCCGGACTCTAGAGTTATGATACGTCTAGCGCCCGACCACCCTCTGAGATTCCAGGATTCTCTTCTGGTCTGTACAAAGCTGAGAAGCTTTCTCGAAAAACCGGAACTAATCAAGGACATAAGGTCGGTCCCTTCTAGGCTAGCCCTTGTGGCCCCCTCTTCCGATCAAGCTCCCGAACTCATGCAAGCAGCTCTTGCTTTACAGCCCGCCACAGGAGTTGTGCCGATCGATAGACAGGAAAAACGAGAGAATTTTCTCCTCAGCCCAGTCCCCAAATATGGGTACAATGCTTCTGGATCTCCCGAAGTCCTTTCTGATGCTGAAATTCGAGAAGAGCTTGCAGCAGCAAAAATCGACACAAAATCGATTTTTTCCATCAGCTGGACACGTAACTCTCTGGCATCCCCAGAATGGGAAGGTACTCTACGACTAGTAGTGGCAAAGCCAGCCGCAGATGAACTCCCCTCCAGCGTCCGCCTATTTGCTCGGTCCGCCAAAATTCGATCGGCTGACAATCGCCCACGCCTCCAAGTCTCTCAACGCTGCCATGGATATCACAACATCAATGCCTGAACCCGGAGAGCTCGATGCGGACTTTGTGCGTCAGACTCACACAAAGGCCCTTATACAACACCCATAAAGTGTCTTAATTGTGCTGTCCCGCACGTGGCCTCTTCCACTGGATGCCCCGCGAGACCCTTCCGAGCTAACGGAGTATTTGTTCGCCCAGACAAAGAGAGAATGCGGGTAATGCGCCAGGAATGAGACAAGTCCTGGCTGGCTCTTAACCCTCCCCCGCCCGCTCCGGAACCCCCCGCTGGGTCGCGTTCCACACAAGCCTCGTGCACCACGATTCCAGCTCCTGTTCTAACAATAGTCTCGGCATCTAGGTTTGCTCCCCTGATTTCCCTTGAGGAGTCACTATGAGGGACCGTAATAGGAACCGAAGAAAGCAGAAAACCCCAGGCCTCTGCTTCTTCCAGATCAACGTTGGTTGACGTGCCTCTGCGCACGACGCCGCCCTAGAACTGGCCTCAAAATGTGGGGCTAATGTGGTACTAATCCAAGAACCTTGGGTTTCTACTGACCTTTCCCGTAGACTAACAAAGACTCACCCAAGATTCCAAAGTTTCTCTCCACTTTCCAACTGGAATATTCGGCCACGGGTGATGACGTACGTCTGCAAAGAGCAAGGGTTATCCCCCTTCCAGCCAGCTTTGCACTCGCAAGATCTATTACAAGTCGTTATTCCGCGCAGGAATAAGCGTGCACTCGCATGCTGGAACATCTAGAACGCCCCAATCGGAGTTACTGACTCCGGGGAAGGTCTAAAGTATCTAATTAACAGCACAGGGTCACCAGATATACTCGCAGGGGACTTCAACATTCACCACTCATCCTGGGACCCGAAATCTCGAACCGATAGCGTGGATGGCGACTCCTTGCTATCATGGACAGCCTCAAAGGGGCTCAGACTCTTGAATCACCAGGGGGTCCCTACACATGACGCCGGTGCCGCTCTCGACCTATGTTTTGTTCGGAACAACGTGAGTGCTTCTTGCGAAATTGGACAAGATCTGGAAGTCGGCTCCGATCATAGGACAATCCTCGGTCTAGTATTCGATTGGGAAGCCGAGACACCTTTGCCAGGTAAGCTCGAGTTTGCTGCCTGTAACTGGGAAATGTTTCAAGACTTCGTGACAAATCGGCTTGCAACACCTTCCTCCCATATCATTGAAGAAGAGGCCGCAACCATTGTCGACATCATCGCAGAAGCTCTCCTCACTGCCTGTCCAAGAGAACGCAAACAAGCAACAAAAGCTGGCTGGTGGGGTAAGGAGTGCACTCAAGCCCATTTAAACTTTTGCAGAGCTCGTTGCGCAGGACTATCAGCAACTTCTGAACGACGTGCCTTTGGAAAAGTAGTGAGGAAATCAAAGCGGGAATTCTGGCACAACAAAGTGGAACAAGTCTCCAACCCTAAAGAGGCCTACCAAGTCACGCGCTGGCATAAAAGAGAGGCGCAATACCATATTCCCCCCTAGAGGGACCATCGGGCCCGATATTCCATCCAGCAGAGAAGGCGCAGCTCTTCCAGGAAGCACCTCTTAGCCGTCATCTTATGTCACAGACCGGGTTTCCCACGAGGAAAACGGCCTGCTTGTTACTACCATTGTGCCCTAGGATTATACTGAGATGCTACGTTAATCTGGTCAACCAAGTCAGGAGCTTCCCTAGTAACATAGTCAATGCGTTACGATGGTTACAATGTTGTCATAGTAACAGTTACTAATCAACATAGTAATCAGTTGCTATGTGTTGCGATTTTCGAGTAAGACGAGCAGAAAGTAAAGCTCAAAGAATATTGTTTCCATTAAAGTTCTAAGTTACATGTAAGACGCGTATTTATGTGTGCATATCCTAGAGTTAAAGTGGGTATGCAAACAACAATTATTACAGTAAAAAGTCTTCAGCACAGCTGACCACGAAACAATTGTGCGGGGAATAAAACAGTACTGACCCCGCACCATTAACGCCATCTTATTTGTCGCAAAGTAAACATGACTATGTTTCTCACTGCATTTGCATCTAGTATCATACTACCCCGCACATGCAATTGTATGAGAGAATAGCTTATTAGCAAAAAGAAGTTAAAATGTAGAATATAGCATGTATTATAGAGTATGTAGGAAAGTTGTTCATATTAGCAAGGAATGCCAATTATTGTAAGAAATATGGTAAATTCCAACACTATGTTATTGCCGTAGACTATCATACCACTGATTGTAATAGCCGGTCTTGAGTACTTAAGGAATGTCTAGGACTGGATTTGTTCTGTAGCTTTTTGTCTTGTAATTATTCTAGACTTTAGATTGATCCGATTATAAGCTTTACCTTATACCCCGACTCCGTCCCGTTCCGCCTCCGTCTTGTCTCGCCTTCGTCCCGTTCCGATCACATCCTGTTCCGATTACATCCTGTCCCAAGTATATCTGTTCCGACTCCGACCCGTTCCGACCCGTGTCCTCTGATTTAGCAAACAACCCTGACATCTTAATAAAGCAGATGTTGATGATGCAATTCATACAGTGGCAAAAAGATCTAATGCCTGGCCTCCGCTGACAGACGTAGAGATATACAACTTGTGCTGCACTGTCCCGACATCCGCTCCTGGACCGGACAATATTACTGCAACAGTACTTCGGCGCGCCTGGCCAATAATCGGTCCTAGAATAATCTCCTTATTCCGCTAATGTAATGAGTGGGGGATACACCCTAGCGCGTTTAAGAAGGCTAATGTTGTTATAATACCAAAGTCTGGAAACCGCAATTGAGCTCTCCCAACATCATACCGCCCGATCGCTCTTCTATCGTGCCTTGGTAAGAGATTGGAGAGACTTATTGCGCGTCGACTTTCATTCCTAGCGCTGAGATATCAGATTCTTTCCCGAGATCAGTGTAGCGCAGTCCCTCGTAGATCAGCTACCGATCTCACCACTGCATTGTCTTGCGATATTCAGGACGCCTGGGCCAAGAAACATGTAGCCGGAATGGTTACTGTAGATGTAAAAGGCGCATTTGATGGAATTCAAAAAGGCTGCCTGAGTCACTGCCTACGGAGTCAAGGGTGGCCCTTCAATGTAGTACAATGGGTGTCCTCTTTTATGTCCGAACGAGAAGCCTCAATCACGCTGGATGGAGCTATATCTCCAGTGTTCAAGATACACTGCGGACTCCCTCAAGGGTCCCCAGCTTCACCTATCTTATATTTACTGGCAATTGAAGGTATGCTCCATTTCTCCCCAAAGCGTTTCGGCTATACAGACGACGTTGCATTTATAGCGTCCGCACCGACTCTCGCCCGCTGTGGAGAGCTACTTCAGACGCAGTTAGACATGACCCTCGCCTGGGGACTTGAGAACGGCATCGCTCTCGAAGTCTCAAAAACGGAGCTACAATATTTTCACCGAAAACATGGATCTCCACTAGAGCCCAGCGTATATGCAGATGGGGAAGAGATCACACCAAATACCCACACGCTCTGGCTTGGAGTCATCTTCGATCGGAGCCTCGGGTTTAGTGAACATGTCCGACAAGCCTGTGGAAGATCCTTGGCTATTACAAGCCACATTAAAAGTCTTTCGAGAGTCACTCGAGGAATGAGCCCTCTTCTTTTGAGACAAGCGCTCCAAGGAGCAGCTTTTGCGACCTTGCTCTACGGGGCTGAGACATGGTATTCCAAAGGAACTCCGAAAGGACTGGTCCGTCGGATCCAACAACGAATGAATGATGCTGCCCGCGCAGCACTTCCTGTATACCGTACCACACCAGTGGCTGTTCTTCTGCGCAAAACAGGTTGGGGGCCCGCAAAGGCCTGGCTTGAGCGCATACACGATCGCCTCGCCCTCCGCACTGCGACAGCAGATCCCAGACACCCTCTTTGTAGACGGTGGAATTCCTCGAGAATGTGCGGGGTCCGACAAAGGATCTCCCCGGAGCTATCAGAAGATAATATCCCCCCCCCTTGGGAAGCTGGACGTGATGAATGTTTGGAAAAGATAGGAGCTGTTGGCCGAACAGCGGGAGTCATTTCCTTCACTCAATAGTGCGCCAGGCAACCCATGATGGATCTTTTTGTTTTCTCTGACGGTGCTCTGATTGAGAATCAAGCAGGAGCCGGATACTCAATTAGACGCGGCACGAACCAAGAAATTGCCCGTGGAAACATACCTCTAGGTGCTTCTGCAGAAGTGTACGATGCGGAAATTGTCAGGGGAAGGTCATGAAGTAGATTGACGAGGTCTAATCTGGTGATTGAGATTGTCTACAAAGAAGAAAGGAGACTCCTATTGAGTCTTGTAAAAATATATACATCGTGAATCGCGTATCAGACGCGTTATATCACGTGACAGTAACTTCCCTCAATTCACTCTATCCCTTGACATATGGTCCCTTCTCACTCCGAATGTCTTAGATCTTGGGCGCAATTTTCGTTACGGATATTTTAGCTTGCCTTTTCGCTGCCTCAATCTCTCGCGGTGATGGCTTGAGTTTATGTGGGAAGCGCTGTTCAAATTCTTTAATGGATGATTTGGCATTTACAACGTTCTTGAGAGGTTCCCATGTTTTGTCTTCTGAATCATAACCTCTCCACAATATCAAATACTGAAAATTCTTTCTATTCTTGCTACGCTTAGAATCTAAGATAGCTTCGATGGCGTATAACTTTTCGCCTGACTCATCAAGGGCAATAGGTGGTGATGGGGGATTGGTCTGGCCTGGTAAGGGGTTCGCGGGTGCCGGTCTGAGCAAACTTGTGTGAAAAACATCATGCATATTCTTAAACTCGAAAGGAAGCTGTAATTTATATGCATGAGAATTAATAATTTTAATAACTTTGAAAGGTCCTATAAATTTACAATCTAGCTTCGAGATTGGTCGGGAAGTCGTTATATTGCGGGCATCTAGAAAAACTTCGTCACCAACTCGATAAGCTGGTGCTGGTGATCGGTTTGCACTAGATGCACTCTCTTGCCTATCTCTGGAGTGCGTAAGGTTTGCAAGCAGTACGTCGAGGACTTCTGCCATTTTAGAAGCGAAGTCAGTACCCGCTGATTTTGTTTCCTTAGACTTTTTGAAGAATTCCTCTCAACCGTTCGCGGAGGACTAAAACTCATACGTGGATGAAACCCTTTATTTGCAAAAAATGGAGTGACTTTGGTAGAGGCGTTTACTGCATTATTTGCAGCGAATTCAGCCATTGGTAACCATTCGTAGACGTCCTCTTGAGAATAATCTATGTATTGTCTGAGATATTGTTCCATAAAGGCGTTGGCATTTTCTGTCTGTCCATCAGTCTCAGGATGGTAAGCTGTAGAAAGTGATAAATTGATCTGCAGACAGTTACAAACCGCTTTCCAAAATTCTGCAACAAAAAGCGGACCTCTGTCGGAGACTATAGAGTCACATAGTCCATGAAGTCGCCAAATATCACGGACAAAAAGTCTAGCTAGGTCTTTTGCATTCATCTTTGTATGGCAAGGCGAGTAATGTCGTTCTTTGGTGAGGCGATCTACAACAACCATGATGCAATTATAGTTATTAAATTCTGCTAAAGGACCGACAAAGTCTACTGAGATATCACGCCAGCGCTGTAATGGAAGGGGAAGGGGTTTTAGAGCTCCTTGGTACTTGAGCCGAGAGACTTTATTTCGGAGGCAGTTGTGACAGTTTTTTGCGAATTGATCAGTTTGCTTCGAGAGGTTGGGCCACCAGTAATGGTTAGAGACTTCTTGATACAATGCATTTTTTCCTGGATGACCTTTTTCACAGCTATCGTGAGCCATCTGAATGAGCATGGGCCTTAGTTCGTTATCTGGGACATAGATTCTATCACGATAATAAAGTCGGCCTCCCCGAAGCTCGCATTCCGAAAGTGAAATTTCTTTTGAATGTGGTATTCCTTCCGACTTAGTCAACTCGGTAACAATATTTTTTAGCCATTGGTCTGTTTCATCCTGGTAGCCTTGGTCAAGTAGTCGGGAGATTTTTTGGTCAGAGGGTTCACCTTGAGGGTCAGAGAGGGAAACGGAAGAAAGATGATGAAAGTTGGTCGTATTGGATGGAAGATTACATTTACGCTGCGCTAAATCTTCGATTATGGATTCATGAAGTTTATTAGCAGGTAGGAGAGTTTGCTTTTGGTGTTGAGTTCGAGGATCAGAGTCGTTTTTAGGAAGATCTTGAGAGCGTCGTGTAAGTGAGTCAGCTTTAGCATTATCTTTTCCTGCTCTGGATTTAATGACGAAATCAAATTGTGATAAGAACTCGCTCCAACGAACCTGGCGGCGGGATAGCTCTTTTGTTGTCATGAAGTATTCAAGATTTCGGTGATCAGTGAGAACGGTTATCGGATAGCATGAGCCTTGAAGCTCAGCTCGCCAACCTTCAAAGCAGCGTACAATGGCTAAAAGCTCCTTATCGTATATCTCATAGTTGCACTCCGCATTTTCGAACTTTTTTGACATAAAAGCAACCGGATGTAGCTCACCTTGATCATCTTTTTGAGAAAGAACACCAGCTGAAACGAAGTCCGAAGAGTCTGCTTCGACTATAATCTCCTTTGAGGCGTCGAAATGATGTAAAACTGGTGCTGAGATAAAAGCTTTTTTGAGGAGTTCAAAAGCATTTTGGCAGGCATCAGACCAGACAAATTTGACATCCTTGCGGGTAAGAGAGACAAGGGGCCTCACAATCTTTGAGAAGTCTTTGATAAATCTTCGATAAAAATTAGAAAATCCTAAAAAGCCTTGAACATCTTTCAAACAAGAGGGGACTCCCAGTCACAAATACACTGAACTTTTTGGGGGTCCATTTTGACACCTGTTACAGAGATTACCATTCCAAGGTAGGTCACTTCTTGAACCTCAAATTCACACTTCTTGATATCACAATGTAATCCGGCTTTTTTAAGTGCATCAAGTACAGTATTAACGTGGGCTCGATGCGTTAGAAGGTCGTCAGAATAAATCAAGATATCGTCGATATATGCAGTGCAGAAAACATCAAGGTATGGTCGCAAAACGTCGTTGATGTGAGCTTGAAAAGTGGCTGGTGCGTTTGATAAGCCAAACGGCATTACTAGTGTTTCGAACAGACCATATCGTGTGTTAAACGCTGTCATCCATTCCTGGCCTTCGGCGATTCGAATATGATTAAATGCCGCAATAATATCTAGCTTTGTATAGTATTTGGCATTACTAAGTCTAGCAAGGGTTTCTTGTATTAAGGGGAGGGAATATCTATTTTTAATGGTTATAGCATTTAATCCACGGTAATCAACGCAAAATCTTAAACCACCTCCAGGTTTCTTGGCAAAGAGTACTGGTGCTGCTGCTGGTGACTTGCTAGTACGAATGAAACCTTTATCTAGTTGTTCATCAAGATATTTGCGTAGCACTTTCAGTTCATCAATAGACATATTATATAGAGGTCCATGGGGGGGCACTGTGCCTGGCTTAAGATCAATTTTGTGGTCACAGTCACGATGTGGAGGAAGGGAATCAGCACCTTCGTGACTAAAAACAGGTAAATGGTGGTGGTAGTGAAGTGGAAGTTTGCTTGCAGGATTGGGTCGTTCTTTTGTCTGGAGGGCAATCTGGATATCTTCAAGTGAAAATCCTGCTAAATCTAACTCCGCAGCTTTGGAGCAAGAGTTAGACTTCTCTTTTAAAATTTCACTTGACAGGTATTTCTCCAGAAACGTTTTTTTATTAGGTGGGGAAGTTGGAGGAGTCATCGGCGCTGAGCCAGCAGGCTCGTTCCCCATTTCTTTTAACCTGCTATCAACTTCGTTTAGAGATAAAGAAAATATCTCGACACCGTTTAACTTTGAGAGGGCATGAAAAGCTGCAGCTCCAACTTTCCTTGGGCGCCCACTTTTGATTATGTCGTATTTGGATGGTGGATTGTGAGCTCTAAATTTAACACTTGATCCATTAATTTGCTTAATACCGGCTGGGAGGCAGTTTTCTTTGCAATAATCTGAACTAAAAGAGACACAATCAGTTGACCAATTAATCGAGGGGTTGTGTCTCCTGAGCCACTTTCGTCCGAGGATCAGCTCGTATTTTCCCAAATTTGTGATAAAAAAGGTTAATAATTCCTCATGGCCTTTGATGTTTAATTTAATAGTAGTTGAATGGGTTATTTTAGCTGCAGGCGAACCATCCACGAGATAGAGTTGACGAGGCTGTGGAAGAATTTTCAGCGGGAGGTTTCGTCTTTTTGCTGAGTTAAAATCGTAAAATTCGTCAGTGGCACCACAGTCAAGGAATGCCTGAGTGGAGAAGCTGAATTTGTTTCCAAAATATTACAGGAAAGCAGAAGATGATCGCTGTGGGGTGCTGAAAGAGACAAAATTTGTGTCCTTTCCTCACCGTCATTAATGGAAACCTGTTTTTTCTCTGATATCTCTGCCCCATTTTCTTTCTCCTGATCGGAGATTCTATTATCTTTGTACCTTCTCATATCCTGATTCAAGTGAGCTTTGGGGCAAATTCGAGCGTGATGGCTAGGGTCAAAGCACCGGCTACAATTTTTATTTTCAAAGCAGTATTTACCCCTGGCTCCTCTTTCATTATCATTTCGTGAGATTCGGTAATTTGCAGTGTCAGTTGGGGATCGAGTGACAAGTGGAGTGGTTTTAGATATGCTTGGGTTTGTCAATTCTCTCGACGATGTAGATAGAACGTTACTGAATTTCGTATAATCTGGATCAGATGAGCGAAGAACAGCATCAATGTGGCGAACTTCGATTAAATACAATGAGAGGTCTGTCGGTAATTCTTGGCGCAACATTACACGATTTTGAAGATGAGACACAATAGTGGGGTGGAGAGAATCGTATAGATGGTTTATTAAGGCATCATCAGAAAGCTCCGTTTTTTGGGCAACTTCATACCAGTCAATAAGGTGAGAGGCTGTGTCTTTCTGTCCTTGTTTAATGGTGAGTATTTTCCTACGAGCTGCATTACATGGTTCAATCTCCCCAAATGTTTGTTCAAGAAGGACAAAAATAGCATCAACAGATTTGTATTTGACAGAACCATTTCTATTTATACCATGAGAAATGGTGGAGTATGCTCTTCCCTTGAGGCGAGAAATTAGATAAAGTATCTTAGTATTTTCAGACGGGTACCAGTCCTTGTTTGCAATAAACTTCATATTTATTTTCCGGATAAATTGAGGAAGTTCTTTGTGCATATCAATGTTATCCGCAGCGAAGACATCTGGGTCGGGTGTTGAGCAGACCGGTAGATACAATGTGTTGAAGTATTTCTCTCAGTAGTAGTTGCTTTTGTCTTTAGATCAGAGAATACATCAGAGAATTCACAATTCTTTTCAGGCAATGTGTCATAGTCATTCTTATAATGGCGGAGTTCATTTTCCAATTTTCTGAATGAGCTTGCTAGGGAAACGATTTCATTACTGAGTAAAATAGGACTAACTACAGCGTTGCGTCCCTGCATGGCGTTGAGTAAAGATTCTTGGTTTAGGATGGAGTTGAGGAGAGGGTACATGTGAACGAAGTCTATATTCTGGTCGTTGAATTGAAGGGTGTGGTCGTCGTTAGGTAGGTCATGATTTCGAGAACTTCTATCCATTCTATTATTGATTTCATATATTTTAATTTGGGTGCATCTCTGTGGTAGGTATGCAGAAATTGTAGTATGAATTACACTTTTGGTACTATTTGAATTTGAATCAATTTGTCAGTATGGGTATAGGATTTACGCGCGAGAGACGTAATTAAAAGTGATTTGGTGGACAATATGTCAGGGGAAGGTCATGAAGTAGATTGACGAGGTCTAATCTGGTGATTGAGATTGTCTACAAAGAAGAAAGGAGACTCCTATTGAGTCTTGTAAAAATATATACATCGTGAATCGCGTATCAGACGCGTTATATCACGTGACAGTAACTTCCCTCAATTCACTCTATCCCTTGACAGAAATCACTGGAGCAACAGAAGTTCTAGCAGGTGCCCTCCTTAATCCCATGGCCTTTTATGCAACCAACTTAACCATATGTCTAGATAACCAAGAAGCAGTTCTTCGACTCCTCTTATTAACACTTACTGCAACAAGCTCCCGCCGGATTGCAAAATTTCGGCAGCTAGCAGCTAGCTGGACGAAAAGAAAACGAGCATCCTGTACTAAAGCAGGAGCAGTCAATGTAAGATGGTGCCCCGGACACTCTGGAATCCCTGGAAATGAAGCAGCAGATGCTCTAGCGAAGTCGGCTTGTCTAATGAGTGTGCCATCCCTACCTCCATCCATATCAAGAGCAAAAAGAGAAATTTCTCTGTTATACAACGCCTCTACAACCACTTACTGGGCTCAGGAAGGCTCAACTAGATATAAAGAACTAGGGATTGGCCCTAGTTTAGGAATATCTCCAAAACTGAAAGGTCTAAGCTGGCGTGCACTTGGGGCGCTAATTGCAGCTCGCTCCGGACACGGAGATTTCGCACAGTATCATCGGCGTTTCACACACGAAGATGCCTTAATGACTTGCTCCTGTGGCAAAGAAAAAAGTCAGGACCACTTCTTTCATTGCAGCACAGGAAGAAGCTAGGCTCGCCTCAGTGGTGGGCCCCGACATCCCAGCCCTGGTATTAAATGGGTTCTTGGCAAGCCCAAAGGCGCACTCGCCTTGGGAAAATGGGTTGGGCTGACAAAGCTCCACGAAAAAGTCCAACAACTGAATTAGATATTTCCCTTGAGATTTATGATATTGCGTGAAATTAATGTTAGATGGAGGGATTTGTTGTTTGTCATTACATAGATCTTGGCAGAATTTAGGGGTACAAGGCTGAATAGTCAGCCTCGTGTAATTTTATCATAGATGTATCACTACTGTAGTTTTAAACAAGAACATATAATTATCCCAACGTACATTGTTATCTGATCAGATATTGAGACACAGCCTATCCAACAGGATTTATTATCACTATTAATTTCTTTTGTATTCTGACCTTTCTTTTTTGGAAGTTCCCCTCACTATTTCGCAGTCTGTGGTGTAATTTCAAACTACTTATAAATAAGAGGTAAAGTACCGGGTAGAGGGAAATTTGCTACATGTAAATTGGAAAGCAGAGTGGCGGACAGCTGGTCGGACTCTTTTGTAGTTTCTCGGTGCTGTGGGGCGCGTTAGAGCGTCGGGTAGTTCTGTAGGGACTGGGCCGTTCAGCACGTGACTAAGGTCACGAGCTGTAGACAGGCACGATGTTAAATTTAAACTAAACTAAAATAAACTATATTTATATCCAAGGTTATGAGCCTAATCAAATTGTGCAACACCAAAAGCAACAGCAGCTTGCTGAGCGTGGCGCAGTCGATTTCGGTTGACACATGGGCTATGTTCCATCCACGGCACGATAGATCAAAAGTTTGGGTCTCTTCTACTCAGTCTTCTAACAACTTCCCAATTGAGTTTGACTGGGAGGACTTTACGACTCACTAACAACCTCCCAAAATCAAAGGTAAATTTCCTTTCGCTTTCAACCTTACTAACATTGTGTGCAGGACTGGGCAATTGCCCGGCCTCATTTTAGACAGGCGCCTCGACCGCGACATCAACATTCTCAACTTTTCGACACATTCCAAAGACGGCGCGAACGAAGACGCCTCACACAGACAACGATCAATGTACGACAAAAGCTGGGGCACCGATGCCTCGGTTTTGAGCTCTCGATTTCGGAATTTCAGCCCTCTCAAATGGGGGTTGAGGGCAATGCAGGGGAGAATTTGGGAAGAATGATATGTGATTTTCAACAGGCCGTTGGCACAGTTGGTCGGGTGCTGGATGTGCTTTCTAGAAGTGGAAGGTTGGATTCCTACACGGCCTGTCTAAGGGGGGACTCCGGCTGCTCGTCGTGAAAGAGTACAGGAGGAATTATTGAGGTTTTCTCAGGAAGGTTTTCCCTCAATGCATGGTCTGAGGATCATGGTGAATGCGTTCCTACCTATTCGACCTGATGTAACAAGCGTGAGGCACGTAGCAGGAAAAGTCAGTCACCGGATGGGCTTTGCTGGAAAATGGAGGAACTTATATTCTAGATGTCCTCCATATGTGTAATGTCCACTGGATGGAGGGCGTAAGCCTGGCACTAGAAATGAAATGAAATGAAATAAACTATATTTATAAGACTCTATAAGAGTCACCTTTCCTCTTTGTAGACAATCTCAATCACCAGATTAGACCTCGTCAATCTCTCCTATGACCTCTACCCTGACAAGTTGTGTTAACGCTTCAGCCTCCTGACTAGTGGTGCCGTTTTGTTCAGCTTCATCTCTTCCCATACAGCCTCATTGTAAGAATTTTCAATATTAGGCTTAAGTATCCGCCTAAGCTCAAACAACGGTCAAACCGTAACAAGGAGGAGTTCGCATTCCGAGGGTTCAAGGGTTCGACATAAGATAAGATTCAATAATTTCTAAACAGTTTCTAAGAATACAAGACCATAATCTACCAAACTAAAGTCATCACCATTACCCATTATATACTCCTCTCTATTGTTCTCGAACTTTCCAGTATACCCTCACACAAAATAGAATAGTCCAGACAAGTAAAGACCAGAACAGAAAAGATTAGGATGGAATGGAATAAAGTAAGATAGGTTAGAATAGAACATATTAGGGTAGAATATAGTAGAATGGTATGCATATCTTTGTACAAGGTTCCTATTGATTTAGAATAGGCTCTTGGTCCGTGACATACAGTTCTGTTGCAAGAGGACGAGCGAGCGAGAATCTAGTAACAATAGTTAAAGCTGTATTTGGCAAAGATAGGTGATACTTTAGTTGAGGGTGATATAGAGTTGTTATATGAAAACAGCCATTGAAAGATTGTGGTGTTGAAATTGGCGCTACTTGGCAATGAAGAGCCGCATTAATATGGAACGTAATAAGGTTCGAGTATTACTAGCCACATCCATGCAGACTCATACATTGACCATCCTCACAATTATCTAGCATAAACTAGTGAATTGTGTCCTTCACTTAGCTGTAGTAATTAGTTTAAATGGCGCTCTGATACTCAGTGGGTTAAATTAACAACTCTCCACTATAGTTTTCAGACTCTTCAATCTCCCAACTCGATTTACTAGGCGATATTAAATGCAAGCCTAACAGCTTAAGCCTCTCTACACAACTTTGATTGCAACAAGTTGTGCCAATAATCCTGTCGATAATTACAGTATGCATGCAGATATTGTTCGAAAATTGCATTGACATGCTCAGTCTATTCATCTGTCTGCAGGTGGAATGCGCTACTAAAACGAAGTTTAATGGAAAGGCATAGAGCTATTTTGCGAGCTAAGTTGGAGATAAAGACTGGATCACGGTCCAATACAACCAGTTCAGGATGGCTGTGCAGGCGGAAAACTTTGTCTCTTAGTAAAATAGTTAACTCAAATGCGGAACATGTTTTATTTGTTGCTATAAAATGGCTCTTTTTAGTTAGCCAATCCATAACTACTGATAATGCATTGAATCCAGCTGAAGATTTGTTGGAATTTACCACATTTCTTACGATAATTGGCATTCCTTGCAAGTATGAACAACTTTCTTACATACTGTATTCTATACTTTAATTTCTTTTTGCTGTTGAGATATTCTCTCATGCATTTGCATGTGCGGGGTAATATTATACTAGGTGCAAATGCAGTGAGAGACATGGTTATGTTTACTTTGCGACAAATAGGATGGCGTTGATGGTGCGGGGTCAGTACTGCTTTATTCCCCGCGCAATGGTTTCATGGTCAGCTGTGCTGAAGACTTTTTACTGTAATAATTGTTGTTTGCATACCCACTTTAACTCTAGGATATGCTCACATAAATTCGCGTTTTACATGTAACTTAGAACTTTAATTGAAACAATATTCTTTGAGCTTTACTTTCTGCTCGCCTTACTCGGAAATCGCAACAAGATTGGAGACTGGTAATGAAATCTAAGGAGATTGACTCCCGTTGTTTTTGAGGGATTTCGAGGGACTTAAGGTAACCATGAGTGGTATGTTGGACTGGTTTAATTCTGGCAAAAGTGTAACAGCACGGCATTCTGCCATGTCATAACATATATCAGGTGACCAAGAAGGTATGCTGGGTGAGGAACCAATATTTATTTTTTTGAATCATATTGTATTCAGCTATCTAGCTATGACAATTTAATATATATTTATGTTTACATTGAGGAATCACACCGGTTAACGCCCTAGCTCACTTGTCCATATTGCTGTATGTCCAATATTTATGTGCCTATATCATCTCCTTTGTATGCTGACATACACTTGATTGTTTTCAAAAATTCTAGAAGGGCTTCCTTCCCCCTTTTTGGTCTTAATAAAATTTGTAATGAAAGAGGCTTTATGTCAGTAAATGCTAGCTCCCTTTGATTACTGTATCTAGTACAATGAAGAATTAAGTGTTTTGTGGTCTGTTTTTTACCCTTGCAAAAATTGCAGCTTTGATCTTTGACTTTCCCAATTACATTTAGGTAAGCTCTAGTATTTCCAATCCCAGTTCTTTCCTGCAAAAATGCTGATTCAATCATCCTGCTGTGGTCTTGAAAGTTAAATGGTTGTAAAGAAAAGGTGGGTATATGCATCTGGGCTTGGATTCTGTAGAACTTTCCAAGTCCCCTACACCTTCTACTCTCCTCTTCTCGGAGTACTTCTGCTTGCTAGTCATTATGCCAAGCATTTAAAATGAATTCCTTTGCTTTCATCTTGAGAAAAGAGTGAGATGTGAACCTGTCACTTCTTGAAGCAGTCTTTTTTACTGCCCCTTTTGCAAGTGAGTCAGCAAGCTCATTACCTTCAATTCCCACGTGGGCTGGACACCAGGTTATGCTCGAAGTACAGCACCTGGCGAGGTTTCGAATTTTGTGTGTGAAGTGGTTTGTCTTCCCCTGAATTCTCTGAAGGCTTGCTTAGCTGTCACTTAATGTTTGGTATCTTGCATTTGGCAGCATTTTCTTTAGGTATTGAATAGCTTTGTAAATGCAGTAAGTTTCCGTGTCAGTGATTCCTGTGGAGCTTCCCAAATTGAAGGAGTAACTTTTCAACTCTCATGTAAAAGGCATATAGATAACAAAGCCAATGCTGCTCACATTGCACTTGGAGAGCGATCCAACTGTGTAAGCAATAGCTATTTCTGGATCTATTGTCTGCATGATCTTCAAATGGCGCTCATGAGCTAAGGTCTTGGTCAGGGATGAAATTTTTATTGTCACGGACGAGGACAAAGACTATGACGAGAACGAAGACTAGGACGTAGACGAGGACAAAGACAGAGGCTGATAATGAAGACGAGATATTCAGATTAATGATTAGATTCTAAAACATAGGTAATTTACAAGACAAAAAGCTACAGTCTAAATCCAGTCTCAGAGTTTCCTTAAGTACATGAGCATCAATGCTATAACCAAGGGTGTAATAGTCCACAGTTCTCACGTAGCAACTAACTAGTACTCCGAGTGGCAACTGTTGCTATCACAACACTGTAACCATTACAATTCCTAAATAATGTTATTGTATATACGTCATGACTCGGTTGACTGGGTGCGACGCGACATCCCAGAGATGGTTTGTGACATTTATGACTAGAGGTGGTGATTCACATGGTGCCATCCATGCTGAATTTATTTGTTCTAGCTTCTGGAACTTGATGAATAATCTTAAATCTCCCAATTCTAGTTAGTTGATTTGTTAGCTTATCCAATTGGTCAAATAATCCGAAGTCTATTTCTGGAAGCGTATTCAACTCATCCTTCAATGGCTGAAACAGCAGTTGCTGTACAGGGTGTGTATTCTGAAGGCGTAATAGACGGAGGGCATAATTAAATGCATGCTTCATCAGTCTGACTTTTGTTGGTAGGATAGTTGCTTCCACTTCTAGAGCCTTGATTGGGCTGTGCTGATAGGCACCTGTCATGAGTATGATTGCTTGGTTCTAAAGTCTCTGACACTTGTTAGTTAGCGTTCCTGAACCTCTTCTTCCCTGCCAGAGTACAGAGCCATAGCCTAGAACTGATGTGACACAAGCTATGTACAAATGGCGTAGGGCTTAAAATCGAAGCCCTTTTGTAGATGAGGCAAGTTGCTTCACTCTACTGAGGGCTCCATTGGCTAGCTGAAGTCTCTTGTCTACATGGGCTTTGAAGGATAGCTTCCGGTCAAACCAGAATCCTAACCATCGCACCATCTCACTTGGCTGTAAAGTTGTACCATTTTGTAGTATAAGTGTTGATGAGAGTGGCTTCCCATGCTGGGAAAAATGGATGAGCTCAGTCTTATCCATCTCAAAAGTGACTGATAGCTTATTTGCTTTTTCTATTAGGTTATCTATAGCTGCCTTTAATAATCGAATGTTTTTGTCCACTGATGTTGTTGCCACTGAAATTGAAAGGTCGTCAGTGTAGGACAGTTGAAGAAAGTTAGGTGGTGTTTCCAATGGGTAAAGATATATTATGGAGAGCAAGAAGAGCAAGGGAGAGACAGGGCTGCCTTGGGGTGTGCCTGTGACTTGAAATATACTGCTCATCTGTCCATTGAAGCATAGCTGCATTGTTCTTCCTGTCAAGAAAGAATTGACCCATGAAATAAAATTTGTTGGTAGCTGAAGTTTCTGGGGTACTTTTGTCAATGCTAGTGGCTGGAGTCTATCAATCTCAAGGAGTCTAATATAACGATAGTTCCACAGGGTACGAAATGAGATTGTAAATGGAATGGGGATCAAACGACAATAACTTAGGCTGAGGTGTCACTGAGAGGAGTGAAGGAGACAAAAGAAGTGAGGCAGTGTAATGGTCTTTCTAAAGAAGACATGAAGTTAGAAGAAGAAGCGTATATATTTTTCAGAAGACGTTGCGTGAGGTCTGAATATTCTAATACTAACTCTCTTATATACATAGCCCAATCCAGTTAACCATCACACTTTCCATAATATCATGAGTTTCATGATGTCATACTTTCGGTGATATCATACTCTCAGTGACTTAAGAATATCGCATGCTATTGATTAATTGACGTCATAAACACCCAAGTAAGATTATTCCGATCTAGATGATGTCATGACAGGGAGAATTCTAGAGTACTAATCGACGAAGATAGTACATCTTTGCTCCTACCTTCAATACTTCATTATGATGGTTTAGTCTGTGAAAATCAAATGCTCCGAGAATATCAAGGAAGACAGTAGGTACAACTCTGTTTTTAAGTTTATTCTGTTCCACAAAGTTCTGCAATAGCAAGGCCGCATCAGTTGTTGATCTCCGCTTCCGACCTCCCATTTGGCTATCATGTAGTAAGTCACTGGTTGTGTTGGCAAAGTATGAAATCCGGTTGGCATAAATCCGCTCTAGAAGCTTAGATAGACATGGGAGAAGAGAAATCGGCCGGTAGGCTTTTGGCAAGCTGTATTCCTTCTTATTTCTCTTGGGTATGATTATTCCAAGTGCCTATTTCCATTGAGCTGGATGTTTACCAACATTAAATAACTGCGAGTAGGCCTGGAAAAAGAACTGTGGTATGGCTGATATGGCAGCCCTGATAATTGTCCAATCAAGCTGGTCCAGTCCTGGAGATGTTGATTTATTAGGAGCTGCATTTTTCATCTCTTCCATGGTTAAAGGTGGCCAGTCCCATTTTCTTTCACAATCTGATTCTGATAGTTCTGGAACATCAGTAGTTGAGGTGATAATATAATCATCACTTCTATTGTCTAACTGTGAAATGTCTTGTGGAAATAAAGTATTTGCAAGAGCATCACATTTTTCTTCAAACAATGAGGCTACTGATACCTGGTTATTGTTGTCTACAGGCTGGTATAGTTGTAAGCCTTGAAAATCATCTTATCTTTAGCTGAAGCTAGAAATCAAACCAGTGTTGCCTCCTATTGTGCTGAATTTGATAAAAATATTGATACCATGCTGACTTTGTATCCTGAATTACCTGGTGACTGATGGAGAATTTCTGGTACCGCCTTAGCTTATGAAACAGCTTGCGGAGTTGAGTAAGCTCCTCTGTTCACCAAGGCTTTGATCTGCTTGAAGGCTAGGAAAAAAGGATTGATTTTGCTGCAGATTTTTGGATTACTTCCTCAAGAAGTGAAGCTATAAGATCAGTATCATTTATCTTGATAGCTTGGTCCATTTGATCTTGAAGTCTTCCTTGCTCTTCCTTAATTGATAATTCAAACTGAGGCCAGCTTGCTTTCTTGAGGTTAAACCTTGGCGGAAGGCCGCTCTTTATGATGGGTTCAGCTGATGATTGGCTGGATAGTGTTGATCCGAATATGATCAGCTCATGATCTGAGCCAGTTGACTCTCCATATCTCCAGTTTCCCCATTTTAATTGTCGAAATTATGCTGCAAAGGCTAGATCAATAACTGAAGTTTTCCTAGAGTTAGACCTGTAGTATGTACCTTCATACTCTTCTATAATGGCCGAGTTGGTAATGATTTGAGCTCGAGCACTGTCCAGGTATCTGTCAAGGCTCTCTTAGGACTTGGTTACTTAACTTGGAAATGGTTGGTGGGAAATCTTGGATACTTGATAATAAAGACAATATACTAACAGAAGACTAGGTTCTTGATTCTTGGATATCTAGGTAATAGTACAAGACTGAAAGCTGGAGAGCTTTTGACATGAAGATACCTCAGCTACTTGTACTTCGACACTATCTACTACAGACTACAGTAATCTAGTTCCAGCCCGATTTCTGTCGAACTCCTGAGAGTGACCTAGAATCTGATCGAAGCTCAGTGAACTGGTAAGAGTACACAATACCATCCCGAAACATCTAGAAACTAATTGCTAGAATAGCTTAGAATGCCATCGAAGTAACTCAACACCATGAATCATCTCCACATCAGTCAGTCCGTGACATTACCCTCCCGCAAGGCATGCCAAGCTCCTGCGAGGCTCTTGGTAGTTAATTCTTCATTAGTTTTTTTATTTTTATTTTTTGCTGAGATGTGGCCATGAGGTTGATTCGGTTCGGAGGGATTTAGTTCATGAAATTGGCGTACTAATTCCTTAAAACTATCTGCTTGGGATGCTGGAATACTCCAGTCATCTTCAGGTCCATATCCTTTCCATCGGACCAGGTAATATAAGCTGCCATCAACCCAGTGTGAACCAATTATTTTTTCTATTTCGTACTCAGGGTCATTGCCTTCTGCTTCAAGTAATGGAGGTGGCCCTGATATTTGTCCTGGTAGCGGGTCCTTAGCTGCTGATCTAAGCAAGGAAACATGAAATACCGGGTGTATTTTAATAGTTGGTGGTAGTTTCAATCTATATGCATAATTTCCGATGGTTTGTATAATTTCGAGAGGTCCTCCATTCTTAAAGTCTAATTTTCTACAAGGACGCAGTAGCTTTACATTCTTAAGATTGAGCCAAACCTTGTCTCCCACGCGAAAGAGTCTTGATGCCTTTCTGAATTTATTCGATTGATCCTCATATTCAGCAGAATGATATGTAATATCATCAATTAAGAATTTATCAATTTTTCGAGCATTTTCAACTAGCTCTTCAGCATCGCGTCGCTGGAATTGAATAGAAGCGGGGACTGCTGGTCCAGACAATGGAGCAGAAAGCTCAGATGCTGATCGTGTATGTAAACCGTAAACCGCTAGGAAGGGAGCAATGCCAGTTGTATATGAATCTTGATTATTCATGGAAAATTCTGCAGATGGCAAGTATCAAACCCAATCATTTTGCAAGTAGTTAACGTATGCTCTCAAATACTGTTCAACACGCGCATTCATTCTTTCGGTTTGTCCATCGGTTTGTGGATGAAAGGCTCTTAAAAGGCAGTGATTAATTTGAAGGAGTTTACAAAACCATTTCCAGAATTCGGATGTGAACTGAGACCCTCGATCAGATATGATAGTATCTGGTAAGCCATGAAGCCGAAAGCATTCTTTGTAAAACAAATAGGCTGTATTCCGCGATGAGAGGTCATTACATGGAATCAAATGAGTCTGCTTTGTCATCCTGTCAACCACTACTAAAATGTTCGAAAACTCATTATCATTCCAGTCTTTGCTTAATGGCAAATCTACTATGAAGTCCATTGACATATGACGCCATCTTTCAGTTGCTACAGGTAGTGGACAGAGAAGACCTTGATTACCTTCCCTAGATACTTTTATTCTAGAGCAGGTATGACAATTCCTAACATATTTCTTGACCTGTTGCAACATCCCCTGCCAGAAGAAGGTTCGAAAAATCGCGGTATAAGTTGAAGCTATTCCTTGATGACCTGAAACTAGTGTATCATGATGGCTCTGGATAATTTCTGCTGTCAAGGTCTTATCCTGATCGCACTGAGGGACAACAATCTTTCCACGATAGTAAAGGAAACCATTTCTCTTTTCGCATTCGGAGAGTGTAAATTTCATAAATCTAGGAATTCCATTGCTTTCCAGCGCTTTTATTACGGCATTTATTGATTCATCGGATAGAGTTAATCGCCGTATTCGTTCAAAAAAAGATGAGGGACTTCCAGATACTAATAATGATGTGTCTGGCCGTGAGGAGCCAGAAGACTCAACACCATTCTCAGATTGATCTATAATCTCCAATTCATTTGCAAGTAAATTTGTTTCTCCCATACCAGGTGACAAGTTTATCGGTTTCAATAGCCGTTGCTCAAGAAACTGTTTAGAAGCTAAGTCCTGGGTCCCGGCGGGTCTAGATAATGCATCAGCTGATCCGTTCTGACAACCAGGCCGATAGCATATTTTGAAATTGAACCTAGAAAGGAATTCACTCCACCTAGCTTGACGTCTGCTTAGAAGCCGAGATTTCATGAAATATTCCAAAGCCTTATGATCCGTAATTACTTCTACCGGGTTCGGAGATCCTTCCAACTCGGGACGCCATTCCTCGAAAGCCTGTACAATTGCTAACAGCTCCTTGTCATAGATTTCGTAATTCGATTCAGCCGGACTCATTTTTCGTGAAAAGAAAGCGACTGGTTTCCAATTCCCTAAATTATCCGGCTGTAAAAGAACTCCACCTATTCCACGGTCTGATGCATCAGTCTCTAAACGAGCTGGCCGATCCCAGTTAAAGTGCTGAAGGATAACATCCTCTTTGAACTTAGACTTAATATTTTTAAATGTGGTTTCTTGAGTAGATCCACATGTAAAAGGTACATCTTTCTTCATCAAATCTGTCAAGGGCATCACAATTGATCCGAACTTATGAATAAACCTTCTATAATAATTCGCAAATCCAATAAACCAATAGACGTCTTTTGTATTTTTCGGAGTTTCCCAGTTCTCGATGGCTTCTAATTTAGACAGATCTATTTTCATTCCGGCAGTAGTTATGATAAGACCTAGAAACTTAACCTGTTCCACGTGAAATTCGCATTTCTTGATATCAAGCTGAAGTCCTGCCTTCATTAGACGGGCGAGTACTTTTTTTACATGTTCTTGATGTTCTTCTAGAGACTGGCTAAAAATCAGGATATCATCTATGTAGGCTGTACAAAATTCATCCAAATATCCCCTTAAAGTATCATTGATGTAATTTTGAAAAGAGCTTGGTGCATTTGCCAAACCAAAAGGCATCACTAAATACTCGTATAGCCCAAATCGCGTTCGAAAAGCCGTCAAATATTCATCTCCCTCTTTGATGCGCATACAATTAAAGGCAGATATAACATCCAACTTAGTGAAATATTTTGATTTTCCTAAAAGCAACAGAGTCTCATTGATTCGTGGTATAGGATACCTATTCTTAATGGTTACATCGTTTAATGCCCTGTAATCTACACACAGGCGGAGGCCCCCACCTGGTTTTTTGACGAAAAGAACCGGCGAAGATGCTGGGGATGAACTTGGTCTGATGAAACCCTTCTCTAAATTTTCCTGGATGTACTTCTCAAGGACTTGAAGCTCTTCGCGAGACATACCATACAGACGACCCCAGGGAGGCTCCGATCCTGGTTTGAGAACAATTTGATAATCGCTTGGCCTGTGTGGAGGTAGCTTGTCAGCTTCATCTCTAGAGAAAACAGAAAGGAATTCGTGGTATGCTTCTGGTAACTTCTCAGCCGGGTCGACTCTTGGTTTTTCTTTAAGTGCCTCCTGGATATCTTCAATTGACACACTCATTACTTTCAAATTTTCTCTATCAGCATAATCTTCAAAGCCTTGATAGTTACAATGTTCTATATTTATCAACTTTTCGGAGTGCCTGGACTTGGAAGATTGTTTCCAGTATTGGTCAATATCACTTTCCGAAATTGCATGAACTGTAGTTGGAAACTTCTTTGAATGATTTTCACAGGTTCTTCGATCAAACGTAAGGAGTTCTTGAGACCAATTGATTTTCGGGTTATGAAATTGAAGCCAAAGAAGACCGAGAACAACATCAAAACTTGCTAGAGTGGTGACAAATAAGAAGATACGTTCCAGATGTCCGCCGATGTCAATGGTAGTTTGAGCCATGTGTGTTATCTTTCCATGAACTGAATCAGTTCCATCGAAAACTTTTAAAGAGCGTGGATGAAACAATGGTAATATCTCCAAATCCTGAATACGCGCGAACTCTGCGTCTACGAAGCCATGGGCTGAGGCACCACTATCAATCAGTGCAAAAGTTGGGACATTAATTGATTTTTTTTTTTAAATAGAACATTTGACTACAAAGTGACTCATTTTGTCCCTAACATTTCCACCGGTGGCAACTGACGAGAGTGTTAAACAATATGGATTGCCCTTTGGCGACTTTCTTAAGGACTTAATCTTTTCCTGACGGCAATGTGTCGTCCTCAATCTTATCCATTTCCATTAACCGAGCCTGAACTGCTGGTCGTGACTTTTTATTGCATTCAAATGACCTGTGGCCCATCTCCCCACAGTAGAAACATAATCCCAAACGCCTGCGTCTTTCTCTTTTGTCCTGAGATAAATTACCTCTTTTCTGAGGCATTGTTGCCGAAAGATCCATGGGGTCACCGACGACGCGAGGAGATATTGGCTGTGTGGCTGGTTCAGGGTATACAGTGGACTGAGTCGAACCTCCACTGCGGTAACTTGGTCGAAATTCAGTATCAGCACAGGATCTCAGGCGATTTTCTATGTTCTGCAGTCGAGATGCTGCCTCATCAAATTCAAGATATTCAATGTCACGTTCATGGACCAGGGCTTTCTTTAATTCCAGATTCAATTTGTTCAATACCAGATCTCGTAGGTATCGTGAATTGCTTTTGTATCCGGCTATAGCCGCATCGCGTCTAATTTCGGCAATCCAGGTACCGAAACTTTTGTTCTTCTGTGCGTTCGAGTGCAGACGCGAGGCGGCGTCCCGCGCTCTGTGTGGGTCGCCAAATATGACTGTCAACTGATCCATCATGTAAGCAAGGGTTGGGAAAAGCAACGATCCATCTTGAACCCAATTCTGCAAGTGTGTACGGCTTTCTGAATTCATTCCTGAATAAACATATATCATTCTGGACTGTTCCGTCGGGTAGTGGTCTAGATTCCCCTTGATCTTCATCATGACTAACTCTTTCCAGTTGTAAAAATCTTTCCTGAGTCCGCTGAAAATATGTGCATCTGGCAGTGATGCTGACCTCGACGTGTTTCGACCTTCTAAGGCAACCACCAGCCGAGACATCCAATCCTCATTCACTGATTGATCATTCACATTTGCCGGGGTTGTTGGTTTCTTTTCGATCTTCTTAATTCGCCGTCTGGCCGATTCGAGTTCCAGCCCGATTCCTGTTGAACTCCTGAGAGTGACCTAGAATCTGATCGAAGCTCAGTGAACTGGTAAGAGTACACAATACTATCCCGAAACATCTAGAAACTAATTGCTAGAAAAGCTTAGAATGCCATCGAAGTAACTCAACACCATGAATCATCTCCACATCAGTCAGTCCGTGACAGTATCATACAAAATTATTGGTGAGAGGAGTATTATTCTGAACCTCAGGATTCCATGAAGAATGGTGTAGGTTGACATCACCAAGTAATAATAATGGTTTATCCATCTGTGGGTTGAGGTCCAGGAAGCGCTGTAATGTTAACTGGCTTAAAAGATTCGAGGTTGGCTTATCATTGTACATATGTACCACATAGAATGCTTCACATGATAGTCTAAGTTCCAGAAGTTGATAATCAGGGTCAGAAACCATATCATATCTAGCAGTGATATTGAGGTGACTAGTCTTTTTGACATAGGTTATGACCTTGGGTCGAATTGAATTAGAAATGAAGGGAAGAATAATATTGAATGCTGAATGAGTGATAGGCTGGAAAGCCTGTAAATAATGATTAAAGAACACATATGGTTCTTGGATGAAAAGTTTATCAATATCCTCCTTGAGTGCAACCTCAAAAAGGGACTGCAAGATCTCTCAAACCCTTGCAGCATTGTGTTGGCCTATTTTGAGTGTACCTAACATGACAATGCTTTAAAGTAGTCGCAATCTTGTCTCTGGAAAGCCAAGTGGGTGTTTGATTTACAGTTGGCACATTGAACTGCATGGTGGATGCAGCTCTGGGTGGCACTGCATTTTGCACATTAGTGGGCTGTAGTAATGTGTTGCCCAAGCAGATAGCACAGACTGGGTCTTTACTGCAACCAATCTGGTGGTGTCCATAGCTTAGACACTTCCGACATTGGGTTTTATGTTTAAATTGTTGGAAATTTGCTACCTTCAATTGAAGGCCTCTAATTAGGACACCTGACTTGATCAAGTGTTCTTTTTCCTCCTCAGATGTTACCGAGAATGCTTTTGAGGCTCTCAACCTCTGTTGGTAGGTTTTACTTAACCATCTAGGTTGGCCTTGTATTTTTATCCCCTCATTAAAAATCTCAATTTCTTCATTAATTGCATCAATTGGGATTGAAGTTGGTACTTCATGAACCACTAGCTTGGGCCAATGGCTAACTCTTTGGACCTTATTTATGAGCCATCCTGCAAATACAGTCTCCCATTTTCCTTGGTCTAATAAAAGCTCACTTGGTGGTAAGTTGATGCAAGTTAAAACTAGATTGCCTTTCACAGAGGTATGTACTCTTGATATGGCCCTCTTCCCCAGAATTTTGTTGATGCTCTCTCTGATAGAGAAGGCATTGAATGTGGGTAAATTCTCCGCCTACTTTGTCACTAGTGTGACCACATTTTCACTTGGTAGTGGTGCTAGAGTTTGAATAGCTGTTTGTTTTGGGACAGAATCTTGATTGATGAATTTTGTTGGACAAACAACAGGAGGTACTGGATTCGGTAACCTATTTAAAACTCTCATCCTTCTTGCAGGTTGCTCTGCAGGAGTAGTTGGTGCAAGTGGTGCATTCTTCCTCAGTATTTGAGCATAAAAGGTGTCAGAGTAGCATGTGCACAGCATGGAGGACGCAGGGGTCAGAGAGATGGTATTCAGGCTAAAGAGTACCACTCTACATTATGCATGAGGTAGTTGCATGACCACTCAGCCAAAAGGCGAGACCAGAATCATAGAACACTTGAGGCTGGTTATCTCCACATATATAGATTATAGAGGGGGTAATTTCAAGATTGCCATCTGTATAATCTATATATGTGGAGATAACCAGCCTCAAGTGTTCTATGATTCTGGTCTGGCCTTTTGGCCGAGTGGTCATGCAACTACCTCATGCATAATGTAGAGTGGTACTCTTTAGCCTGAATACCATCTCTCTGACCCCTGCGTCCTCCATGCTGCCTACATGCCACTCTGACACAAGGGTATAGTTGGGGCTGGTACTCTTAGTACCTCTTTTGGTGTTAATGGCTCACTTGTTGAAGCCATATTATTTGGCATAGAATTTGGCCTGATTCTACCATCCTCTAAATAGTTTCGGAATATTTCAACAAGATCTAGAACAGAATCTTGCTTTCGTTTATTATCTGTCAAGGTATATGCTTTGACCAGGAAATTTCGAGCCACTTGAATAGCAGATTAAAGGTATGTTGCTTAGTAATTTTTGGCTCTTCAATTTGAATTATTTTCCTGGAATTGACAACAGGTTGAATTGTTTCAGGTGATTTTCTTTTCCTTGACCTTGTCTGGTTAATTTTTCCTCAAGAATTTTGGGCTCTAGATCCTGTGCAGTAATAGGGTCACTGCTGAATGGGTCATCTTGAGGATCTTTTGTAAAAAGATTTTTGGTTCAATTTGGCACATTCACTTTTGAAGATTTTTTTGAGCTCCAAATTGAGTCTGACAGCCTTGCCACATTTTTAAAATTAAATGATTTTTGGGTCGGTGGAGAAAATGGAAATTTCAGAGATTTGGCAGAAGAGTCTGGACTCATCTTAGAACTTCATTTTTTTTGACTGCTGATTTTTTAGGAAAATGAGATTTTTTTTTGTAAATGAAATGAAAGTTAAAGTTGGAAAATCATGCAACCGAATTAAAGATCACCTGATCACGCGTCAGTAACGCGTAGTCCATCGCGCGTTGGGCCTTGGCAAGGCTGGGGAGAAATATTTTCGTCCAAAAGGTTGAAAGTTGGTTTTTGGTCGAAATATATTGTGATAGGGAGCTGCAAATGTCAAAAACTATATCAATGTGATTCTGTTAAAAAAACAAAACCGAAAATCGAATTTATAATGCTGTAGCTGGTGGTGGGCAGAAGTTGTAGATGAAATGGCGATATTCAAAAGTGTGATGTGCCGAGGAACCAATATGTGGGAGGAGATAAAATAAGGTCACACAACCCTGGGAAGCGAGAGCACACACAGAAAAGCTCGCAGATTCTATTGTCATTAGACTTTCTTTCTTTCTTTTTTGTCTTAGTATTCTCTCAATAGATTGAATATATAGTTATACAAGCTGTACTTTCACTTTGTGACAGCTGTCAAGCAGAAAGACTCCTGCAGCCTACGCTGGCTAGCGTAGGCAATGGCACAAGGGGAATATTTGGGAAGGGTTTCGGAAGCCACGAAACTTCGAATATTCTCAGTGAACCTTCTGGAAGCATATTGATGGTTCATGAGAATAACAGGTGTACCGAGCACCTTCTAGGTAGTTGTTGAAGAGTCTCAGCAATTCAGGTCACAGGGAGTGTTGGACTATTTTTGGAAATGGGAGTAGAAGGTGACAAATCATCGAAGGGTTGTTCTTCTATTCTCTGGCTATTGAGTATCTAAAATACATAGTTTTCCCCATATGAAACCTTACTAGATAACTCGCTGGCAATAATGCTACCACCAAAACATACAAAAACGTGCTCAGGACAGATAAGATTATTATATCATCGGAAATAAAAATGTAAACCCAATTCAAAGTATGAGTTATGTAAAATCCGAACAAAAAGATATTTTCCTTGATACACATCATGTATCATCATTGACTTCTCCGACCTGAGTCATGTTATGAGTAAATTCGGATAAACCTAGAATAACCTTAGCTCAACAGGGAGAATGTTCTCGAAGGGTAACTATTTAGAATGTATATATATGTATTCTTTAGATTGAGAAATTTTCTCAAGAGAGAATTATAATAAATATTCTGTAACTACAAGATCGCTCATGCACCTTGTACCAAAACCGTGACACACTTGTGCTTATTCTACGCTGTGACAATAAGCATCTCAATGGCGAATATATATTGATCAACTATGGATTGGATTTTGGGCCGCCAAAAATGGCGTGAAATAATTTCTGGTGTTTTAGCCCTACCTGGGTGACCCACTGCAAGGTGATCATAAGAGACTGAAATTATTTTTTTACACAGAGCTTCCAATACATAGATCATTTCTGTTACAGACCAAGGACCTATTCTAAAACAATAGGAACTATGTACAAAGATATGTGAGCCATTCTACTATATTCTATCCTAATCTAATCTGTTCTGTTCTGTTCCGTTCTGTATGAGAGTATACTGGAAAGTTAGAGAACAATAAAGAGTAATATATAATGGGTAATTGGGATGACTATGGTTCGGCAGATTATGGTCTTGTATTCTAAGAAACTGTTTAGAAATTATTGAATCTTATCTTATGTCGAACTCTTGAATTGTCGAACTCTTGAATTGTCGAACTCTTGAATTGTCGAACTCTTGAATTGTCGAACTCTTGAATTGTCGAACTCTTGAATTGTCGAACTCTTGACCCCTCTGAATGCAAGCACCTCTCATACCCTTGACAATTTCCGAGACAAGAAGTAGTTCATTGTCAATGGTTTGATATGAACCTAAATTGATGCAAGAATGAGAAAAATTGATGATTTCTTGGCCAAACAAATCCGAGTCAAGAGGATTCTTAATCACTTTAACAAAAGAGTTATCACAGATGAGTGCTTGGAACTTTTCCTTAGCCTCCAAAGATGAGTAATAGTATGATAGACAATGCTGCACCAAACGAGGCTGTGACCAACAAGGGTTAGGAGTGTCTTTATGTAATGCAGTTGTAGATTAGCTGTAAATTTTAGCATGCAGAATGATTAGATTCTCACGTTGAGTTTTTCTATTTTGAAGGAAACCTTCTGACCTGCAAGTTAGTGCATCAGCTCTTGAGTTTCTATACCCGGACAAAATTCTAGTGGGAAATCAACTTCTGCCAATTCTAAAGCTCATCTAGCCTGTCTACCATTCAAAATCAGCTTAGTAGTTAGGGCTGTAATATTTTGATGATCTGTAATAATCCGAACAGCTGAAGCAAGATTTCAAATGTATTGTCAATACTTTTTTTCACTTTCTACAATCGGGATGAGTTCTGTTACAGTGTGCCATGGGTTAGATCAAGATCGCCGTTTGCCGAGGAAATGGAGATTCCAGATAGTGAATACAAGAGAGACGGAGAGCCGACAAAATACTAAGACGAGGAGGAAGCGGGATTGCGAGAAGAATACTATTATAATATTATAAGATTGTGATGCTGGAGGACTACTTTGTTGTAGCTCCAGCTTCCTTAAGTACAAGTAACTACCTAACACAATTCAACTAAACTGTAGTAATTACTCATCATAACTCAAACTGTGGCCTCAACAATATCAATCCTGGTTAGCGCATCAACAAGTCTCACCATATAAGTGCAGGTGTTGAAGGTGAGTCAAAAACCTGTTCTGTGAATTTTATCCTCAGACCCTTCTGCTTAGACTCTGGTTCAAGAATGTTTTGCCATGGCACTTAACGTTTGTTGGAAATCCTGACTCTCGAATTTAGGACTCATCAATTATATGTTTTGTCTCGGATTCCTGTTGTGATATGACTGTCAGAGCCGCTATGGGCATATCCCTGTCTATCTACAGGGATATATCATATCCATGTACTAGTGCAGTATGCAGGGTCCATGTAGTCCCTGCACGACCATTATTACAATCAACACCAAGAGCTTTGTGTCACTAGTACAACATGTTAGAGAATGGAATGAAATGGAATGTGGCTATGGAACATTCTGGTTATATGATTATGGACTGTGTCATGGGTGTACAACATGTATATATATCAGTCCTGTCTACCTCGGTAGCACTATTGATTGTATTAATTAAGTTATTCATATCTTCAGTCTCTCATTATCATTCTCTGCTCTTCTCTGTTATCCCTAGCTTATTCATCATTCCATATCTGCTTATAACCTATGTACAACAGTTCCCGACAAGATAGACTCTCTCTACACATGTCTTGAGTGCGCTAATTGCGCCTACTGTTGCATATACGTTTGGATATTTACGTACTACAGTGTACCTTGGTTCATCATGGTAGATGAGAGGTGGCTGGTCATCACTAGGCTTGACAGGCACATGGGATTAGTGGAGATTTCTTCCTTAGATGTATATATAAGTCCAATATTCTCATAGTTGTAAAATATCAAGTCTTCTTTGTTGCAATGGAAGTTGTGTAGAGAAGCTTAAGCTATTAGGCTTGTGTTTAAAATCACGTAGTGAAGCATTTTGGGAGATTTGAAGAGTCTAAAAACTATAGTGGAGAGTTGTTAATTAAACCCACTAAGTATCAGAGCGCTATTTAAACTAATTACGACAGCTAAGTGAAGGACACAATTCACTAGTTTATGCTAGATAATTGTGAGGCTGGTCAATGTATGAGTCTGCATGAATGTGGCTAGTAATACCGTTGTGATTGGCAGGTATTAGCCAAAGATAGCCACGTGATACTTATTATGCACGGACCTTTGTGTATCTCTGCTGCTCAGTAGACTTGGTAGAAGTAAGACTATTTAATATATCACCATTAAAATACAACAAATACTCGAACCTTATTACGTTCCATGTTAATGTGACTCTTCACTGCCAAGTAGCGTCAATTTCAACACCCCTTCTCACTTTGTACCAAAGATATTGGTGCACAAGTGTACAAGCCTTGGTTTAGGTAGACCTTTTGTACAGATGTCCGCGAGATTCTCGGCTGATGGAATATGTAGCAAGGTAAGAGTTCCATCTTCAACTCGTTCCGTAGTGAAATAATAAGCGATGTCAATGTGTTTTGTTGCATCTTTTAGCTCAGGATTATATGCTAGATGAATAGCTGAAATGTTATCGGTTGACAGAGAGGTAGGTATATTTTTATTCAATATTTGGTAACGTCCTCTTACAATCCAAAAAAATTGTTTTGTTGCAAATGACAATGCCATATAATCAGCTTCACAGGTGGAGTGAGTAACAGTACGTTGTTTCCGAGACTTCCAGCAGATTGTGGATTGACAAAGTTGGAATAAAGAACCAGAGAAACTTCTGCATGTATCGAGACAATTTCAGTATAATGCGTCACAGTATCCATTGAGAACCAGAGGAGATTCCAATTTGTATAACAAACAGAAATCTTTTGTCCCCTTGATATATTGTAGACCTCGCTCGGCAGCATTTAGGTGGGTGACAGATGGATCTGAATTAAATTGAGAGAGGTGAGAGATTATCATGGATCCGCAATTAGAATTCTAATACTAATATTAATTTGTGATAAGATTAAATTATTTCTAGTGCCAGGCTTACGCCCTCCATCCAGTGGACATTACACGTATGGAGGACATCTAGAATATAAGTTCCTCCATTTTCCAGCAAAGCCCATCCGGTGCCTGACTTTTCCTGCTACGTGCCTCACGCTTGTTACATCAGGTCGAATAGGTAAGAACGCATTCACCATGATCCTCAGACCATGCATTGAGGGAAAACCTTTGTGGGAAAACCTGTTGGAAATGGAGACACGGAGTGTTGTGGACGTATGGGCCCTCCATTTCGTCTAGGTTCCCGACACGATCTTGTGTGTGTTTAAGAGGTTGGAATGGGTAATATGGTAGTGCTTCAGGCTACCTATTAGATATACGAGCGGCTGTATGGCGTGGGCACAAGGAGGTTATTGGGGGTTTTCTATGCCTAGATGGCGCCACACTCGTTTATGGTGTGGCTTAGGCTACGTGTCGCTTACACTTGTACTTGTAGCGCACACTTTCCATACTTTTAGCTTTAATCCGAACATGACACTCTTTTAGTCAACTTCTACTTTCGTTCCATGAATATTGCGCCCATTTCATTGCGCGATATTTCCAACAAAACCTCAATCATTCCTCCTGTACTCTTTCACAACGAGCAGCCGTAGTCCCCCCTTTAACAGGCCGTGTAGGAATCCAACCTACCACTTCTAGAAAGCACATCCAGCACCCGACCAACTGTGCCAACGGCCTGTTGAAAATCACATATCATTCTTCCCAAATTCTCCCCTGCATTGCCCTCAACCCCCATTTGAGAGGGCTGAAATTCCGAAATCGAGAGCTCAAAACCGAGGCATCGGTGCCCCAGCTTTTGTCGTACATTGATCGTTGTCTGTGTGAGGCGTCTTGGTTCGCGCCGTGTTTGGAATGTGTCGAAAAGTTGAGTGTCACGGAATATATGAATGGAATATCTGGATCTGGATCTGGATGGGTCGGGATAGATAACTGTGTTGTGCGATAAGGAGAGTAAATCTAACTATGTACATGGAAGTCTCTAAGTCCTAAGTTCGCTAAGCCATTCCTAGGACTTAGTCCCGTGACAGTACTCCCCCTCCAAAATTTAAGTTTGGACCCCAAACTTTCACTACTTTTTATATTTTTTTTTATTATGATTATTTCAATTTTTTAATCTGTTTCAGTCTTCTACTTGATCTTCGTGGTTGTTGTTCTGGAATTGATTGATTTGTAGACGGCATCTTCACCCATTCCGGAGGCCCTGGCTTACCAGGGTTTTTGGTGTGGAAATCTATTATTGCCTTGTGACATCCTTTCAAATCTGATTCTGGCTGCCAGGTGGGATTTTGATCGTATTTCCACTTCACAAGGTATGTAAGACCGGTCTTATCAATATTTTCATCATGTACATCAAGGATCTTATCAAATTTCCATTTATCGACAATTTTACCGTCATTTTCTCTTTCTACAACCCGGCCTACAGTATTACGACGCTCGTTTACGTTGATACTAGATTGGCCTGGGATTATCGAGTCTGGCCACGGTCGAACCATTGATGTATGAAAGCTATTGTTAACCCCAATATGTTTCGGAAGTTCAACAATTACCGCCCCATCATATACCTTTACCACTTTGAAAGGACCATCCCATTTGTCATCCCATTTATTTTTTGGTCTATTTGTCTTAATATTTTTAAGGCTTATCATGACCTTATCTCCTGGATGATATACTGGAGCCTCCGATCTTCTAGCATTTGCATTATTCTCATATCGTTCTTGAGACTGACGGCTTAGTGCTTTAAGTTTTTCCAATATGCGGTTAAAGCGATCCGCAATAGCATCAGCCCTTAGGTATTCTTTCTTCATCGATCCATTCAAGTCACAGGTCTTGGGGGCTGGTGGTTCTATTCCAAGGCGTGGGTTGTAGCCATAATTTGCAAAAAATGGAGAGACACCTGTTGTCTCGCTAACACTGTTGTTTCCTGAGAATTCTGCAAATGGGAGCCAGTCAACCCAATCATCCTGCGTAAAATTAACAAATGCACGTAAATACTGGTTCAATGCCGAGTTAATTATCTCCGTTTGACCATCCGTTTGGGGATGAAAAGCAGAACTATGTTTCAAGTTCACAGATAGACGTGTGTTCAGACGATGCCAAAAGTCCGAGACAAATGCAGAGCCACGGTCGGAGATAATTGATTCTGGTGCACCATGGAGCTTGTACACTTCCTTTATAAAACAACTTACCAATTCTGCACTATCTAGGGATGATGTTGGTATGAAGTGGCGCATTTTCGTCAGACGATCCACTACCACGAGGATATGATTAAATACCTTTCCAGAACGCTTACAAGGGGGTAGGTCAACCACATGATCAATTGAGATATCGACCCATGCGCGGACTGGGATATTGAGGGGCTTCAGGAAGCCCGGTGGTGATGTTCTTGGGGTTTTTGTTCTAACGCATAGCTCACACCCTTTAACAAAATTAGCCACAAACTTACTCATTTTAGGCCACCAGTATGATCTTTGTAATAAGTCTAACGTTTTTACTCGTCCTGGGTGACCCGCGGGTCCTGAAGAATGGGTACCATGGACAATTAATAAACGTAGCTCTTTGTAATCTGGCGCAAATAATCGATTCCTAAAATAAATCAACCCGTTATTAATTTTGAACTCTGCCATATCTTTCATTAATAATTTTTTTAAATTTCTAGGCCATTTTCTCCTGGATTGGTCCTTCAAATGCTCAACCATTTCTCTAGCGGTAGGGTTTTCTTTATATGCCTGATATATGAGATCTATCAGTGCAACTTCATTAGAAAGCGGGGCAAGAATTTCGGAATGTTTATATTCAGGAAATTTTTCATCATTTAAACAATCTAGTTTTAAATCCGGGTGAACTTTATCCTCTGGTATCATTGCACGGAAACGTTGCTGAAGACGTTCATCCGAAGCATCTTTCGGCTTCAAACCTGGCAAACGACTCAATGTATCTGGGATTAGTGCTTTAGATCCTGGTCGATAGGATATCACAAAATTAAACTGAGATAGAAATTCAGACCATCTTACTTGACGCTGGTTAAGTTGTTTTGCTGTCAAAAATGTCTTCAAGTTCTTGTGGTCTGTAATAATTTCGAATGTGGACTGGACCCCCGCAAGCTCTGGTCGCCATTCTTCCAATGATTTTACTATGGCTAGCAACTCTTTATCATAAATATCATAATTTGACTCAGCTGGGCTGTGTTTCGAAGAGAAGAAAGCGACTGGATGAAGAATATTGTCGTCCCCTGTCTGAAGCAGCGCACCCCCGAAGCCCAATTTGATGCATCAGTCTCGACCACTGTGTGTCTATGATAATCAAAATACCTGAGTACTGGTGCTTTCGTGAAAGAATCCTTTAAATATCGGAATGCCTCATCCTGATCATCTGACCAATTCCATTTTACGCCTTTCTGTAAGAGGCGGGTTAATGGCTGCATAAGCCCCGAATATCCTTTAATGAAACGCCGATAATAATTTGAGAACCCTAAAAACTGCTGTAACTCCTTTAAGTTAGATGGCTCCTTCCAACTCTCAATTGACTTTACTTTTTCAGGATCCATGCTGAGCCCATCAGTAGAAATAATTAGCCCCAGATACTTTGTCTTCTTTGTATAGAATTCTGATTTTGCAATATCAAGCTGTAGACCTGCATTTCCCAATCGTCTTATTACTTCATCTACATTTTTTGTGTGTTCCTCTCGGGTCTTTGAGTAGATCAAGACGTCATCTAGGTATGCTGTACAATACTTATCCAATGCATCATGTAACGTGTGATTGATATAGTTTTGGAACGTTGCTGGCGCATTGCATAAACCGAATGGTGTTACTAACATTTCATATAATCCAAACCGTGTGGTAAAAGCTGTCATCCACTCGTGTCCCTCTGCAATCCTGATACGATTGAAAGCAGATATGACATCCAATTTTGTATAAAAATTTGCACCAGATATAGAATCCAGGGTCTCCCTGATCAAGGGTAGAGGATAGCGGTTTTTTATTGTAACATCATTAAGACCTCTATAATCTTGGCAGATACGCACCCCTCCATTTTGTTTCGGGACTAGTAGTAAGGGAGCGGCAGCGGGAGAGGATGATTGTCTTATAAATCCTTTATCAAGCATGTCGTCAATCCATTTTTTTATGCATTGCAACTCCGAGGGAGAGAAAGGTCTATTTCTACAGGATGGAACCTCTTTGCCTGGCATTATTTCAATCTTATGGTCCCACTGACGATGAGGTGGTAGTATTCCGGCATTTTTCGGTAAGAAGTGCTCCGCATGATGATTTAACTCATCTGGCAATTTTTGTTTTATCATTCAATGGTTAAATCAGGCTTATTTTCCAAGAATTTTTCCACATCCGCCTGGTCAACTTTCCGGCGAATAAGATCTAGCGAATCACTGTCTTCTGGACTTTCCCAAATTGGAGTTGTCTCCTCCACGACAATCTCTTCTTTCACAGAAATATCTTGACTACTTAAACAATTATTTTCTTTCATTTTTGTTATTAGATGTTCTCCTTCATCTTCGCAATCCTCGACTGTGGTATTGTATGATCTGCATGAAGGTGCCAGCTCATTTTTGCAACGAGGATTACAGGATAAGGAGTCTCTTTTACTAGGTAAGCACATTTTCTCCCAATATCTTCTATGAATACAGTTACGTTTACAATATTCAGACCTGAAAGAGAGCGTCATAGACCTCCAATCACAAACTGGATTATGCAGTTTTAACCATGGTATACCTAGAATAACTGGATTACTCTTGCTGAGTTTTGTTATATAAAAGATTAAATTTTCCGAGTGTTGACCGAGATGCAAACGGAAGACGACATAATGCGTGATGGCTGCTTGTGAGCTACCGTCAGCTAGACGTACGGAGCGAGGGGCGACAAGTGGTTTAGTTTCAATTCCAAACCGCTTTACAATCGACTCTTCATCAGCGAATGCAATAGCTGTGCAACCGCTGTCAATCAGACTTGTTGTGGAAATTTTCACACTATCATTAATGCGTGGATTAGAAAGATGAGAACGTAGAAGCATTGAATTACTTGAACTAGTGGAACACATTTCTAGCGGCGAGCTATCTAGTAATACACTTCTTATAAATTCATTCTCATCCTCATAACTCTTTGACCCCTGTCGACGACTTAAGGCAGGGGTTTGTCTTTTAACTGATTGCCCACAGCCCGTACGACATCTTTGGAATCTTCGTCTTCAGGGTAGGTATCTGTGATGCTCCCAGTATTGTCCAAGGCGCGAAGTCGTGCAGGGGCTGTCGGACGTAGATAATCTGACTGGAAGCCCTGTGAATAATGCTGTGGTATGTATTGCGCTTGATTATAATACATATGAGGTGTTAGCCATGGTTGCATGTTCTGGTGCGGAGGATATTTTTGCTGGGAGGATATCGGGGGAACATATGCCCTAGATTGTAAACGACCATTTCCCCCGCTGACTGATGGCTGGTTAATTGAACGTGTTGGCATTGGGATCGGATCTATCTTTCTGTGGTGATCTTTTGCAAAATGGCCCTTCTGGCCACAAGCTAAGCACAAGTGGTTATCCTTTCTATGTTTCCTGTCAGATTCTGTGAGCTTCACACGACCGAGATCCATCGGATCACCAGCATCAATCGCATCCTGACTATGTCTTAGATCTTGGCGTGGAGAATAGCTGGACGTTTGTTGGATTTTTGCAATGTGCTCCTGCTGTCCCAGGTTTCGGGCAATCCTATTGATCATTTGACTCCAACCGTTGAAGTCGTCATCCTCGGGCAGGTTCACTTGATTGTCTATAACATTGGTTATCCTTATATTTAACCGCTTCCTTAACATATCGACTTTTGTCCTGTCATCATATTTAGCCTTTTCTGCAAAATGATCAAAGTCTACTTTGAAGTCTCCGTAGGCGCGCTTTTCTTGAAATAAGGTATCCAATTTATTTTTGGCTGTCTGAGTTACATCTAGCAACATGTATCGCCCGTCCAATACTGACCACAATTCTTCAGATGTCTCCCATGCCCATTTTGCAGGATGGTGAGGGTTCTTGTTCATCATCTGAACACCATCTTGCACGGAATCCCATGCCTTGTCTGTGAGTTGCCCTGTAATGTATGAAATTTTCTCAAATTCTCCAGGGAAGCAGGGTTTATCAACAATTATAGTCTGTTGAACTTGTGTCTTCCATCGCTCGTATGCCAATTGTCTTTTCTCCATGTTGTTATGATTACCAGTAAACTTATCATGGTCTGTTGTGGTACGGCGAGGTGTTCGGATAGCCTGTTCGTTAGAAACAATGTTGGAGTTAGCAATATTGTTTTGAATTTGGGTTCGTAACTTAAAAATTTCATCATTCCCCGATGATATGTGGGCATTCAATTTGCTTATTCTCATATTTAATGTATTGATATCGTTCAGACGGCTTTCTACTTGCTGGTTTTTCGTTTCTATTATTTCTCGCGCCTTTAAAGTATCCTGATGAGCGAGAGTAAGTCTTTCGTCAAGCTCACTGATGTGCCCTTTCATGCTTTTAAAATTGGACTCAAATTCAGATATTGTTGCTAACTGGTGGGAGATCTGCCTGTTAAGTACGCCAAACTTAAGATCAAAACATTTTAACAAACTACAAAACATTATTTTTTCAGGTGAATCGGAAGTTGAGGCTATTGTTGTCAAGAGAGGAGTCGGATTTGAGTCTGGTGGGAATGTGTAGTCTCCAATAGCGCTGGCAAGATTTGGCCAACTTCCACGGAAGGAATCTAAAAGTTGATTCATAATGGACGCGTCCTGGTTGCTGGCCATTTTTATAAAAGCTGGATAAATTGATTTTAAGAATTTAGGGGTGCCTTTTCGCGTTCGAGAAGAACCTTCTGAAAGGATACAATTGTTTTCTGGTTACAGGTTACTGGATCAGGGAAGCAGGGCGCGGTAAGGCACGTGTGTTAGAGATCGCACAAAATGTCACGGAATATATGAATGGAATATCTGGATCTGGATCTGGATGGGTCGGGATAGATAACTGTGTTGTGCGATAAGGAGAGTAAATCTAACTATGTACATGGAAGTCTCTAAGTCCTAAGTTCGCTAAGCCATTCCTAGGACTTAGTCCCGTGACATTGAGAATGTTGATGTTGTGGTCGAGGTGTATTGTGCCTGGACCCACATAGCTACAGTGCACAGCTCCAGTTATGATGGTCACGCGACTGCATGCATTTGCTCTGTTTGCTCCTGCCTCGTTGAGTTAGTATAATTAGCAAGCAATAGTCTAGGGACTATAAGTAGAGAGCTTTTCTCTACAGTAGATAGAGTAAGCAATTCAGTCTTTCCTCATTCTACAGAGATCATTCTCCACTCCTCTTCTTGACCTGTCCGGCCCAGCAGCCCATCTGTGATCACTAGCAGCGAGCTCCCACAAATTGTATGTATACCCAAATCATAGACCTATCACAACAAGGTGGCTGTCTAAAATGAGGCCGGGCAATTGCCCAGTCCTGCACACAATGTTAGTAAGGTTGAAAGCGAAAGGAATTTTACCTTTGATTTTGGGAGGTTGTTGGTGAGTCATAAAGTCCTCCCAGTCAAACTCAATCGCGAAGTTGTTGAAAGACTGAATAGAAGAGACCCAAACTTTTAATCTATTGTGCCGGGAACAGAATATAGCCCATGTGTCAACCGAAATCGACTGGGCCACGCTCAGCAAGCTGCCGTTGCTTTTGGTGTTGCACGATTAATTTGTGATAAGATGAAGGGGTAGTTAATTATAACCATCAATTTAATAATAGCTTCCCTTATACAATTAGTCATGTACAAATTAATGTAAGGATATACAAGAGAGTCATGAAGAGAAGGACAAGAACACAGTCATCAATGCGAAGATATTGGCAAGAATTGATTATGATTAATTCCGGCTGGCAAATGCTTCTACTCTTGCATAAAGTAGTTCAGCGTGAGGGAGCTTTACTCCTCACGTAACGTCTTCTTTACTTACCCATTAGTATACATTTGTTTACCCATCTCTTCTTCGGGAAGACCATCTATCTATTCTCCAGCTCTTCATCAGCAAGATCTCCATTGCCCAGTCTTCATCAGCAAGACCCACGTGTAACATCTACTACAACTAGTTGCCCATTCATCTCTTCCTAGAGAAGACCTGTCATCACTTTGACCCATTAAATATCCTCATTTACCACCTAGAACTTCACTAGGCCATACAACGCACCCCGTGGAATACTGTCAAACCCTCATCCTTGAGAGAGATTGCATATGCAAGATCAGGTCTAGTGGCAGATATGATATACATTATAGATCCGATTATCTGCTGTTACAGAGTAGTATTTGCCCTAGGTTCTCCATTTTGCGTTGCCTTTAGTGGTTGGTTGCACTCTATAGGCGTGGAGACTGTATTGCAAACTTGCATCGAAAACCTTTCGAGGATTCTATTTGTGTAAGCAGACTGAGATAGAGTGATTCCTGCATCAGAGTACTCGATCTGAAGTCCAAGTAGCCAGTGAAGAGTTCCCATATCCTTGACCTTAAATTCAGTCTTGAAGTGGTTCACTAAATCTTCGATGAGCTCATCTTGTTCTCCATTCAGGACTATGTCGTCCACGTAAACTGCAATGATCATATTACCTGTGTTATGGATAAATACACAGGGATCAAATAGGGAAGGAGCCAGACCATAAGGAATGATATATTCAGCCAACCCAAAGAACCATTCCCAAGGTGATTGCTTAAGTCCATATATACACTTTTTAAGTTTTGCAATATGATCTCCTTGCCTGTACCCTTCAGGAAGTTCCATGTAAGTATCCTCATTCAAGACTCCAAATAGAAATGCAGCTTTGATATTGAGCTGTTTCGTTTTCCATTTCTTAGATGCCGCAATTGCCAAGATTAACCGTGATGAATCAATTCGTACAACTGGAGCAAAGATTTCGTCATAGTCAAGCCCTTGGATCTGTGAGAATCCTTTGGCGACGTAACGAGCTTTATATCGCTCGACTTCCCCATGTGCATCTCTTTTTACCTTGCACACCCATTTACCATTAACAACTTTTCGTGCTTTAGGTCGAAGAACAACATCCCAAACGTCGTTATCTTTAAGAGATGCTATCTCCTCATCAAATGCCTTTTCCCAATAAGCCTAGCTAGGTGATGACTTGACAAAACTGTATGAGCTTGGCTCAGTTTCATCATGAATATTTAACATGGCTAACTTGTTACCAGCACCGCAAGTTAAAATCTGCGATTCAGGTTCACGAAGATCACGAGAAGTTTTCCACCATTCCCCCGTTATTGTGTCTTCATATGTCCGAGGACTTATTGTGCGCTTTGGTCTGGAGTTGACAGATGTTCTTAAATTGTCATTTGATGGGTGGCATTGATTTGACAAATTTGTTGTTGGCTGGGGTTCAATCTGAACAGTAGCTGGAATTGATGACGGGTCTTGTGATGATGGCTCTCTTAAATTGGATTGAACAGCGTGACGTGAATCTTGATTTTGATGGATATTTCGAGTATTTTGTTCTTGTTCGACATTTAGAGAATTCAACGAACTGTTCAACATCAGTGATGGGGTTGCTAAGTTTAGTTGACTCATGAAATGCGGGTAGAGATCAGAGGACTTTTCTGGGACAGAATTATCAACTTTATGAGGTAGGAATTTCACATCTGTTGATATAATGATCTGTTTACTCTCGGGAACAAATATTCGATAGTGATGATCAATTCCAGTGTATCCAACAAACACACCTTTCTGCGCCCTTGGTAGAAGCTTGCTTCCTGATGGTCGCTTCGCCATGGGGATGTGCACGTAGCATTCTCTTCCAAAGGGTTGAAGGTGTAAAATGGATGATTTTTTCTTGTGGAAAGCTTCATATGGGGTCTGTCCATTTACAGAGCCATGTGTAGTACGATTTTTAGTGTAAACAAATGTTTGCGCTGCCTCAGCCTGTTGGAATGAAATAACAATTGTTATACTAATATAGACTTAACAAAATTACAATACATATTTCCAGTCATATATACACCATTCATAGTCCACGAGTGATCCAGCTCTATAGAGCCAACTCTAATGTCTTCTACTCGTGTCCTTTACTCGTGTCCTGAACGAAGCGAGTGATCTGTCTTCCTGCCTCTTGTTTAATATTGGTAGGCCACTATCACGTGACCTGGATCTTCCTCAACACAACATGTCATGCAGACTTCCTGCCCAACTGATGACCACTAACAGTCAGGTAAATATGTGGCCCATACATTATTTACCTATAATAATATTGTATTTATTAGGTCTCAACACAGCCCACAACTGTTGATCTTTGACTGTATTCAGCATTGCTCTTATTCCTTCAGAAATCGACCAATTAAGCCTTTCGGCTACACCATTGGATTCTGGGGAATAGGGAGGTGTCAAGTGATGACTTATCCCCCTCTGAGCAAGCAATTTGGATTGTGATTCATTGACATATTCGCCACCGTTATCTGTTCTAAGAGACTTAACTTTGCAATTGTAATGCATTTCCAAGGCTGTAATAAAATTTATAGTGGCTTGCGCTGCATCAGATTTATATTTTAGGGATTGGATAGTTGCACATCGTGTTGCATCATCTATAAGACTTATGTAGTATGAAGCGTTGCCATACGACGGAACAGAGAGCGGCCCTGCAAGATCTGAATGAATATATTTGCCTTTGAGTTTTGCTCTAAAGATTGATGGAGAAGGTTTTTGGTGTACTGATTTGGAAGACATACAGGCGTCACAGTAAAAGTTCTTTGGTGTATTTGGGATGACACCTGAGTTCTGTGTGAGCTTATCTGTCTTAGACATTGTAGAAGGCGCCAAATGACAGAGAGCTTGTTGTGCCTAGACCCACATGGCTACAGTGCACAGCTCCAGTTATGATGGTCACGCGACTGCATGCATTTGCTCTGTTTGCTCCTGCTTCGTTGAGTTAGTATAATTAGTAAGCAATAGTCTAGGGACTATAAGTAGAGAGCTTTCCTCCACAGTAGATAGAGTAAGCAATACAGTCTTTCCTCATTCTACAGAGATCATTCTCCACTCCTCTTCTTGACCTGTCTGGCCCAGCAGCACATCTGTGATCACTGAAACAAGCTCCCACAAATTGTATGTACACCCGAATCATAGACCTATCATAACAGGTTATGAGCCCGGCGCATCCACGTACTTAAAGGAGTTAGCTAACCATTGTGAAAAACTAGATTAAGCATCATGAAAATGACTGATCCAAAGGAAATTCTTGGTAATGGTATCTCATATATCACTTGGAGAATGGCATTGCGTGCTAAACTTGGACGCAAAAACGTCCTGGGACATGTCTTTCATGACATGCCTGGGATCCGTCCAGTCAACATCCCTTCAGATCCTTTATTAGGGAGCCCAAACGCCGAAGATGCCGATAAACTCACGGAAAAGTACCTGGATGAATTCGAGCGCTGGACTTTGGGAGAAATCGAAGCAAAAAATATCATCACCCAACGACTATCTACGACCATCTGCCCCCAACATTATGACAACCTGACGGCCAAAGAACTCTACGACACTGTAGCCGGGACCAGGAATGAAACTGCAACCGCACCATATGCTGCAGCACTCGAAACACTGTTGAGCATCAGGTTTGTTAGTACTGCTGATGATTATGTTGACCGTTTCCTAGCAGCATACCAGAGTGTCAACAACGCGGCCGATGCAATTTCTACTCGGCCGTTAGCCTCTGGGTATCGCATAGGTGACAGACAAGCATCAGCCATTTTTGTGATGGGAACGGAGAGGATCGAATGGCTAAATGTTTGGCGTGATACAAGAGCATTCGATTCCGACAAGTATGCACCACTGCGAACTCTGATGTCTTCTTTGCGATCTGTAGCAGGCAATCGGACCCAGACACCCAACACGGTGGCTGCGGTCGTACCCAACAGTATCAACGTAGACCCGGAAGCATACTGCAAGAGGTGCAAACATCGGCACAAGAATAAGTATTGTTATTGTCTACACCCAGAATTGGCACAGGGAAGCAATAACCGCTCTAGGGTAAACAGGGGCAATGGCAAACAGGCCTCGGTCAATAACGTAGGAGACGATAGTGAGTCAGACTCAGGAGGGGTGATAATTGCTGCATCATCTCGAATGAATGAATGTTACACTCTATGACACAGGTGCATGCACCACTTCGTCCCACACCGCTCCATGTTTAGTGAAGTGAATCGCTCCCCTAAACCATTCAAGTTCGATCAGGCTGTGGTACTAGAGAGCTATGTCAACAAGGAACAGCGACTCTTAAAATCGGGACATTTTTGCTCCAGCTCCATGAAACTTTTCTTTCACCTGAATCTTCGTGCAATATTGTGTCAGCCGGTAGGTTGGAGAGGCTCAGCAACATAGTACCGGATCCAGAAAAGTCTCTGTTGGTGCAGAAACGTGACAATGAGTCTAGTGTTCCCATAGCAAGACTGGTGCGCAAGAATGATGTATACTACATTTATCCCCTTGAAAAAACCGATACATCACGAAGTAATATAGCAGCTCCTGGTGTTGTAAGAATACCGCAGACCACAAGTGCACAACAATGGCACCAAAGACTCGGACACACGGGCCAGAAAATCTTAAAGAAAACCGCCCAACACACAAAGGGACTCGAGAATATAGACCTAAGTCAGCTCACAACATGCGAGACATGTCACCTCAGCAAAGCCCAAAGATTCGTATCTCGAGAACCTAGACCAATCCCGTACGCACCTCTAGATGAAATATTTATAGATACAGTAGGCAAGATTACCACTGCAATTAACGGACTACAGTATGTTGTGATAATTACAGATTCTAAAACTCGCATGAGATGGTCATTATTAACCCAATCCAAAGACCAGATTGCCTCTTCTCTTGTGCAGTGGATTGAATTTCAACACCATCATCATGGAAAGAAAGTCCGCGCAATCTTTAGAGACGGAGGCACTGAATTTTTACGCATTAAATCACACTGTGAACAGCATGGTATTCGTACTGATGTATCCGCTCCAGATACACCTGAGCAAAATGGAGTATCTGAAGCAGCAAACAAAGTAGTTTTAAGACTCGCAAGGTCAATGCTGATTGATGCCCGCATGCCTGCACTTTATTGGCCCTGGGCAGTTCGACATGCATGTTACATTGTTAATAGATTATACTGCTTACGCACTAAACAGATCCCATTACTTGATTTCATGCAAGGCCTTCATCAGCCGCACACTGGTCAAGTAGACCTTACGAACCTTCCAAGGTTTGGCTGTCGAGCATATAAACTAATACAACCGAAGCCAGGTAAATTCGAGCCCAGAGCAGCAAAAGGATGGTTTATGGGTTTCCAGGAAAATACTGACAAGAACTTCATCATTTATTATCCCCATTGGACAACATCACAGGGCTGGAAATGGATAGAAAATTTCACTCCCCATGCATCTTTCAATGAAGATATAATGTTTGGTGACGAGCTAAGTCCAATCAATCAGCAGAAAACAACGAACTACTGGGCCAGTGATAACTCATTATTTACAGAAACAATGAATTATCAACATAATCCTCCTTTAACTCCAGAACTTCAAACTCCAGCATCGTTTGAGGGGGAGAGTTCATCACCCACCACGCTAGAATCTGACTCTATTACACAAGATGCAACCGAAGATTCCGCATTAGCCGATAACATAAACAATCGGCCCAAATCAATAGTTCAAGAAGTGACTTCACTCTCGTCATCAGAAGAACAATTACCACCAACAGACATCAGAAATGTGAGTTCCCAAAGTAGTGAGCAAGGTTCATTAAGTGAATCGTACCACTCGAAAGATATAGCAGACTCCCCCCTAGAATCATCCTTCCCTAGCCATTCACAGGAGCTTAGCCTGCAGCCAGAAGATGAGGGGGAGTCCAGTTCTGAAGAAGAAGCAGATGAAACGCCATACGACAAGATCATGACTGGATGGGACCCTATACGCTCTATTGTTGGACAAAAACGAGCGCACTCACCAGAAAGGGAATACTCGCCGGAAAACGAGACCACAAGAACTAGGTATGGCAGAGAGGTTAAGAAACATGACTACAAACGTCTCCACTATGGCAAGGCAGCACAAATCTCCAACGATCCAAAAACCTGGAGCGAAGCCATGACTAGTCCGGAGGCCGTGCAATGGAAAAAGGCTACAGATGAGGAATTTCGCTCCCTCAAAGAAAAAGGAGCCATAAAAATCATTCGCCGCACAGAACTTCCACAAGGACGCAAACCTATGAAATGCAAATGGGTATTTAAGAAGAAATTTAGAGCAGATGGCAGCATCGAAAGGTGGAAGGCTCGTTGTACAGCGAAAGGCTTTACCCAGCGTCAAGGCATTGATTACCATGAAACTTTCGCTCCTACACCACGACCGGAAACTGGTAGAATCATGCTTGTGCTAGCCCACCAATTTGGCTGGCACCGTAGGCAAGGTGATGTTCCAACCGCTTTCTTAAACCCTGACATTGACATTGACCTTTACATGGAAATGCCCCAGGGCTATGAAAAAGAAGGATGCATAATTCTCCTTCGCAAAGGACTCTACGGTCTCAAGCAGGCAGCAGCTCTGTGGTATGATGATGCCAAAGCAACCCTTGCTAGACTTGGTTTCCACCCAACTACATCAGACGTATGTCTATACACCAACGCCCACCAAGATGTATTCGTGGTTATGCATGTAGATGATTTCCAGGTGATGGGTCCTAACTTAGGCAAGATAGAAACACTGATGCAAGCTTTACACAAGAGATATAAGATAAAATCGGTGAGCACAGACTTGTTTTTAGGCATCCATATCAGTTACCCCAGAAAAGATACCCTAGCATTATCACAGGGTCAATACACACGCACACTGATAGATCGACACGGCTTAAAAGACTGCAAACCTGCTTCAACACCCCTTGAGCATCTAATGCTTCCAAGCGATAAAGAAAGCACACCAGAAGAGATTACAAGATACAACTCCATTATAGGTGGCCTGCAGTTTCTCGCGAATAGCACTAGACCCGATATGCATTTTCTGTCAACCACTTGGCGCGATTTTTGACAAACCCCTCAGGTGAACATCTGCATGCAGCTCACCGGGTGCTAAGGTATCTCTCTAAAGAGCCGGATCGAGGAATCACCTTCAACAGATCAGTAGGTAAACCCTCACTTAAAGCTTACACGGACGCAGACTTTGCAGCAGATCCATCAACAAGCAGATCAACTTCCGGATCGCTGATTATACTAACTTCAGGACCAATAAGTTGGCGATCCCATCTTCAGCGGGAAGTTGTTTTGTCTACAACTGAGGCTGAGTATCTTGCTGCCACCGAAACATGTCGTCAGCTACAGTGGACAAAATCGCTTCTGGAAGAGTTAAACATTACTGATCACATTGAGGGAGCAAAATGCACCAAGTTGTACGTGGACAATCAATCGGCAATTTCCCTTATCAAAAATCACAATAATCACAGAAGATCAAAGCATATCTCACTTAGGAACTTCTATTGTCGGGAGCAGCATCAAAAGGGATTGATTGATGTGTCCTACGTGCCTTCTTCTGATCAAATAGCTGACTCACTGACCAAGGTTAAATCATCAGTCGCTATTCAATAACTTAAGGAGTCGTTACCGACAGGGGGAGTGTTGTGCCTAGACCCACATGGCTACAGTGCACAGCTCCAGTTATGATGGTCACGCGACTGCATGCATTTGCTCTGTTTGCTCCTGCTTCGTTGAGTTAGTATAATTAGTAAGCAATAGTCTAGGAACTATAAGTAGAGAGCTTTCCTCCACAGTAGATAGAGTAAGCAATACAGTCTTTCCTCATTCTACAGAGATCATTCTCCACTCGTCTTCTTGACCTGTCCGGCCCAGCAGCACAATCTGTGATCACTAGCAACGAGCTCCCACAAATTGTATGTACACCCGAATCATAGACCTATCATAACAGAGCTTAATGCCAAAATTCAAAGGTGGAACATGTAGTTTTATAGTTTTGGGTCCTTTCCTTGATCACGGGTAATGGACCATTGTGATAAGCTTCCAACAGTTTTTTATTATTTTTATATATCCTCATTGTGGTATCATCGGGGGACTATTCTCAACACCTGTCAGTGGTGTCCCCTACGAACCTCCAGCTCTCACTGTAGAGTCTACAGAGCCGAGATTGAGTAACATCCTGGTTACTACTACCTTGAGGATTATGAATTTCTTTCGCAGTCCATGTCGTCTTTATCTCTCAACACACCCCCTATCACCATTATCATGAATCTAAACACGATCAGGTCAGATGGAAGGGTCGGAGCCCTACTCATCACCAACCCTTGATCATGGAGGAAAAGCCATCCGATGAGTTTCTGGAGCGTACCCAGCACCCGATACGGAGATGGTGGATTGGATCAAGTCGGCCTCGACTGTTACAAAGAAGCGAGATATAGATGAATATGCGCAC